>CM054184.1:37267700-38467700 GCA_028829895.1 Sinotaia quadrata
TCTCTGCAGTCTTGTAACTTACTGGAATATACTTTTAGGTCTGAAGAACTGTATTTTCTGCAGCCTTGTAATTTAGGGGAATGTACTCAATTGGTCTGTAGAACTCCGTTCTCTGCAGTCTTGTAACTTAGGGAATGTACTCTTAGGTCTATAGAACTCTCTTCTCCGCAGCCTTTTAATTTAACTGGGATACGTTCTTAGTTCTGTGGAACTGTCCTCTTTACAGTCTTGTAACTCACCTGAATGTCCCGTTAAAGCATTTTAAGTGTTAATGTGAATGTACATTTTAGTACTTCTTCATTCATACAGTTAGGGAATCCTAATTTAGACTATACTTAAAGCATTCAACTTATAGCAGATGATTCGTTTATTACTGTAATCAACTTCGGGAACTTAATTTAATTAACACTATTTTGATTAATTTATAAAGTCTCTCTCTCTCTCTCTCTCTCTCTCTCTCTCTCTCTCTCTCTCTCTCTCTCTCTCTCTGTTTAAATTCTCTGTGTGGTTTTCTACGAAATATAACTTTTTTTCTTTAAATTAATGTACAACATTAATCCTAAAAGATAAAACTGCACACTGCAAAATCATACAAAGTACAATTTTCAAGAAAGAAAATGGATTTTGAGTAGGAGACTCTAATTACTTTAAAGAAAAAGAAAAAAAATATCAAGAAATCCTATCTTAATTATGTAGAGTCTGCACACAACAAGACACATATTGCCTCTGTAATCTTTTCAGTATGTTTGGAAGGGATACAGTTACTTCCAAATTCTTCTGAAAGAGTGCTTGAGACAATATTGATTAAGCATCTCCTTTTCGAATTCTACTAGTAAACTTGAAAGAATGGTACAGGCGGGTTGATAGAGGTGCTCTAACTTCCTTCATATAAACACTATCATTCTATCATTTTACTTTAATATTAGAAGTTATATTTCTCTTTTCTTTTTAAGTTTTTAATAACACATGTACTCGCAGATTGTTATCAGTGTGTCTGCACTTCAAAGCGGCTGTAGGCAGTCATAATTTATTTTTAGCCTTTGAGACGTGAGGCATGTTTTTATTTCAAAATTGCTTTGTAAATAGGTTTCCATTATTTTCGCCTGTGTGGACATTGTTACGCCTTCTGGGTACATGAAAAATGTTTTCTCCTTCTCATCTGATTCATTGGATGATCCAGTCTAACGCTCACTGCTCGTGTATACATATGTTACAGTCAGTAGTGGAGGGGTCCCCTTGCTTCTGGCACGCGCAGCACGCGGTACCTTTATTCACGTGGCTGGGACAGAGACAGCGAGATGGTGACGTGGGTAAATCTGGCCCGGCTTTGAAACTTGTTTAGCAAAGGCCTTCTGCCCAAGGCCAGAGATGCATGCCGCAAGCAGCGTGCTGCAAGACGTGACCGTTTGGGAATGTGCTCGCACTAGCCAGCATCGCCAGCCAAACTAACAGTCGACTTTTAATATTTCATGGCATAGCAGCCAAACTAACGGTCGACTTTTAATATTTCATGGCATAGCAGCCAAACTAACGGTCGACTTTTAATATTTCATGGCATAGCAGCCAAACTAACGGTCGACTTTTAATATTTCATGGCATAGCAGCCAATGGACGGGTAGAAGGAGTATCTAGTTCTGGCTCTTCTCCCACCCCACCTCTCCATCTCATTCTCTCTCATATTATTTCGTTTCATTTTATTTTTGTTTTCACCAATGTATATATCCGGTGTTGTAATTAGGTACAAACGGATCCATTTGTACCAATGTAACACCGTTCACTGTTGGTGTTATAACGCCTATCAGTAAAACTATTTCATTATTTCTTCATGCTGTAATAGATTTTTTATCAGCTAGTTGTTTCTCCCCCCTCACCTCCACCCCCCACCCCCAGTACAGTGCTGACAAATGTTTAGTTAATTATAGCGATGGATGTGCATGTGTGAAGACTTTTTTTGCAATGCTTTATTAGGCTATAGTTAACTGTAGAAATCTGAGAGTTATATAGATTAATGTGTAAATAAGTGTAAATATGGACTTGTATGTAACAATGCTACTTTTAACTATATCAACTAGTGGCTTTCACCATTGTTGATAGTTGTATTTTCCAGAAACATAGATCTGGCTGGACCACTGACCTGTCTATGACACCTCCTTTGGGCACCCTTTACTCGTTATGGTTATTATTTATTAATTAATAACAATTAACTAAATACGAGTGACCAGAACTCTTAATTTATAGTTATTAATAATTATCTCACAAGACCAACATGTCTGTCACTTGGTGGTTTATAAGTTATTCATAAAACTCTACTCTTTATATAATAATAAGATAGAAGTTTTACTGTCGAATAATGTTTCTGCAGGTAGATACTTCTTATATAAAGGAGTAATAAAAATCTTTCTTTTATTTATATTTAATGACCATACCCCCATATATGAGCAAGAAGATTAATAAATTTAGCAATGCATTTATTAAATCAACAATCAAATATACAACAAACATATGACTATAATCAAAAGCATGTTGACATTTACATCACTTCACAACAGTTCTTGATTAAACGTTAAATATTCAGTTTATTCTAGCATGGACATCTGCAGTAAAATTATAATTATAATAAAATCTAGTTCATGGATATAGTTTCATCATAGGAATGAGAGTGGAGTTTTAGGGAGATAATTATAGTCAGTATACATAACCTCATAATCTTTTCAGTGATGGCAGCTTTCGTTAGCACATATTCACAATCACGTGGTTTGCAGCAAGTCACTTTCTTTCTTTGTTATAGTCCAACATATCCCTTCTAGGTACGTTACACAACTGTTCCAGAGAGTTCTATAATATGTTAGAATTAACAGTTTGGGGAGTCCTATAATAGGTTAGGGTCAAATGGTAAGTCTTGGGAATTCTGTAATAGGTTAGAGTTAACTGTACAGTTTGGGGAGTCCTATATTATATTTGAGTTAACTGTTAAGACTTGATATTTCTGTAATATGCTAGAGTTAACTGTTAAGACTTGAGAGTTCTGTAATATGCTAGAGTTAACTGTTAAGACTTGAGAGTTCTGTAATATGTTAGAGTTGACTGTTAAAGCTTGAGAGTTCTGTAAAAGTTAATTGTCTGACCAGTAGAAGTAAAACCTTTAATGGAGACGTTGGGATTGCTTTTGTCTTACTGTATCAAATAATATTTCATTTAACTAGGACGTTTCAGTTTATCCTGTCTCTGAAGTTATTGTAGCAAGTTCTTTTATGTAAAGGAAAACGTCTAACTACATTTGTAGGATAGTTGATTGGCATCATTGAAGACAAATGTCGTATTGATTTTATCTGTATGTCTAATGAAAGCATTTTCAATGTTCTAATTAAAATTTATTTTATTGAAGAAACATTTGATTATTTGTATTGAATTCTTTTTTTTTTTAAATTATATACAGGAGGTCAGTGGATTGCCTTATTTGGAAAGTCTAAAACTTCATTTTTACAAAAGAGCTTTTAAGATATTTCTGTCCTGAAAGTTTAGAAGCAAGCATTTCATCTGAAAACAATAAAAATAAATTATTATATAAATTTACCAAAACTTGGCTTGCTTTATCTGAATGTTATTAACAATATTTAATTAGAAACAAAGTATTTTACCATCTCGATGATTGAAAACAGTCATACATGCAACTCTGGGATCTGAAGTATCAAATCTGTAGTCATTCGGTACACCATGTTTGTATTTAAAATCCGCCATTTCTAAAATTTAAAAAAAAACATTTCTCGGAAACACACAATCACACATCACTCCGCCTCTCGACTCAAACCATTTCTCTTCTTTCATAAAACGAGCAACGCGTTTTGATGTGGGTCTCTTAGGACTCTTGACTTCATAATTTGCTTTTAGTGACGGTTTCTTTGTTATGTCGCAGCAGGTTTTCTTGGACTCGGGTATATTTGCCCGGCAATTGGTCTGCCAACAAACTGACAGACAGACTGGATCAACAGATGATTACTGCAATTTCAGGCGTATGCACTCTTTCAGGGAGTATACCTCCATCGAGTTGATCTACACAATTTGCAGATATTGACAGCTACAAAAGACCTACATTATCCTTCTCCCCCCCAAAAAAAACTTGCCATAAATGTTTTTTTGTTTTTTTTTATGACTTTGTGAGTTTAAAAAAATCCTGCAGAACTAAGTATTTAACTTTGGGATAAAATGCATTCTTCGGAAAATGAGAACAATGTTACAGAGTCCCCAAGTTTCAAAGCAAGGCTTGTCTGGTCATATATAAGCTCGTTGGTTGGAAATCAAGACGTTGACCCCCAACTCAAGGAGGTTCCTTATATTTAACGGACCTGGCAGTTGTTTCTCATCCGATTGGTTCATCAGGAGACTACGGGTAATGAAATGCAGACTCCCAGCCTAACATTCTATGTGAATGTGTTTGAGCCAGTGATAAATTTTTAAAAGTCCAGTCAGTAGAATATTTGCTCACAGATTCATAAACACTTAAGTTTTTTGTTTTGTTTATTTGTTATATAGTATAAATATTAATGTCCAGCAACAGGTTTCCATAATATCAACTCAAGTATTCTCTATTTATACAATGATAGCTTGTGCTGATCACTTACTTTGATTCGAGCCTCGTTGGCAATAATTAGGCGTCGATTGGGGATGGTAGAGAGTTTTTGATTAGTAATTTTACCCAACACCGAGGGTCTGTAATGAGAACCGGTCCGATTTGACACAGCTGCCAATCCGGTGAAACATTGAAAAACTACATGGAGGGTATCAAAGGGGATCAATACCCCTGAGCTGGGCCTGAATCGTGGAGGATTTATGGCATTCTGTGTCCTATGCACAAAGTCTTTTTGTCCTATGCTTAATTGTTCAATCATTAATATTTACTCACAAAATCAGATGTTGTTGGTTTTTGTACGGGAGATCATTCATGTCATTTGTTGTGATCTGTTAATAATGATCATTATTCGCTTTATTGTTATAGCTGAAAATTTAGTTTTAATCAGATTAATAATGGAAGGATTTGCTTAAAACTCTTTTACTAATGATCTCTTTTCTTAAATGGCCTAAATAAAATAAATACAAAAGAAGAAAATGGTAAACTCACTCTCTCTCTCTCTCACTCACACACACACACACACACACACACACACACACCCCACACGTGTTTAATGTTTTCTTTCTCTTCATTATTTGAAGATTAGTGAACACTGAGTTTTAAATTCACAACGGAGACCCTATATATGAGAACCTTCCTTAAATCAATATTTTTTAAAATGGATATTGTTTCTTTTTCTTTGTTTTTTTATTTTTATATATTTATTTTTATGTCAATAAAGTGCCGACGTACATGAGCAGAAATAGATGTTATCGGCGCTTTTCTAATTCAGAAAGTAAATGCCGACCAACGCCCAATGCTGTCATCTCAGAGTCAATATTGCTAAAACCACATTCGTGTGCAGACTGCTTACTGTTGGCGTTTTAGAAGTCAAATATAAATATTGAGAATACAGAAGAGTGTGTTTTTGTTTCTCTTCCACTGAGGTAGGGAGAAGAGGAGAGTTCGAGTGTAGCTGTTTTGTAACATTTCCTTTTTCTTCTTCGTTTTTCCTTCTTTTTTTTTTTTTATCCCGTAAGCTGCCTGCGAATAACGGGCTTGTTACGTAGGTAAAGTGTATAAATAGCATAATCTTATTTCTGGTAAAGAGACAAATATGAGCTGATGTTCGGATGTCATTAAGATATTTATAGATAGAGGTATCATACCAGAAGCATGCATTTCGCCCCCATCTTAGTGACAAGAATACAAGTACTCTTAGAACTTCATTTCAGTGGAGAACCTAGTTAAGTGTGTATTTGCCACAACACCACCCCTCAAAAAAAAAAAGTGCTAATTTTGCACGCGCGAATGAATGGGTGACGGGCGATAAATACCGAGTTTGAGGCTCTGTCGTCTTCCTTCTAGCTCTAACGGCGATTTTGTTGGTGGGTGAATGATACATGGAGTTAGAACCATTTTTAAAAATTATTGTTTGGTCACGATTTATCTCATTGAAATTTGATAAAAGTGAACTGCATACAGTTCTAAACTGATCGTGTTTGTTATTTTGCGCGCGCGTGGTTGCCTTCCTGTGTATGCGATTGAGCAAACGATGGATTCAGATTCATAGCCAGTCTGTCATGACCTATCGCAGTGAAATTTGGAGGAAAGTGGTTGAAAGCAAACTATAAGAACGCCGATTATTAATACCAGTACAATTGAAATTAGGGCACATCCGGACGTGTTAGAAGCCTGCATGTGTCATAATCGTGAACAGTGTAGGGTGTTTGTTCATTCCTACTAGTAACAAGTTGTATATTACAATGAAAATAGGACTAAATAATGTGCTAGTAGTTTGTTGGGTTGTTTTTCAGAATATAATTGGCTGGTAACTGAAATATCTTTGATTAACGGCTGTAAACGTCCTAACTACTTCATACTTTACTGTTTAGGACGGGTAGGGGGGGGGGGGGGGGCGCGATATGATGTCCGACTTAATCCATGTATTACCAAGTTTCGGCTCGATGTCAACCAATAAATAATATTTCATTACAACACATGCGCTTAGTCTGATACAAATATAAATTAATCTGTTTATCTGAGGATCTAGACACGCAAATAAAAATTGACCTATTTATTGATGGCCTACAGCCCTACACTGATACAAATTATATGATGGCTTACACTGATACAGTTTATTTGACCTATTTATCTAGGGCCTAGACTGATACAAATATAAATTGATCCGTTTATCTGAAGGCCTAGACTGATACAAATATAAATTGATCTGTTTATCTGAGGGCCTAGACACACAAATATAAATTGATCTGTATATCGGATGGCCTAGACACACAAATATAAACTAATATGTTTATCGGATGGCCTAGATACACAAATATAAATTGATCTATTTATCTGAGGGCATAGACACACACATATTAATGTATCTATTTAATTGAGTGCTAGGCACACAAATATGCATTGATCAATTTCACTGAGGGCCTAGACACACAAATATAAATTGATCTATTTAACTGAGGGTTTAAACACAAATATAAATTGATCTGTTTTTCTGAGGGCCTAGACATACAAATATTAATTTATCTATTTAATTGAGGGTCTAGACACACAAATATGCATTGATCTATTTCACTAAAGGCAGGGTAGAAGAAAGAAACGGGTGGGGTGGGGGGTTGAGGAAAAGACTTTTTTCTCACTTTAGTTTACGCGAAGTGTTTGACAGGATTTAAGTGTTCCTTGAGTCTATTTTTCAACTTTGTTCACTTCTATGTTGCTGCTTTTGTTTCCTTTTCTTTTTGGCTTTCTTTTGTTTTGCGTTTTTTTTTACTATCATTCCTAAATAAATAAATTCAAATCTGTACTAACAAAACAATTTAATTTCAACGAACAAATAACTTTACCTCGATTTCTATACGCATTTAAAAATCTGACTCTTGTTAGAATAATTTGATTGTTTTTTAAAATTCTATATTTCTGTTATGTTATATTGTTAGCACGTGGTTGTTGTTGGTGGTGGTGTTGGTGGTTAAAGGTGCATTATTGTCGACATGTAGTTCTTTTATTATTGTTGATTGTGTGTTTGAGTTGGGATTTTTTATGTTTGAAACGGTTGGGAGGGGGTTGCGGCTGCTTGTTTGCTCACTTTTATAGATTATATATTTTAACAATAAGTAAGTGTGTTTCGTGTTCTCTTCTATCTGTAAGTGATGTTTACGGATCGTTTGTGTTTGTTATTTTTAGTCGCTGTCTCTTCAATCAAGGAGGTGAGACAAGGGAAAACAACTGATGCGCTGCGGAACAAGGAGATAACAGGGAGTTACCCCGACGAATGTGCGTTCTCCATTATTTTTGGGGACGATTTCGAGACCTTGGACTTGATAGCAAATACTCCGGATGAGGCCAACATTTGGGTGACAGGGCTGACCTGCCTGGTCAACGCCAACACTAAATCAGGTTTGGCTGCCCCAATTTAAAAAAAAAAATGTTAACGTGGCTGTTCACATTGCTAGTGTGTGTGTGAGAGAGTGTATGTATGAGTGAGTGCGTGTTTGTGTGTGTGTATGTGTGAGAGAGAGAGAGAGAGTGTGTGTGTGTGTAAAGTGGATTTGCCAGTGTCCTCTTCTTTTTTCTTTCTGTCTTCGTAAGAATTTTATCACTTTAGCTTTGTTATGAACATCATAGCGCTCAAGCTCTTCATTATCATTGGTAGGCAGTCCATTTATTATGTAGGACGATTGATAGTCCATTTATTAGAACATTTGGTATGAAGTCCATTTATTATAGAACATTTGGTAGGAAGTCCATTTATTATAGGACGATTGGTAGACAGTCCATTTATTATAGGACATTTGGCAGGAAGTCCATTTATTATAGGACGTTTGGTAGACAGTCCATTTATTATAGGTGATTGACGATATAATTCCTAATTACGGCCAAGGTATAGAGAGCCCAAAAGTGCCATTCCAATAGTGTGATTCTTTCTAATTTTAAAAAAAAGCCCTATTTGTTGTTCTTTCCTTGGACACGTTGGTGATGTATGCACGACTTCACTGAATTCTGTCGGCCGTTTTCTACAGAGCGTGCGTGACCTGGTGTAACAGCTTACAGCACCTGTCAGTCATCATAGTCCTACAATGCGTTACCAATTCTTACAAATTATTGGATAATCCGTGGATGGGTAATACAGGGTCTACTCTAGTCAGCGTATTGGACACTCTGTCGAATTGTGTGGTCTTTGAAGTAACGTGACGTCCTCAGTTTTCTTAAGAGGGTTCAGCGTAAGCTCTGCATAGCTTACACAAGGGCAACGGGACCGAGTCCGGCCGCCTCTGGCGTGAATGTCCTTGAAGAGTTGCAGTGGAAAATCCCTATTGTCGCCTTTGGAGTTCTCTCGGATAAATGAAGTCCCTGATCTAGAGAGTGCAGACTGCCTTTGGCTAGCCACAGACACACATGGCACATGCAAGACACACACGCAGACATGAATTACCGCCTGATGCGGAATTATACTGTATTCTATACGTTTAGCAATTCGTTGGAGCATTTGGGTGGAAGAATGTCTTTGAAATTATTTGACAACATCGATTTCGTCCACTGGCTTGTTGAAGAGTAAACGCTTGCCGTTGAGGTACCTGCATATGGTTGTGTCGCTGTGCAACTTGTTGCTATTTTCATCGGTAAGCCAGCTGTGGGCGGAAGTGTCATGTGATATGTGACGTTCAAAAAGCTATATGCCTGTTCTAGTTGAAGTAGGCATAAAGGGGCGGGTAAATTGGCCCCACTCTGCACCACTGTTGGTGAACTAGAGATTTTTATGTTTATTCCTGTGTCTTCAGGGTTGATTGATGGCTTGGCTTTTTTATTTTTATTTTACACCGGAACAAGCAAGATCTTTTTTTCATTGCACCTCATAAATGTCATGTTCACCTTAATGTTTTTCTCTCTTTTTTGTAGTTTTAAAAAAATACATATATATTATTACTTTATTTAAAATTCATGTCCTGGGATATGGCTGCTGTGCATCAAACCCGTTGAACAAGTACACTGGCGAAGGAAATATTTTTATACGCTGTCCGTTGGACCCTTTATAAACGGTTTCTTTCCATTCGGTGCGACTTGCATCCTATTCAGAAAGCAACACGATTTTTGTCGGGTTCCCCTTACTGCAAGACTTCGTGCACGATCCAAGCTGCAAGTCATGGACAAGTAAAGACCGCTCTCTTGAGAAAGTAAAAAAAGACCTCTGTACCAGAGGAATATTTTTGAACCAGGGTAGTTTTATGGCTCGTCTCTTGCTCATGTAAGACACACAATCTCTCTCTCACTCTCACTCTCTCTCTCTCTCTCTCTCTCTCTCTCTCTCTCTCTCTCTCTCTCTCTCTCTCTCTCTCTCTCTCTCTCTCTCTCTCTCTCTCTCGCATGCAAACAGAGGCGCATGGTCGCATCGTGAATAGGAAATCATATTGTACAAATCCCCTTTGAGCATTTTGAGCATATGTGGGATCGAAGTTGTCATGTCAGATTTGGACCACAGCAGAAAAAATAGCATCACTTGCCACGGAACTGTATACATCCTGTCAGTGACAAATCGCGTCGACTCTTTCCTTGAAGGAAAATGGATTATTCGAATGTTATCTCACGCAAACACGTGTGCACAGTTTAATCCAGGACCACATATTTCAAAGAACAAAGCAGAACTATAACTATCCTGATTGAGTCGTATTCTATTTGGCTGTTTCTGCTTAGGAAAATGGATAATTCTGATGTTTCTTTCTCTCCCACCCACCCCCATCCCTCATATATACATACATATACACACAACAGCGAAGTCCAGGATACTATTCTGAAGCTCAGCAGAAATATAATTATATCGACTCTCACATTCTTTTTGGCTGTTCCATCTAGGAAAGTATGTGATCAGGATTTTTTCGATACACATCTGCACAGCGTAATCAAGGATATGGAGATTTCAGTAACACAGCAGAAGATTCTAGAAATGTGAGGAATTCGAGTGCGCTACTTGGGCTAGTTCAGTAGTTGCAAAAAGGGTGCCACTGGCAACCATCTAGAATTCTAGATTCTAGAGAATCTTGGATAGGGCGCGAGCCAGGTACAGCCGCTCTAATTACCGAGACAGTTTTACAACTCTTATGGTGACAACCTCGTGGAGAGTCTAATGATGTTAAGCTTTGTCATATATATTTACATTAACTATGTCTCGGTTTAGAAGCTTTTTTTTTATAGTCGTTTTCTTTGCGACAAACATAGTTTTGTGCTGTTATATTGCTCATATACAATTTCAGGTGGTGGTCGGTACTCTGGCCTAGGGACACTAACCAATAAGTATCACTCCCAAACAGCTGGCTGGGGAGAGGGGAGACTTGAGAGAAAGGAGGGGGTAGAAAAGGCAAGAGAGAGGT
The DNA here is from genome assembly GCA_028829895.1 of Sinotaia quadrata. Classification (NCBI taxonomy): domain Eukaryota; kingdom Metazoa; phylum Mollusca; class Gastropoda; order Architaenioglossa; family Viviparidae; genus Sinotaia; species Sinotaia quadrata. The sequence continues at coordinate 37,278,690 of CM054184.1, forward strand.
GGGGGAGTTTGGAGGGGAAGTGGTGGATTCCTGGGAGTCAGTGGGGATCGGGGTAGGGGCGATCTTTAGCCTGTTTCACAAATGTGTAGTGCCATATTTGGTCTGGGGCTTCCTAAGAAGTCCCCAGTAACCAAAGGGAGGCGATACCTCGCTCACTATTGTTTAACTTTAGACTTTACACGCAAGGACTGCTCGTATTTATAGTGTCAACGATCAAAAGGAAGGCACGCGAGACGATTTCTCGAGACCCTCTGGTTGAGTAAACAAAGCAGAGCACCGTAGTTTTACTGTGAGATGGCTTGCTTTGCATCTACAAGCGGATTTCGACATATTTTTTTTTGAAGAAAATAATTTTAACATAAAAAAACACTACATTTTGCATTACTAATACAGTATAGTGAGCTCTGAGAATTGGATCGGGAAACTTTTATTTTTGGGGGTTGTTTTTTTAGTCCATTAAATAACACGTCTTTGGAAATGTGACATCCAATTTTAAACTCGTTTTATGCATGTCAAGTGACGGTTGGTCGATAACTTCATCACTCTAGCATTATATACGTTTTATAGAATTCTTTTACCTTCGTTTGATATTATCACAGGATAACGCAATAGACATCAATTTTCGTACAAATAATGACCACACTAGTGGTGAACTGGTGACTGTAATTGTAGCCCACTGCGCTAACTATAGGTCAGTCGTCGTAGAAGTTTCATTGGATAATAAAAACTACTCACCCAGTTGAACTAGCATATTCTCAACTCGAGTTGTTTACTTTCAACTCTAACACTTACAAAAATACTATCACAAGGAGTGCCCATTGCCGAGTCACTCTGACAATTTAACAATTTATAAAACAATTAAATTTAAAAATAGGAAGAGGCAAATTTACTCTGCCATAGGTACTTTCGACGGGGGGGTGCGCGCGCATGTATGCGACATTGGCAACATAAAGAACAGAACGATTGCCTTTGCCAAACAGTGATGAAGTACTAAAAACAGTTTTATAAAACTTACATTTATGATGAAAGAAAAGTATTACCTGTAATGAAAAGTTATATGTGTGTAAAGGAAAACTAGGATATGTGTTAGGAAATACAAAAAGTATTACCTGTGATCAAGAAATAAAAGTAATTATAACTAGTTATAACTATGACTATTCCAAACTTAGTGTTTGCGTTTTCACTAAGACTACTGCACCTTAATGTTTGCGTTATCACTAAGACTACTGCACATTTAGTGTTTGCGTTATCACTAAGTCTACTGCACATTTAGTGTTTGCGTTATCACTAATAGTATTGCACACTTAGTGCTTGCGTTTTCACTAAGACTAAATCAGACTTGGTATGATACTAGCTTGGGCTCTGTAAGATATCCCCCACCCGCCTACTTAGCAATGTTCAAAGACCATCGGACACTGCAAAGTGACGAAGATAACAAAGAAAGGAAATGCATGCAACTCAAAAAAAATGATTCAAAAACCCCCAAACCAATCATCATTAGAGAGATACACAGAGGATAAAGAGCACCAGCAGAGATCTTTAAAGTCCCACTTCCTACCCATCCCTACAACCCCATGCTCCCGCGCAAAATCGGCATAAGATGGAATCGCTTCCATAAATATTACCTACCTAAATATTGGTTTATATGATATGAAAAGAAATTGTCAGAGTGCACGAAAAACAATGCAACTGTTGCATTATTTATTACAGTGTGTGGCAGGGTAAATTTGCCTCTCTCTCTTTGTAATTGTTTGTATAATTGTTGTATAAATTTTTAATTGTTGAATAAATTTTTAAATTGTTGAAGTGATCTCACTTAAATTTTTTAATTGTTGTATAAATTTTTAAATTGTTGAAGTGATCTCACTTTGGGCACTCCCTCAAGCAGAACAACAATAAAGCAATTTTCAGTAACTTCCTTTTACCAGAAATTCTACATTGTAGTCAGCATACTTTGCCACATACTTCACAGAGTGCAGTGTGTCCTTATATAGGGGTAGACACTTCTCAAATCTAGCATGGCCATAGTTGTTTATAAATCAATATACCAGGGAAAGTCCAGAAAATTCTAGAGATTCTAGAAACAAAAGGCTACTTCTTCCCTGCAAAATGTACTCAGAGGACAAATGCTTAGTTTTTCAGTTTATCATCTCTAACTCCGTTCTTTCTTACATTCAAGTATCAACTTACAGTTTCCTGGAACAGTATTTATTAGCCTGATACATGCATAGACCATAATAATTACAACATATTAATTTATGGATATGTTCACTAGAAGCAATGTCATGTGTGTAACATATAACATATGAGCATCATAATTCGCACTTGTAGAAGTAATTGTCTACTCACATAATACATCTCTATATGAAAGCAAGTATAACATATCAATAGCAAAATGAATGAAATATTTCTAAGTCCATTCTCTCTCAATCAATCAGTTAACTCACAATTAAGCTAACGGCCGGACTTCCTTCACAACAAATTCAAAGTGAGTAGAACATACAATTATTTTAGAAGGTAAACTTTGATCTCAGCCCACTGGCTGATCTCGTTCTTGTAAATCTCAACCATTCGATAACAAATCTACTCATCCGTTTGGAACTGGTTTAGATTCCATCAGCAATTCTAGCATATTCTTTACCTGAGTTGTTTACTCGAAATCTTATACACAGAAAAGTACCATTACAAGCATTTCCCATGGTCGGGTCACGTTGACATTTAACAGTTTTTTTAAAAAGTTTAGAAATAGGGATACGCAAATTTACTCCTCCACACTAGGGTAAGTAAAGTGATCATTTATATTTATTTATAAATTATCTAGATAATTATCATTTAATGAAACTCGTCTTAGTGTAGAAATTTTGGGTGGGTGGGCTAGAAACATTGTCTTAGGTTTTTTAAAATGAGAATTCTAAGAGCAGTTAACTCTTTCCGGTAAAATTTGAAGCATCGTCGGCAGTGAATACCGATTATTTCCACTACTGTAATCTAAATCAATATCTCCGTATATCGATTTGGACAATGGTCATTCTTTTATTAATAGCACTTAGTAGTGCTGTAGTTATAATAATAGTACGGAAGTTACAGTTGTAAATAAAGATAAAGTATTTTTTGTGAATCAGATACCATAAATAGTTTCTTTTTCGTGTAAATAATAGACATGAAACATCCATATACTGTATATAATAAACCGCCCTATTTGTGTATTATTGAATTTAGTGGAATGGGACTTATGCATATACAGTATTTAATAAACCACTCTGTATGTGTATTGTTGAATTAACTAATACTTCAGTAATAACTCTTGAAAAATAAGTTTATATAAATGAAGGTTCATGTGACAAAAACAACAGTATTTTTTTCCTTTGTCCTCAAATTTGCAAGTTTTATGTAATTAAGGTGAAAACAACTGCATCTCCGTATTATCATGACTTACAAACACATTATTATTAAGACAAGTACAGAGACAGCTTATAATGTTTGGTTGAACAGGAATACTAATAGAGATTACCACATTTATAAGACAAGTACAGAGACAGCTCATAATGTTTGGTTGAACAGGAATACTAATAGAGATTACCACATTTATAAGACAAGTACAGAGACAGCTCATAATGTTTAGTTGAACAGGAATACTAATAGAGATTACCACATTTATAAGACAAGTACAGAGACAGCTCATAATGTTTGGTTGAACAGGAATACTAATAGAGATTACCACATTTATTTAACACAAATACAGAGACAGCTTATATTGTTTAGTTGAACAGGAATACTAATAGAGATTACCACATTTATAAGACAAGTACAGAGACAGCTCATAATGTTTGGTTGAACAGGAATACTAATAGAGATTACCAGTAAAAGCGGGGCATTGAAATGCAGACGTGAGTATTGTGTTGTTAAATAAAAGTCCTTTAAAAGTATTACTCATAAAGAAGGATATTTTTATACTTTAGCTTTAGGAAAATATTTAATATTTCTAGTAGGGAAAAAAGTTTCTCGACTACTTTTATTTACTGGCAATATACACCACAAAGACGATCTAAAATCATTGTCATTGTGTGATTTCATCAGCTTAGTCCATCGTTTCCAAATACAGACACCACACACATCACACGCATACATACACACGCGCCACAAAGATACACACACACATATGCACACACACATATATGTATAATTGTCTTCTGCTATGCTCCCACCCACCCTTATCTGTTACAAACACTATATCAAGACATTTTCCTCTTGTACTTGTCTTTGAGAATGCTGATGAAAGCAGCAGTCTAGCTAAAGATTTTTTCCTGGAAGAGTTGCTGTAGGTCTACAGACTTCTTCACTTTGGAGTGTTGGGGGCGGGGGGTAATGTACGAGATGGGGGAGGACCTCCCAGGAGAGAGCAAAAGTGAACGAGGTGCATTTGAGCAGTGGCTTGAAAATTCTGGCGATCCCTAGTCACGGGTGTTTACCTTTCCAGTATGACTGCTTTTTATTACCTTAATGGTTCCAGACCAGTAGCGGCCTGTCCTACAGCCATTTATAACTTCTCTTGTCCAGGCCGAATGTCTGGAATCTACTTTAGCTAGGTCGTTTGTTTGCTGAGGAAGCCACTTAAAGACTAAGAAATAGAAAGGTTGTGAGTGTTCTGGGTGGGTATTAGTGTCGATGATTCATTGTTTAACCAGCACAAAGATCGATCTTCTTTGAATATAGTGTGCTTTGTTTAGTTTTAAATATTTTAAGAGGGGGGTAATGGGGAATGCCATTGGCTTCGGGGGAGAGTGCATTTGCGTTGAAGAGGTTAATATGAAGAATGTTGTGATTAACAGAAGATAGATGAGTAAGTTCTTCGATAGTCGACTTTGCAGGGATTACCCAGGAATTTTTTCACAAAGTCTTTAGAATAGTGTCTTTGCGTGTAGGTTCGCATTTCTCATGTTTACTTTGCCTAGAATATCACGCACGCGCGCGCGCACACACACACACACACACATACACACCACACACACATGATTACTTTGTCGAGGGCACTGATTACTTGAAGTTGACAACAGTTTTGCGGTATACTGATCACGTAATACTGACACTTTTAAAAATCCTTTATTGGACAGTTGAGGTTCAGGGATTACGTGAAGCAAAGAAATGACTGTGACATACATCTGTGTATGTAGTTTGTCCGTTGTCTTGTTTTTCAACGCCGTACCCCACTCCCTTTCTCCCTCCCTCTCTCTCTCTCTCTCTCTCTCACACACTCTCTCTCTCATGCACGTATACACACTCTCACATACACACACGTTTTATTTTAACTCCCAGCTTCCTACACACATCGAAAGACACGTGACTTGGGAATGCTGTTCGGTGATGGCCCCATTAATTGTCTAAAGAGGGGGCAACAGAATCTTAAAACGCTTTTTATTATCACGAGACGAAAACAGGAATCGGCGTTTCCAAATTAGAACGCCTTTATCTTGATCGCCCTTGTCGCCAGGGGTGGAGGGTGGGGGTAAAAAGCGCGATGTTGTGGAAAGAAGCATGTGCACACAGAACAATTAGACGAGATCACGGCACGCTCACAAATGCAGGTGTTAATAGCAAGTAAAAGGCAGGCAGTCTATTCGTCAATCAGGGCTCGGTAGACGTGAATAATGCATTGGACGATAATTATAATTGCTTCGCATGGGCAGACCACTCCTTTAATTGTGCGGTTCGCCTTGGATAACAACTAGATATGTTTATTTTTAAACGCCCACTTTCCTCCCCCCTCCCATCACCCCAAAAGAAAATATGTCCATTTCCAACGGTTCCAGTGAAGTATAGATGCGCGGACAAGACGAAATTCTAGAAATAGAATGTGGTATTGAGATAACCGTCATAAGATTTTCTCTCGTTGCCAGAGTCTAAATGACAAGGTTATTTTTCAGCTTTGTTAATGCTCTTTTCTGATCCGAGAGGTTTTGTCTGGCATTATATGCTGAACTTAGATTCAGACTAACAGCGCAAAAGAAAGAGAAACTGGGCAGTATAAATATTTGTTTCGCTCTTTGTGAAAACAGTCTAAGACTTTTGGGCGAGGCTTGAAGTGTCGCTTTGGGAGATAACCGTCTCCCGAGTACTGACAGACTTTTGGCGCTCAGGGGTGTGATCAGTTTAACAGTTTGTTTATCTGCGTATGTTTTTCATATACAAGCGCGCGCGCACACAATCCCACAGAGAGAGAGACAGACATTATTACAATATTAGCATTCCTTTTTTCCCGAAAACTTGCACAATGCCGGACATCGTGTTTTTGTCGGACATTTTGAGAGAGAGATTTATGAGAAATGGCAGTTTTTGCTGCTTGTCTTGATTCATATTTCCAGATATTAGCAAAAGACTATTTATTATTCACATTTATTACTTTATACTCTGAATTTTCCTATAATACTGATTCTGAAACCTACCCGATTTGGCGGAAGAAAATCGTCGAATTTCACTCAGGCACAATTCACAATAGAAATATTATTTGACACCACGGATTAACGTGGTATTTTTTTTCTCCTTGGTCTATTAGTCTGTTTAATATTCTGAAGTTGGTCTTTCAACAGAGAATTAAACTGTAGTCCTCTCCCTTGACCTTGTCTTTCCATTTTTAATTATCCGCCCAGAAAGAAATCCCGAACTTTTTGTACGGACTGTCTTGGAATTTTCAGGACATTTTTTTCAAAAAGCTTGCTTGTGACAAATTTTCCGCTAATAAAACACACAAATACTGGTATACTTTAAAGTTCTACCGGCGCATACTGACTACTACTATTTATATTCACACTAAACACAAGCATGCACACATATAATGTTAGGCACTTTCTCTTCTAATCTTCTAAACAAACACAGTCATTTTTAGGTTTGTTTGCTTTATTTCCCTACCCAAGCCCAGTTTCTTTATTATTTTTTTAATTATTTGGTCCTTATCACGACTGTTACGCGTGCCATCCAGTTTTTCTTTCCAAAGCTCTTTTCCTCTATGCTCACTGATCATGCATCGATGATCATAATCGATTCCTCCATAGCGCACCAGTAAAGACAGCATGTTCATTTAATTTCACATTTCTTCGTCCCAAAACTTATGTAGCAGTGTTTGTTTGGAACGAGAGAGAGGAGTATGAAAAGAACACGTTGACCTTTTTCAGACTGGGTTAAATTATGGAAAAGAAAAACTCTGCTACAAAAGATTTGGTGTGTGTGTGTGTGTGTGTGTGTGTGTGTGTGTGTGTGTGTGTGTGTGTGTGTATGCGTGTGGAATGTTGTGTTAGTGCTCTCACCCCAGCAGTAATTGATTGTCTCGCTAGGAATTTACTCTCCTCTGGTGCTACTTATCGAATCGTCTATTGTGATAACGCACTTTAATCGACTTATTAACTAATGTATGCAGTTCTGGAACAGTAATACTGAGGGTTTGGGTTCAGGTAATACCAGATCTTGGTATTTTGTGTATGGATGTGGATTTGCCACTTTCTACAGCGAACCTCTCTGCCCTGTGACACTATAGTCAACTATGATCATTTGCTTTGATCTGCCTCAGGGGTTCGGGGTGGGAATGTATATATTACGTATATCTTTTCACGTCACAGAGATCTGTGTAAAGAGGTATCACTGTCGGTAGTTCGCTAATTGTAGTCCATTATGAAGAACTTTGATTAATTGTAGGCGTTCAAAGAGGCTCCACTGTCTTTAGCTTACTAACTGCAGTCCATTATGGAGAACTTTGATTAAAGACCGAGTGAAATGGAATCTAGGTCGGCCACAGATAAGAATAAATCCTTATGCAGTAATTTCCAATCTTAGAATCAAACTGCTAAATTTAAACTTTTAGAGATTTGTATAAATGTTTTTATTTTGGCCTTGAAAGTCAGTATTTCTAAAAGAAGTCAAAGCTCTCGTTCATTTATAGACTGACTTCGCACCATAACAACACAACGTGACGTCATGATATGGATCTACAATCCGTATTAGCAATCCGATATATTGTCTTGCGTTAAATGCGTAGTTTGAAAAATAAAACATGGTTAAACATTGCACTGCATGTGGCGGCACACAAAAAAAGCGGACGAACTAAAAAAAAATTTTTTTTCACAAATTACGATAAAAAAGTCGAAAAAAGAAAACGTTATATGCTAGGCAGTTGCTCAAGAATAACATGCCAACGTCTGTCAGTGAGAATCAGTGCTCACTTATAAAACGCCGACATACAGTCAGTGAGAAACAGTACTCACTTATAACATGCCGACGTCAGTCAGTGAGAAACAATGTTCACTATTAACACTCCGAAGTTAAGTCTAGTGAGAAATATTGCTCACTAATAACAAGCCGGTGTTGGTCCCACCCAACCATCTAGCTGGTAATGAGTTTGAACTCTATGAATGAAGTAATCTGTAATTGTCGCCGGGTATGCGGCTGGAAGAGCGGGGCTCCTTAATTAAACACTTTACTGAAAGATGCTAGCATTGTACAGCAGTCATTATACCACGATAATAAGAAAAATGATGATGATGGATATCAGCTTTCAAACCCTCTCCCTCTCCTGAAATCTGACTTTGGCGCAGTACGCTGATAACTGTCTGAAACCGCTAGTTTCTTAGAATCGTGACGAGCCTTTCCAACCGATAAGAAAAGCAATTAAAAGTTTTAATATTTTTTCTTCTCGAAAGTTAGTTCAGACATATATACTTAAACTGATTCGCAACTTGGCTAGTTTTCCTCTCGGGCATGCCAGTGAACTTAACGAGTTGAAGAGCATGCGAGGGGAATACCCAGTGATTACGGAAAAACTGTTGGCTTCCAGTATAGAATGGGGAGTTTATTTGGTGTTTTGTTTTATAGATTTACTTGTAAACGTGCCTGTCATTATGCCGTTTGCGAATTAAATGACAAAAATAATTTCAAATGCGTGAATGTCCGAGATAATCGGCAAAATAATTCACAAGAAATTCACCAATTCTTCGCGATCACGTGAGAAGCATGTTGTACACGTTGTGACCCCGATATTCAGAGTAGTTAATTCATCTAATTACACCTCTGGTTAATTAAACATAACAAATAAATAAATAGTTGCAAATACACACTTGTTAAAATTTCTAATTACACCTCTGGTTAATTAAATGTGACAAATAAATAAATAGTTGCTAATACACAGAGTTAGTTTAATCCCAAGAGTTCCCGCGCAGGTCTAGAATTTTGGAAAAGGTCTGGAATTTGATTTTAGCTTTTCCAGGCCTGGAAAATCAGTAAAATGTCAAAATAATCTGGGGAAAATCTTAAATTTGAGGGGGTTTACCGTTTTAATTTTTGGGTCTTCCGCAGATGGAAATCAGAAATGTTTTAATATTTCGGTCATCTGAAGAATAAAATCGGAAACCGGAAGAAAACGGACCTGCCTTTTTACATTGAGAGTAATTGCACTTTTGGGATAATGTATGCATAATAAGAAAACGCGGGAGAGTGCGGTTATTGGTGACTTTCCAATTTCTACTGAGCTTAATTGGCGGGAGAATCGGATTACATGGGGAAAAAATCATTTAAAAACAATTAGATATATTGATCTGAAACTATTTGAAATTGATAGAAAACGTTGCCACACACCTATGGTCAAAATATGGTGCATGTACCTCAACAACTTCGGACTTTGTATTGATTTGACTATGAAATAATGTAATCTGTACATCTTTATTTTACCCCGATATTTACAAGTCTATTTCTTTGAAAATAACAGTTTCGGGTTTCTTTTTCATCATCTTTCGATTACTTTTTGTTTCATTTTGTGATGGGCAGTTTAACAAATTATCCTACTCAAACCCTAACCTGCTTCATCCTACCCCTACATGTCTTTGTGATTTGCAAACAGAGAAACTTGGTCCGACTTCAGAGACATTAATCATTAATTAATTTATTTTTACCTGTTTCTAAGTGTTACTAGTTCAGAATTCCTATCCCAACTTGCAAGCTCGAATGCCTCTTGATAGAAATTCTGGCCTACACACACTCTCAGCTTGGAGGGACACTTCTCAAGATATGTTATTGTCTGATTTTTAAAAATGATCCAAATTAAGCCTCATCCCCTCAAACACACACGTCTCCTTTTTTTGTTTTAAATACATAAGTTGAAGCTGAACAATTAACACAATATACTCAACCCAATAAAAGTTAAATACATAAGTTGAAACTGAACAATTAACACAATATACTCAACCCAATAAAAGTTAAATAAGAAACAATTGGTACATAATAAGTAGTTGTCACAAAGGCAGGATTATTAAGAAGTAGTGTTCATATGACCTAAGTTAATCACTGTTAGGCGATAGTTTGTGGTACTTTATGATTGTTTATCACTGATTATAATCAATTTTGCTTTTGAGTATAAAAGTCTTATCTTTTGGAAGAGCACAAGCATTACTTTAATGTCTAATCGGATTCCTTTATAAAACAGTAATGTCACAGGTAGTAATGAGAGTAAGAAATGGAAAATTTTATCTTTTGGAAGAGCACAAGCATTCCTTTAATATCTAATCTGATTCCTTTATAAAACAGTAATGTCGCAGGTAATGAGAGTAAGAAATGGAAAGTTTACCTAATGGAGATATTTGTTAGGAGGTATGAATTTTAGAAGCCAATCACCAGATCCATTGTTTATGGGTGATGACTAAATAGTCTCATGAGTCCTGGCATGTACTGCCAGAAGTAGGTCACTGCCCTGTCATGGTTTGTTTTGACATGAGTGTACACGAGCACTGACAGGCCTGGTGAACTGCCAGTGATGGATTTGACTGGATACTTTTGTGATGAGTCTGATGAAGAATTTGGTGCAAAAATTGCAGACTGGAAGAATGAAGAATGAAGGCTTTGAGCACTGCAAAGAAAGGCCAATACACAGGAGTGAGTCATTCATATAGGCAATTAATCAGACCCCGCCCACCCATCTCAATCACACACAGAAAAGTGCCTGTGAACTCTCTTGACCAATACATCATTCAGATACATAGGAAACGTGTAAAAATAGAAGCTATGAATTTTTAAGAAATCAAGAAAATACAATTAGAATCTTCTACACAGAGCTGCAATGATAATTTTGAGTATGATATGTATACAATTTCAATGATAATTTTGAGTATGAGATGTATACAATTTCAATGATAATTTTGAGTATGATATGTATACAATTTCAGTGAGAATTTTGAGTATGATATGTATACAATTTCAATGAGAATTTTGAGTATATGTATACAATTTCATCCAGGGAAGTTTCTCATTCAAAATTTACACTTTCTAGTTGTGACGCCAAAGCCAACTATTTAATGGTTATTATTATTATTATTATTATTATTTAATCATTCATAACTAATTACAAGAAATAAGAATCTTTATGTTATTTTCCAGCAGACACCACTCATCTCTCTCACTTGGTGGATTTGCAACACTGTAAACGTTTTCTCTCTTCCACAACATTAAAGACAAATATTTTGCATCACACAATATTTCCTTTAGGTGGAAAACTTCTTAATAAAGGAGAAGACAAATCCATCTTTAATCTATGTTTAGCGAACCCCCATCCATCCACTTTCTTCTCCAGCAGAAGGTTATCAGTATGAGTAAGATCAATTCATTTAACAATAAATTTATTAAATCAACAATCAAATATACATACAACAAATTTCTAGTTACTGGACATCAATTGTGAACTTGTACGTTCAAAACTGTGCATACTTCACAAGGCTAATCAAAGTCACCATTTTCACATTTTTGCCCCAAATGCCCGAAAATTCATAGTTGATTTTTTTAATAAATTTGAAATTTTAAAAATATTTAAAATTATCTAAATCTTGAAGTTTTTTAAAAAAAATATTACATATCGGGCTATGAATGATAATGACATGTGCTGAGTACAATTCTGAAATTTGTTCCTAAAAAATTACAGTACTTAAGAAATATTTGCCTACTTTTGAAAAATAAACACTAATTTCAAAATTTAATAATTCCAACACTCGCCAACATTTAATTCTGTAAGTTGAGAAATTTATATACACCAATGCCATACACACCTGTCTGGAATACTTTTAGGATAGCTTGGAAAACAAAAATGGTTTATGTCAACAACAAACATTCACTTAACAATGAAGGAAATACACTATTTTCCTGAAATTTCCTACCACTTAATTCGTATTTAAATATCAATACGTCAGAAAGCAACAAAAATTGGCACGCATCTAATGAATGTATTCTAAAAGAGAAATGAAAGACAAATTTCAAATGTTCTTGCTAATTCAGAGATATTTGTTGATATTAGCCAATACCCCGGATGTAACATTTACAAACAACGTCATAATTTGAGAACCATTTGTCCGGTTATAACTAAATTTGGAAATCTTGTAGGCACATACATTTGAATTATTTGATAAATATTTTTTCATTACTTCCGAAGATAATTAGTTTCATTTTTAGCACGAAAATCGCTCATTTTCCATGACCGCCATTTTCAGTGACATTGCTCGCGTATTATTGTACATTATCTCATCGCTCACTTCAGTGTTTAAGAAAAAATAGTCAATTGCCGATCTTCCAACGGTAAAAGCAAATTTGTAGCGTTAAAACTGTTCGTGACGAGATTAATCACGGTCATCCATTTCCGCATTTTGACCCCAAAATGCAAAAATATACAAAGTCAAACTTTTTTTAAATCGTGGCAAATTACATATGGCCCATTGAACAAATAAACTATAATCGGGTACGCTGAACACGATTTCAAAGTTAGTTTTTAAAAAATATTCAATATTTTTAAGTTCAGCTTTGTATCATCAGAATCTTGGGTATAATTTTTCCTCAGTATTTATTGCGTTGCTAATCACTTTTCACGGTGTAGGTCTGGAATTTTAAAAATGTTGGTCTGGAAAAAGTCTGGAAAATCATTTTAAACTTGTGGCAGGAGCCCTGTAATCCATCGAATTGCATACCTCTGGTTAATTAAATAGGACAAATAAATAAATAGTTGCTGATACACAGGGTTGTTAATCCATCGAATTGCATAGGTCTGGTAATTAAATTTGACAAATAAATAAATAGTTGCTGATATACAGGGTTGTTAATCCATCGAATTGCAAAGGTCTGGTTAATTAAATTTGACAAATAAGTAAATATTTGCTGATACACATGGTTGTTAATCCATCGAATTGCATAGGTCTGGTAATTCAATTTGACAAATAAATAAATATTTGCTGATACACATAGGCGAAATATCGCCGAACGGTAGTAAAGGGATTTTACTGAAAGATGGAGAGACGTGTTTGTATGTATGTATTTGTGTGCATGTCTCTCTATATATGTGATGTGTTATACATATAGAATGTATGAGCCATGTGTGTATGCGTGTATGGTGTATGTGTGTGTATATGCTAATGATGTGTGTATGCTTCTTATGTGTATATCTACAAAAATAAACTCAAGCAATACCAACACAGTTGCTGCTGAAACGGCACTATGCTGTATATTTGTATCAATGTAGAAACTCTCCGAAAACAACATACTGCCTGATGAAGTGACACTGTGCTGTACATTACGTCACTCCATCCAAAGACAAGCAAATGTGATGATTCCACGAGAAACCATCCGATCTCTCTGACACCGTGCTGTACATTACGTCACTCCATCCAAAGACATCCGATCTCCCTGACACCGTGCTGTACATTACGTCACTCCATCCAAAGACATCCGATCTCCCTGACACCGTTCAACAACTCGTTTCGCTTACATTGCGTATTTTTATTTCTCCTTTCTAATCACGTTAGGAAAGAAGAAATTATATCTTGTCTGTGCCAGCAAATTTTCAGCCTCGTCCCTTGAGTCACAGAAGTGATAACTTGAACTGCGCTATTCTCAAACAGCTGCTTGTGAAGTTTTGACAGAATGTTTAGAAATTTGTGTCCACAGTGCTGTAGTGCTGTTTTCACTACGTTCTTAAAAATATCTAAATTTTCAATAATACAGGGTTATTATACGGTCCCTGTTTCACTATAGTTTGAGTTGAAAATAAACTGAGCAGCACCATTTTAAGGGGTGGTCACGGTGTCTAGACGTCGAGCTGACGTGCGGAAAATTGAAGGATTTTGAGCCCCCACCCCAGTCACACTCAAAGGAGTTCTGCCAACCGTCACACCTGCTGCCTAGCAAGCTAGAAATTGTCAGCTGCTCTTCGGCTTGTAAAACACTTAATGATCTTAATTGAAATGAAGTAAATATCCTATGTCATTATTGTTCTTGAAATTAAATATAAATATATATTGTCATTATTATTGCTGTTTTAATTGAAGTGCTAATAAATATTCATTAGTGTTATTTTGTTGTATTGGTTGGTGTTTTATAAAATATGTGCCTGTTGTTATACTCACTTATGTACAGCAGTTCCTGTGGTTTAGATTTTCCTAGGCATTCACAGTGGCAGACAACATTGGAACAAATAACTCATAAGGAGTACCTAACAGACAGGACATTTTAACTCACTCTGTATGGCTGCAGAATGGAGTTGATATTTTTGTGACATTTTATTTTCGGGCTGGGGGTGTGTGTAAAAACAGCCACCTCCCTGACATTTTGTCTGTAAGCTTGCCATCACACATGAGCGCTTTTCACACTACATAGTATGATTGGAAAATGAATTGAGTGTTGGCACCCAGACTACCTACTGTAACTTGTAAACTTGCCATCACACATGAGCGCTTTTCACACTACATAGTATGACTGGAAAATGAATTGAGTGTTGTCACACAGACTACCTACAGTAAAAGACCGGGGTAGAATGGCTTTCAGACAGAAAGGTAGTGTTGGAATTGGAAACATTGCCGTATTCATCTAATTCCGTCCAGTACATAATTGCATCTTTACAAATAAATTTCTGTCAGTGCACTTCTTTACTATTTTCTGATTATTTAACTGTTTGTAAGGAATAATTTATACTGCAACATTTTAACTGGCACACTTTTCACACACATCACCTTCCCCTGTCCCTCTCTTACCTTCTAGTTGGCATTCATAATGCAAGTTAACATCAAAGACCAGAGTGATTTTTTTTTTTTTAAAGGGGTGATTGGCAAAAGCCTGAATGAAAGTGCCAGTAAAGCTGTAGGTTCATAGTTTATCTTTTTGGTTCTTCCATTTGGCGCAGACCTCTCGCTGGACGCTGGCATTTCGTGTCGTACTTAATTCGGACCGGTCGGTGCCCGGTAAGCAACGACAATTCAATGTTTGCATTCCATCGGAATTGTACAGAAAACTTGCCACGTGGCAAAGCACTTGCCAATGGTTTTAATTCCAAAGCAAGGCTATGGCGCTTGCATCAGATTAATGAGAATTTCATTTCAAAGGTCAGGTGATCGTTGGAGTTGTAGAGCCGTTGAGCTCACATTATCTCTCACGTTTATTGTATTCGGGTATCTGCTATGACGTTTCATTTTGCACATAAAGAGAGATTCTAGACATTGCTATAGCATGGGTTTTGTTTGTTTAGTTTTCTTTTAAACTTCAAGTCATTATTTTGCTATTCGGGAGAGTTTTTGAACATCTAGCATCAGATCTAGCATCAGAAAAAAATGTTCTTGAAAATTGGGCTGTTTTCCTGGCCTCTTAGTAACTTTTTCTTAAAGACTACAATTGCTCGATGTCTGCTGTGCCGCATTGCTAAAAATGTAGAAAGCATCTGTGGAATAAAGAAAATAGAAACTATAGACGGCATGAACGTTAAATTGCTGTTATTTTGACTGGGCTGGATAGATTTTTCGGATGAAGAGAGAGGCCAACAAATCCTAAATATATATATACCACTCTAACCGGATCCTGGTTAAAGTTTAATTCAGTATAATATTCATGTGCTCAGTTTCATAGAACAAGTCAGTAAAATACTAAAATTCGAGAGTTCCTGGGATAGAGTTGTGCATGCAAGTAACTATCTACCATATCAGTGCGAGCAAAGAAATAAGTTAATTAAATAAAGTTTGAATTTGAACTTGTTCTTGACTTCTTTTCTTAAAATACATGGAATCCGTGGACACTGACAGCCTGTTCAAGCCGGCACCTACCCAGGAAGACCTAACCCTGGCACGGTATTATGCACGCGCGGCTATACAGTGCATGTCTGATTTCAGATTATTTTACTAGCGTGTTTTCTTTTTTGTCCTCACTTTCAATTCGTTTGTTAACTTCCTTATGTAAGGTGTTGTAAGAAGTTTGAAGTCTATTGTGACAGCTGAAGTTTGTTTTGAAAACCAAATTGCTTAAGGTGAAGGTCATTGATGTTATGACGTGGTTGATATAAATTATCACACATTTGCGTTCCTTTTTCTTTTTTTTAACTGTAGAAGAGGTTGTGAGAGATTTAAATAAGTGCGTGAGACACAGCAGTTATTTCTCGCGATGACTTGTTTCATATTTTACGGCCACTGGCAACTTTGGGTAGTATATCTCAACTGACTGGCGGCACTCAGTTAACAATCTAAAGAATTTACACGAAGCTATAAAATAACCGTGATGAGGTCAAAATGCAACGATAATATTTGTACATCTTCCCTCCAGCCAATGTGTTACAAAGCGTGTTTTTTTCTTCTCCTGTTTGTTTTTCTTATAAAGAGAGCATGTATCTGTTTTCTCTCCGTTTTTTCTTTCTTACCTATTTGTCAGTCTGTCTCTATGAATATCGCGTATGTCTGTCTAAATATGTAACAATTACTTAGTATATCTCATGATATGTGTACGGCTGTCTCTGTTTAGTAAAGTAAGTCTCTAACATTATATAAAGGATTGCTATTTGTTGTCGTTCGTTAAATAAATCTCCATGTGTAGCAAGCAAGCAAGCAAGCGGTCTAATACTAAGTATTGTTCTCGGTTTGCTTGGTACTTAGTGCTAAACAATATGTAAAAGTCTCTCTGACTCAGTATACTAAGTATTGTTCTCGGTTTGCTTGGTACTTAGTGCTAAACAATATGTAAAAGTCTCTCTGACTCAGTATACTAAGTATTGTTCTCGGTTTGCTTGGTACTTAGTGCTAAACAATATGTAAAAATCTCTCTGACTCAGTATGCCAATCAGTCAGTCTCTTTATCAGCCTGTCTTAATCTCTCTGTAACTCATTGTGTAGCAAGCCAATCACTCAGTCTAATTATCAATGTCTTAATCTCTCTGTGACCCATTTGTAGCAAGCTAATCATTCAAGCTACTTATCAGTTTGACTGTCTTGCTGTCTGTGTGGTTAGTAATTCAAGACTAGGCCTTTAACTTTGTGTGCAAAGATTGCTGATTGTTTTTGTTGCGTTTCCATTTTTTTAAAGTTGCTTGACTCGTGTGTGTGTGTGTGGGGGGGGGGGGGGAGTTAGGCACCACTGTTTCATAGACAGTTGCTCTCAGTGTGCCAAACAAGCAAGAAGAGTGAGGGGCGCAGTAATGGAGAGGGACTGATTGGGAAATTGAATTGGGTATGAATATGGAACCCGCGGTTATGGTCCTTTGTAATTCAAATCATATGCCATCGGATCTCCTCCCAGCGAGGCGGAAAAGTCGCATTATCAAAAAGAATCGACACACCATTTTCTCTCTGGCATCGCGGCCACATGGGCACCAAAGAGCTCGCAGAAAGTTGTCGCTGCAATTCTAATTTGGCAGCCTTTATTTCGATTCATTCTCTATTGCCTTTTTTTTTTTAAAGTAAAAATCTTAATGACTCATGGAAATCACCATGAATTACTGTGTCCAAAACGTTGACACTTTTTTTATTACGGATATATATTGTCCACTTTATACAGCATTTGTACGTCGGTGATTAATAGAAAGTTGTCTCTATAGTTACCGTTTAGTTATGATTTCATGTTTAACGCGTGTGTCATCATAATTATTATTTCTCTATAGTTACCGTTTAGTTATGATTTCATGTTTAACGCGTGTGTCATCATAATTATTATTTCTCTATAGTTACCGTTTAGTTATGATTTCATGTTTAATGCGTGTGTCATCATAATTATTATTTCTCTATAGTTACCGTTTAGTTATGATTTCATGTTTAATGCGTGTGTCATCATAATTATTATTGTTGTTGCTTCTCAAGATCTCTTTTCCCGTTTTTTTTAAAATCCTGTTTTCTCAGAATCCCACCAGGATTCTGGGGTCTAAAATTTCATGAAAGATATAGACATTATTGACTTGACATTTTCATCATTATTATCATCACTGGTGATTTGGTGGGGTGGTGGTGGCAAACATGTATTTATAATTGAAAGTGTTTCTCTTTCTTCTTTTCCAGCAACCAACATCATAGATGACAATCAGAGACTTCGCGACTCGTATCCTTTTTATGTCACCGGACCTCATTACAGTCATGAATGCAAGGTGCAATAAATAAGGTATGTGGCTGGTTTGTGCCGGACCTCATTACAGTCATGAATACAAGGTGCAATAAATAAGGTATGTGGTTGTGTTGCGCTAATGGAGTTGTGAATGCGTACAGAAAAAGCAAGGAGCCGCACGCCCAGATGCTGCCGTCATTATTCTGACGGGACAAAGATGTAACCGCAAGGGTCCATCTAGTGTTTTACGGTTATTGTTTACTGAATGGGCAAATTGTTAACCACGCGTTCCACGTGGTTTCGTTTGTTCTTTTTTTTTTTTTTATCTTTTGCCACTAAATTCATTCAGTCCCACCGTCATTTATGGATGTATGTTGCTAAGGACGGTAGAGTTTTCATTGATCTCTCTCTCTCTCTCTTTATCTGTCTCCCATACACACGCGTACATATACTTATACTTACTGTCAAGCATATCTAACAACAGAATATCAAATGGTTCAAATGTACTCACACATACACAAAAAGCCACTGTTCGCGTGCAGTCAGTACACTACTGACCACACTCTTCATATGCACTCCTTCATACACAAAATCTACATGGCTCACATTCACTCACATACACAACCTATAAGAACTACTGTTCACATGCATTTACATACACAACTACAAAAATCTTCACATTCAATCACACACAACAAAAAATAATTCACATTCAATCACACACAACAAAAAAACACTTCACATTCAATCACACACAACAAAAAAATTCACATTCAATCACACACAACAAAAAACTTCACATTCAATCACACACAAAAAAACGTCACATTCAATTACACACAACAACAACAAAATATTCACATGCACTCACACATGCACAGCACAAAAAAATGACTAAATAAACCCCCCACATTTCACGTGTACCCACACATAGCAACAACTAAACCACATTCATATTCATACAAAATTCCAAACAAAGCTCGTTGTACACATACACACACATACACACGCAAATAATCTACTTTGTGTCACGGCATTCTTCGATGTATTTTATTTTGACGCTTTATAAAAGAGTTGTGGATAGGCTACGCATTCAGATGTATTTTATTTTGACGCTTTATAAAAGAGTTGTGGATAGGCTACGCATTCAGATGTATTTTATTTTGACGCTTTATAAAGGGGTTGTGGATAGACGACACAAGAAACAGCAAAGAGCTCTGCAAAGAAGAACCCAGCGGTAATAGAACCTGACTTTACAAAATCTCTTTGTTCAGCTCAGCAAGCTTTCATCTTTTGTCTTTTATCCGTTTTCTTAATTGTGAACTTTAAAAAAGAAATATGTTTGTTTTTTTAAGTCTGAAAAGAAACTCACATAAAGATGCCGATGGTTTAATCTGGACAATTTTCAGTTTGTTTTTTAGTCTTTTCATTAATAACAATGGTGTACCGTTTTAACTCGGAAACTAAATCTATCAACAGAAGATTAAATGTATTAACTTAGTAGATTAGCATGTATTTAATAACTAAACCCAGTAGAGCTGGCTATAATTATTTTGTAATTCAATGAGGTATACTGTATTTAGAAACCCAATACAATAGACTATTATTTAGTAACCCATTAAAGTAGACTACATCTGTTGAGTCAGTAATCATCGCACAAAATTCAGAGCAAATATAGATTGAAATGAAATATTCTGAAGACGGCCGCCTTAAGAATTTATAACTTCGCACTGTCTTTAACTACTCATTACTTTCATACTTAAAGACCAGGTGAACAATCCTCTCCAAACATATATATTTATTATAAGCTAGATATTTGAGTAATGTCAACATTTCTAAACGACCTCGCAAAAGTTTTAATCAGGTTATTTTAGGGTTCGGAGTGCACTAGAAATCCTGGTTCTCGATCATGCACGAGATCGCCACGTGACGACACAAAGTGACTAACGTGCTCTGCTCTCTGGTTCATTCGAGATCGCCACGTGACGACACAAAGTGACTAACGTGCTCTGCTCTGTGGTTCATTCGAGATCGTTTCTTTGTTCCGAGTGCAGTGAAGATCTGCAGTAGTACAAAAAAAAACGTGCAGAGCTCGGTTTCTTTTCAAGAGTGGCTTTTCATTCCTCTCTGTCGTCATTAAGCTCGTTTGTGTACATTGGCAACATCGGAACTTTCGCAGAAATACATTCTTTAGATTGTTTGTTGGGACTGTGACTGAAACTTTATTAATCAGAACACCTAAATTTATTGATTGAGCTCATTTGCACGGCTGACTTATTTTTCTTCATTTCGTCTTTAAGTGTATATTATTATTTGTGTTTCTTTCATATATTTACTTTACTGTAATTGCTTGCTTGTTTGATTAATCTCGCTATTATTCCACCATATTTAACAGTGAAAAATATGGCAATGACCTTCCATCTTGCGTGTGGTAAAGACGCGTGTCAGCCCATCGATCTTATCTCTGATGAACATAATTAAGTGTTACTCTGACCGGCATTAAATCGCCGACACTGGCATATTTCCTCGTTGAGGCAACGAGCCCATTAGACCTGTACCAAGGCCTATAACTTTGTTGGAGGGGGCGGCACTGGCTGAGGTCCCGAAGACTTCAGTCTAATTATAGTTCCTGCTTTTTTCATAATCGAGTTACTTATTGCCCCTTGTGTGTCGTTCAACACAAAATTGTCCGAGTATTTGTCGCCACCCCCTGCCCGTTATATTTGTTGGGTGGGTGTTGTTTTTCGTCGGGAAGGGGGGCACCTTATTCACTTTTTCTTTTAGTTTTTTCTCTTTTTTTTTTTTTTTTTTTGGGGGGGGGATCAACACTTTAATAGGGGGGAGGAAGTCGAAATAGAGAATAAGGCTTTATTATCTTGGCAGCTTGGGTGGATGTGGCTTGTGGCATTTTATAGACATTTGATTGGACAGTTTTACTAATAACTTTTTCACCTCCTTTTTAAAAAGGTAAATCTGCTGTGACTGCAGTGAATTGTCACTGGGTAGCGGGGGGGGGGGGGGGAGGGGCGGATTTAAAATGGAAAGAATTGCAAGGAAGATAGCTTTGGCAGTGCTGCCGTCAGTGTTATTGTGAAGTCATGTAGCGTTAAAAGAAGGCAGGTATACTCACCTACCACGCATTCACACCCAACAGCAAACTTAACACACACTTTTTCATCTTTTTTTTTTTTTTTAAGTAAAGCACATGCGTGTTAGAGCCGACTGCACTTGGTCTTGGTTGTGAATAATTTTAACTCTTCCACAACAAAAATAAAAACCACAGCAAGGCGGCCTTTTCGTAAATTAAATGCCCCCGCGCGTCGACTGTCGTGAAAACACTCATTCAGATCTGGAAGGAAAGGCATTGACAGATTATCCCCCTTCCTGTAAACCAACAGCGGCACCAAGGTCAAGCATCCTGTCCTCTTAAGCGGTTAAACCGTCCCATTACTGGCAACGCGCGCGCGCTGTTTGTCCGAGTTTTAATTAAAGAAGAAGAAGACCTATTACGTGCAAGAAAAACAGCAATACAAAACACGACAGACCTGTGTTGGTGTGTTCGATCGGTGCCGAGAATTGTTTTAATTTCTATTTTTAGTTTTTAGATTGTAATCCCCCAGTTGACCCCTCATAAGAGTGTGAATAGTATGAAACATAACTACTGAGTTCATATTTGTGTGTGCAAGTGTATGTGTGTGTGTGAGTGAAAGATAGAGAGTGAGATGTGGTGTGAGATTGTGTTTGAGAGAATGTGTTGTGTGAAAGAGAGTATATATCAGAGTTATACGTGTGAGAGATTGTTTGTGAAAGGATATATATATATATATATATATGAGAGTCACTGTTTGTGTGAGAGAGATTGTGTATGTATATTGAACATTTGTTTATATTATGACATTCTTAGGACTTCAAATATAAAATATAGTAAAATATTATTGTCTCAGCTTTTCAAATTAATTAAAATAATTATTTAAATTAAATTATTTAATTAAATAAACATCTTGCTAACAAAGTTATTGTGAGCATGCACTGGAAATTTCTGATACACGAATAAGCATGTGTTAGAGAAACATGTATCTTTATTTAAATAAATTTACAAATTAAAATTTGTTGTGTTACTCTTAGTTTTTTTTAATGTGTTTAATCACATTGTTGCTGGATGAGCTTTGAGGCACACATAAATGATCATGTTAATGAAGCGTTAAAATATCCTGGCATTTAGATATACAATTACTGGACAAAATATATATGTGTATATCTACATATAATTTTTTGTTCAGTCATTATAACAGCAAGGGGAAGGAGTAGTACATTTCAAAGTCTTTCATCGCTAGGAGAAAGGCTTTTAGTTTGTCTTAAATGTCTTAGAAGTTATTTATACATTTACATGTATTGGAAAACTGTCCTTCTTTCATTCATAAATTTGCTACCTACAAATCTCATTTCTTAGGCAAAGTATGTCTATAAATAATATTTATCCACTGAAAAGATAAAAACCACTCTGAAGAAATGACACACTCCTTTGATGTCATGCTACCAAGCCAGAACTCTATATTTAGAATTTCTTCAAGATCACATGATACACTTGTTTTTGATCTGTCAAACAAAAACTGCAGAATAGTTGTTTCTTTCAACTTTTTAATACATGTAGGTACAAATATTTTAAAAGTCAAATTAGCTCCATTGTTTGGTTTTTAATTGGTTAAGGGCTTAGTATAAAATGGATTGATAGTTTTTTTTTAAGAAAACAATACTTACACTTTAATCTACAGACTTTCATGAAGCAGTTTGAACTAAGCAGAAATGCACATACATAATAGGCCTACTTCATACATACATTACACAAGTGATTCTCAAATGGTATGCTGCGAGAAAAAAAATTGAATTTTTATAATTAAAATGGAAAAATGTGAGGAAATATAAAATAGGTATTAAATATTTTCAACAACATTGTTTATAATACAAGAGCCACAAGTCAGTTGTAAGTAATACAAACTGGAATGGTTAAAATTAACGAGTCAGTAATTATATTTTTATAATTACAGGTGTGCTGTAATGCCCCAAATGGTGAAACAATGTACTGTGACCCAAACATGTTTGAGAATACTGCATTACAGTAAAAAAAAAGATTATGTTCTTTTGTTGTTGTTGTGAAACAAAATTGTAATAAATAACATTACTTTTAATTTTCTATTTTCAAAATTTCCTTCGTAGAGAATCTTACTTTAGATTACTTTCTTCATGAGATTTAAAAATTGTCTTCTGAAGTTACAAATTGAATTTGAAGGGGATTTGACTTTGTTTAATTGAGCGATTAGCTTGGTTCAGTGAATCAAAGCAAATGGTGAAGAAATAGTAACTTTTTTTTTTATTATTTTTTTTTAGGGTGGGGGTGTTTCCTTGTTCTACTATTCTGTCTCTCTCCATTTCTTTTCCACCTTTTTCTATCTTTTTCTACTTCCTCCCTTTCTTTTTCTTTCTTCCTCCACTTTTTGTCTTCTCTCTGACTCTCTTTCTCCCCATTTCTTTTTCATCTTCCTCAACCATTCGTCTTTCTCTTTCCTTTTGTTCTACTTTTCTCCCTCCTCTTTCTCTGATTCTCTGTCCGATTCTCCTAACCCTTTCACTCTCTGACTGTTTTTCTCCTCTCCCCCTTCTCTTTCTCTCTGTCTCTCATTAGATCCCTAGCATTGTAACCAGCTTTACATAGTAAGTCATGGTTTCTGTTCATCAACCACTCCCATTCAATTTGTGCACATGCTAAAGTAATAGAAAGAGCATAGACACACAGATTATGTTTCAAAAATTATATTTTTGATTCCAGTTGTCCCTTGTTTTTTTTGTTTAGTGCATGTGCTGAGTGCAAACGTACCACATGAAATGGACAGGGCTAACACTTGATTTTTATTTTTAGCACCATTCCCTGCCCAGTTCTGAAGAGTTAGAGTGGTTATTTTGGACTTTATGGTGCCTGATTATTTCTTGCCCGATTAGAACTTGAGAGCTTAGGAGTTTCTTCTTTTTTCTTTTTTTTTAAATTTCACTGTATTATAAATCATTTGTCTGCTGAGGTATGCACATTTATGATAATATTAATTGGTTCGAGCCGGCTGTAAGTTGCAGAAGTTTTTATGGATGGGTTTAGTTTTTAGATTTTTTAAATATGTTTCATTTTTTGCTCCAAGGGCTATATTCATTTCTCTTTTGGTTACTCTACCATTCGTTGGTAATTCGGTAATGATATTCTCTGTGACGCGATTTTTTTATCATAAACCCTTAATACAATGCTTTCTGATATTAAAACATAATGCTTCTGCATGCATATATGTACTTCTTATGTGTTTGTTTTAAGTGGGTAAGACTGAAATTTCTATATCATTATCAAAACCTTGAGATCTAGCATGCAAAATCTGGTAGGTAAGTC
Organism: Sinotaia quadrata; assembly: GCA_028829895.1. Lineage (NCBI taxonomy): Eukaryota > Metazoa > Mollusca > Gastropoda > Architaenioglossa > Viviparidae > Sinotaia > Sinotaia quadrata. The sequence continues at coordinate 37,303,459 of CM054184.1, forward strand.
CACTGCATTGCTGGTAGGAACATGGCTGACCTACATTTGGGCAAGAATGGACTTTCATCATAAATCTGAATGATTTGAAAGTTTGAGGTGGTGACAGCTACAGACAGTAAATGAGTAGTTGTATCTAAATTGCTCATGTGATTTGGGTTTCTAATGCATTATTATTTTTCTCAAAAGTACTTCTGCAAGGACCTGTTTTTTTGTTGTTGTTGACTCTCCCAGTTTGTGCCATTGCTACTTCATTTAGTTATTCACAAATACGTTTGAGTTAAAATATTTATTATTTTACTTTTATTTACATTTTTTTATTATTTTCTTTTCTAATTGCATAACTTACAGTTATACAATTGAAAGAAAAAAAAATGTCTATTCAATCTCATTTTCTGTTCTTTCAAAATCCATTGATCGATCCGACTATTTTTTTCCATTCCAGTTTTCATCAATTGTTTTTGTATGTGGCTTTTTTTTATTTTTAACTTTCTTCCTTTTTTCTTTGCTCTATCTCCCAGTCATTTAATTTGTAAAAGTCTCTTTCAGGACTCCTTTGGTTTTGCCTTTTTCAAGTCCTTTCAATTTGTAAAAGTCTCTGTCAGGATTCTTTTGGTTTTGCCTTTTTCAAGTCATTTTAAAAGTCTCTTTCAGGACTCCTTTGGTTTTGTCTTTAAGTCATTTCAATTTGTAGAAGTCTCTTTCAGGACTCTTTTGGTTTTTTCTTATTTCAAGTCATTTCAATTTGTAAAAGTCTCTTTCAGGACTCTTTAGGTAAAAGTTTCTACCCCTTTCTTCCTACCTGTCTGTGCAACTCTCTCTCTGTGCTTACAGCACACAACTAGGTCTGTATCTACAGTACTAACAATTAGTAGTATGTATTGTAAACGTCTTTATGTCTACAGCAGTAACAAGTAGCCATGATAAATACAAAATTTTAATTTCTGTGTATATAACTGTCTCTTACATCTCTCTCTCTCTCTATACTTTCTCCCATGTTTGCTTCTCCAGTTCTTTTCAGTTGTCTGTCATTCTGTCTGTGTGTTCTTTTCAGTCTGTCTGAGTCTTTTTTAAACTCTGGCCTTTCTATCTTGTCTTGAGGTCTGTTGAGTTTTCCTCTGATTTATTTTCTGTTTGTGTTCTTTCTCATTGTGTCTCTGTGTGTATGACTGGTTCTTTGTTTCTATTCAGCCTCATTCTGCATCTTTGTGGTTGTTCTGTTTCTGTTCATTCTGTGTGTGTGTTCTGTTTCTTTTCATTCACTTTCTGTATGCTTTTTATGTCTGTCCCACTCTGTTTCTGATCTGTCTCTCTATTTATCTATCTATCTATCTATCCCTTAGTCTTGCTGACCATTGGGGCACCACTGATGACCTGACAACAGCTTCCTCCATTCCATTCTGTTTTCTTCTAATCTTACTGTATCACTCACCTTCAGTCCTCTCCAATCTGAGATGTTATCCTCCCATCTTTTCCTCTGTCTTCCTCTCCTTCGCCCTCTTTGCACAGTACTTTGCATGATTGTCTTGCAAGCCGTGTTGATCTTGTGACATTCCCATACTATTTCATTTTGCACTTTTTCACAATGGCCAATAGCTCTTCCTAGGCCCAATGGATTGTCTAATTCTGTTTCTCACTTCATCGTTCGTGACATGATCTCTATGTGAAATGCCAAGCATTTCATTCCAGTAGCTTGTAATCTCCTTTTCGAGATCCACTGTGAGGGTCCATGACTCACATGCATATAAGAAAACAAATACAACTAAGGAGTACATCATTCTGATATTTGAGCTAACTGAGGTGTTTCTGTCTTTCCAAACTGTCTTCAGTCTTGCCATTGCTGTTATTGTCAGCGCAATCCTGAACAGTAATAGATCACTCATCTGTCACAATGGCTCCTAAGTACTTGAATTTATTAACTATTTCCAGTTTCTGATCACCAATCATGAGGTCAGTGCCAATGCCACTGGTGGTGTTGGTCATCAATTTGATCTTCTTTCTGCACTGATTTCTATACCAAAAGCAGTAGCTGTCCTGTCCAGTTTTGCTACCAAATGAGCTAGCTCCTCCTCATTTCCTGAAAGGCCATTGATGTCATCAGCAAAGCGTATGTTCATTATTGTTCTGCCTCCAATACTGACAGTTCCTTCTTGGTCTTCCAAAGCATCTTTCAAGGAAGATGTTGAAGAGAGTAGGTGAAAGCAAGCAGCCTTGTCTGACTCCAACTGTTGTCTTGAACCAATCTCCTATTTGGCCATTGAAGCAGACTGTGCTGGTGGTCTTGCTGTAAAGGTTTTCAATGACTTTGATCAGATTGGCATTGATGTTGTACTGCTTCATGCGCTGCATGCCACACCCTGTCAAATGCCTTCTTAAAATCTACAGACTTGAAAGAGGTTTTGTTGGTGCTGGAAATACTTCTCACATAGTAATCTCCAGTTAAAGATCTGTTCAGTTGTGCTTCACCCTGGTCTGAAGCCTCCCTGTTCTTCATCTATGATTTCCTATGCCTGTGGCTTCAGTCTGTTTAATATGATCTTTAGCATGACTTTGCTTGAGTGGCTTATAAGACTGCCTTTTTTGGAGAGAGTTATTTATGAGCGACTGAGTCCATGGTGTTGGCCATTCTCCTGTCTGCCAGATCTTATTGCATAGAGTTAATAGAACACTTATCATGGCTTCTCCCCCTTCTTGGACTAGTTCTGCAGGGATGTTGTCTACTCCTGCTGCCTTCCCTTTTTTTCATTGCAGTCTCTACTTCTGCTCAGAGGATGGGGTCAGGTCACTGGTGGGGTGTTGAGTATGTCTGGATCTCCCGTAGATCTGTGGTCTGAGCAGTCCATCACTTAGTAATGTGTTTCTGATCGTTATTGCCTATTTTGGTAATACTGCCATAATGTCATTTGTCTTGTTTTCTGTTTCTACACTTGCATGTTTTGTCTGTCTGTCTGTCTTGCTTCCTGTTTTTTCTGCACTTGCATATTTTGTCTGTCTTGTTCTCTGTTTCTGCTCTTGTTTATTGTCACTCTCACACTCTTTCTGTTATTTTTCATTATGTCTGTGTCTTAGCTTTCACATTCAGTCTGGGTTTATCTTAGTTTCTTCTCTTTTGCTATCAGTAGGTCTGTATTGTCTATCTCATTTTTATCTTTCTTATTCTGTTTTGATTTTGGTTTCTACTATATCCCCAGTGAAGTCATCGAACTTTGGAAATGGACTTATAGAAGGAACTTATCATTCTATATATCAGTTTCTGATCTTTCTTTGTCCTTTCTTTCTCATTCTGTGTGTCTAGCTCTGTTTCTTGCTCATTGTGTCTGTCTGCCTTGCTCTCTGTTTCTTTCTCATTCAAGCTGGCTGGCTGGATATGCTTCTCATTTTGTCTGCCATGCTCTGGCTTTCTTGCTCTCCGTTTCTCATCCTCTATATCTCTCATAGTTTTCTAGTTCAGAATCTTTTTCTTTCTAAATCTGATGTCTCTGTCTTTTCAGTTTTCTTAATCAGACTCTTTCCTTCTTATTCTGTATGTCTGCTTTTCTTACAGTTTCTGAGCCAAACCATAGCTTTTCACTTTCAGAGTCTTACTTTTATTTTTTATTATTTTTTTAGTGTTATTATTGTTTCCATCACTGCCCTTTAAATCAATCCCATATCCCACCCTCTGCACTTTACCCCATTCCCCTAGAGTGAAGTCATGACAATTGAACCCCTTCCCACCTAAGACTAGGGGGGGGGGATAAAATGTGCATGATGCAGGCATATATCTGTACAGACACAAATAGAAAGCACGTTCACTCCACTCCAGTTGAGGACCTTTCACAAGAATCACTTTAATGTTGAGTTCTGCCTGTTGGTGGCAATGTTGCTGGAGAATGAACAGGGATATCTGTAACTGTGGGGTGTTGAAGAATCTTGCCAATTCATTCCCAGTTAGCATTTAGCTTCATTTCCTTCTTGGTTCAGAGTCGTGACTTTATTTCTTTCTTTTTATTTTTTTCTTCATTTTTTTCTTTCTTTTCTTTTGTTTATTAATTGATTTGTGAATGACCATTGAAAATTTCTTCACTTGTATTGTCTTACGGATTTCTCTGGAAATTGTTTGAACACAATATAATTAATATATTGGAATAAACTATCCTTAGTATCTGACTTTCACTATAACTTTCTATCTCTTCCTATCTTCTGTCTAAATATCTGATTATTATATTGGAATAAACTGTCTATCCTTAGTATCTGACTTTCACTATAACTTTCTGTCTCTTCTTATCTTCTGTCTCAATATCTGATTATTTAAACCTTCCAGTCTAAGTCTCTGTCTGCCTATCCTGCTTTTGTCTGTAGTTTTGACTATCTGTCTTTCTATACCATCCTGTATGTCTTTCACTATTAGCTGTTTATTTCTTTTTATATCTATCTATATTTCTGTCCCTCAACTTGGCAGCCTTACCAAAGAGTTTCACTATCATCTAACAGTCTTGACTTATAGATACCTAACTTTCATTCCAGATAGATAGACAGACAGACAGACAGACAGACAGAAACTCAGAAAGGGGGTAAGGAAGGAAGGAAAAAATACCCTCTTGCACACACATATGAAGCATATATTTGTATTTATATAACTTAGTGTTTGTGGTTTGTAATTTGTTAGAATTTGAACATTGCTTCTTTCTTATTCTTTATTTTACTAATGGATTGCTTTGGTTAACATAAATTTTATATTTGTATATTATTTTGTTTTCAATTTTTAATTAATTTTATTTATTCTTTGGTTTTATCTTTACAAACATTTAGTGATGAAATTTTGTTTTTTTAATTAGCAACATTATTATTAAATTACTTGTAAATTAGTCATTCAATAGCATTGCAATGAGTCAGGGGTCATTTTATTGCTGTGGCTGAGAGCTAGAGAAAAGTCACTTACTATGCTGGCAGTGCATAAAAGAATCTCATGCAGTGAACTTTAAAAGGTTTGGATTTAAAAAAAAAAAAAATATTTGATTGTTGTTAGGGATTTTTGTTTTCTTTTGTTGGGATTTTTTTAAACTAGGGCCTTCCCTTAAGAGAGTTAGAAGGGGGTAGGGTAGGCATTCTCTTTAGCCTTTAAAATCAGGGAAATCCTTCCACTGTTTCCAGCCATCCCTCAACCTGGCAGCTGTACCAAAGAGTTTCCACTTAGCAAAGGATGTCAGCTCCTAGAGGATTAGTTGCCCTGCTAAGCTACAGGTCATGTTTGCAAAATAGAATAGTGTCAGTGGGTATTATTGGTTTGGATTCAATGTTTGGGTGGTGCTCACTCACACATACACTTGAACTCTTTTATTATTTTAGTATTTGTTTGTTTGTTGGTAGTACTTTAGTACTAGATAAAAAATAAAGGTTGTTACAGATATCTCAAGGAAGGGATCCTTGAAATTTTCAAAAATGAGGACTTTTCTCCATGTGCATATGAAAGTGTGTTCCCTCCCCCAAAAATAAATAAATAAATAATTGTATTTTTGTTAACTCTTACAAGTACACACACACACACACATAGAGTTCTCCACACTTATTTTATAGATCTGTATCTCAAGAAAAGATAATTGCACATTACTATGTGTTTTCATTTCACATTCACTTTACTTACAGTTGGTCAGTAAAGTTCTTTATTTTTTGATAGCCACTTATGTTGTGTATCTTCATGCATTGCAGTTGTTTGGGTTATCCTGCCATAGAACATGCAAATGTTGATTAAGTTCATTTTAACTATATGCACATAACATAGCAGCTAACTTCACTAAATACTTGCATACATCACTATTGTTGTTAATTTACTAAGTACTTGCCTTTGTCACTGTAGTTATTCACTAAATACATGCATACATCACTATTGTTGTTAATTTACTAAGTACTTGCCTTTGTCACTGTAGTTATTCACTAAATATATGCATACATCATTATTGTTGTTAATTCACTAAGTACTTGCATACATCATTATAGTTTTTAATTCACTGCTTGTATACATCATTGTAGTTATTAATTCACTAAGTACTTGTATACATCGATGTAGTTATTAAATCACTAAGTACTTGTATACATTGATGTAGTTATTAATTCACTACATATGTGTATATAGTATTGTACATGTTGATTCACTAAGTACATGCATACATTATTGTAGATGTTAGTACACTAAGTACATGCATAAATTATTGTAGATGTTAATTCACTAAGTATATGCATACATTATTGTACATGTTAATTCACTATATGCATACATTATTTATTGTAGATATTAATTCACTATATGCATACATTATTGTAGATGTTAATTCACTATATGCATACATTATTGTACATGTTAATTCAATATATGCATACATTATTGTAGATGTTAATTCACTAAGTATATACATACATTATTTTAGATGTTGATTCACTATATGCATACATTATTGTAGATGTTAATCCACCAAGTACTTGCATACATCAATGGAGTTATTAATTCACAACTTGAGTATTAACCATTAGCATGGCCAATATGGAGTATTGAGTAATATTGAGTAATCATCCCTCATCATTTATTAATTCACTAAGTACTTGTATACATCATTGTAGTTGTTAAGTGACTTAATACATGCATACATCATTATAATTGTTAAGTCACTAAATTCTTGCATATATCATTGTAGTTGTTAATTCACTAAGTACATGAGCATCATCAAGTACAAGTTCATTTCAAAGTATATGAATAAATTAGTAACGTTCATTTATAAATACGTGAATGCCAGTGACATACATGCATGAGATGCATAATCAGTACAATGGTTCATTTATCGGTGTGTGTACAGGAAGATCATGCTTTCAGTACATACATACTACAACATAATTGTTCATTGTTTTAGTGTGTACAGGAAGATCATGCTTTCAGTACATGTATACAACAAAATTTGTTATTGCAAAGTGCATATGTGCATCAATAAAGTTTATGTCTACAGAACATGCATATACATGTACCTGCATAATTGTTCATTTTACTTTACATGCATTTGTTGATATGTTTGTATCATTACTAGAGTTTTGGAACTATTTGTATTGAATTTACTTTTCTTTTGTTATAATTTATATTCTGAATATTGATTAATGGCATTTTTACATTTAACTGTATTTAAAATGCATGAGTCCTAAAATAATTGGTATAAAAATACATCCCCCTGTGACCCAACAGTTTGTCAATATTATACAGTATGTTCAAAATGAAGCACAACCCATGGATAAAGTATATATTTGATAATCCATTACCTTTTTCTCAGATTCAGGAACACTTAAGTTTTCTTAAGTTCAAAAATGTGTTTGACAACATGGTTCATCATGTACACTTATGTGCAAACCATAATAACCTGCATATTCAACAGTTTAAAAAAATTATTAATAAATATGCATTTCCCATGGCTTGTGTTTCTTCTTGAACACCCTGTATATTGCTGCTATGGCTGCTTTTCACACTGCAGTCAAGTAAACCATATCCTTACCACAAAATGTATAATGTTAGAGATAAAATCTCTGATGGGAAGGTTTTGTTAGTAGAGATAATTCAAACTCTGATATGATCAAGTAAACTGGACACTTTTAGCTGATATTAGCACCTTTCAGCCATTACCATTTCCATGAGAGTGGTATGTTTGCAGTATGTAGTAGTGGTCATCTGTTTCCCCATACAGAGAAAAGCATACATTAAGTTATAATAAGTTCAGTTCATCAAGGGAGAAACAATTTTGAAAGATAAAAATAGATTTCTAGAAAGTAAGGTAGAAGAGCAAAATAACAAAGATCATTGCATTCATAACTGTGGCAGGACTGACTAATTATGCATGTCTGCTATTTTTGTTTGTCCTTTTGGTAAATTTGTAAAGTCCATTTTCAGTGTTCAAAGATTTTGGGTGACAATTTATATATAAAATGTGTGTACAGCCAAGCAGTTCATTGTTATAGAAACGATAAAAGTCTATTTTCAGTATTCAGGGATTTGGGGGGGGGGACAATTTATACATAAAATGTGTGTACAGCCAAGCAGTTAACTGTTACAGAAATGATAAAATTTGGGGGTGGGGGGAGTCTATTACAGTTTAGGCCAGCATATTTCCTTACAGAGGTTGAATCCTGAATATATTTATCTCAGCAGCAGCTAATTGTTAATTGGAATGATTTTTGTGTGCTTGGAAAGTTGACTAATTGCATCCTCTGTCATAATTGGATATGTTTTGTTGTTGCTATGATTTTAATTTCTAATGCAGTATATGAACACAAATGTTGATAAAGCAACCAAATCATAGTGGAATGTTTTAAACTTCATTTGTTGTTTTTAAAAAAAAAAATGTTTCAAGTTCTGCCTTGACCTCCAATACCTTGTTTAGCAGATATAAGTGAATTGAAACATTGATGTGGATACAGTAGCCATACAGATATATTAAGTACATATGCAGAAATATAACAAGTAAAGTAAAATATATTAAGTAACACTACTGTTCACCTACACTGAGATTAAAGGCTGTGTTGGAATGAAGCCTTTAGTGTTCTTGTATCACCATCAGACCAGATAAACATTTTGTTGAGACATTAGTCTACTTTAAAAAAAAAAGTAAAATAAAAAACAGCTATCTTTTTTTTAAAAAGTATTTCTTTTATATCAAGATTTGAAAAGAAAGTATTTTGAGCACAACACTAGAACATAATAGAATTGATCTTTGCTTTGGGGTTGATTCTATTTCTGCAGATACTTTTGCACACTTTCTTGGCAGATGGCCAAATGAGGTTTTCTTGAGTTCTACATTAATGCAAAGAGACAGACAGTTAGAGAGTTTTAAGTTTTAGCATGTTGTTTCCAGAGAAATAAAATAGCAATTTAACCCTTTTTTGCAGATGAACTTTTATAAATGTTGAACTCCATTCCAGAGATTATTTAATGTTTATGAACCGACAATTTTATCTACTCAGAAGCCTGGAATAACACAAGTGAGCAAGAAGTAACTGAACAAAATCATAACCTACAACTTTGACATGTTGCTTGACTTGATAATAACCCTTATCTTTCATCTCCTCCCCTAAATTTGATGGCCTTCACATATACATCCTCAGCAAGAAAGTAGTTCATAGCACTAATAATGATAAGAAGCTGTTGGAGCAAAGAAGTTTTAAGGATAATTTTTTTTAAAAATTAATTTCATATAAGTTAAGATTTAGTTAAAATGTTAGACTGGCTCATTAGTATTAGTATTATTTACTAAATGCCCATCATAGAGTTATGTTTTACCCTTTGGAAGGTTATTTTCTTTAGTTTTCATGTACATGTACATTTATTTACTAATTTTATTTCTTTTATATTTAATATAAATATATATTTTAATACAGCTGTTACGGTTAAAAAATTTACGTACATTACAGTTTCAAATAAATATAATTTTGTTATAAATGGAAAATAGGGAATGTCATTGTTTAATTTCATCAGTCTCGTTTTGTTTATGAATAATGTCTGAGATTTAAACCAAGATTTAGTGGCGAACCCTCTTTATTTTGATTATATGATGGAGAGATATTTCTCTGTTAGTAACATACAAATCTGAATATTTTAGTGTTTAGAACTATATTATGTATAAGCTTACTGTTGAATTTTGGAATGTGTGGGCATGTACTTTGCGTGTGTGTGTGTGTGTGTGTGTGTGTGTGTGTGTACATTCTGAAAAGTAGATAACAGTCTTTTGATAGATCTATTTGGAACTGAATTATCCTTGACTAAATCAGCTGGCTGTTGGAGCAATTTCAGCGAGCGTCCCCAGATCAGCAAGGACTGCTGGACGAAAATGAAGTCATCAATCTCATGCGCTCCATCAACGGGACAATCACCACTGCTGTCATTTGCCAAAAGCTTAAAGTTAGTATGCATACTAGTGGCTTGAGGGCTGTCTGTTTTATGATTGTACTACAGATAAATATGTGTATATGTTTACTATTTATTTCTTTAATGCATATTACAGATAGTCATAAAATTAGATTGTAAATTAAGTGATGCGTAGAGTGACCAGTACCTCCCGCATCAGTATTTATTATCCCAATACACTCACACAGCATAATAAATCATAATACTATAGTTTTATGAGCTGGTTCACTAGAAACAATGTCAAATGTTTGGCATATAACATGTGAGCATCATAGTTCACAATTTGTAGAAATAATAAATTTACTCACATAATGCATCTCCACATAAATACAAGTATAAACATCGGTAGCAAAAATGCAGAAAATATTTCAGTCCATTCTCTCTCAATCAGTCATTTAACTCACCATTAAGCTAATGGCTGGACACCAGATTCAAGTGAATAGACAGTAGAATTCTCTAAAGCATGTAATTTTTTCATCTCAGCCCATTGGCTGATCTCGTTTTCATAAATCTTAAAAATTGGATAATAAAAACTACTCATCCAGTCGGAACTGGTTTGCATTGCATCAGCTATTTCTAGCATATTCTCAGCTCAAGTGTTTACTCCAACTCTGACACTTAAAAAATACCATCATAAAGAGTGCCCATGGTCAGGTCACTTCAACAGCTTAACAATTTATATAACAAATAAGTTTAGAAATAAGGATAGGCAGATTTAATCCACCAGTTTCATATTTGTGGTCTAGTGTTGTGCAATTTTTTTTTTAATACTATTTCATTTCATTTGTCTTGATTAATAAAGGCACATTCCCTAAGTAGAGCATGGTTGATGTGGACATTGAAGTGTGCATAATGGCATAACTTTAGAAAAACATTTTAGTATGTATTGGAGCATAACCTTAGAAAATCAAATAATGTGTATTGGAGCAGGTAGCTTAGAAAAAGTATTTTAGTGTGTATTAGAGCTTAACCTTAGAAAATCGTTATAGTATGTATTGGAGCATAATCTGAAAAAATATTGTAATGTGTATTGGAGCACATCCTTAGAAAAAGATTGTAGTGTGTAATGGAGCTTAAGCATAGAAAAACATTGTAGTATTGGATGTGTATTGGAGCATACCCCTAGAAAAACATTGTAGTATTGAAGAATAACAAAAAAGAATTGTTTTGTGTATTGGAGGATAACTTTAGAAAAGCATTGTAGTGTGCATTACAGCATGACATTAAATGAAAAATCTTTGTGCTTTGTTTAGTCATATAGCCCAAATTTAAAGCATAGAGAACACTGATGTCAGAGATTGTAGACTTTCTGGATTCTCTATCAAACAGTAATTGAAGTCAGGAATTTAACATGAGTTCACTAATAGTTTATGTAATACGAAGTCAGGAATTTAACATGAGTTCACTAATGTTTGAGTAATATGAAATCAGGAATTTAACAGTTTTTTAATTCTGCTTTCCTAAAGTATCTGCAGTAAGATTTAAAAGTTTTATCAAATTCTGCTAGTACTATATTAAGACAGAAATTTAGCCATTTCTAAGTTTGCTATTCTGTTATTTAATGATATCCAAGTTCACTTGAGTGTACCCAAGAGTGGATACTTAATAATATCTCCTTTAATTCTTTAAATAGAAGTTTACTGAGTCCTTATATTAAAAGTTTCAAATGCATAGGCTTGCTGAACAATCTCTCCCTATTTGTTTATCAAATTTTGCTTTTCTCTCTTGAACATGAATAGATGTCAAATACCTGATCAGTGTTGTGTTTTTATTGTATATTTTCCAAGCAAGCATTTTTAAGTAATTTTTTTTTTTTTGCCTTCATTAAAAAATATAAAGAAAAATATTTTTAAAATGCTTTTCTCTCTTGAACATGAATAGATATTAAATACCTGATCAGTGTTGTGTTTTTTGTTGTATATTTTCCTAGCAAGCATTTTTCAGTTATTTATTTTTGCCTTCATTAAAAAATGTTAAGACAAGTATTTTTAAAATGCCTTCTAGTTGCTGAATAAGTTGCAATGTTGTTTTTAGATTGTTCATACTATTCATTTATATTTGAATTATTAATTAGGGATGAAATGGTACTTTAAATCTTTAACTTGTGAAGTCTTTGAGGTCACTGTGTTATTACCCTGAAGATTATTCATTCTCGTACTTTATTATCCATTGAAAATAAGTTTGATTTGATTATTACTTTCTTCCATGTTCATGAATAGTTTTAGATGTTTTATTCTGAACGATCATAGTACTTTGAGAAAAGCAAGTACATTTGGATTGAAAAATATATTTAAAATAAATTAATTTTAAGTAAAATGTCAATAACTTTTCAGAATTGTAACACTAACAGATTATATCTTACATTTTAAAACATACCAATTTCTTGCAGTTGGTTTTAGAGTTTTGTTTTTTACAGAGATAGATAGTTAATACTTGATTCTTTCCTATGCATGCACACTTTAATCTACACATTCCTAAGTGTAAACATTCACATGAATACACTGATATGACACATGCATGAATGTGCATATACATACACACAGCACATACAAGACAAACACACATAGTAAGGATAGGAAGATGTTTCTTATCCTTTACTATTACTTATACTAAATAGAATTAATATTTTATGTATCATTTATTGACATGTGATGTTTTATAATATTAAGTGGATTATGTCTTCAGGAACTTGAAATGAAAAGAGCAGATGGCAAGCGAGGAAGACTTAACAGTGATGAATTTATTTCTTTATTTAAAGAAATCTCTACTCGACCAGAAATTTACTTTCTTCTTGTTAGGTATTTATTGATTGTATGTGTGAGTGAGTGAGTGAATGAGATGTTGTACAGTGTGAACACATCTTGTTTGTCAGTCACATGCTTGTTCTCACTCTCTTCATATGCATGTTGCCAAGTATTGAATTTAATAGTATATTTTGGATATGTTCTTTGGAGACTTTTTAAAATGTTATTATTGGAGGATTTGTTATGTGTATGTTTTTTTAATTGTTGTTTTTGCATGAAATAAGCTCATCAGTTTTCATTGTTTTAATTTTTCAACTAGAGTGATTGCTCTTTCTCTGTCTGTCTCTGTGTGTGTGTTTGTGTGTGTGTGTGTGTGTGTTGTTGTTGTTGTTGTTGTTGTTGTTAACAATTGGAATACACTTTTACATAGATTCAGACCTTATACAATTTATTACTGTGGATTCTTTTCTTTCATTTCTATTAACTTTGCTGTATTAGACAGTTCTGCTGTATATATCATATAGGTTTTACTGCAGTGAATTATTTATGTGTCTGAAGTCTTCTGACTCTTGTGTTTTGATCTGACAGGTATGCCAGCAATATGGACTATTTGTCCACTGATGACTTGCTGTTATTCCTGGAAGCAGAGCAGGGAGTAAGTTTCTATATATAGAACTCTTTGACTTTCTGGAATTCTATTTAATGTGCAGCGCTTAAAGTTTTTGTTGTGTGAGTGCTTGCTTTTAAGAGAATTGATGTGTGTGTGTGTGTGCGCGCACACATGCTTGCGTGTGTGTGTTTCTGCTTGTGCGTGCATGCACATGTGTGTGTGTGATCTTGCAAAAAAAAAAGTGTGATTGTGTTGTGATTATATTTGAGAGTGTGTATGTGTTAGCTTTTGAGAGAATTATATTAATTTTGTTTGAGTGATTATATGTGAGACTTTGTGTTTGTGTATTGAGAGAATTGTTTGTATAAGTGATCAATGTGTGAATCAGTATACTTATAGTTTGAGTGCTTACTTTTGCGATAACTGTTTATTGCATGTTCATGTATGAGAGAGCTTGAAAATGAGGAAGTAGGTTATTATGTTGTTGTGTGTGAAAGAGTCTGTATGTAAGTTATGCATGTGTTTCATGATGAGCTATATTTTGAGTACTTGTACATGACAGTGTGCACATTGTGAGAGTTGACACATGATTGTGTAGTGTAAGTTGTGTGAGAGTTGACACGTGATTGTGTAAGTTGTGCGACTGTGAGAGTTGACACATGATTGTGTAAGTTGTGTGACTGTGAGAGTTGACACATGATTGTGTAAGTTGTGTGACTGTGAGAGTTGACACATGATTGTGTAGTGTAAGTTGTGTGAGAGTTGACATGTGATTGTGTAAATGTGTAAGTTGTGTGAGAGTTGACACATGATTGTGTAAATGTGTAAGTTGTGTGAGAGTTGACACATGATTGTGTGAGTGCTTACAGTTGACAAAATTATGTTGTGTGCAGTGACGTACTAAGGGAGTGGTGGGTGCAAAGGAGTTGGGCGGTCCACCCCAGGTGACAACCATACAGAATATATATTTTTTGTGTTTAATTTTAAAATTATTTGGGTGGGGGTTGCTAAAGGAAGGAGCTGACCCTGGATCGCCATGAGTGCTTACATTTAGCAAAATGTGTGTGGAGTGAGGGTATACATTTAGCAAAATGTGTGTGGAGTGAGGGCTTACATTTAGCAAAATGTGTGTGGAGTGAGGGTATACATTTAGCAAAATGTGTGTTGAGTGAGGGTATACATTTAGCAAAATGTATGTGGAGTGAGTGCTTACATTTAGCAAAATGTATGTGGAGTGAGTGTTTACATTTAGCAAAATGTGTTTTGTATAATGCTTTCCATTAAATAGAATATGTACAAGTGCTTTCATTTGACAATTTGCATAGTGTGAGTTCTTACAATTAGGAGAATGTGTGTTGTGTGAGTTCTTACAATTAGCAGAATGTGTGTTGTGTGAGTTCTTACAATTAGCAGAATGTGTGTTGTGTAAATTCTTACAATTACAAGAATGTGTGTTGTGTGAGTTTTACAATTAGCAGAATGTGTGTTGTGTGAGTTCTTACAATTAGCAGAATGTGTGTTGTGTGAGTTCTTCAATTAGCAAAAGTGCGTTGTGTGAGTTCTTACAATTAGTAGAATGTGCATTGTGTGTGTTCTTACAATTAGCAGAATGTGTGTTGTGTGAGTTCTTACAATTAGCAAAATGTGTGTTGTTGAGTTCTTACAATTAGCAGAATGTATGTTGTGTGAGTTCTTACAATTAGCAGAATGTGTGTTGTTAAGTTCTTACAATTAGTAGAATGTGTGTTGTTGAGTTCTTACAATTAGCAGAATGTGTGTTGTGGTTGCAAACAGTTAAATAGAATGTGTACAAGTACTTACAATTGACAAAATTTGTGTTGTGTGAGTTCTAACATTTAGCAAAATGTGTATAGTGTAAGTGCAAACAGTTAAATAGTATATATGTGTTGTGTGAGTGCTTTCATTTAGTAAAAGTTTGTATTTTATGAGTGCTTATAGTTGAACAGAATGTGTACATTGTTGTGTTTGTGCTAATATTTGAATTTTGACACTGTGTTTATAGTGTGTTCTTATGCTTGACAGACTGTTTGTACTGTGAATATTCACATTGAACAGAATGTTGTGTGTGGTGAGAGTGCTTACACTTAGTAGAATGTGTAGGTGTATGTGTTGTGTTGTGTGATTGTTTACATTTGATAGAATGTGTTGCATGAGTGCTTTCAGTTAATAGTATGCATATATTGTGCAAGTTCTTACAGTTACTAGCATATGTGTTGTGTGGGTGTTTACAGTTAATAGTAGTGTATATGTGTTGTGTGAGTGTTTGTAAGGAACTGATGTTGTACATTGTATAAGTGCCAATATATGACACTTTTGACAGTGTTTAAGAATGGTGTGTCCTTATGCTTGACAAAATATTGCTGTGAATGCTTGTATTTAACAGAATACATGTTGTGTGAGTTTACATTTAATAGAATGTGTTTGTAGTGTGAATGCTTCCATTTGGCAGAATATGTGTGTTGTACATTTGCTGTAATATGTGCATTGTATTTGTGTGTGTGTGTGTGTACTTGATATGAAGTGTTGTGAGTGTATTATGTGAATGATATCTGCTTATGTATATCTTGTATGAGTTTATATGAAAGAGTATGTATGCATATTTATGCTTGATGTGTATGTAAATGTGTTAGAGAGTGTTTGTGTATTCTAGCATATTGTGTGCATTGAGTGATTAAGAAAGAAATTTACAAAATAAAGCAAAAAACATCATAATAAAAAAACTGCAGTCTCTTGTTGAGTAAACAAAATTAATCGGCCTCTCCTTCTCATGCTTCTGCAGTAAATTTTGGCACCTGAGAGTAGCATGTGGTTTGAATGTTTCAGGGAAGGGGGGAGGAGGTGGGGGGAGAAAAGATTCCACTTTAAAGACAGGAGCATTGGATATGCACATGCACTCAATCACCTGCTTGACACAGCTTTAATCATGAATACATGTATTCCCTTCTGGGCCTCTGGACAGGCAGTTTCTTCTTCAGTCACTTTATTTCATGTTAAATGTGTGTGAAGTCAGAGCTTACATAAGGCCATCATTTATACTTTTTAATACAGAACTACAGCTGAGAATCTGTGAAAGTTAATATTTCTTCCCAAGAGGCCTTTAAATTTTGAAGTTAGAAGAAGTAATAATGTTTGTTGTTAACCAAATTTATGCATGAGAACAGTTCATATACTGTTTTATTATTTTGTTTTTATTTATTTATTTGTGTATAGGAAATATTCACTCTATAATTACATTATTTTTCTTTCCTCAAAATTTATAAAGGACTTTTCTCCAGCACAAGTGCACTTTCTTGATGAAAACAAGTTACAGAATAAAAAATGCATTTTATGAAACTCAGAAAGATCACTGGTGGAAAACATTCATGTCTTTGGTTCTAATTTTAGACTTAGTAATCCTTGATATGCCTACAGAAGATCAAACATCAAGTTCTATTGCAGAGTGTGTATCCCCTTTGGGGGTGCTTAGCAAGAGTAGATGAGGCAGAGATAGATATTTATGCTAAATCAATCCTGGATTAAGTAACACGAAAGACTCCTCAGCATGACTTTCCAGCTTCTACCTATCCTCCCTTCCTTCTCCCCCACCCACTTCTTTCTTCTTTTTTTTTATTTCCTCTCATTATCTTCCCACCCACCTCCTGCCCTGACCTTGCAAGGATGCAGGATACAAAAAGCATTTATATTTGTACAAGCTAAAGAAGAAAATTATATGAATGAGTTTTACTTCTTGGAACACTAGTGCAAAGGGTCATTTTGCTTGGAGGTTTCATGAGAATCAATACTGTTTGTATGGCAAACAGATTCACTTTTTGTCGATGGGAGTAAAACAAGTGTTCAAACACTGTGCTCTATAGTCTTCAACAGTTTGAATGAATTAAACCATTTGCTGAAGAAATCTTGTTTTTTTTAATTAAAAAAAAAAAGCTGCTTTAAGTAGGTTAATGCTAAATGGTGATTGCCCTTAATGATAAAAATAGCACAGATAACTTTTTTTTTTTTGCTCTCTGTTTTATTTGAAATCAGAATCTTACATCAGTAGGTCTATACATGGTGTAAATAAATTATAATTTTGTCATTTGGAATATAAGTTTTGAGAATTGTTTTATCAAGAGCTTTATCATTGATATTCACTCATGCCATTATACATTACACATTGATACATTATAATTATATAATTTACATTACACATTTATACATTATAATTTTATACAATTTACATTACACATTTATACATTATAATTATACAATTTACATTAAACATTTATACATTATAATTATACAGTTTACATTACACATTTATACATTATAATTATACAATTTACATTACACATTTATACATTATAATTATACAATTTTCATTACATATTTATACATAATTATACAATTTACATTACACATTTATACATTATAATTATACAATT
Organism: Sinotaia quadrata; assembly: GCA_028829895.1. Lineage (NCBI taxonomy): Eukaryota > Metazoa > Mollusca > Gastropoda > Architaenioglossa > Viviparidae > Sinotaia > Sinotaia quadrata. The sequence continues at coordinate 37,321,153 of CM054184.1, forward strand.
TTCATTACATATTTATACAATTTACATTCACATTATACATTTATATGGTGCAACACTCTCCTTTGCCATACCAGATAGTAAACTTGCAAATTATGACCTTCTGTGAAATCTATTACTGATGTAAAGCTTACCAAAATAGGGCACTTATTTAAGAATAAATTACTTGCCAAGCAGTCCAAAACTTTAACTGAAAATTGTCCTTTTATCAGAATTAGCAAATTTGAAGATTAAATTTTAAAATCATATTCTCCTAATTTTTCTAAATTTCCAAACATATATGGTGATCCAGAACTACAAAGTTTAGATAATATAATAATATCTTTTGCCATACACCAGGCATATGAAAATCTATTCAGATTTAAATAGTCATGAAACACTGAAGACATCATATTTTTAATTTGATTTTACTTGAAACAAGTGGGATGATTGAGTGTAGATTTAGCCATCAAAAGATTGCAGCTCAAAAATAAAATGTATTGTGCCAGCAGAATAATGATGTCATTTACACAAGGAGGGTAGAACAGCATAATTTCATTGTGTGCAAGGATGAGCAGAGAAAGAGAGCATTTACATTATTTTTCTTCTGTCCACTGTAGACTGCAATCCAATTAATCCACATGTATTACAGACTGTATGATTAAATTATAGAGTGATTTATAATTTTGACTGATATAGACCTATTTATATTACCATGGTAATAATTCTTGCTCCTTGAATAAGGAAATTTGTATCACTCTCATAACAGAGCCATTTGGGCGCATCATTGTGGAAGTCAGCACTTTTATAATTTTGTGTAATGAAAGATTGGCTTATAGCTCATAAAATGGGAAAGCAATAAGCAGTACTTATCATAAATGTGTATTTTTAAAGATCATCTCCTATTTGAACTTTGCTTTCAATAGATTCACATAATAGATTTTAACAAAATATAAATATTAATTGGTTTGAAGTTTAATTATTTTTTTATTTTTTCTGACACACAGACAGACACACACACACACACACATGAATCAACAAAATATTTATCTAAGCTTATAATAACATAGATACTTGTCACCCAGTCACCATGCCACATATATTCATTATTCAAATTGCTATACCAGAATATATATGACAGCACTGTCCTGTAGTTACTATACAGAAATTTGCCCAATCCCTACTCTGAATGTTTAGGACAGCACTTTTGTTATAAAACAGAAATTTGCCCAATCCCTACTCTGAATGTGTAGGACAACACTTTTGTTATAAAACAGAAATTTGTAAATTTGCCCAATCCCTACTCTGAATGTGTAGGACAACACTTTTGTTAATAAAACAGAAATTTGCCCAATCCCTACTCTGAATGTGTATGACAGCACTGTTGTTAATAAAACATAAATTTGCCCAATCCCTACTCTGAATGTGTAGGACAACACTTTTGTTATAAAACAGAAATTTGCCCAATCCCTACTCTGAACATCATTTGTTTGGTCTCTAGACACATTTGTCTCTCACATGGCTCTCCTATCTGACATATCTTAAATAGCAATCTAATATTCTCCAGGAGGTACAGATTTCATCTACCCAAATGCTCCATTTTTTTTTTTATCAACTCAGTGATAGCTACTAGGTCTTTGTAAACTTAGATCTCTGGAAGTTATCAAAGAATAGGCTTCACTGGCACACAAATATTGTACTCCAACTTTTACCATCAAAGTGAGAACTAGCATGATTGGTATCACCTAGATCTTAAAAGATTATCTAAGGGTAAACTTATCTTCACAAACTCTTGAATTGCAGTAATATCATATCCAGAATTTATGGAATGCGTTTAATGCACTCATCTCTGTAAATGATAAACTGGGTGGTTTTAAGAACATATTTAGTTTACATCAGTTGATAGAGATACAGCAGAGATTAAATCTCTCACAGTAATTATTAGTTTAATTTATGCAGTAGAGTTCAACATATACTTTTCTAAAAGTCAAACTGCTTATTAAAAACAGTATAATATAATTGAATATATTGGATAATATAATATAATTGAATTAATCATGTGTACTCTACCTCTGGAAGTTCCCAATGATCTTCACTGCACAACAGGTTAAGTAGAAAACTTTCGATATCTTGAAAGATAAAATTAAAATCTTGAAACTGTTAATTTTAATTAAGTTCCACCATTATAGGCACAACATTTGATCAGCTATTTTAAGTTTTCTAATACCTGTGACTTAGTGCTGCCATTTAAAAATTAAATCATTTTAACTTTTAAAAAATTGTTATTCCTGAAAGCTTATATATATATGACTTGTAATAAATTCTCACATTTTCTTTTATTTTACATTCTTTAACAACAATGAACATAATATGCTTCTTCTTCCTATGTGTACTGCTGGTTAGAAAGTTAAAACTGTAATGTGCAAAGTACTTAAACATTTACAAGTGCAATGTGCAAAAGTAATTTAGACATTTACACATTTTGTAATGTGCAAAGATAACACTGACAGTGACTCTATAATCACATGATGACACTAATTTATTTATTATTACTTTAACACATATTTTTTATTAGTTTAAGATTTGCTATGACAACCTTAGATATTAACTATTTTTTTTGCAAAAACTTCATTTAATCTGCTTCTGTATAAAAATTAATATCAACTTTTATCCTTTAATTCTTTTTAATCATTATTATTTGTTGGCCAGATCTTTACCAAAAGTGCATTCACACTTTCTGTGTTAATGCTTATTATGATCTTGTTTAATTCATTGAAGATGTACTCTTGACTTAATTACTTTCCATGTTAGATCCTGTAGACAAAGTATTATTAAACCCTTTGCCTGCCTAGATGTATTTTTTACAGCCTGTCAACAAATGATGGATTTATATTTAAGTGATTTAACTTGACCAAACCTGTTATAGTATCAGTTTATTCATTTTGTCATATCCACCATTTCATTTTGGTTATTAACAGATAATACTATTAGTATAAAAAATAGTGCAGTACTCTCTTTTATGCTTTTCTTTTAAAGAAAGCTAAGTAGGCAAGTAGTTATTAGTGATACTGATTGAAGAGGAGTATAAAAACCATGTGTTCATCTTGGTGGACAAAAGTTGTAATGTGTCTTATCACATGCTGATTCTTTTGAGATAATGTTACATGTCAGTTTTTTTATCACTTCTTATTTTTTCTTTCAAATCCTGATATAAAAAAAAATACAATAATATTAATCCCTAGGGAGACCTAGTGATCTTTCCAAGTCTTATTAAACAGTATTAGCAATGATGCCCTACAAAATTTCATCTCATCTTTAGGTGTGTTTATTGTCTTTCATTTCACCCTAGTGAACTTTCTAATCACAAATAATTTGTCCACTGTCAGCTGATCTTTAAGCTTAAGATTGACTTTTGGTTTAATATCCTGCACTGTCTTGTAATACAGTGCTTGAGGTCTTGTCTGCTATGGCTCTGATTAACTTTATTCTAGCATGTGAATTTTTTTTTTTTTTATCATAGCTTTCAGTCAGATTTTTTTTTTTTAGTTGACAGGGGAGTTAAAGTTTTAAATCAGGGGAACAGTCAGTCAACCAAGTATGGAGAAGGCTTCCTATTAACAAACAAAAAACGTTTTCAAGAAGATGCACAGAAGATAAACAAAACAGCTGCCAACATTTAGAATAAATGTTTTTACTGGGGGCAGTAGCATGCATAAAATAATTGCTTAGTAAAAAAAAAAACTAATTTGCTTACAAATTTTAGTTGACTTTAATTTAATTTTATGCTTAGCTTTTTAGTGTTCAGAATGTTGTTTGCTTGGTGGATATAATATTTCTAAGAATTAGAGTCTAGTACACAGTAAAACCAGTTCAGCAAAATCTATCCTACACACTCATATGCATGCACACTTGTTTGCACACTAACATGCATACACACATTAGTATGTACACATGCACACACAAACAAAGCTTGAGATAAAGTTTCAATGAAGCCTACCCAAGGAAACACACATGCGCACACATACACACACACATGCACACACACAGCTTCAGATGTGGTTTTAATACAATTTACCTGCAGGAACATAGACATTTACCTTTAGAGGAAGTTTCAATGAAATCTACCCAAGGGAAAATATATTTAATAGCTTTAAAAGCTCGTATACTTTCTATTGTCTCTATGGCCCAAAATAAATTTAACAGCTAATTTATATATGTGATCACTATATAATTGTGCTTTATTTTCTTTACTTTTCTTTTGTGATCTCATAAAGTTGCAAAAACACATCAGACTTTTATTAGGTGATTGTCCCAAGATGGAAAACAAATTTTTACCCTGACTTTGGAAAACACTCCTCTTTCCTATGGCATAATTCTTAAATCCTGCATTGTACTTGACCATCTAAACTGCAGTTATTCAAATGTCATGTTTTATGCTGCAGATGCAGAGGGTTACAAAAGACAAGTGCTTGGAAATCATCAACAAATTTGAACCTTCCAAGGAAGGCCGAAGAAGATGTCAGCTAGGCATTGATGGTATAGTGTTATCAAACACCTTTGATTTGATGTGTGTGTGTGGGGGGGGTTCTGTCTTATATATTGGTCACTGTTAGAAATTACTTTGTGTGTTCATTTAAAGTCTCCTCTTATCTCAACTGCAGTGGGTTTTTTTCTGTCTTATATATTGGTTACTGTTAGAAATTACTTTGTGTGTTCATTTAAAGTATCCTCTTATCTCACCTGCAGTGGGTTTTTTTCCTGTCGTATATATTGGTCACTGTTAGAAATTACTTAGTGTGTTCATTTAAAGTCTCCTCTTATCTCACCTGCAGTGGTTTTTGGTTTGTTTGGAGGTTTTTTGTTCTTTTTTTTTTTTTTTTTTTTGGGGGGGAGACTTTTGTTTGGTCTGGTTTGTTGTTTTTCCACATTTATTAGAAATTATTCCTGTTTTATTAAATGTCTTCTCAGATCACATCTATGGGTTGTTGGGCTCTTTTGGTTATTTTATGTTTTATTTAAAATGTCTTCTCAGATCACACCTATGGGTTGTTGGACTCTTTTGGTTATTTTGTTTTATTTAAAATGTCTTCTCAGATCACAAACTTCAGTGTTGGCAATGCTAGCACAAGTGGTTATTTTTCATTTTTTATTTTCAGCACAAGACTTGCATTAATAAATTGCTAATTGAAAATGTTTACTGAGTTAAGTGATATGTCTTTATGTATTCATAGAATGTTTGCACACGGGAAAAATAGAAAGATTTAGATTCTGTACTGGATGTTTGTGCTCCATCTGCATTGATAACAAGCATTTTCTTGTTTCAACAGTGCACTGAGTTGTAAAGAGAGAGTTGTTTCTTTAACAAAAATATAAATAAATTATTTGCGTTTTCATATTTTTGTTTTTATAAATATTTTTTTTAATCTGTTTCAATTTCGTTTTTCTCAAGAGTAAAATAATACCTACAATGATACCATTTATTCAAATTAACATTTTTTCATATTAAAAGTTAGCATATATTTTTGAATTTGTTTCTTGTAATATCACAAATCATTGATAAAGATTGTAATTATTATTTTAATCATTATTTGTTAATTTGGTGTTTATACTTAAAATAACTGTTACCAAATCCAGATACTCCATAAGGTAAACCAGGTATACTGGCATAGATGTCCAGATTTATATACCTAACTAAGAAGGAGATTCAAGTGTTTATATCTATCTATATATTGAGAAAATGTAGATAGAGAGCAGAATCAGGTCCTTCTGTATGCCTTTACAACTATAGTAGACACTCTGGTATATGTCTGCAGGGTTTACAGTCTTCCTGTTGTCAGAGGAATGTGACCTATTTGAACCAGAACACCTTACTGTGTGTCAAACAATGACTTATCCACTCACACACTACTTTATTGCCTCTTCTCACAATACGTAAGTTGTCATGGATACATTAATTGTTGTTATTGGTTGTTATTGTTATTAATCTTCACAGTTATCTTTATATGTTCATTGTATCTACATGTTGCCTTGTTTCATTGTTAATGCCAGATGTTCTAGATTAAAGATCCACCTATTAATATGACCTGACTTGAAGATGTATCTTTGAAGACTGGGTAAAGTGTCTCTAAAAGTAATAACTTGTTTGAGTTAAAGAAAGTTTGCACAAAAATAGTGAAACATTACACTGAGGCAATGAAAGATTGCACTGAGGCAGTGAAAGATTGTGCCAAAGCAGTGAAAGACTGCACTAAAGTAGTGAAATATTAAACTGATGCAGTGAAATATTGCTCTGAGGCAGTGGAAGGTTGCGATAAAGCAGCGGAGGATTGCACTAGATAGATGGGGTTCAAAGACAAACCTGACTGAGCACAAGGACATATATAGAGTTCAAAGACAGAAAATAATGACAACCTGGAGGAATTGAAAGACAGGCTTGATAAAGGGATCAGGATGGATAGGTAGGGTTTAAAGACAAAATATACTGGAGGAATTGAAAGACAGGCTTGATAAAGGATCAGGACGGATAGATGGGGTTTAAAGACTAATGACTGGGTACATGGGGAAATAGATGGAGATGATAGAGTTCCAAAGCAAATAGTTGGAATTCTTAAGTCAGAGTGACAGTTCAAAAGTAGATTGATAATGGCATTTAGCATAATCATGCCTAGTTACCATGGTTATATCTGAACATTCCATTTTTTATTATACATTTCTAAATTTGTGAGTTTTTCTTTTCTTTTTTTTTTTTTTAATTAAAGCCTACAATTCTTGACATATCATTGTATTCGGTAACAAGTCTGATTCTTTTCAAATAATCAATTTCACCTTGCTCCTGGCTTGACTCATTTCAAATCAGATGATGTCTTCTTTTTTTTCATTTTATCAATATCATTTGAATTCTTTTTAGAGGCACTACCGAGAGTTGCTAAACTCACCTTTCTTCCTGGTTTGATTGATTACTGAAGTTCCAGTGAAATAGTAACATATGTAAAAATATAGTTGCTGACAGTTTTGCTTGTTTTTCTTTATTATGAAGTCTGGCATTGACAACATTCAATATTGTTGACCTTGCATTCATAATAGCAAATTCATTTTAATTTACTCTGATTGTAGCTTTTTTCTAAGGTAATTATGATTTTCAGCCTTACAGAGACATCTTGTAACTTGTGATAAAGTTGACTATGTGTAGGTACCTGATGGAGGACCAGTTGAAAGGTCCATCTAGTGTGGAAGGATACATCCGTGCACTCAAGAAAGGTTGCCGGTGCATTGAATGTAAATAGTTTTTAACCTTTTTTCCTTTTATCTTTTAACAAGTAGATTTATTCTTTTAATTTCTTATATGGTTCTTTTAAATTATTTTCTTAACTTATTCCAGATACAGGAATTTAAGGTTACAATCCTCTCAGGATGCACAAAATTTGGGGGGGGGGGTCCTAAAGTGGGACTAATAAAATTATATTTTTAAAAAAGAAATTATATGCTCTATACCTAGTGTATCTTACAGAAATGTGAAGTGCTTTAGTTACTGTGATTTCGAAATATATCAAAATATACAAAACAATAATTTTAAAAGGTCCCCAAACGTGTCTTTACATACCAGAAACTTTCAGGCTGACATCCACCTTTAAAAGTAGTCCTTGTCATTGGTAAGACAACAGTAATCTACATCCACCTTTGAAATTAGTCCTTGTCATTGGTAAGACAACAGTAATCTACATCTACCTTTTAAAGTAGTCCTTGGTAAGACAGTCGTAATCTACATCTACCTTTGAATTTGGTAAGACAACAGTAATCTACATTCTACCTTTGAAATTAGTCCTTCTCATTGTTAAGACAACAGTAATCTACATCTACCTTTGAAATTAGTCCTTGTCATTGGTAAGACAACAGTAATTTACATTCATCTTTAAAAGTATCATTGTCGGTGATAAATCAAAATGATATTTCAACAATTAATATACCTCCTGGTTAGGTTTGTGAGAAAATATCAAGAGTGACAACAATAAAACTAAAATTCAGTACATGTACTTGGAAACTCAATGAATAATTTATTTTAATGGAGCAGATCTGCCAAGGACTATGTATTCATCCTAATTATTAAGGCAAACTCTTAAAAAAAACTATGGTGCTATGACAAGATACTTAAAGTGATGTGTTTGGTCTACCTCAAGAAAAAATATTTCATGTGCAGATGTCCATATACCTGAAACTAATTGATTAAAGTTGCATTATGATCCTAGTAGATATAATAAAGTAAGGTATACATTTGCCCGCATGATAACTATGATGAATTGTAGACTTCATGAGTACATTTCCACAGGCACCCTCCTCTTGCACTGTTGAGATTTGACCACTTCCACTCTTGTTAAGTCTGTCACACTGAAAATGTACAACTTTTGCTCCAAGGCTTCCTACTTTTATTCTTATTTTTTTTCTAATCTGTCTCTGGCTTTCCACTTCTGATACTTATTGTTTCACATGGAGTGTTAAAATGGATTGGGAGTGATTCACATTGGAGAATTTTTTTGCAGGGGGCAAATGACAGAGCATATTTATTTTCCATTTGAAAAAGGGTATACATGAGGTAAGTGGTCCGAGTGTTCTCAGGAAACAAAAGAAATACCGGCAATCTTGATCTGGAAACAGCAGATTTGTAACAGAAGAAAATGAATATGCAACATTTAGGTGCTGTTGTAAAATGCTTGGCAGCAGGTCCTTTTTGTTTTTTTTTGTCACTGTGCTCTTGCATCTTCAAACCCCAGCACTACATACCCTTATGCAGCAAATGTCCACACCCGAGTTTTTGCTTGCTGATTTTGTACAGACATACAGATATATTTTCAAAAGGAACTGTCAAATAATGGCTTATATAACCCACACAGAGGACAAGTTGTATTACTAAATATTCAATCGAATTAAAAAATTACAGTTATATTTATTTGTATGAGTCACATCCATTAAATTCATGACAGTATTCTAAACTGATTTGGAAAGTGAAATCTTTCTAGCTCTAAAGACAAAAACATTAATTATTTAATTGTTGAAGTAACATTATATTGCATATAAAACCAAAAAAAATGTTTCTTTCCATTATGCAAATAATTTTATTAGAATTTCTTCTTTTATTGCACAGTGGACTGCTGGGACGGTCCAAATGATGAACCTGTTATCTACCATGGCCACACGTTAACATCACGGATCAACTTTAAGTCTGTAGTAGAGGTTATCAACAAATTTGCATTTGAAGTTTCTGAGTAAGTTTTTTCAGATTATTTCTCTTTTATATTTTACAGTTTTCTTTTGCATGTGCAGTGTATGTGCATAAAAGTTTTTTATGAAGAATTATTGAACATACTGTCTTGGTTTCCTTAAATATTATTCCCTTGCAGGTAGCACTAAATTATGTTTTACATTTTTATGATAAGTACACTTTAAGACTTTCTGTTTATTAAAAAAAATATATTTCTTCCATTTAATCAAAGCCATTCATTAAATTTTAAAATTATGTGTGTGGGGGGGAGGGAGGTGACTCTAGATGACCTTTAGATAGTTGTTAACTTTAATTCAGATCATTCAAAAGTGTTCATTGAATTGTGTTTCTACTTTCATTTCTTTGTGTCCATGGCAGTGTAATCCTTGATAAATGCCAGACATTTTTCGGCTTTATTTGAAGATCATTTAATTTTGATCACTAAGCTGCATTTCTACTTTGATTTGATTGGTTCTTGCTCAAATATCATACTTTGTTTGTGTTTTAAATTTGATTTGATTGGTTCTTGCTCAGATGTCATACTTTGTGCATGTTTTAACTTTATTTGATTGGGTTTTGCTCAGATATCATACTTTGTGTTTTAAATTTGATTTGATTGGTTCTTGCTCAGATATCATACTTTGTGCATGTTTTAACTTTATTTGATTGGGTTTTGCTCAGATATCATACTCTGTGTGTTTTTAATTTGATTGGTTCTTACTCAGATATCACAATTTGTGTGTGTTTTAACTTTGATTGGTTCTTGCTCAGATATCACACTTTGTGTGTGTTTTCACTTTGATTTGATAGGTTCTTGCTCAGATAATTTATCATACTCTTTATATGTTTTCACTTTGATTTGTTGATTGATTTTCAGCAGACATCATATCATAGTTTCTAAATGCTTTTGTTATTATTTGATTGGGTGTTTTTATCAGCAGATATCGTTACACACTTTGTCTGTGATTCTGCTTTAATTTGATTGGTTCTCTGACAGGTACCCTGTCATACTGTCTATAGAAAACCACTGTAGCATCAAACAGCAACAAGTCATGGCTCAGTGCATGACTGAGGTGTTTGGAGACAAGCTCTACCTCAACTCTGTTGATGAGAAACAAACATGTTTACCCTCCCCTGAATCTCTCAAGGGCAGGATTCTTATTAAGGTATTTTTTAAAATGTAATTTAGTGCAGAGTATTAAGCTAACTTGGACTTATTATAATTTTATATATATGCAGTAAGGTGATTTAAGAAAACTATTTCATTATATTCAATAAATTTTATTAAATTAGCCTCACTTTTCATTATTGATTTATAAAAAATTCTATTTTATTATTTTTATTTTTTATTTCATTGTGAGCTTACCTGTTAATACGAACTTACCTCTTAATATGAACTTACCTTTTATTATGAACTTACCTTTTAATATAAACTTACCTCTTAATACAAATTTACCTCTTAATACAAACTTACCTCTTAATATGAACTACCTGTTTAACTTCTTGACTGACTGCTAAAGTCACATGAACAACTCTGTTCAATCACCTGCAAATTAAACCTGCTGCTAGATGTTAAGAAAAAATAATACCAATTCAAATACAGTAATTCAAGATTACCGTCATGAAATTTGTATGTAATCTCAATAAAATTTATCAATAGGAAGTTTAGCCTGAATGAAGCTGTAAATATTCATGATTCAAATAGTTGTCCAGATTTTTTTACAAATTAAAACTGAAGAATACAACAAAGAAAGCCTGCAGTTCTTATATGTAAACTATAGTTTCTGATGATTATGTGAAGTATTGAAATTGATCTATAACTCCCTTTATGCTAAATGTTCATTAATTATATACAGTAATGAAATTTATCTCCCCTTATGCTAAATGTTGATTAGTATATAAGAGGGATGTGTAATAATAAATAATTTATTTTATGTCTCCTCAAGTTATAGTGCTTTACCCTATACTAAACAACAAATGCTTCTCCTACTTCACTGTCTTATGGTATATGTAAAGTAAGACTATATGTGCTGGTCCATCTATCAAGTTCCTGTACTACTATAGTGATTTTATTATTTATGTCAAAGACATGTTAATCAAAACAATATCATGTCATAATTATCTGTTAATTATATCTGCAGTGGGCCCTTGATTACTAAGCACAATTAGTTCCATAGAGGCACTCATTAACCAGAAATCTTATTAATTTACTCTATTAGTTGTGTGGAATAATTCTAATATAAAGCTGCCTCTGATAGAATGTATGCTCATTGATAGAATTGAAAGTCATTACTAGAGGTAATTCAACTCATTAACCAAAATCATGCTAACTGAACTAATTGGTAATCAAGGGTCTCCTGTATGTTATCAGTAAATATGATTAATAATGAATGTCTAACTTCACCTTTGAGGCATTTTGCTTAGTTACTGCCATACTCTTTTCATGCATAGAAAAGGTTCTTTAGGTAACTGACTGCAAATTAGAATTGTTTCTGTTTTTCCTTTCTTTAAACCAGAATGCTTCAAGAGTCTCTAAAAATGTCTTTTGAAAAGCATTTAGAGACAAATGAACATTGATTTCGTGAATGACAGGATCATTAATCATTCTAGCTTAGAACTGAATTATAACACAGGCAGTATGCTTCATCTAGAGTCATAGTAACTGTGTGTAGATCATACACAGGCAGTATGCTTCATCTAAAGTCATAGTAACTGTGTGTAAATCATCCTTAAGTCACTTAGCACACTAGAGTATGATGTTAGCATGCATTTCATAATCAAGAGAAATACGTCCTAATTTTAGCAATACATAACACATTTCAAATCATACTTTATTTTGCTTTATATCCACATTTATTTTACATTTTACACATTGCTTCCTTTATTGCTTTTGTTGTAAGAAATCCTGTTTGTAAGGACATATACTTTTAGGGAAAGAAATTGCCATCTGATACTGGTTCTAATGAAGGATACGTCACTGATGAAGATGAAGGAGCAGAACCAGAGAAAAAACGAAATGCTAAAAGAGTAAGTCTCTGACAGTTCTCTTTTCCTTCAGTTAAAATCAGTTCACTAAATACTAAAAACAGTCAGTTAATATTTTGTAAATTATGATTTTGTTATTATAATTTTTAACAACTGTCTTCAATTCTTCTTTTTCAATTTTTGGAACATACTCTTCGTAGATTTGAATACAATGGCAGTTTGCTTGTAGCACACCATAATGTATAAATTTAAAACTTGTGTTCCAATAAATACTTACCATACATGTAGCCTACTTTTAATTACTGGAAGCAATGAAAACATTTATTTATTGTCTTTATTTTTATGGTGTCATAAATTATTTACATAGTTGTTGAAGAGTATTTCTTTATGTTGTTGATTTGTTGTTGTTTTGACTAAAACATTAGGTTTTAGTACAATTATAAATTTATTATTTAGTATCATTATTTTGTTTTTGTCAAAACAAAATTTAAAGTGTTATTGTATGTATGGTTGTTAACCCTAGCACTTTTAGGGCTCCGTGTGTTGTTATCAAATCAGTTCATTTACATGCATTCTTAAGGTGTTTCTGCTATAAGATTGGTTTCAAACATTCATTTTACTGGGATAAATGAAAGACAGATTTTCAATAAAATTAATAATAGACAACAAAAGACTAGAACTACTTATCTCTTAATATATACATGTCATTTGTTTATATTCTTTAAATTATTCCTCTCAGGATGGCTCTGTAAAAAAACATAAACTCGCTAAAGAGTTATCAGACATGGTGAATTACTTTGTCTCCCAGCGGTTTGAAGACTTTCATATCTCACAGCAGAAACGTGAGTACATTCATTGCACTATAGTATCACCTTATTCTCTTCTCGACATTTCTTTTGTGTCTAAGCTACAGTCTTTGCAACTTGGTATCTCCTTTATTTTTGACATTTCTGTTCAGAACAAATTACATTTTCTGAACTTATGATCTCCAGTTTTTAAATCTTAACATTTCTTTTGTGTCTACTCACTATGTCTTAGTGTCTCCATTTTGTTCTTGATATTTATGTTGTGTCTAAGCTACATTCATTGCAATTTGTGGTCTCCTTTGTTCATATTTGACATTTTCTTTGTGTCCTAGCTACATTCACTGCAATTTGTGATCTCCTTTTTTCATTTTTTCATTTCCCTTGTTGTAAGCCAGTAAATATTGCTTCACAGTTTTCGGTATAAGATTGATAGGTTTTACCTTTGACCCGATCTAAAAATAAAACTCACTATCACATATTCATCCATTCTAAAAAAAATTCTGTTTGTAAGTTAGGAAACATCTCTCTTTCTATTTAAAATACAATGGTTGATTTCACACACACACACACGCACGCACGCACGCACGCACCGGTCCTGCATATAAATGTGTTGTACAGTTTACTTCTTTGAATTCAGTTACTCTGACTTTTTTTTTTTTTGCACATCATCCCCACTCAATCCTGCCCCACCCACCAATGTTGTATTTGTAATCCTATCATGCAGAGTTGTTTCTTCTTACATTTTCCACTTGCCCTACAGAAAAGTACTGGGAGATGAATTCATTCAGTGAATCACAGGCTCTGAAGCTGGCCATGTCTTGTGCTGAGGAGTTTGTCAACCACAATAAGCGTTTTCTTTCTCGGATTTACCCTAACGGCATGCGGGTCGATTCTAGCAACTACAACCCACAGGATCTGTGGAACTGTGGCTGCCAGATGGGTAAGTGCTTTTTTTTTTGTTGGGTGGAGTTGTTTTGTGAGGAAGAAACACCACTGTAAGTTTGTATGGCTGATGTTTAAGTTTTGTGTTTTTTTAAGAAAATGTAATTCTGACTTCTATTTCTCGTCTGTTCTTTCTCCCCATTCCATCTCCAGAAGTCGAATGGAACTGTTATTATTTTGAAAGATGCCTTAATTTATTTATTTTTTTAGACTGAAACTAAATCACAATATTTTTAAACCTTTTCTAACAACTATTTGGTATTACTAAATGACCGTAAACCATTGCATTCATACTGGTACTTTTCTTTTATCTGTTTGTGTTTTTATTATAAGTGTGTTAAAATTTCAGTAATTGTTTTTAAGCATACATGCAAACATTAGCATAATCACTAACTCTTTGATATTATGTATTTATTTGGAAGCAACAAAAATCCTACATGACTGAAAGATGAAGTGGTTATTAGATAAATGCATAAAGGCTACAGTGACAATTATAGCATGAAGGTACACATTCAAACTCATTATCTCTGTCTTTATTTCTCTTATATGCACGTATATAATAAATACATATACACACATATACCACATACATATTTAACCAACAGTTGCTGATAAACCCATATCAAGTCTCAAAAAAAGATTTCTTTTTTTTCTTTTTTAACTCTTATAACAGATATTCATTACAATAAAAATGCTTCATTTAGAGAAGTGACCATACATCACCAACTAAAATTCAAACTCAGTTTCCAAAGAGGTAGCAGATACCAGCATCGACATGAGATTATGAACAGTGCAGGCAGGATTTCTATACGTGCACTTGTAGTTTACTGATATTTGAATTCTTGATCTCGGATGTCAAACCAGCCAAACGTCTATTCTGAAGAGTTTGGTGGAGGAGTTGTTATGTTGTGTGTATGATTATCTTTTCAGTAATAACTGATCTGAATTGACAAAAAGTAGATTAATTTCAAGTACCAGTGGATCCATCTCTGCTGTGGCTAGGAAACAGGTGATTATGTAGACAAATTTAGTAGCAGAGTTGGCCATCTGCCGATCACATGTCTTCTGAGACAAGCTGATTTTATTTTCAGTCAACTCTTGATATCTGTTGCACTTTGTACCCACTTATTAACAAAACAAATAGAAAAAATAATTCTTGGGTCAAAATGTAAGATAGTCATCAGAAAGTTGTGTTCATTGTAAGCTTGTTCCTTGGTAACAAGTATAGACCAAAGATAGCCATACTTATTGATAACAGTCACTCAAACTCGAAGACAAAAAGCTGTAAAAACTGTGGGTTGCTATCTGACAAGTTTGACAGCTTATGAGAATATCTCATTGTAGATTTATACAAATAATACAAAGTGCTTGTTTTGCCCGAGTTCTTTCCTTCTGCCAATGCTAGCTTTGAAGTAGCTACTGACTTTATTTCTCTTAGTCTTAAAACCTTCATGCATTTTATTGCTGAAGTGACAAGCATCTTTTTCACTGTTGTTTTTAATTTTATTACTAGCTTTTTAGTTCAGTCTGTAAATTCAAATTTATATTGGTGTCTTTTACTCCTGAAGTATTTTTTAAATAGTGTAATGATAAATAAGAGTGTATGTTTGCTTAGTGGTGTATAAATTAAATAAAGCCGTGAATAAATATTGCATGTATGTGCACTTGCAAACAGTAGCATTAACTTAATAAATATTAATGAATAAATGTGTATAAGTTTACACAATGATGTTAGCTTAAAAATAAATAATAATAAATAAATATGTTTGTGTTGGATTTGTGTATGTGTGAGTGCAAAGTGACAATAACTTAAATAATATGAATCATTGTGCATGTGAATGTGGGATGTGCACTTTGGCATTAACTTAAAGATAAATATTAATGAATAAGAGAGTGTCCATGCGTACAGTGGCATTACAGAATAAATAATTGTGTGTGCGTACAGTGGCATTACAGAATAAATAATTGTGTGTGCGTACAGTGGTATTAACTTAAAGATAAATATTAATGAATAAAAGTGTGTGTGTGTGTGTGTGTGTGTGTGTGTGTGTGTGTGTGCAGTGGCATTGAACTTTCAAACAGCTGGACTGATGATGGATCTGTACAATGGCTGGTTTCGGAAAAACGGTGGCTGTGGCTATGTCATCAAACCAGCAATCATGAGGGAGGAAATAGCTTACTTTAGTGCTAATACAAGGGATGTCATTCCAGGTGTCTCCCCCCAGATTTTGCACATAAAGGTAAGTCATCCTTTTCAATGACCAAAAGTCACATTCAAACTCTAGATCATGCATCCCATAGTACCTAAAAGTAAACCTTGTTCACTTAGTTCTTGCCGTCCGTAGACCAAGAACTAACTTGTCATGCCTAATTAGGAATATGATTGTTGAACTTTTTAGTCTATATTTATCTTAGCTTGGAAACGTTGAGCTAAGCAATCACCGTGAGCATTATTAGATTTTATCATTTGCCAGATTATCAGCGGGCAGAACTTCCCAAAACCCAGAGGTTCGGCTGCAAAAGGTGATGTTACCGACCCATATGTTACCATCGAGGTCTTTGGTATTCCTGCAGATTGTGCTGAAGAGAGAACAAAGACTGTCCCACACAATGGTAAGCATGTTGTGCATTGCATTGCATTTAGATGTTTGTTTTTAATTTCTGCATATGCAATGTTAATGGTTGATGATTAAACTGTTAATTATTATAACAGTTGATTTCCATTATTTATGCAGTGATGTTGTCAGTTTTTACAGCTTGATATTTTTCAGTATATTGTTTTATTAAATTCTTTTATCTAATATGTAACCATTTAAAAATACTTGGTTGAATTGGGAGGGGGGGGGTATTTTTTTGGTTAATCGTATAAATATTGTGGTCTTCTTTTTTTAACTCAAAATTAATTCAAACTAATAAAATTAAAAAAACTGAATCCCCTTACCAGATACTTAAATTGATGAAATTCCATAGAACTTTATGCCATATATAGTTAAAAGGAAAATATGTTAGTGTATAAAATTAATTTTGTGATATTTCTAATACTTTGTGCTAAATTTTACATTTTTATTTAGCATTGATTTATTATTAAATATTATCATTTAAATACTGTTTAACTGTGTTTTTTTTCATTACCTTTAGGTGAAATAAAATCATTTTCATTAAGAAATAAAAAAATAATTGCAAATGAATTAAATATCATAAATATCAAAGATCATATTTGTAAATAAAAGTTTACTACACATACTCAATATTGAAATTTTAATAAATGAAACTTTTACCCTAAACAATGTATTCACCTGCCAAAAATTAGGCTTATTCCTTTAAAAAATTTCCTAGTATAGAGTGTGGATTTTTTAAAATAGAAAAGAAAGATCAGGTATTTGGCTTGATTAGCCAATGTAATAACGTTTATAATTGCTAGTTTCACTTCTGTTAGCCACTGTTAAAATCAAGAAAGATCAGGTATTTGGCTTGATTAGCCAATGTAATAACGTATATAATTGCTAGTTTCACTTCTGTTAGCCACTGTTAAAATCAAGAAAGATCAGGTATTTGGCTTGATTAGCCAATGTAATAACGTATATAATTGCTAGTTTCACTTTTGTTAGCCACTGTTAGTTCTTTAGTGTCAACACATTAAATGAATCTTTATTTCTAATTATGTCAGTCAAATCTGCTGCTATTTGGGATTTTTTAAAATCTTTTTTATCAAGTTGGGCTAAAGTTGGTTTTCATAATTAAAATAAAATGTTCTCTTGTACAAAGAGTATACCTATCGTTGTAACTATTTCGATTGAGAAATATCTATTTTTGTATAATGTTTATTTATATTTTTGTTTTTGCTGGTGGCTTAAGCTTTTTTTAAAATCATCTGAAATGTGTCCTTGTCACTTTTAACTATTATAAATGCTATCAGATTTATTTATTCACTAGAATTTTCTTTTTACAAGCTGTATTATTAGTTTGTTTTATTTGCAGGTTACAATCCAATATTCGATGAGAGCTTCGAGTTCCAGATTAACCTGCCAGAGTTGGCTTTGGTGCGGTTCGCTGTATTGGATGATGATTACATTGGAGATGAGTTCATTGGACAGTATACTTTACCGTTTGAATGTATGCAGACAGGTAGGTTCACTAATGTGTTTATAATAGAAAACAATGGAAACATTTTTTTTCAAAATTCAAGGTGACTTTTGTTTTTGCATTACTCACTACTCTTATATCATTTCTGGTATAATTATCCTTTCTTTGATGGAGTGGCTTTATGTTGGAGTGGGCAAGTGTATTAGGTTTTGTTTTTGCATTACTCACTACTCTTATATCATTTCTGTATAATTATCCTTTCTTTGATGGAGTGGCTTTATGTTGGAGTGGGCAAGTGTATTAGGTTTTGTTTTTGCATTACTCACTACTCTTATATCATTTCTGGTATAATTATCCTTTCTTTGATGGAGTAGCTTTATGTTGGAGGGGGCAAGTGTATTAGGTTTTGTTCTCCCACTGTCATTTTGACATGTAACAATTATTCATGGCAATACACATTGCTATAACAGTATAAATCTGTAGATTTTGCCTTAGTCAAAAATTATTTGTAAGTTATGGAAATGTCTCTGAATATGACACAAATGATAAATTTTGAGCTAAAGTGTTTGTTGCACATGCAAACAGGTTTTGCTTTGGAAAATATGTATATGAAACTTCATCTTCAATCATTTGTGCAAGTGCATACATGCTCTGTGGTTACATGGGGGAAATTAAAAGAGATTTTCAGTTAAGTACGGTATAAAATGAGTTTGGAACAAGCCCTTTAAAGGACTATTATAAAGGAATACTATTTGCAGGAGTATTATTTAAAAGAACATGATTGAAGTTGTATGCAAGAGTTCATTTCTTTTTTGCACATTTACAGGTTAAAAAAAAATTATTTAAACAATTTCATAACATTTTTTATGAATGAAAAATGTAGAGAGCAGATATCCATTAAGATCAGCATAATCACTAATTTAGCTTCTGCAAAAGCACAACAGTGTTCACAATACAGAAATTAATGCTACAAATACTACCATTGTTAACGGATGCGACTAACTCATCCAGCACTTCTGGTGTCTTTGTCTTGCCATCTTGATAATTATAAAAAATTCCAGATTATGAATATTTAATAAAGAGAAGTGACAGCCAGGGTGTTCATCTACATGTCAGTTTAATTTTTTATACCAATGCAGGTATTCTTTTCAGTAATTAAACCTTCTGGATAGTATTGGTATTCTTTTCAGTAATTAAACCTTCTGGATAGTATTGGTAAATGCTCACACCAGGTTAACTTCTTGCACAGATGAATTTATGAATTTGAAAATTAAGATTTATTGATAGTTTTGAAGTGTGCATTTTAATTTTCTTTAATTATTAATTTTATTTAACTTTTTAACAGCCTTCGTAAATGTATTCTTTTAAGCAATCATAATATGGTAGTATATGTTTTGCAACAGTCGTATAATTTTTTTTGTTTTGAGGCATACTAATTAATGATTTTTTTACAATTACTTTATCTTTATTAGTATTTAAAGTTTTAAAGCATTTTTGTTGATTATTTGTATTTAAAGCTTTAAAGCGTTATCAGTTTATCTTTTTCTTGTTCTCCAGATAATTTAATTAAATAATGCAGATATTTTCTGGCTTGAGTTATTTACATATCCAAATGTATTTTGTGAATGCAGGTTTTCGACACATACAGCTCCTGTCTAATACTGGAAATCCAATGCCCAACTGCACTCTGTTTGTTCATGTCGCCATAACCAACAAACGAGGAGGAGGGGTCAGTTAGTTAGTCATGAATAGTTCCTTTGTTTATTAGCAGTCATTTTATACTGCTGTTACATAGATTGAAAAAATATGTATAAAAATAGTTGATTTTCCATTCATTCTTGTGCATTCATTATACACCAGTTATTGTGACTTTTTCTTAATCTTTGTATTCCTGAGTATTGCATATATAATGTTTTAGGAAACTGGTCTTGTACTTTCTCTGTCATTCCTGAAAACTTTTTTATTAATAATATGGCATCACATCTGGTTACATGTCCTAAATTCATGTGTTAGGTTACCTCCATTGAAATATTAAACAATAAACTCATGTAGACACTTGTCTCTGTGAAAAGCAATCATAACACTATGTAACAAATTTTCACTTTTGTTCTGTTCCTGGGTTGAAAGTGTGTTTTTCTAATCCGTTAGGTCTAGAACAGAAAGGAAATCACTGTTATTCCAGAAAAACTTTGCTTCTGTGACCGAGACAATGAAATTTGGAAAATCGCGTGTGTTCGAGAAAATTCTCGATTTGCTTTCAATGCCGAGCTTCCTCCGTGAACTGCTAGAGTTGTCCACATGTTTCTACAATTCTCCTGAACACTCTAGAACGTTCAAGAAACTTCCAGAACTTTCGAGAAACTCTCAGAACTTTCTAGAACGTTCTTGAACGTTCCAAAAGTAGCTGTACAAGTATAAAAGCACAGGTGTCTCGAACCAAGATTCCATGAGAAGTTTTATTTATTTGATATGGCATCAAGAGATTGTTTGCATCCAGCTGATTCATTCTGCTACGTGTACGAACAATTCATAAAGACAAGAGCGAAAAAGTATTCTGTGGAAGCAAGTCCTATAATGTGCGAGGCCTACAAGGCATACTTCAGCGTGTCGGTCGGGGACCAAGACAAATCTTGGGCACCGCATTTCACATGCGAATATTGCAAGAAAACACTTGAAGGTAAACTGAACAGTTGCTTCTCGCTTAGATGTGTTTTAATTTATTTTCATAAAATTTCAATGCTTTAGATCGAGTTCATTTCAAAGAGTTGTAATTTACAGTTTTGTCATAAGTCGTGTACTGTAGGCAAATACGTTCCATCTTGAAATCGTTCCATATTTTGAAATTTCCTGCCCTCAAATTATTATAATTCTTATGTATTATTATTATGTGCTATGTTACAGGTTGGTACAGAGGAGAGAAGCGAGCCATGAAGTTTGCTATCCCGCGAATTTGGCGAGAGCCGACGGACCACTCAAGCAACTGCTACTTCTGCATGGTAAACCCAAAAAATCGTCGCACCGGCAAAAATGCCCCTCAGATCGTTTATCTGGACATACCTTCTTCCATTGCCCCAGTACCACACAGCCCCGATCTGCCTGTTCCGACTCCTCCTAGGCGGCATTGGCCATCTTCAGGAGACAGCAGCAAGTCAGGTAGTGAGGCAGATACTGGAGATATGGACTACGATTCTGCAGATGAAGTTGGGGATAGAAAGCCGTACTTCTCTAACCAGAAAGACGTGAACGATTTAATTAGGGACCTCGGGCTTACGAAATCGAATGCTGAGCTTCTGATATCCAGGCTCAAACAGTGGAACTTGGTTGATGATAGTGTACAAGTCACAGATCAGAGGAAGCGGCATCAAAGATTCTCCAACTTCTTCAGTCAGCGTGATGGGCTGTGCTTCTGCAACGATGTTGCCGGTCTATTCCAGGCTATAGGTATTGCATGTAATCCTATTGAATGGCGCCTATTCATAGACAGTTCATCCCGAAGCTGTTTTGTTGCAGTTGTTCAGGGCTTCCTAGGTAATCACAAAGCTGAAAACTATGTGGAGTTGGTGCAGACTCTCATAAAGAATTACGCCACAATAGGATGCAGAATGTCTCTGAAAGTTCATATCCTTGATTCGCATCTCGACAAATTCAAGGAGAACATGGGCGCTTACTCGGAGGAGCAAGGCGAGCGCTTTCATCAAGATATATTGAACTTTGAGCGTCGTTACCAAGGACAGTATAACGATGGGGGACTACATTTGGGGGCTACTTCGAGAGAGTGATTCACAGTACAATCGTAAATCTAGAAAATCTACACATTTCTGAACCTTGTTGAGTGGTTTCCAACTGTTTGTCTATTCCTTGTGCAAATTTTGTTTTTACCTGATCATGATGACGAAAATGAAAAAAAATCGTTCTATTTTCACTATTTTCACAAAAAAAACGAGTTTTTTTCGTGCTGTTGTCATGTAAGCAAAGTTTGTGCTTAATGAAGTCATTTTTTCACGTACTTTAGACATAAGCAATTGAAATATAACACTTAGAAGCCAGGAACAAAAATTGTGTTACATAGTGTAATATAGTAGTATATGTTCTGAAATGATTCTTTTACAATTATTTTATCTTTATTTGTATTTAAAGATTTAAAGACTAAAAACAATAAATATAATATCCTTATGTCCTCCATTGTCCAACTCCAGTTTTCTAGTATATCTTTTAATGTCCAGAGTCAAATTTCTTTCAGATGTTCATTTGCTTTATTGTTCATTTGTGAAAAATATCTTAGCCATTATTTGTTATGCACTGCTAGCCCTAATACATATATATATAATCTTACCCATTCTCAGTTATACACTGCTAGCCCTAAAATATATATAATCTTACCAATTTCAGTTATTCTAGTATCTTTTAGGCATAACACATATCCATGAAGGCATACACATTTTAAAGTGGTACTTAAATGTTTGCTGCAGACACATATTTTTAAGACACCCACTGTGTGTGTCATATTATTGAGAGACCTACTATTTCTTCTTGCTGCAAAAATTTCCTTTCCTTTATCTTTTGATGTCTCCTTTCTGTTCAATTAGCCTTCAAATCAAAGTACTGTTTAGTTTGAATTGATGTCTAGTTTTGGGTTCATGCCTGTACTCTGCACTTGTTTCAGAAGGCCTATAGAAGGGGCATGTCAGTTAAAAAGACCAAGAGATCTCGTGACTACACCAGTATGAAGTCCATTGGGGTCAAACCTATTGATGAGACATTCAAGGTGGCCATCACACCTCTACGGGAAGGAACAGATTTGAGAGATAATGTCCAGGTGACATTAGCGAACTTTAAAGAAGCCTGTGGCCTGGCTCCTATCTCCAATATCAAGCAGTGCATCCGCTTGCTGGCAACTCGTATCTCTAATTCTGGGGATAATGTCACTTTAAATTATATCATGCGAGGAGAGGTTAGTTCTTATGTTTTATGTGCAAATATGGTTTTAAAGCAGATAAATTCCTAAAATTAAAAAGGTGTTTTGTTAAATTGGATATCTTTTTTTGGTAATATCTTCACATGCTATCATTTCAGGAAGCTATTAAGAAATTTTTTTTTTAATTTAACTTTTTTAGCAAGTTGAGGCATTTTTACTTGTCTGCACTGAAATTGTGACTGATTCAAAATGTTAGTTATTTTATGTGTCCTACATTTCTTTTTTCAGTACTTCCTCTCTCCCTTTATCTCTCTCTCTCTCACACACACACTAATTTTGACATGACACTCCTGCCTCTGTAATTTCAGTGGCCTTACTTAGAGGCCCAGGGAACTCTGCCTGAAATGCTGAAGAAAGCCCTGTCCTCATTTGAGGAGGTAAGATATTGGTGAATAAACATGGGAATGTAAGTATTGTTGTGCTGTGTGATAGATATTGAAGATTTTGTCAAACTTGAAAGAAGTTTGAGAAAACCATCAAATGACGGGAGATATGAAAATGAAAATCGGGCCAGGATGTATGGATTCCTTTTGTAGATGGTCATGATCTCATGTGTTGTATCTCAGCATTTGTTTACACAGTGTAGATAGGTGTTTTAAGTGAGAATGTTTACACAGTGTAGATAGGTGTTTTAAGTGAGAATGTTTACACAGTGTAGATAGGTGTTTTAAGTGAGAATGTTTACACAGTGTAGATAGGTGTTTTAAGTGAGAATGTTTACACAGTGTAGATAGGTGTTTTAAGTGAGAATGTTTACACAGTGTAGATAGGTGTTTTAAGTGAGAATGTTTACACAGTGTAGATAGGTGTTTTAAGTGAGAATGTTTACACAGTGTAGATAGGTGTTTTAAGTGAGAATGTTTACACAGTGTAGATAGGTGTTTTAAGAGAGAATGTTTACACAGTGTAGATAGGTGTTTTAAGTGAGAATGTTTACACAGTGTAGATAGGTGTTTTAAGTGAGAATGTTTACACAGTGTAGATAGGTGTTTTAAGTGAGAATGTTTACACAGTGTAGATAGGTGTTTTAAGAGAGAATGTTTACACAGTGTAGATAGGTGTTTTAAGTGAGAATGTTTACACAGTGTAGATAGGTGTTTTAAGTGAGAATGTTTACACAGTGTAGATAGGTGTTTTAAGTGAGAATGTTTACAGTGTAGATAGGTGTTTTAAGTGAGAATGTTTACACAGTGTAGATAGGTGTTTTAAGAGAGAATGTTTACACAGTGTAGATAGGTGTTTTAAGTGAGAATGTTTACACAGTGTAGATAGGTGTTTTAAGTGAGAATGTTTGCACATTCTCAGAGTTGAAATAACCCTTATATATTTGTAGATATTTGTTTATGTTTATATTCTTATAGTTATTATTTGCCAATATATGTTTAAGTTTCTTACTTTATTTTGTTTGCAGTTGATTCAAGAATGCAAGAATCTGATAAAAAATGCTGATATGGTTTATGAAAGAGTAAGTTTTAGTTTTTAAAATGTATTTCTTGAATCATCATTATTTAAACTTAGTTTAAAGTGTATACACACACACACACACACACACACACATACACATACACACATATTTATAAGTATATATTTGTTAAACTTAGATTTTATTCAGTAAGTACACACACACAAACACACACACTCTTGCACATATATTTTATAATGGTTGTGTACATACAAACACAATAGATAAGCACACAGGGGTAGATAAAACCAAAATTTGAGGGAGCCAACACATTTTTTCAAGAGAAAGCCGGTGCAAAAAAATATGACGTCCTCCATCCCTTGTTCATCTCCACTGTTTCTAACACATCTAATGCCCACTATGTCCTTTGCTATCATGTTTGTTGTGGCCTTTTTGTCTTCTAGCTCAGGAGTTTAGAAATCTTTGCAAGGCTGCTAAGTCTCCATTGAACAGATTTCTCCATTTCCAGATCAGATATATACACAGAGGTCGTCATTCATTTAGTACAGTATGCTGGCATACCCCTTTCCCTCTATTCACATTGATTCCAAAATTTTTTGTCATATAAGTAACATCTCTCTTAGAGTAGAAATATTTATCAAGATTTTGTTGTCATCAAAGATGATATAAATCATTAGAGGTGTATGTTATTAAACTTTCTTACAGGCATGCCCCAGAATTCACGAAATCAAGAGTTATTTCATCCAATTTTTAAAATATGGCCTCAAAGGAGATTGTACATTAGGTGTGTAGTAGGACTCTGACTTTCTTTAGGTTCTATCTATTTTAGCATCTCAACTTTTTAACAGCAGGTGCAGTAGCAATTACTATGTCTGCCTTCTTTCCCTTCAATAGGAAATTTTATTACCTAGCTTTTTTCATTTGTGTGTATTCCTGCTAATTATTTGTCATTTTCCTTTTATATATTCATGGTTGATGAATGATAAAAGGAACTTTCATTTGTAAAATGAATTCTTCCTGAAACAAGATGAGTATATACACAATCCTTCGCAACCTTCCCAATTTTTCATGCCACTTTTCACTTCTTTAGTGACTAGAGAGTATTTACAAACAGGCTACTTAAAAGAATCCATTGTTAGTGATCTCTACCTTTTATTTTTCTCTCCCTTGATGGCCCCTACTTCTGGTTTGTTTGAGTAAATAATCCTGAACTGTCCTATTATATATTCATCTGGTAGGTATTCAGGAGTTTATGTAGAAAAAATATAATTTCCTGTTATATGCTAAATTATTTTTATTTTTCAAAAATAATATTTGATATCATGCTTTTTGAATCCTCACATATTCCTGCCATCCAAATGCTTGTTTTGCTGCAGTTATAGCTGCATTTCTTTATTTACCTACAGCTGGTGAATTGTCAGAGAGCGGGGTTGGAATGGCATGAAGACTTGGATAACATATGTCAAGTAGCAGGACTACGGGGACGAAAGTTATCCAAGGTGTGTATTTTTGTATTTCCTTTCTTTATTGGGAGATGTGGCAGTTTTTTTGTTTAACTGCTCTCTGCAAGCTTTCAAAAGAATAGTAGATGATATGTGCAACAAATTTCTTCCAATCCTTTCTTGTGAATTTCTTTTATTCTTAAGAGATATCTTTGAACATTTTGTCATGTTTCTAAATTGTATTAGATTTTATTATAGTATTCCCATTCAGACTCAGAGCATCATTAATACAAGTATTAAAAATTTTACAATAGAATTGGTTGAACTGTTGAAGTTATATAGAATTGCAAGCTTTGAAAATATTACAAACTCCATGGGGACAGAATTGTCAGAAAACATTGGATGATGTCAGTTGAAGTCATTAGACAATGTTTCACTTGTGAAAACCACAGAGTGAGTTGCAGCCTCTAATTATTGATTGCATTACTGTAATTTGTATGGAATAGTATTTCTTGCAAGCTAATGAGACTGCCAAGAATCAGGACTTTGTAAAAATGTGGTTTTTTCAAGACAAGCCATACATTTTGAGTGTGTCACCTGAAATCATTTCATCTTGTGCAGGCTGTAGAAAATTTTGCTTGGAACATTCGAGTGTTGAAAGGTCAAGCTGACTTGCTGTCCCAGGCGAAGAAAGACTGTACAGAATACATCCGACAGGTAGCCAAAAAATTTATTTAATAGATCTCTTTTCTGTTCATTTGTATTATGCTAACTTCATCTAATCAACTTGGTTACTGTTCATTTGTATTCAGCTAACTTCAGCTAAATGACTTATTTATTGTTCATTTGTTTTCTGCAAACTTCTTGTAATCGATCTGCTTACTATTTGTATTCTGCTTACTTCTTCTATTTGATGTGTTTACTAATCATTTGTAAGGAGCTGATCAAGAGTTTGATCAGAGTGATCAGAGGCAGTGTGTAAATAACACTGCTAACACTCCTTAAAACATTAAATCAAATTTATATTTATTAAGAAACATTACCATAAATCAGCCAGATTTATATTTATTAAGAAACATTACTTATAAATCGCCAATGAGAAAAAAAATAATTGTTTTTACAATTTTTTAAAAATGTATTACAGTGATCATATATCTAAGAACACATTTTGCATCAGTTATTCATTACAAACGTAAATTTTGATGGGTGTAGATCAAGGAAGCTGCCGTGTCAACTGGACTGGACAGGGATGTTGGAGGATGCAGTGATGATCCCTCTCCTGTGGATGCCCAGGGTGAGATTGATGAGCATTTTACTTAGTTATGAACTGAACAGCTGAGTCTTAATCATTTTCTTCGCATTTTGCTTGTTAATAGATTTTTTTTATACTCACTTCTCCATTAACTATAATATGACTGTGTTGTTGATTGCAGGGTAATCAAGTTGTTGATGTGTACAGACTCTTTCATGGTCAAATTCTTGCCAAGCAAAAGACAAGTGAAGTAATAGGACACAATCAGTCCTGTTCATTGCCTTAATGGACGGCAAGCAAATCTCGCCATTGGTTAGAATTGGATGCATCCAAATTGGGCTTGCTATTTACTTTTGAATAGGTTTCTTTGGAGAGTTGAGGGTTTTTTTGAAAAAAAAAACTCAAAATCTTTCACTGATCAGATTGCAAGGAATGAAAAGAAAGAGTTTTACAAAACTGAAGGAAGGGAAATAGATTGCTGTAGATCAGATTAGACCAAACTTTTTGTCACCATTTAGTTATCTCCATGGAGCCTATCATGTCGAACAGTCAGTGAAAGAAAGATGGAGTAGGTTGTTGTTGCAATTTTCCTGCCTCACTACGTCCAGAACAGCATATACCAGAAATGGACTTTAATTTGGTATTTAGCCTGACTGGATAGTTCTGTTGCTTGAGCTACTTATTTGTAAATTCAATCAAGGGAAATTACTCTGTTGGAAACTGATTTATTCTGAGCAAATCTAATGCATTCTCCAGTAATGCAACCTGAAATCCACTGATGAAAACCTGCTGAGGCTTGAGCATCTGAAAATTTGGGCAAAACCTGCTTTCAAGGGCATTTACTCAGATTGAAGAGTTCAAAATTATATATTTTATTGGAGGAAAAAGATTTGTGACCCTCATTGTTTGTGGTGGTAGTGTAATTTCTCCAGTCTTTTTGAGAAAATTAAATATAGTGTGAATATCCTGGTAAAGAGTATGGCACATTCACATCATTCGAGAACTTATTGACAATGAAATTCATAATTTCTTTGTCATATTCACTGAAAGGAAATGACTTTTTGCCTATGCAAATTCATGCTGCAGTACACTACAATGGTTTTTCGATCTTTCATAATAGACGGTGACAAGTTTTTCTTAAGCTTTTCAAATTGCTTAATCATGTTGCAGGATTGAACTGCATAGTTATTCAATAATTATTGATAGACACTACACACAATTTCCCACTTTACTGTAAATGGATGGGCGGATTAGTTTGTATGAAATATTCAGATCCATATCACTCAAGCAATAATCTTACAAAGAACATATATTATTGATCTCTCTAATGTTTGACCATGTTTAACAGTTTGCAATCATTGTTAACTGTGTTGTGTGCATAAAGGAAAACTTATTATAATTCAAGAAAAACTGTAATGAAAAAGTTGAAAATAGTGTAATCTCTTTATCACCACATTAGTACAAGGACTCATAATGTCAAGGCCAAGGCACCAAGCATTATGGAAAAGATTGAAATAGACTTTTTATTTGTAATATTTCAGTAGGTACATGCACGTTTCAGTGCACACACACCTATAATGTTTCAAAGAAACCACTTAATGCATGAATCACAGAGAAGAATGTTTACATATATCATTCCTAAGTAAACAAATATTCTTGTCCTGATAACAAAAATTATTAACAGACTTATTGGCAAGTGTTGAATACCTGTGTCAATTTCACGAATGTACAGTATTTTATTTTTGTTAAATGTACTAGTTCAGAGATTATAAAGTATCTTTATATTTGGTGATTAAATTAGCTTCCGTTCTTAAGTTCTACAGAATAATGCCCACATTAAAAGAATATTTTATATACTGGTTTTTCCTTCATACATTTGAATGCCAGATTGTAGGAGAGCTAATTTCTATATTTAAATCTAAAAATGGAGGGGAGAGGATGGCTAGAACCAGAGTCAAAGTGTCTGTTAAATTTGGAATAGCTGCCCTCTTTTTTTCTTCACGTTCCATTTCCTTCCATTTAAACTTTTACTACTAATTTGCAAAAATTGAGTTAGGAAAATTTAAGAATAAATATTTGTTAAGTATTTGGACAAAAAGTTTTACATTAATATATGGAAATTCACATAATGTAATAAATGAACACTCTTAAAGTGCAGGCACTTGTACCAGATATGTTTCCTTTAGGAAACACAAGCACTTCTAAAATAGATACACAGGTGTACCCATACACAAGAATACTCCTAATTTACATGTACCAGCATGCTGGAGCACTCCTAAACTACATGCACTTTTACACAGGAGCACTCCTAAGTACTGATATGTACAACAGTAGCTAGGGAAAATAAATTTGACAGTCAAAAATACATTTTTATGAGTGCTTCTACATGCACTGTACATTTGAAGTATAATTCAGAACTTAAACAAAAATGTCCCTCTGCTATAATGGAAATAGAGCAGTATATTTTTCCCCAGGAACTTCTTTTTGTTTTTAATCACTTAGTATCCTCCATGATAACCAGACAAAAGTTCACAGTATTTGAAAATCAAGTTGCCATATGCTGACTAACCAGTTTTTTCCTTTTTTTTAGGAAAAGAACTAGAGAAAATATATTTTCATTAATGGAAATGATAGTATACTGATGAAGTAAAACAAAATGTTAATTTAGGTCATCCCAGGCACAACCTTGAACTTGTTTCTTAGTGCTTCATTTTCAGTATTTAAACCTGTGGCGTAAAGCTTACAAGCAAAACATGTTTACTGTGAACTTTAAATGCACATCTTTCATTATATTTTCTTTTGGAATTTACCAGAACATTTCACACTTTAATATGAAGGTTTAATGTCTGCTTATTACAGTCTGCATAATTTTAAGCAATTTGTCCATTATGCTGAGTGGCAATTTTCTTTTACATATTATTACATGCTACAAAATCTATTGCTTTCAATATTTCAAATAAATTTTTATACTAATCATTAAAGAATTTATTCACAGGTGAAAAGAGGTCAATAAATAACTATTATTAGTGTGCACTAATTAATTTGGGGGTTCAATATCCAAGGATTTCAGCATTAACTTAGGGAGATATGGTTAACACTTTTTTCCCACCATTAGTACTTCCTGTTATCTAACATTTCTGTTATCCGACCATTCTTTTGATATCATTAAGACAATCAAGGTTTGTTATACATAAAAAAAGACCTTTTTCATAACAATCTAAGATGGTACACCTTTTTCTTCCAGAGTGACATTTTTCAGGCACTTTGAGCCAGAAAACACAAAATGAGTCCATCTTTCAAATATACCACTTCCCCTGCCTTCATTAGAAAGAGTGTACATATTGGATTTGAAAGCTGGCAAACTACAGTTCATGGTCAGCTTTAGGAGAGCAGTCTTCTCAGAGATAGAATTTATCTCCTCTTAATAGAAATTAGGACTGCCTCACAACCACCACCACCTAAGGGAAATAACTTTTCAACACTAGATTTGTTTTATCCAAGAATGTTAATCTTTAGACAAGATCAGTTCTACAGTATACTTAATCAATCTGATAACAAACTCACTCAAAAAGCGAGTATACAAATTATTATTCATGCAATAGGATGTACTGTATATTTCATAATGAAGGGTGGTTGATGTGTTTTAGTTTTTAAATAAAAGTCACTCTATAGAGGAGGGTTTCTCAACTGGGATTCTGCAAGAGATTTAAATTTTGATTGAAAACAAATAACGTCATAGATATAGTAATTTTTATCCAGGGGTTCCCAGAGATATAAAAAATTGTCAAGGGTTCTTCCACTGTAAAAAGATTGAGAAAGGCTGCTATAGAGTGATTACATTAATCTTGAGAATGTCAAATATTGCACAAGTTGGCTATTCAGAATATTAATCATTTTACAGGCAGGCCCTTTAGAATTTTTGTAAAATATGTACAGGCAGCTGTAAATATTGAATTCTCTCTCTCTCTCTCTCTCTCTCTCTCTCTCTCTCTCTCTCTCTCTCTCTCTCTCTCTCTCTTTCTCAATCATTTTGTTCATTAGGTTGCAGTATTTTTTTTATCATAGTTTTTCTAACTGAATTTTGTTATGAAGTAATATAAAAGTGATGTATTACAGCGGATTTTATTTTTGTATTTTGTTTTACAAAATCTCACAACATTTGATGAAATACACAAGATTTTTACCTTTCAGTAATCAAATAGAGCTGGTCTAAAATTGTATTATCACTGATTTTAAATCAACAAGAAATAATCATTTTGCTTTTCATTTGCTATTATTTAATTTAATTTTTAATTCCTTCACTCTGTTGCATGAGTCTGGAAAAAAATGTTAAGCATTTCATACTGTAATACAAATGTCCCTGTTAGATGTATTGCTGAACTAAGATGTGGTGAATTAAATACCCCCAGTAAAGCAGATTTTTTTAGATCTATGATGTAAATTAAATGCCTCAATAAAACAGAATTTTTAGATCTATGATGTAAATTAAATGCCTCAATAAAACAGAATTTTTAGACCTATGATGTAAATTAAATGCCCCAACAAAACAGATTTGTGAAAAGTTTTGCAGCCTATGAACTGTCTCTCATACAGACGAGTAAAGAAACACAATACTGCCTAATCTTTCAGCTAAATTTGCAATTAAATCCTCAGTCATACAAGTTGGGAAATCCAAATATTGAACACATTTACAACCTTATGAGATACATTTTTAACTGTCTATAAGGGTGTGTGTATATAAAATATGCCATCTTATGGCACCATCTCTCGCGACCAAAAATAGAATGTACTGGTTCTGACATGTTCAACGTAATTATCATCATTCATCTTTATAAGTCATGTTGTCATTAAGCCTGCCATCCAGGGGCATGCACAGTGCAGATCCTTCTTATGGCACCCCTGTAAATAATTTTAAAATGTAAACACTCAGATGTATGTTTGGCCCGTCAACAAGGTGAACTGCTTCCCTTAGTATGCACTTCTGCCATCATCACTTTACTTTGTGCATGCTTATAAATGAACCACCCATCATCATCTACTTTAGAAGCATTAGCAACATCATGGAGCACCATCTCTTTGGTTATTATATACAAACATAACAAGATGCAGTAATTATATAACATTCTGTAGTAATTATTTGTAACACTGAATTATTAGTGTTATGTACATGTTAATGCAACACTATTTATTAATTATGTAACACTATTAACTGTATATTTGGGTTTTGTATACAGAGAACAGATGATCCTACTGGACATATATTTATAAAGTGAGGAGTGTATTTGGATGATTTTATAATTTTGATCCATCTTTATTAACCTCAGTTGGTTTTTGCATTTCTTGGCTCAAAAATTCCATATAATATTTTTTTTTTTTTTTTTTTTGGGGGGGGCCACAAAAAAATGATTGTTAAAAAAGCAGGGGGGTGGGGAGGAGGTTTGTGGGGTTTCTTTTATAATTTTTTTCTTTTTATAATATACTATCATTAACTTTTAGTGCAATTTGGAATTCTATTAATTACTTCTGATTAATTTAAACAAGTAAATAAAAACAGCAAGTCATAAAGATTTGGTATGTATTGACACATTTCTGTATTTTGTATTTCAGTTTTAAATTTGGTGGTTTTTTAAAATATTAAAATAAATTTTATATGATTTTAAATTTCAGTACTAGCCATATGTTTGAAGTAATGTTTTTGATTAATAAGTTGATTATTTTTTAATTGCCATTATTATACCGTGCTCAGATTTGTTCATTTTCAAAATTTAATACTTAAAATGTTTGTGATATCTTGCACCTTGTTAATATTTATAAACATGAGTTTTACTTTATTAATATTCACATTTTCATTCACTGGCTTACTAATGAAACATGCTTGTTTACTATCTTGTGATACACTATATATATTTGATAGTTTTTTTTCCCTCTTACAATTGCAGACTTTTCAAAACCTCAGAGTACTACTTTGTATACATAGAATGTTCTTACATTAGTGAACAGTTGAAGAATGTATTTATTTATATGTATATATGTGTATTGTGGATACTCACTGTTTATTATAGTTAATGGCCATTTTGAAACACACCTCTTTTTCTGTGTTATGTATAGATTGCCATTACAATTGCATCTCTTATATTGATCTTCACATGAATCTTGTTTTACAGGATGCATGAATAAAAATATTGTCATTGTTAATATGAACATATTAGATTATTGTTGTTATATTTATTATTATATATTGTGTACAGATATTTTTGCAATAATCCACATGGTCATTGGTTTGACATTGTTTACAGATATGTTCTACTAATAATTCATCTGGTCATTGGTTTGAATATTGTGCACAGATGCATTTGTTCTTCCAATTATCCATCTGGTCTTTGGATTCAAAAGTAAAGATGTGGGATTGTAATATTGTTAACCTGCATGTGATTTGCTCAAGCAGTATGTGAGTGTGTGTATGTTTACTTTCGATTTGTAAGAAAATGGATTCCAGTGTGATATACTTGTTAATGAAAATATTTTTTTTATAAAAACCTCAGAGGAATCAACAGCTGGAAATAGGAAGGGCATGTTTTTAAGGCTAAGGTCTGCTTTGGTATTCAAGTGATAAGAATATGCAGGGTAACAGATAAATTGATAAATAGAGATAAATGAATAAAAATGGAGAGATATCATGGGTTTTTCTTGGAGGGGTTGTTGTAGTTGTTTGGGTTTGTTTATTTCGGGGTGGGTGGGAGACTGTTAGCTAAAAAAGCTAATGAAATACACAGTCAATAATAAAAAAGAAAGCTCCTTTTTTTTTTAGAAATTGCCTCAAGAATCTCACTTTCTTTTTTTTATCTCAACTGCCATAGATTTGATTTGACATTAGAAATTACACTTGGTGTAGTCTCTCAAGGAAAATATCTTTAAAATGTTGCATTCAAAGAAGTCACAAATTGTTTTTCCTATTTTCTTCTGGAGTGGGTGTAAATACTACAACATGCACTGTATATCTTTGTTGTTGTTGTTGTACTGTGGACACATACAGGTTAAACTTTGAAAGATCTGTCATGAAAGCATTCACTTGCTAATATTAGATCGCACTAATCAATCTGCTTTGTTATTTGTTCTATTTCCAAGTCAGTTCTTTTCATTATTACTCTAGGAAACTTTTATTTTATGGCAATAGTCTAATCTCTTTCAGCTTTATCAAGAAATCATCCTTCCAATAGTCTAGTGGTTTTATCAAGAAATCATCCTTCCAATAGTCTAGTGGTTTTATCGAGAAATCCTTCCAATAGTCTAGTGGTTTTATCAAGAAATCATCCTTCCAATAGTCTAGTGGTTTTATCAAGAAATCATCCTTCCAATTGTTTAGTGGTTTTATCAAGAAATCATCCTTCCAATTGTTTAGTGGTTTTATCAAGAAATCATCCTTCCAATTGTTTAGTGGTTTTATCAAGAAATCATCCTTTTCAGTACAATCAATGGCTTAAGAAATCATACTGCCAATATAGTAAATATTTTTTTCAAGAACTCATCTTTCCAATACCGTCTTAGGATTTTCTCAAGAAATCATCCTTATGTGAAAAATATGCTTCTCTCTTCTTTATATAAGTGTACCATACATGTGATGAAAACGCAGTATGTTTGACAAAGAATCTTGTTACATAAGAATTTATTAAAATTATGTCTCGATGTTTTCTCATAATAAATTTTTGTTCACTCCAACTTTCCTAGTTTTTTGTTGTCTATTTTTTTAAAGCTTATGTGTACATGAATTTAGATTTAGTAATGATTATTAGCAGTAATAAAGGTGAAAAGAATGGCAAGCTGCAAATCCTGTGATACATATCACACAGTGTGTGAAACATACCACCAATCATTTTGGTTTTAATAGAGTTATTAATTTTTTTCTGTATAACATGTTTTGATAATTTTTTTGTGATTTAGAATAAAAAATATTTTTAGCTCACTTTCTGTTTAGTCAAACAGTACCTTTAAATTCTTAAGGATGTTGCTGAGAGAAAAAATTGAAGTGCTGTTTTTATATGTGTAATTTGCTTAAATCAAAATGTTAGCTAAAGGAATATATACAGGTACATTAGTTCATTCACTCTCAGAACTGCTGCTACTTAATTTCATCAACAGCAATAACAGTTAAAATGAGGCAGGAGATATTAAAGACAGTCTTAAAAATGGATAACAGACATTCATCTTCAGAACTAAAGCTTCAGCTGAAAATGCGTAACTACACTTGGAGGGAAGTTGTGATTATTAATAATTTTGGCCATTTCACTTCTGGACTTCAAAGAAAGAAGTTTCTAAATTTAGCCCATTATATAAATATATGCATTATTCTTGCACAAAAGGATAATTTGCTGGCTGGGCCTGCCATTTATTATTTACACCATTCATTTTTTTTTTCTCTTTATACTGAAGTACCCACTAAATGTGCAAGTTATGAAGTTACAATTGAATTGCCCACCATGGAAAAGATTATTTCTCCGTTATTGCTTTTTAAGATCATTATCAATGTTTGTGTGATTTGAATGTCAAGAAAATGGGGTTATCTGATTAAATTTGTATAATACAATTTGCTTGTTTTTTTTATGAAAACCAGTTTTACTCATGTTTTGGAATTTTTGAAATAATTTCTTATATTTCTGAAATAGCATTATTATTTGATACGGATAGTTGCATAGTATCCAATATATTGATGAATTGTTAATATTCATTCCAAATTCTTATCCAGTATTAACTACTACATATTCAAAAATATTAATATTAACAGTACATTACAAATACTTAACTCAGTAAATATTATTACTATTATTTTAAAAATATATAACAGTAACAAACACTTTCCTGGTATTAACAAAAATATTAACATAATACTAGTAGCAGTATGTTCTAACAATCTAACTGAATCTGATAGTAATACTATTTATTATTATTTATAATAATACTATTTCAAAAATATTAATATAGTAGCCATTAACTGAATCTGATCTCAGGAAAAGGCACTAGGGCCATCCTTTATATATGTAATTTTTATTTTAATTGGTTGGCGGCTTTGTTCACTTTACAATTATTACAATCTAAGACTTGAATTAGAAAACATGTGGACTTGAACCTCTAATACAAAGAAGATAGTTTTATTTTTATTTTCCTTGTGAATAGCAAACAGCAATTTTGTTCAGCACTGAAATGCTTAAAATGTGCAGTGATATTTTCTCATTCTAAAAGCCTGTTTTGACTACATTTATTTGTGTACCTGTATGATTGTTAGAGATTAACTTGTGTATCCATTTTTTTAATTTTTTTTATGAACATGTCTGTTGTTATATTAAAAAGTCAGGAATTTGAAATATTTTGCCAGTTTAATGCAGATCACTGAAGTCGAGAAAACTACTCATTCATCAACAGGAAAAAAATGAAAAATTACAAGTTACATTGTATGTGGTAGAGTGTTTTCGTTTAAACAAACCTAGTATACTTTTATAAAATACATTACTTTTAAAATCACTTGATACACCTTTCTGTCTTCCTGGGTCTTTATGGGAGCCTTTGAAATTTCATTTTCAATTTTTTTGCAAGTTTTTAAACTGTAAACTCAGATTTCTTTGGTATTAAAAATACATACAAACTGACACATTTATAAACTTTCTACTGTAGTCGAAGTTGTTCACATACTCTTTTTTAAAAAAATTAATGCTTATTCTTTTGTTGTTTAGTGCAAGTGTGTGTTTGCATGATTTCACTAAGAAAAACAATCTCTTCTATCTCTGTGAGAGTGAAATCAAGTCAAATAAGCACAGCATCAAGAGCTCATGCCAGAGACTAAATTTGTAGATTTAATGGCAAAAGACATAAAGAATATGTACAGAAAGAGACAAAGAAAATTAGAAAAAGAGAAAGAAAGGGAATCAGAAAAACAAAGAAATAGAGGACAGAGGTAGAATTTTTAAATAAAAGAGAGAAAACAATAAAATAGAAAAAAATTAAACTAAGAAAAAAAGACAAAGATGGAATAGAAAAAAGTCAAACTCACAAAGACAAAAGAGTAGAAAAAAAATCAAACTAGAGAAAACAAATTTAAAAATCAAACAGCAAACTGGCAGCTCAAAATGGAGCTTCTCTATGTCTGTCATTTCACACTTGCAACCTTTCAGAAATACTCCAACACTGATACCCAAGTTGCCATGTCACCAAGATACTCATGTTTATAATTATAACAGTTTTCCTGAATAAATTCTAAGTGAGCATGGTATCTAGATTACAGGATGCTTCTCTGTATCTCTCGCCTTTTATTATTCACTGAGTAATGTGGGCAGCAGTGGAATGTTTCAACAGATGTCTTTGAGAGCCATGCTAAACTAATTTACTGTGGGCAGTCATAGAAAAGAGACTAATATCTGGTTAGTGCCCTATTTGTTTACCATGAGATTCCACTGGCCAGCTTGGAGTTGAAATGAGGATTCTATCAAGCACTTTGGGACCAGCGAGAAAGCGTAGGAGGAATCAGTAAGGCCATCAATGTTAATGCCCACAACTATAAGTTGAAACTTGGAATTAAAGTCTTTCTGCTTCAAGCTGCAGATAATTTATCTTATGAAAACATACATTTCTGGAAGATTGTTTCTCATGAATGCATTCTCTCTATATATGATCAATCTGTGATGATAACGCCCTTGGTAACATGTTTCTCACAAGGATTTTCATCATGATTTTCTATACATTACAGTCTCATGATAACACACATCCTTGGCACTTTCTGGAAGATTGTTTCTCATGAATGCATTCTCTCTATATATGATCAATCTGTGATGATAACGCCCTTGGTAACATGTTTCTCACAAGGATTTTCATCATGATTTTCTATACATTACAGTCTCATGATAACACACATCCTTGGCACTTTCTCTTTAATTATACATATACCATGTTGGCTTTCTCTCTAATAATGCATACACACAGTTTTATGACAACACACACTGGTAGCACGTTTCTCATGAGGGCTTTCTCTCTAATTATGCATACGTCTTATTTTTACAATGTGCTTGTTTGTAATGTTCTTAATCACCCACGATCATAATGTACACATCTGCTCTTTTTATTTACAAGTCACAGCTTTTGAATGTTTGCCAGAGTTTAGTGCTGGTCAATGCTGGAGTAGAAATTATCACAAACAAAATTTTTAACTGTCAACTAATATATTGCAAGTTACATTAAATGTAGCAGATTATGTTGAAGCAAACATGGTGTAATATTGAGAATGTTTTAAAATAAGTCTCTGCATCCTTCCATGCATGTATGTGTGCGAGTGAGAACTGATTTACCATATTTGTCAATATGTTTGTTTGTCCATCCTCTTATTGCAAATTAATATACACATTAGAAATTTTGATAATGAAATCACAAGCAGACTCTGAACCATAATTGTAATCTTTCTACTACAATCATCAACAGCTTTAAACTAAAAATTACAATACAAAAGGATAGTCATTACTAGGTCACACAAAAAAAAGACAAACCCAGTGAAAAAATAACACAACTGCTCAACTGCAAGCATATTTTTTTTATTTTGTAAGGCAATGCCTTTATTAGAATACTTATCACATGCATACTTGCAGCCATTCTCAGCAATTCACTATTCCAAGAGATTCACTCATGAAAAGGTATTGCAGACTTTTTGATCTTGCTGGTTTTAGAACAAATATGGGAAATTATTCCAATAATTAAATTTTAAATAAAAACAGAACAGAAACAAAAATCACAAACTGATAACAATTTTCAAAAATAATTTCTAATTGCTTTTATCATAGAGGGCCTTTGTCTAACAATTTATATCAAGATTGAAATAAAACACTAAATGCCAGCTGTACAATAACACATTCAATGGTAGTAATTGCTATTTCACAAAAGCATGGTATACTTCAAAGACTCGGTTGGTGGTGGTTTGTTTTTTGTTTTATGTTGATTCCATCAATAAAACTATCTCATTATTAATATCCCCAACTTTATTTCCATATTACCTTGTTTTAACCCTTTGAACTCGAGATCCCGCTTTAGCGGGATTACAAGAAAATCGGATTTCCCCGGTTGCCCGCAATAGCAGGATGAACATATAAAATTATATCCCGATATTTTACAACATCGGTATATGCTGGCTTACCCTAAAAATGAACTCTTCCAAAGATTTTGTGTGTCTGCGTCTTGGCCTGCAATTTCAGTGTAGTATACAAGGCTAAATATGGCAACGGTCTTTCGATGTTCTACATGCAAACGATTACCTGTGCATTCGAATTCACAGCCGCGGTTGGTCGGATTATCATTCCAAGAAGGAATTTTGGCAATAAAGTGTTTCATACATTGAGTGGCTAACTGATTTCACGTAGAAAATTTAAAACAAACAATTTTTTTAAATTGACATTTGTTTGCTCAGGGAGCTCGGGTTAGGGTTTTTTACGTACAGGTGCACCAGGTTCAAAGGGTTAAAATAATTGAAAGTTTTTTATATGCAAGCAATTAGGAAAGAAGGTATGTGTGTCTACAATACCAAGATAATAGGCCTGATATCTTTTCACAAT
This sequence comes from Sinotaia quadrata, assembly GCA_028829895.1. Classification (NCBI taxonomy): domain Eukaryota; kingdom Metazoa; phylum Mollusca; class Gastropoda; order Architaenioglossa; family Viviparidae; genus Sinotaia; species Sinotaia quadrata. Next base: position 37,360,868 of record CM054184.1, read on the forward strand.
GTTGCAAAAGAATCTTAATTTCAACATTCCCAAATACAATAAATGGTGCTGAACATTTTTGGTATTATACTATTTATAGAAAATTGAAGACTTCCAAATTTACTCACACATGAAACCAAATCTTTTTTTAAAATTATAAATCTTAGATGAAACACGATAACAATATCTTTGTACAAGGAATGAAGATTTGTATACAGTTTGGCTCTAAGCTGTACAAGTAATATCATGAAAACAGATCCTATGTAGGTGGTGTTTCCACACAAACATAAAGAATGCGAATATCCAATCATCTTTAACCGAAGCTAAATAATAGTACTAAAAAAATATCTCGACAAACAAATTAACAGCTATTGCTCTAATACAGAACTGATATCAAGACCCTGGTTGAGGTCTTCACAATTATTTTTTAAAAAAACTTTCTATTGCTTTCATTTAAGGAAATATTGTGTAATACTAATAAATAATTATTTTACATAAACCAAACTATCTATGTTATACATATAAGAAAAATAAATCAATAAAAAGTGTGAAGTGAAATCTTTACACTAAATGCTGGATAATAACAAGGACTGCAGAGTGTGCTACCCAAAATACATGCTCGTATAAAGCTATTATTACTGTAAACTGTCCAAACAAGCCAGGTATATAACAAGAGATGTGTAAGCTCAAAACAAAATAAATTACTATTTTAATGAATGAAAACAAGTTACTAAGACATAAGGGCTATCTGGCCACCTTCATAAACCAAAGTGCAGCTATTGTTTCTGGTTTAATTTCTGTTTCAAAAAAAAGAATAAGTATGTTTTCACACACATCCTAAACATTTAATCAATGAGGAGTAAGTAACACACTCTTCCAATTGTCTTAACAACGACAAAGACTTGATTCCAGTGAACAGAAGTACTACCCTGTGGAGATCTCTACACGATATACAGCTTTATCTTGAAATGATTAATTTCAATAAATATTCAAAAAGTTAGTAAAATATTTTAACTCGTGCATAAACATGCACATGAACATATTCATGCATTTTAAATACTTATCCTCTAAATATGAGAAAAACTTACAAGCCGTTGTATTTTGTGGAGATGGTCAATTACCCTCAAACAGTAAAGATCAACAATTCAAATCATACTGTGCCCTCAATGAGCAATCAGTACCATTTGACATGGGACACTACAGAAACACAAAACGATCTAATTTTCACTAATACATACTATAACTCACTGTATCTGCGAAGTCTGACATAAAAATGTGTTCTACAAATCCAACAGCTCTTTATTCTCTCATCAAAAGCGATCATAATTGGAACAAAATGTGGATGATGAACATTTAAATTAATCTTTTATTGCACTGTATGTATTTATTTCATAATATAAAGCAAGATTATCTTTCTCTTTACCAAGTGCTGGCTAACCTCTTATGATGAAATAATGAAACATCATTGCCAAAGATGAATCATTTTCATTTATAAAGCTAATTAAATTGTTTCTTCCTACCAATGTTTACATGCATCACTCTACATTCAGGTCTTCTTTAAAATGTCTGTAGTTTCCTCTTTCCTAAACTGACTTTTCTTGGTATATGCAGAGTGCATTTGGACATACCAGGCTAAATCTATAAAGATATCAATAGAAGGATTTTTCCCCTAAACTGATTTTTGGGGTATGCGCAGAATGCAAGTTTGTAAAGACATGATTGACAGGATTTTTTCTATACTGTCTTTTTTGGTATGCAGAGAATACTGATAGACAAGCCAGGGCAAGATAGAAAGCAAGTTTGTAAAGATAGGATCTAAAGGATTTTTTTGCTTATATAAATTTTCTTTGCCAACATTGGGAATCAAACCCTATTGAACCTAGAGCAAGTATTCTTTAACTACTCTCCTTTCCCTTTTCCAAAACATAGAAGTTATACATCAGCCAGCAAGGTATGTTAAGAAGCAGCTTAGGACAATTAAAAGTCAACTAATGTTTGTCAGGGAAATCTAAAGCAACAAAACTTTTATTATTAAAGTTTTTAGAGAATAGAAATGGTTCGAAATAAAGTATTGTTGCTCATAAATGTCAACTTTTCTGAAATAAATCAAATTCATTTAACAAAAACACATTTAAAATGGGTTTTAAAGAATATGGGTGAAAATAATTAAAATAAAGTTTTAAAGAATATGGGGAAAAATAATTAAAATGTGTTTTAAATTTGGGGAAAAATAATATGTGTTTTAAACAATTAGGGGAAAAACAATAGTTAAAAATTGAGCTGTCAAGCGTTTCATATCATGGACAACAAAAGTAAAACCTTTCATTGGTATAGTTTTAACAATTTTTCTAAAACATCTTGTTTACATTACTACTTCATATTCATAACATTCTGGTATGTATTACAAATATGTTTTGAGAAATATAATTTAATAAGATGAGAAGTAGACTAAATACAATCATTAAATTACAATATTAAATTCTTAATGTATATTAAACGACTCAAATTCAATGTGAATACAACAGGCCGAAACGAGTTCACTTGCAGGTTTTTGCTTGTTTATAATTATGATCTTCCAACAGAAAACTCTAAATTACGAACTGAGCCCACCATTAAAAGATTTGGGGATTCTAAAGCATTGCGAAATATTTCCAAAAATTCTGCGGCTTCCTGCTCATCCAGGACTCGACTGTCATATGACAAGGTGGCAGACATCTTTGGCAGTATGGTGGAATCATCCCCAACAGTCAGTCGCGTAGCACCAATGGCCAGGATTGCCACTTGAGGAGGATTGATGACTGCTGAGAATTCAGTGATTCCAAACATACCCAAATTGGAAACGCTGGTGAAAGAAAGTTCACTTATCAGCACTAACATAAGAGGAATGTATTACATATTATAGTTTACTCACTTTTTAAAAACACCAATTTCTTACTAGTAACAGGAAATGACACTCATGTGGGGCTAATTAAATATGACACTCATGTGAGGCTAATTAAATATGACACTCAATATGGGGCTGGTAAAATATTTATGAGAGCACTTTAAACAAAAAATTTGTGTTGTAATTAACAAAGATGGAAACCATTTGAGATCTAGCAATCCTTTTCTTATTAACAATGGAAACCAAGGGGAATAACTCTGCTATACTGCCCAAAACAGAAATCATTTATCTTTAGCTCTGAGACAACTGGAAATAAATAAATCAAGGAAGTAGGGACAGCACTGAAACTTACAACATTCACTGAACTCCTCATCTGAAATGAGACAACTGAAATACATACCTAAAACTGCCTCCCATGAACTCTTGTGGCTGTAGCTTTCCGGCCCTGGCTTTCTCTGCAAGAGTCTGCATGCAAACAAATGAATTCAACCAGTAATGAGTAGATTTTATATCAGCAAACAGATGTCTTCATTTAAATTTTTGAAAACAGATTTAAAACAAGTTACGAATTCCATAAATGAAAATTTTACTTTGTATTTAAATCAAATGAGAATTGAATAAATTCTAGAATATTCCACATTAGTCTTTAAATTTTTATTTTTTTTTATTTTAACAAATTTTAACAAATTGGGAAATTTTACCCAGCCTTTAAACCAAATGGGATTTTTTTTTAATTTCCAGTCTGAGAAATTTAACTAATATCTTTACGTTCAAATTTCTGGATGCAAATCAAGAGTTTCTAGTTTGATTACAATTCAAATATTCCTAAACTAATCAAGGGTCATGAAAACGGTCTCACCTTTACAGCTAAAGAAATCTCCTGTACACTAAGTGAAGGAACATTTGCTACAATTGGAGTGATAAGGCCACCTTCTGTTGCTACAGCAACAGAGATGTCCACGCTTCCAACAGTCTGAAAGCTATCTTGAGACCAGACAGCATTTACTTTTGGTGATCTCTGATCAGGACACACACAAAAATTATTTTTAATAAGAAAAAACCAAGAAATGTTTCAACAGATTACAAATAATTTAACAGATTAGAAATATTTGAACCTGTGTGAAATGTGGCAAACAGTTACTATTTTTAATTTGTGTACATTTTGCCTATATCAGTTCATCTATTCAAAATGCACAGATGCATAACTATACATATCAGCCTGTTTGTGTAATCAACTTCTTGTTGGAAATGAACAAATATTTGTTGATCTGATGAACACAATGAACCCTGGCACAATGACCATTGCAAAATGGTGGTTATTCGTAGATATGTTTGCTCTGAGAGCACAAGTTAAATTATTAAATTGATCATTATACCAAACTGTGTCCATCATGCAAACACCCACGGGACCAAAGGGAGACATCTGTTACATGCAATCAGGTCATTATACGGTGCTCCACTGTGATGAAAATAATGGTTCACTAGAAATATGAAGGTTAAAATTATTTTAATAAAAATTTGTGCCAGTTTTTAAGCAAATTATTTATATTTTTGTGACATTCCTCTCATCAGAATTTGACTTAAAACTAATTAGCCCACTGAATGCTTACAACCACTCACCTCCAATGCAAAACCTGCTGCTTTGATTATAAAATCATTCACAGAGACCTTGACTCCCTTGTCTGCAAACAAAGAGTTTTGCAAGAAACATTTTACTTCAGTCGCAAAATTATAAAATTCACATCATCTCAAGATAAGGTCACATGACTGAAAGAGTACAGAATGACCCTTGATTTAAGCCATCATTTTTGTTGAAACAACATGTATGTTTGGAAGTAAGTTAAAGACATATTTTATTACACTTACTTCTGATGAGAGATATTATACCTCCATTCACTATCTGAAAATAATAAAATAAATAACTGGCTGCCACTGATTACTTTTGTGATGCATGTCCCTGCTGGTTATGATTATTATTATATTCTAATTAATAATTCATAACTAAATACAAGTGGCTGGAATCTTATTCCATATATTAATAATAAAGCCCAACAGACGCCCAACTTGTATCCCACTTGGCGGGTCACGTGGTGCTAAAGAACTCTACCCTTTACTCACAACATTTCGACAGATGTTCTAGTGACACGTAATTTCTTCCTTAGGTGGAACTTCTTACTGAAGGAGTAATTAGATCCATCTTTTAAGGGATTTAAATGAGCCCCCATCCAGCCACTATTACTCCAAACATATAATTGAGATAATATTTGTAAGATTAAGAAGGATAAATAAGAAATAACAATAAATTTATTAAATCAACAATCAAAATATACAAATGAATACAGTTGAAAAAGAAAGAACACATATACTACTAAAATGTCCCGATAATATCCACCACTTATTTAGTCTCTATCCTAACAATAAAATAGTCAAGTTAGTAATCACATAATGAGAATGGGAGTCTATTTCTCATCACAGAAATCAGAGATGGAGTGAAAAGAATAATAGTTCATTTTACATGACCTTTTTATGACATAAGCTGTCACTGGCGTGTTTTGCAACCCTGTTGCCAGCAAGTGTAACAAATAGTGTCAGAAACATGTACCGACACACTCAAGTAGATGCAGTTAATCACTGCAGTCTGAAGCAGATAATGAAAAAGGCATGCTCTTCTCTAGAAAAGTCAAATCGAGAGACAGCACGTAAGATTTTGGTCTAAAGTGCTTCTACACTCCCATATCTCTCCACAAACATTCTCAAACTTACATTCCTATAAATAAATTCATTAGCCCGATTTACGCACATGAGCATAAAATATATAACTTCCAATGTTGAGCTATGATAAATCTGCATTTCAGGATTTATTTTGAAAGCTGACATATTTGTGGAAAGTTTACTTTATTATTTTAAAACAAATGTTAATATTTTGTAATTAAAATAACAACGGGGTGGGTCAAAGGCTCACCTGCAAGCTGCTTCCTTAATTTATTCACAGACCCCATAACACAATCTATGACAGCATAGGCATGGGGTATTGTTGTCTGCAAATATGCCAAATCAAATTATGTCAGTCATTATAAAACTGATAAACATTATAATATTTCATGTATCATGGTTTAAACTATTTAGGACAAATTTTAGCTGAAGGGCCCACAGAGAATTGAAATATAAGAACGGGCCATCAAAAAAATATAAGATGTTTCAATAAAAAAGAACTTTTATTTTCAATTAAAAATCAATTATAAATAGAACATTAAATATGAAGGCATTGCAAAAACTAAAAAGTAAATAACTTTGTTTTATTTATAATTTGTTAATAGTGAATTCTACCACGAATACAGATTCAAATTATTTCAATAATTTAAAAGCTACAACAACAAATAAATACTATTCTAATTCTAATTTTAATTTTATATGTTTATATGTTTATGATCCAGTTACCTTGTACATATAAAGCAGTGTGTGTTCTTTTGAAAAAATAACAAAAATATATAATAAGATGTGGAAATTCAAATATTACAAAATAAATCCCCAATTAAATACAGAAATAGTTTGATGATCCAAAGGAATATTTGAGCAATTTAAAATTACACAAAATAAAACATATTTAAAATTATTGATTTGGTATTCCTGAGTAATTCCTGAAAAAAGTAAAAAAAAAAAAAATATAGAAATAGGTGTTTTAAAATTAAATAGAATTCATATAAAATGAAATTATTTTGCTTATATTTGAGAGTTATGAAATATAGGATTTCTTAATACACTGTCATACTGAGTTTATAGAGAAACAAAATAGCTTACATATTATGACATAATAATTGCATACATCTATAAAGAATATAAACAAAAAAAACAGAAACTAAACACAAATTGTTAATTGTAAAATCACAGCAAACAAGCATAAACACTATTCATTGTTTTAAGAGTTTTAATGAGATAAATGCAATTTAACAGATCCTTTATCCTTGTTTCAAAGTCAGGTGTAAATTTTGTAGATGATATTCTTAAAACTGGTTGTAAATATCCATCTATTATGCTTGTTTGTAAGACACTTTCATTAAGATTCATTAATGAAGATGTTTGCTCACAAATAAGTGTAGATCCAAAAATAACCAGCATTTGTCCGGAAAATTCTTGTGAAAGCATGAAAATTTGTTTGGAAGAAGAAATTTGTAAAATGTGAATATTTCTTCACGACAATGTAATTCGCTTAAAGTTAAAGCAAGTTTACACTGAGGGTCAATCATTTCAAGCTGAAGTTCACTTTAGTGTGCTATCAATCTCAACTGAAAATTGGATCACAAATGATTGACAAATTTTTCTCAATTTTGTGGAAGTCACAAGTCACTGGGAAAATTTGTCATTCCGAGCATTGGCCATGTTAATGTATTCTTCAAATTTCCAGGTGCAGTCAGTGCTTGCACATTGGAAAGTGATCAAATGTTTTATTTGTTAAGTGTTGAAAAAAAAAATATTTTATTTGGACAGCAGTCAGCTTATTATCATGTCATGAGCATAAAAGTTTCTTCCTTGTAACAGTTTTAAATACACTGAGATGTTATAATGCCCAGTGTGAATGCAGAAATCACAGAGCTAGTTATGATTAGTTAATTCAGGAAAATCTTTGTTATTTTTCATTTCGTAAAAGAGAGTGATGTCATCTGTTAGGTTCCATACTTGACAAAGAACCTTGCCTAAGCTTTGCCATTGAACTTGGCTATGACAGAGAACATCTGAATACTTAGATTCAAGATCTTGAAGTGAACTTGGCTATGACAGAGAACATCTAAATACTCAGATTCAAGATCTTGAAGTGAACTTGGCTATGACAGAGAACATCTGAATACTCAGATTCAAGATCTTGAAGTGAACTTAGCTATGACAGAGAACATCTGAATACTCAGATTCAAGATCACATGAAGCAAACTTATATATTACCTTTGATCAGATATAATTTATCAATTTAATAATGCAAAATATGACAGGTTCTACATGTAGCACAATTTTACACAATAGCTGTCAGTGAATAATACAATATATGGATATTAAAAAGTGATTAAGATATTCTTCATGAATCTTATTCTGAATTAATTTTAGAAATCATCTTACATTTTTATCGGTCAGACTCAGTGCTTCATCAGTTGTTACAACTTACCATTTTGTTCCATGGCAAGTTATATTTTACTGGACATTTTTCAACTTTATCAAATATTTTGGATCCAGTTGTTTAGTCATTCAAAGACTACACTGACAAAAGTTCTTCAATGACTTTAAAGTTAGGAGTACATATATATATATATGAAAATTAACAACTGCGTGGTATCATTTCGATCCGTACTCTCATCAAGGGTAATATAGCACCATGTTACTGAATGCAATTCTGATATCATTTGCTTATTCAAATTTTCGTCAATACATTCAGTTTGGCAGTTTGTAGTTCGCCAAGATAAACTCATACTCTCAAACTTATGTTTTATGTCAGGATATATGATTCCACTAGCTTCAATCAAACATTCTTTAATAAATTCCCCATAAAAGGGTTTATTGCTTTTGACAATTTTAAGAGCAATAGCATAGCTTTTGTTTGAGGCTACTTTTTGTTCTGTGTGTATATTTCGTTGTGAGGACAAATTTTGAATTAATTTATCTGCCGCTTTCTTTCTGGCTTCTGGGGTTAAGTTAGAACCATATTCAGAATGCTAAGTGGTGAAATGTCTTTTAATATTGTATTCTTTTAGCAGTGATATACTGTCCTGACAAATTAAGCAGATGGCTTTGTTTTTAACTTCAGCATAAAAGTATCCAGTTCTTCATTCTTCATTGTAAATATGACACTTCTAGTCAATTTTTATTTTACTATTCAGTTTCATGAGCAGCTAGTTAGCTTTAATACAAATGAAGCTTTCATGCAGTCACAAGATCTGGAATTGTAGTACTATTGAAGGGACCAAAGTGGGTATTAAACTAAAGAAGAAATTTGACCATGCCAGTAAATCTACACAGACATAAACAGACTAACAGTCGAAATTGACATTCTCTTGCTGAAAACTTTCACTTTAATGCTACAAGTATTAATGATTTATATATCTTGCAGACCACTGTTTGGGGATACAGCTTTGTCTAGGGATATGTAACTTGATACTTAGTGGGTAGCATTAGCTTTGACAAACTAATTGCTGTTAATTTAGCATTTTACTAAGAGAAAAGATGCTGGACTAAAGTTGGTGTATCATAACTATATACTTTTTATATGCACAGGCAACTTTACTCCATTACAAATTACATATAGTTACTTTGTTAATTTATTATCAATAGCTTGCAGGCCATAATTTGCCCAGGCCTGGTTTAAACTAAACTAAAATTAAAACATACATACTTTTGTTTAAACTCAATGAAACTCAGGAATATCAAACCCAATTATATGTACCTCCTCTAAACTCAACAAAATTATACTCATTTACATGTACCTTTGTTTAAACTTACAAAATATCATGAACATTAATCCCATTAATCAGTTTTCTTTCAAACAGTGAAACTCAGGAACATTATGTCAAATTAATATATCCTCTGTTCATATTTCAACAAAACTCAAAAACACCATAGCAAGTTACTTAGTTTTATTTAAACTCAATTAAACTTAAGAACTTAAAGAAACTAAATAACAATTTATCCATTTATATATAGTATACTGTTTAAACTAAAAATGCAAGCAAACAAGAAAACTGTATCTAGTTATATATACCTTGTTTGTACCCTTGTCATTATATGCAAACATTTCTCTAAATTATATCCAATCATATTACCTTTTTTCCTTAAAGCTCAACAAAACTCAAAGAACATCATGTCAAATCACATGACCTTAAAGCTCAACAAAACTCAAAGAACATCACATCATATCACATGACCTTTCCTTAAAGCTCAACAAAACAAAAAACATCATGTCGAATCACATGACCTTTCCTTAAAGCTCAACAAAACTCAAAGAACATCACATCATATCACATGACCTTTCCTTAAAGCTCAACAAAACTCAAAAAACATCATGTCGAATCACATGACCTTTCTTTAAAGCTCAACAAAATTCAAGATACTTCTACACCAAAAATAAACATCAGATTTAATGGTTCAACATTTTTTTCTCAAGTTAATTGTTTAAAGAAACTAAACAATACAATCTTAACAATGCAAAAATGAACAGTTTAGAAGCAGTGAAATAAATGTCAATTAATACCTTGGACTCTGTCAAGCGCTTAGCAATGACCTGGCGCATGTTACTGATTGGAATGTCTGTGTCACGGAAAAACAGGGGGAGGTAATCAGAAAATTAATTTTTATCCCCGATTATCTCCACTTGGCCATCGGGCGACGCAACAGACGTTAGTTTTTGGCAACTGTCGTCTGCTAGCAAATGACGTCTTTAATTACGTGCACAGTCAGCGCGTTTGTTTACATTTTCTGTCAAGTCGTCTGCTTATTGTGTTGGCGTACACCGTCAGCAAGTTTGTAATTTCATGTTTCCTATATTTTTAAAAAAAATACAAATGATTAATTATTTGAGTTAGATGTTCAAAAATTGTGATTACAATATCTTGAAAATGTGTTTGTTGTTTATTATCAATTATTATTACAAATTTAATTAGGGACTATATTACTAGACGTATTGCACCTCAGAAGTAATGCACCTTTTTAGCGTGGGTAAAGCAAGGATACACGCGGGAGTTTGATCTTGGAGAGAGTGAGAAATAATTTTGTATAAGAGGACTGACGGAGCTATTTTTCTTTAGTGTGCGTCTGTCTGGGCTACAGAGAGGTGTAAGGCCATCGTACCTACACTGAGTCCGGACAATCTTTCCATCACCGTTATGACCGGGGAGGAAATGGACTGAATATTCTCCTCGTAGGATATAGAATTAGACGTGTGTTTTGGTCACACTCAATATTCTTCGTGGCAGCCTATAAAGCTAGTCCTAATTATTATTCTACGTTTGGATCCGAACCTTGGGCAATAGCTGGCCATCAGGGGAATGAGCTGAAGGGACCAGGATTGCGCCGAGAGAAGAATATTCGACGCCACTCACGTATCGGAGCTGCTGCTGCTGCTGTAGACAGCCCTCCGTTGATTGATTTTTGGATCTTGGACCGTCGCAGAAGACAGGTCTCCGTTGATTGACTTTGGATCTTGGACCGTCGCAGAAGATAGGTGTCCGTTGATTGATTGATTTTGGATCTTGGACCGTCACAGAAGACAGGTGTCCGTTGATTGATTGATTTTGGATCTTGGACCGTCGCAGAAGACAGGTGTCCGTTGATTGATTGATTTTGGATCTTGGTTACTGTCGTGGAAGACAGCCGTCCGTGTTCTTCGCCATAGAACCGGGTACCCCAGCGTTAGGCAACGTGGGGCGAGTATTTGCAAGTCGCAAGTTTGTACGTACGTACTGCACTCTCCGTGTATCGAGTTTTCATCGACAAGCATGCTATTTTTCTGAGGACAGAAACTGTGACGTTTTGTGTTTGCCGGCAGATGTGACTATTTCGTTTTTTTTGTGCTGTGTGTTCCTGCGTCGACGATTCAACGTATAATACTAGTAAGTAGGAAAAATTTTATTAGGAGGTGCATTACTAGGTAGGTAGGTTAGAGTTAGCATATAAACATTTTTATATTTTACATGAACATTTAACTTTGACTTTTACTAAATGGATAATGTTTGCAGTTTTAAGTGAAAGTTAACATTCGTTGACGTTGGGTTCTTCACCCACTATTTTAAAGATAATTTATTCTTAAGGTTAAATATTTTTTTTCTGCGGTCATTACCGCTGGTTGTGCTGTAGTAGTAATTTTGCGCCACTCGATTTTGGCGGGAGTAGGGAAAACGGTCATCACCGTTTATTGTTGATTATTGCAGTTTATTCATCATATTTTTTTTTAATTATTTTTTTTCATTTTCCATCGCTCATGTTTCCCCGTCCCATGGATGCCGTGTGTGGATGTTATCGAATGAACGACTAACACCGTGTGAGAGTTAAGCCCGTTTTTTCCATTTTAAAATCTTTTTTTTTAAAAATTAAATTCTTTGTTAACTCTTCCTCAAGAGTTGAGCTTTTCTCGGGTTTTGAAAGTGTATGTTGGTGCGGTTGTTTGTTTGTTCGTTCCGTACGTCCCTCACACGACATTCACACGCCTGCTCACACACACTCACGCCGGCTTTCACATTTTACCCCACATCTCAGAATAAAGCTAATCCTACCCCCACAAGACTATTCGTGGTGTCTGAGTGTGAGAACGATCATCAACATCTGATCGTTCGGTGTGATCCCGGCAAGTCGCAGCTACTGGGTCTGACCCCCCCCCTACCCACCGAGGAGGAGATAGGGGCCAGCAACGCCCACGACGCCCCGCGACATTTTTGGTGACCCTCTGACGTGATTTAGGGTAAGAATTGTGTGTGTGAGATCATTTCTTTTTTCTACTTTCCTATCGTCATTTTCATCATCATTGGATAGGTATTGTGTGTATTGAATTTTGCATTGTGGATTTTTGTGTGCAAAATATTTTTGAAATTGATTGTGCACGTTTAGTATTACGAGTTTCCCTGTACAAACGTTAAGCGATCTTAGACTTTTTCTGGACCGTGTTTTGTTGTTGTGGTCGTTAGGACTGAGAAATTAATATGGCCGAACCAGGCAAGACTAGGAGAAAAAATAAGAAAAAAGGAAAGAAACTTGGGGAGACAGTTGAAGTTAAGGTTAAAGGACAGGTCTTGACAGAATTCGAGTTATTTGGGATGACGGCAGAGGACGCAGGATCTCTTACTGCAGAAGAGATTCGGGCGTTAGAGAGAGCAAGATGTGGAGAGAAATTTCGAGACCTGGGAAAGGAAAAAGGGTTAGTAGGGGAAGGACTGGAGCGATTTGTAGAGGAAGGAGTATATCTGTGGTATAAGTGTAAGGAAGAAAGAAGAGAGGACAGAATTAAGATTGAAATGGAAGTTTTAGCCGAGGGAGTGAGGTTTGGCCTTAAGGGGGCAGAGTTAAGGGAGTTTATGGTAGTAGAGGCGATGTACAGAGAGGGAGAGCTAGTAATAGAAAGAATAGAGGCAAGGCTGAGGAAGACAGAAGGATTGAAAGCAAAAACTAAAGACGAACAATTAAGGAATCAGGAACTTTTGACTTCTGAAGACTTAGAGATCATAGGTCTTCCAGGTGGTGACACAGACTGTCTAACCGCCGATGAACAAAGGATATTCAAAAAAGCTGCAAGATTTAGGAGGAGTGCGCCAGATGATGATTTCTGTTTGGCGGAGTTGGGGGTAGCAATAATTGTTAACCGCCAGATCGCTATGTCTGTGCCGGAGGTTCAGGAACCAGAGGGTGATTGTTTTTGTAAGTATTTCAAAAGTTGCGAACCCGTAATTGGCCAGGTTATGGTGTCGGATGGGGAGGAACCTACTGTCGTGACGACGGAGGAAGCTACTCGGCTGAGTGCTGTGGATATGATAGATGACTCTCTCGGAGCACCGCTCGAAGAGTCGGGTGTTTTACAGGAATTGGGTGACGAAATTAAATTCCTGGGGGGACAAGATGAGGTGACTAGTGAGTGTGTTGATAAAGAAAATAGTCCGCTAGATTTAAAGCGTCCTTCTCCAACAAAGATTCCTACAGTAGCAGTAGAGATGCCTGATTATGAAATGCCCAAGTTAGATATCCAGTTTGGATTTGATTTTGATTTTGATTTTGATTTAGGTGGTAGTGACAATGATAGCGCCGAAGTTTCTTATCCAAGTTCTTCGCCATATTCTGCAATAATTGATCATTTGAGTGAGACAACTAAGCCTTCTGTAGATCTCTCAGGACAGTCGTCCGTTCTGTTTCCCCTATCGGGGCAAGGACAGTGTCTATCTTTTTCAACTACGGAAACTTCTCTAGCAGGACCGCCGGTATTTTCTGATTTGATATGTACAATACCTATCATGCTTGTAGTACAGTCCGAAGTTTCAGAGTTCGTTTTGAATTCAGTATCGCCGTCTGAGCATAAGTCTAGTGCACTGATTGAACCGCTAAGTACTACACAGAGCCATTCTTTTGTTCAGACAAGCAAGCCAGATAGATTCAGTTGTCTTGACGACCCGGCCACTAATAGCTACAATATTGCTACTTTCGCTTCGTGTGAGTTTCGCGAGGCAACTCTGGTGTCAAATGACGTATTAGATGCAGAGCAGATTTTTTCGCATAATGCTGCTACCTCTGAACCAGCAGTTTCGCGTCGTGATCAGTTAGAAGTTAAGGCCCCATTTGTTTTTGCCAAAACATTTCAGAGTAAATTCTGGTCGGTTGATCAACCGCGGTATTCAAAAAGAAAAGGTACGGAAAAAGTTTTTGATGACGTCACTGGGACAGTGATAGCAGCTGCAGACGAGGCAGCGAGATTGACAAACAGTTTTATTTTTATTTTTCTTCCGCCAAGTACGAGCCTCGTGACGGCTCTGGGAAACTCTAATGACGTATATGATGGCGGTACTACATTTTTGAGATCGCCTCACAAGAGGGACGTAAGTGTCGGGGCAGTTAGCATACCCACGTACACTACTACAGTTGTGATTGACACAGGTCAGAAAACCGGGGCGTTTGTAACCACTTTGATTTTGATGTTTAAGTTTAGGCGTAAGGTTTGTTACTCTTCGTGTTGTGGCACACATGCTATTCCAGCTGAGTGGGATAATTTCGAATTTGAGATACGTTCACTTTGCATTTAAGTGTTTAGTGTTGGAATTTTCATTGAAATGAGAAACATAATATCTTCAGATTGACAGTTTAACAATTGTAAACATCGTTGAAAGTAAGGTGGAGTGCGTCTTATGGCTTATACGTGCAACTTTCTGCAAGCTGTCACTGCGCTGGATCACATTTTCATTTTTGACTTTCTTTCCATATATTTTAAGAATTGACACATTACACGATATAACGTCACCACACAGGACGCAGCACATTTTCAGGATTTGTAGGTCTTCAAATTACGTCACTCTTCAATTAGATCTTGCACGTAAAGGAAAGGGAAGAAAGACTATTTATTGAGAAATGAACAAGGTTCTATTTTTCTAACTTGTTGTATTATAGTTGCATTCTCCCTAGTGGTTTAAACTGTTGGATTGATTTGTCATCAATTTGTTACTGTGGTCTTTCTTCACCAGTCTTGGTCTGACGGTCTATGTATGTACCATTGTTTTGGGGAAGGAAAAGAAATATAAAAAGAAATGACCTACAATCTTATTTTTCTAACACAAATATTTTTTTTCTTGTTGGTTGTTCACATATTTTGAGCCTTTGCATTTTGATAGGCTAATATTGTTTGTGTTCTGAGTTGATGTTACATTTTCATGAAATTTTTCTATATAGATTTTATTCTTAAGGGACGTTCACAATAGGCTGACAATCATTTTGTCTTGACAGGCAGTTTTTTGTGAGTGCTAGTATTGATAATATACTCGTTCATAGAACAGATTCTGGATTCCGTCAGTTATTCACTCATGTTGATAAATCGTAATTTTTGTAAAGGTACTTCTGAAACAGTTTAGAGTGGATTTGGAGGTTGAGTTCTTTTTCAAACTCATTTAGAGAGCACGTGATCACCAGTTATATTGAAGTAACGGGCCCTGCATTCCATAGATTTAACTGAAGTGTTATATCAGACATTTTCTTCACATAGATGGTCAGGACAATTTTTATTCAGCATCAGTTCTATTTTTTTTTTCTATTCATTAAAGGTGTAATTATTGACATGTTAATGCTACAAGTACTTGACGTTGACATTTTATTATGCGTAGCTTCTCAGACGATAATTTTTCCAAGGAAATATTTTTCTCCATAAAAATAAATTTTGCTGATTTTTAAATTGACCTTCACCTTTTTAAGTTAAAGGTCAATTTTTTTTAGGAGGGAGGTGTCACGGAAAAACAGGGGGAGGTAATCAGAAAATTAATTTTTATCCCCGATTATCTCCACTTGGCCATCGGGCGACGCAACAGACGTTAGTTTTTGGCAACTGTCGTCTGCTAGCAAATGACGTCTTTAATTACGTGCACAGTCAGCGCGTTTGTTTACATTTTCTGTCAAGTCGTCTGCTTATTGTGTTGGCGTACACCGTCAGCAAGTTTGTAATTTCATGTTTCCTATATTTTTAAAAAAAATACAAATGATTAATTATTTGAGTTAGATGTTCAAAAATTGTGATTACAATATCTTGAAAATGTGTTTGTTGTTTATTATCAATTATTATTACAAATTTAATTAGGGACTATATTACTAGACGTATTGCACCTCAGAAGTAATGCACCTTTTTAGCGTGGGTAAAGCAAGGATACACGCGGGAGTTTGATCTTGGAGAGAGTGAGAAATAATTTTGTATAAGAGGACTGACGGAGCTATTTTTCTTTAGTGTGCGTCTGTCTGGGCTACAGAGAGGTGTAAGGCCATCGTACCTACACTGAGTCCGGACAATCTTTCCATCACCGTTATGACCGGGGAGGAAATGGACTGAATATTCTCCTCGTAGGATATAGAATTAGACGTGTGTTTTGGTCACACTCAATATTCTTCGTGGCAGCCTATAAAGCTAGTCCTAATTATTATTCTACGTTTGGATCCGAACCTTGGGCAATAGCTGGCCATCAGGGGAATGAGCTGAAGGGACCAGGATTGCGCCGAGAGAAGAATATTCGACGCCACTCACGTATCGGAGCTGCTGCTGCTGCTGTAGACAGCCCTCCGTTGATTGATTTTTGGATCTTGGACCGTCGCAGAAGACAGGTCTCCGTTGATTGACTTTGGATCTTGGACCGTCGCAGAAGATAGGTGTCCGTTGATTGATTGATTTTGGATCTTGGACCGTCACAGAAGACAGGTGTCCGTTGATTGATTGATTTTGGATCTTGGACCGTCGCAGAAGACAGGTGTCCGTTGATTGATTGATTTTGGATCTTGGTTACTGTCGTGGAAGACAGCCGTCCGTGTTCTTCGCCATAGAACCGGGTACCCCAGCGTTAGGCAACGTGGGGCGAGTATTTGCAAGTCGCAAGTTTGTACGTACGTACTGCACTCTCCGTGTATCGAGTTTTCATCGACAAGCATGCTATTTTTCTGAGGACAGAAACTGTGACGTTTTGTGTTTGCCGGCAGATGTGACTATTTCGTTTTTTTTGTGCTGTGTGTTCCTGCGTCGACGATTCAACGTATAATACTAGTAAGTAGGAAAAATTTTATTAGGAGGTGCATTACTAGGTAGGTAGGTTAGAGTTAGCATATAAACATTTTTATATTTTACATGAACATTTAACTTTGACTTTTACTAAATGGATAATGTTTGCAGTTTTAAGTGAAAGTTAACATTCGTTGACGTTGGGTTCTTCACCCACTATTTTAAAGATAATTTATTCTTAAGGTTAAATATTTTTTTTCTGCGGTCATTACCGCTGGTTGTGCTGTAGTAGTAATTTTGCGCCACTCGATTTTGGCGGGAGTAGGGAAAACGGTCATCACCGTTTATTGTTGATTATTGCAGTTTATTCATCATATTTTTTTTTAATTATTTTTTTTCATTTTCCATCGCTCATGTTTCCCCGTCCCATGGATGCCGTGTGTGGATGTTATCGAATGAACGACTAACACCGTGTGAGAGTTAAGCCCGTTTTTTCCATTTTAAAATCTTTTTTTTTAAAAATTAAATTCTTTGTTAACTCTTCCTCAAGAGTTGAGCTTTTCTCGGGTTTTGAAAGTGTATGTTGGTGCGGTTGTTTGTTTGTTCGTTCCGTACGTCCCTCACACGACATTCACACGCCTGCTCACACACACTCACGCCGGCTTTCACATTTTACCCCACATCTCAGAATAAAGCTAATCCTACCCCCACAAGACTATTCGTGGTGTCTGAGTGTGAGAACGATCATCAACATCTGATCGTTCGGTGTGATCCCGGCAAGTCGCAGCTACTGGGTCTGACCCCCCCCTACCCACCGAGGAGGAGATAGGGGCCAGCAACGCCCACGACGCCCCGCGACAGTCTGTAAAAGTCGATGGCGAGTATCCTGCTACTCCGGTGGCAGGACAAATGGGTGCCTTTGATTTAGGTTCCAACCCTGGAGGGGCAGCTAATTTTCCTGGACAAGCAGAGACAGCAGGTTGATCCTGCTGCAGACCTTTAGCTGCGATATAATTAAGCAAGTCTCTGAAAAAATACAACATTAAAGATCGCAGAATCAAACCCATTATTCTGTATGTTTGAGTTTGTACATCAATTTTCTTCTAAAGAATTGTTCAATCAATTGTTCAATCAATCAAATCATAAATTTAAAGTTATTGCATCAATATTAATATCACATTTTCAAATATCATTTGTTTCATAAATATAAATAATTTTAAATTTATAATTATAGGTACTGTATTCAGGTGCTATATGCCTTCACAACTCTCCCAATTCTTTTCAGGATTTTCACTGGTTCTTCTTCTGTATTAAAAAAATAATTTTTTTGTTTTTGTTTTCACCCACCTCCCATTTGCCAAATCCTACTAGACCCACTACAAAACATTTTTTCAACACTAAAAATTTGTAAATATAAAATAATGACAATAATATTGCAAACTACTTGCTTACATTTTTCAAAAGCACCATATTCTGGAAAGATAACTCTAATGTCATTTTGTCTTGGTGTGATGAGTTTAAGTACCAAGAAAGGAAAATAAATTGTTTCCCATTCAGACTGCATGGATGCAAAGGAGAGGTGGGAAAATTTTCGGAATCATCATTTCAAAACAGCTAAGATTTCTGATAATCTCAATATATTCTGATTAAATTAATTTACATCTTAAACAGTTTACATATTTATGTATATATCCATGTGGTTTCTTTTGCATTTAAAGTCTCTTGTATATTTTAAGCCTGAGCAAGTAAGGGTAGAAAAACCTGTGAATTACATTCAAGAATAGAAATATCATGATTAGACCTATTATTATATTTTTTTAAATATTATATTTAAATACTTTGTTTATTATTTAGTTTTATCTTTGCATCATAATAACTTAGCCTGTTTTATGTTTAGTTGAAAAAATAGAGCTTCTTTTATGATGGCTGATAATTTTGTTAATATGGTTTCCACATTGCAAAGTTGTAGTTTTAAAGCCTATTTTAAATTAAAATGTTAATAATTTAGGTTAATAAGGAAATATATCGGTGGTAATGAGATAATTATATTGTTTATTTTAAAATATATTTTCTGGTTTAAAAAAAAATCTTTTTCTGGTAAAATCTTACTTTCTAAGTTTTCAACAGAAACATGCTTTTTACCGATTTCAAACTCCTATAACATCAACATTTTAAATTTTTTTATCTTTTCTTATGTTTTTTGTGAGCATTAGGCCCTGTTGTACACTTTAACATGTAAAATAGTTAGATTTAATCCACTTTATTTTTTTACACTTCGTGTAATAAAGTGGTACACTTCCCCAGAGAATGAGCTAGATATGAATGATAGGTAAACCATACACTGGTCAGAATAGTAATTTACTTTGCTGTTGACAAACAACAGTAAATCTGTGAGATTCTTACGATTTGAGAAGGCTGCCTCCTGGTCCTGTTCTTGGAACAACATTTGGCCGCAGGTTGTACTCGTGCAAAAGCTTCCGGACAGATGGACCTACAAGGTGCCTGTCACAGATAAATACTGTATGCAGCTTTCTAACTCCTAGAATTAGGGAAATTTACAATCAAAGAGGTAAAATATACATTCAAATGATTCTCAAAGTCACTTCAAACTACCTTAGATAAAATTGGAATATTTCTCAA
The DNA here is from genome assembly GCA_028829895.1 of Sinotaia quadrata. Taxonomy (NCBI): domain Eukaryota; kingdom Metazoa; phylum Mollusca; class Gastropoda; order Architaenioglossa; family Viviparidae; genus Sinotaia; species Sinotaia quadrata. Next base: position 37,380,559 of record CM054184.1, read on the forward strand.
AGTAACTCCAAACTATCTCAGATAAAATTGGATTGTAAACTACTTTTGCATTACTTAGATGACTCAATAATCATTATGGCCCTCCTGTGCCAGTGGCAACCGTGGTGCAAGACGAAACTTGTCCCTAGAGGACCCTGATGAGTTGCCTCCTCTATTCCAATCCAAACATGTGAACTTACAGAATATATTCTTTTCAACCAAAAGTAAGGACAAAACTATATCTTACCCTTAACTTGAGGACAGAAAAAGGGGTGACAGGAAAAGACAACAACATTCAAAAGTATGGAAGAATGGAATAAAACTGCTAATTGCAAAAGTCATACTCTCAAAATGTTTAGCCCATAAAGAGCAGGGAACTAAGGGACATCACTCTAATTAGGAGGCATGCTATTAGGTGAGGTCTTGTATTGTTTATCTCCCCATGGAAGTATTTGTGAGCTCCTTATTGTATGCAATAGAACAGTGGTGGGCAAACTTTCCAGTGTAAGTGCCGCATATGCAAATTTACACCTTGTAATGGGCTGCATTACTCATTAATTAATATTTGAAATAGCCAAAACAAAGGTTTTTCTAACATAATAATTAATTTTCATTAGTTAATATGTTGTTAATATTTGAAAACTTAAACTTCAAAAGATGCATATTTACTTGATAAACAGAGTCTGTGCGAATGATGCAGATGATCACAGTTATTGACCAGTTTGTCAAAATTTGGTGACAAGTTGCTTGTGCTGATCTTTAAAACTGAGTGGTTACATTTCTCTCAAAATTAGAAAGAAATTTTACACTTGAGAAATGTAAATAGCATGAACATAAGACTTGTTCCTAGGCCACATGAAAACCTTTGGCAGGCCACATGAAAGCCTTGGCAGCCCATGGGCCATAGTTTGCTCACCCCTACAGTAGAACTATATGATACTTCTCTAGTATTTCCTCATTTGGTTTATAAGGGAAAAATACATTAATCAATAATTTTAAATCTTTGAAATGTATTACTGTAATTAACTATATAATTCTTCTCTAGTACTGCCTTTTTTGGTTTAAGAAGGAAATATACATTAATTTAAAAATATCACTTTAAATCTTTGAAATGTATTACTGTAATTAATTATATAATTCTTCTTTAGTACTGCCTCTTTTGGTTTAAGAAGGAAATATACATTAATTAAAAAATATCACTTTAAATCTTTGAAATGTATTACTGTAATTAACTATATAATTCTTCTCTAGTATTGCCTCTTTTGGTTTAAGAAGGAAATATACATTAATTAAGAAATATCACTTTAAATCTTTGTGAAATGTATTACTGTGTGTAATTATCTATGTGCACAAACTAATTTCTGAAAGTTTCAAACACCTTATAATTCAACACAGTTCTAAAGCAATTTCATTATTTAACTTTTCATTACATCAATATTATTTTGAAAGTTTAGGATTTTAGTTCGCTGAGCATAAATACACTGAACCAAGGAATACAGAATGCTAGAAGTGTTGTCATTACATACCAGTCATCTGCACTTCCTTCTGCCAAACTTGTGGAATGGGGCTGAACTGCAGCTGCTACAGGTGCTGGAGTGGGAGTGGGGATCTGTTTGGGTGCTGGTGTTGGTATCTGGGCAGCAGTTGCAGGCTTTTCCTGGGCTTCAGGAACTTCCACATTTTGCCAGGAGTCACCCGTATCCACTAAGAGAGCGATCAATGTACCCACTTTTACATCTTGTGAGTTGTCAGGCTTCTGCCAGGAAGATAAGGAAACAAAAGTGGGTACAGAACTTGCAAAGAAATATCTGTGCACTTTAGTTAAGGATGCTTCAAATAATATCCTCATGAAGACACAAGAGAAATTTTAAAATATAAGTCTGCAAAAAAAAATAAAGATGTTATTTTCATTCTATTTCAGTGCAGAGCTTTTTCAAAATTCTAAAATTAATTTGGTTTAGTTTTTACTGAAGCTTAGTAATTCCCCAAAAGTATTACTAAAGCCATTCACTTTAAATAAGCTGACCTACAACATAATCATGTTAAATTTCAAACTGTGAATATTTATTAACTAATGATATACATTCCATTCCATTTATTCTTTGTCTTATAATACAAAACTATGTACAAATGCAAACCAGGAACCTCTTTCATCTAAGCATTAATCTTTTCAAAAGACATACTTGTTTTTAAGTATTTTGATGATATTACAAACAATATGTAAGAGCCAATTGATTTCAAATATTTATTTTCAAGTTAAATTTAATTCTTCGCTTTTCTAGTCCTTAAATTTGTGTTGGACTAGAAATAAGTTTAATTAAATCTGCTTTATGCTATAATTCTGTCATCCATAAAGCATAGGTTAATTTTAGTCAAACTTTATTTAGTTAGTACGTTGGATATACATAAATCTAAGTCGATTTCATTCAAATTTTCTTTATACTGAAATAAAGAAGAAATCTGTGCTTTTTAATTCAACTTCTTTTAAGCTTGGGTACTAATTTATTGCCACAATGAACTGTTTTGTCTCATCTGTTTGTCCAATACTCATTACAATCACATTCGCACACTTGCACGCACAGCCAATAAAACATTCCTTTGCATGACAGAATAAATTTGAACCCAACCCAACCATCAATGGTGTCTGTCTTGTGTCTTTTGTAAAATCTAAAAGACAACATATTACTGGCACATGCCACGAGCTGCCCACTCCTCGTGAGATAGAGATACATTGGAGCAGCCAAACGAGACCCCCCATGTGACAATGACTCTGTCTTGCAGTGATAAAACAGTCACTAATTTAGTACTTCTGATGTTTTACTAAATTCACAGCAAAAAAAAAAAAACCTCTCTGTACATATAAGTTGACTTCTGACAGTGGGCAACAAAAAACAATAAATACAATTTATTTCTTTTTCGAAAAAGCCTTACAAGAATTTTAGCCAAAATGCCTTCATCATCAGTCTCCATGGCGACCACAGCTTTATCAGTTTGAACATCACACAAGACTTCCCCTGGAAGAACAGCATCCCCTAAAGATGAAAATTGGCAAAATTTTAAAAATATTTTATGCACCTAAGATACATAATCTGACATATATATTACAATATTAACTCAAGGTATCGACAGACCCTCTCTTAAAACAGAAATTACATTAGTGGAAACTCAATCAATTAATTACAAAAATTAAAAATAATACAATTTAAACCTTGAAGATTAAGCATTTTTTTGTACTCTTACGTTTCTTATTTGTTGTTTCATGTTGAAAGAGTTAAACTAGTTTGTAAAAACAAAATAATTTAATGTACATACTATGTTTAGAATTCTGAAAATGCTAAAGAAATGTATACAAATTAATGATTCAAACTATGAGACATGGAGCATTTGAAAACAAATCACAGTCCATAAAAGGAAGTCATCTCACCTTCCTTTTTATACCATTTGACTATTGTCCCTGAATCCATGGTGGGTGATAAAGCTGGCATTTCAATTCTGTGTACCACTGAAAAATCAACATTCTCAACTTCATTATCACCATCATAATAATAAAGTTTAATGGAGATGGCAGTTTTAAAACTTACAGTAATCCACACTCTATAATCTACTGTCATCTATTGTCAAACAACTAAGATAAATAATGCAGTGCAAAAGATTTATTTATTCTTGCAAAAGACTTAAGAAAGGGAACTACACTCTGTTATATTTCCAAATTCATTACTAATAAATTTAAAATTTTTTCCCCACAACAAGAAAAAAAACCCTGATCTAAAATTTAAAAAAAAATAAATGTTATTATATCTTTCTTGTTTAATTTCTTCTTTCAAATTAAAAACAAACACAAAAAGAAAAACAAACATTTTTTAGATTATTCATATTTTATATATATATATATATATTGATTCTTATTCTCAAGTGTCAGAATAATAAGTAAAATATCTGATTTTATCTTTTAAAAAAGTATTACAAAAATATTACAAATCATATCCTATTCATGATGACATATAATATTAATAACTAAGAAACAAAAAAATACAAAGTTATATTGACCAGTTTTTACTAAGATTTAAGTAGTGGTGGTAGATTTTCACACACAAAAATAACAAAAAGAGGAAAGATAACTGTTACTCAACTTACTGATTTGTCATTTATTAGGAAACAAACAACTGTTCAAGTATGGGAAAAGCTTTAAAAATTAACAATGAAAGGACATCAAGTGAATATACCCAGCTTGCAAGCAGTGTTATAGTAATTAAGTAATCAGACAATGAAGAATGCTATGTCTATAGTAATTATATAATTTTTCTATATCCAGCTTAGAAGTAGTGTTATAGGTATTAAGTAATAAATGAAGAATACTATGTCTAAATACTATGACTAGTATGAGTAATATTTCCATGCCCATCTTACAAGTAGTGTTATAGTAATTAAGTAATCAGACAATGAAGTATACTGTGTAAATATGTGATTTTTCTATATTCAGTTTACAAATAGTGTTATACTATATAGTGATTATCATTAAGCAATCAGACAATAAAGATTACTGCAGAAACCTTATGTTGTTTTATGTTGTGGAATTGTGAAAACATTTACAACACCAAAATATCTGCCAAGTGAGAGATGAGTGGTGTCTGTTGGAGGATCATTAATAAAATAAAATTTATATTCTCATCACTTGAAATTAGTTATCTCTATGAAAGATTAATTAATAATAAAAATAATTATCTTCATTAACTAAGTGAGGTGTCTGTGTCACATAGTGATATAGTTTTAACTTTTATAGTGATTAAGCAATCAGACAATGAAGAATACTGTGTCTATAGTAATTATGTGATTTCTGACAGATTTTTTTAAATATGTCTTTTATTAATATGTGTTTATAATTTTAATTATTATAACAAAACTAATAACTTAAGTAATAAAAATATCAGAAACTATTTATTTTTAAATTGTAAGTTCTTTATTAGCTCTATCAGTAGAGTTTTTCCATTTTCCTAAGAAATTCCAATATTAACTAGATGTAGAACAATGACAAACATAAGACGATAAAAAAGAAGACTGATAGGTAATAAATGAACAACTTTGATTTACAAGGGAATATGATAGATGCAAAGTGCTTTAAAAAGCTGATGGTGCAGGTGAGTAGCAAATTGGAGCCATGGGCAATAACATGATGAAACACAGACTTGAAAAAAGTTTCTGTTTAAAAACAGAATGTGCAAGTTTGGGTATAGGGTGTGTCAACATGCCTGAATATAACTTACAGGAAACACTGGGTGTATGATGTATCATTAAATATTATTCATGAAAAGGTGATAAAAACAACAATATTTACTATGTCATTCAGGCTCTGATTCATGTTTTGCATCAGTGACATGGTATAAAATAAATTTAGGAAACACACTCTAAATCTAACGTTTGATAGGCTAATATTCTAATAACGTCTGATAGGCTAATATTCTAATAAACATTTGTCAAAATTAGCTAGCTCTCTCTCTATCATCTGTGTGTGTGTGTGTGTGTGTGTGTGTGTGTGTGTGTGTGTGTGTGTGTGTGTGTGTGTGTGTGTGTGTGAAAATATATAAATTAAACTTTTTGTAGGCTACTTTTAGTTATCATCAACGACATCGAGCGAATACTATAGTAATAAATTAAAATTAAAATATTATATTATACAATTGTTAACTCATTCAGGTTCGTGATAATAAGAAAATAACATATATTTACAGTAATAATTACAAAAAATATTAATAATATCATTTAATACAAGAGTAGTAGTAGTATATTTTTTAAATTAATAGACCCTACAAATATTATATTTATAATAACAAAATAACTAAAATCTGATACTTTGCTTCCTATACCAAAAAAAATAGCATACCTTCACAAGTTTGCTGCAGGCGAAATTTTCTGACAAAGGCATGATTTATCGATGATCTAGAAAAAATTATTTTTGCATTATTGAGAAGAGATGATATTCGTCCTAGACCTCCAATGCCGGTGGCCGCCATGGTTGCAGAAGGACGGAAATTGTCCCCGGAAGGTCATGGTTGACTTGCCTCCCCTATGTTTACCATTGCATGTCTACTTTAACTCACAGATTTGTTGTTTAATTTCTTCTATGCACTTTCGTTCAAAAGCTTCTAGCTGCACGTGATTCAGCCCATGAAGAGTGAAAGATTATGTAAACAATTATTACTGCATAGTAAACGTTTTATCGATCCAAATTAAACACTTGTGCGCGGTAACAGGTGTTTAGCCACTCCCAATACACATCTTAGAACTACAGTAATACCCAGTTTACGAGTTAACTAATATGGACTTAAATTATCCTAAGGTAAAGTGTATATATAAACAGTATTTATATTTTGAAAAATATATGGCAGGACTAAAGTCTCCTTTGGCCGAAAGAATGTCTCATTAGTGAGATTAGTTTTTATTTTGTATGAGCTTTAGAAGACGAATGGTATGCTAAAGAAACTTTAGGCCTACTTGATAAATTACTTATATTGGACTAACTAAAATCATATTAATGATTTCTGGTTATTAATCAAAACATTTTATATCTGTTTTTAGTATTAGAAAATTATTATGCCATTTCTACGTACTTGAACATTAAACATTAATCAATAGTTTGCCTGTGAAGTAATAAATATTACTTATTACTTTATTAGCCTGCGAAGTATAACAATCTTCGATATTTCTTACTAGCTGCCGTGCAAACACAACACAGACATTCGCTCAAGATACACAAAATGTTAAGTTCGAGTATTTTTTAAGTGCATGCTTATTTATTTTTTTAAATATTACATGATTATTTGTCTTACGAGACGTGAACATGAGGCAAAGTGAAAATGATGTGTATAGTAAATATTAGGTAGACTAACTGCACTAACTGTTTGTTTTCTTTTTTTCTGTTTTATTTATTTTTTTAAATTGTGAAGAATATTTATTCTTCTTTTTTACAGGAACATCCTAGAAATCTTATCCCTGAATTGTGCCGGCAGTTTTATACGCTTGGCTGGGTGACAGGAACTGGAGGTGGCATTAGTATTAAACTAAAGTAATATTTTAGACATTTCTCTTTGCAAACCGCTTGATTTCAAAGTAATCTTTTAAAAAATAAATATTGGCAAATATATTTTTTAATTATTAGCTGGAAGTAACATAACAACAGCTGATTATTATTAATATTATTATTATATTATTAATCATCCTTTTCTCACTTCTGTTTGAATGTCCATGGTGAACCAGTGTCTCAGAGTCAGAATCTTACCAAGATTCAGGGAGATCCAAGGTTTTATATGTAGGATGTGGGCACTGCTTTTAGTAGTGGAGTGATTCAGATAGCTTCCAACTCATATGTTCTGTTCTCCAAGCTACTGTCACTACAGATATCAATCAATTCTGCTTTTACATTCCACAATTCTAATCTGTTTCTGGTATTTTTCCATTTTTTATCTCTTTCTTTTTTTATTTATATTTCTATCATTTGGAACAGCAATATTGATGATTGCAGCTATCATATTAGATTTATTGAGAACTATGATAATGTATGGTCTTCATGCTACCACAGTATTTTTACTTCTTCTGCCTTGGTGACTACTTCTGGTTGGTGCATCTTTGCTCTTTCTGGGGTTTTTACTCCGTACTACTTACACAGATTTCTATGTATGATTTTTACCACTTCAAAGTTCAAAGTTCATTGTGCCTTAGTTTTGGTATAATCTGCTCCAGCTAGAAACTGACATCCAAATAGTATATGTTCTATTGTTTCATCCATGGTTTTGCAGTCTGCATTTGGAATCATTTGAGATTTTCATGATTTTTGTTTTGTGTGATTTCAGTTCAGTTTTTATGATCACGAGTGCCTCTGTTTCTGCAGTCACACCTGTCTCTTTCAACTATCTGTATGTGATTGTTCTGGTGATGTTTCATCAGCTTGTCATACATACTGACCATGGAGAGGTTTTTGGCTCCAAGTATTGCTCATGCCTGTTTCATTGTTTTCTTCCATGTTTCTTTGTTTGTTGGGGTTGGTATAATTCATTCATCTTTACTGCTCATCATTGTTGTTATTCCAGATGTAGTCCACAAGGCCTATAACTTCTTCTTCAAAGTCATCTTTGATTTTTTTTAGTCCTCTGCCTCCCATTTTCCAAGACACATAAAGCCTGTCAATGACTGCTTTCGGGTGTAGGACTTTATGTATTATGAGTAGTTAAAGCAATCTTGCTATAAGATGGTAGCATTGTCTGGGACCTCACTTTTATTTATGTTTAAATTCAGAGGAATAATTTCAAATAAATTTGCTTTATTGTGTGCTTAATTATAAGGAAAAAAATCTGAGCATTCAAACTGTATTTTTAGATGCATATGTGCATTATTGAAAACTGGTTTTATTAATTACAATGTACATCATTGTATAATCAAAGTTATATGTTAAACTGATTAAGCTTTTATCAAAATGAAGTCATATGCTGACTAGTAATGTTTATTTTAGAGAATTTTAAACTCTGTTTATATCACTCTCTCAGAGATGAAATTTTTATCGCTCCTTCGGGTGTACAGAAAGAGAGAATTCAGCCTTGCGATCTCTTTGTACAGACGATCGATGAGAAAGACTTGGATGGACCACCCCCATCAAAGAAGCTTAAGAAAAGCCAGTGCACTCCCCTTTTTATGAATGCTTATACCATGAGAAGTATGCATATAGTTGGATATTTTATTTAGTATTTTTGTTATAAATATCATTTGGTTTTGTTGCTTTTTTTTTATTTCTTTGCTATATTTTGTTGATTACAAATAATCAACAAATCATAGCACAGAAACAAAATTTCCACATTCAGTGTTACATCTCTTCATTTCATGGAGATAGCTGCATTATCACATGATCAAGGAATTCTTTAAACAAGGAATGGCATTTTGAAACTAAAGTCTAAACAGACTGGCATTTTGAAACTAAAGTCTTTAATAGACAAAGAATAATGTTTAAGATCCTGGGACACCTGAGTTGTCATTTCACCAGAGTGAAGAGAGAAAAGTAAAAGAATGAATCAGGAGATTGAGATTTGGGAGTAATGACTTATATATTGGTAGTAGTATTTGCCCCCTCTGAATATGTTAAGGCTAGAGATGAACTAATTATTGTTTAACATGAAAATGTGTACTATTTTTAAATCCAAGAACCACATGGTTGATAGGCTACTAAATGCAAATGACTTGTTGACCTATGACATGAAGCACCTGGAAACTAACACCCCTTGTCCCCTTGAAACTAATAAAACACACATCTTTTCAAATTGTAGTTGTGATCTTTATTCACAAAGTGCATATGTTTAGAAAATTTTGTTTTAAAGCTGTACAGTTATTCACATCATAGCTTCTATCCACCAGTTTTTATAAAAGAAAAGTCATTCCAATAAACATTTCATTTCATAACAGAGCATACCAAATGCCAAAAGTGAATGGCTCATAATATTCATTTGTGCTTAATAAAAATTATACAAGAATATTATTTTTTATTAGGTAACCTTGCTTAATCCAGAACAGCATTTAACTTTATGTCACTGTGAGAATATTAGTTGTGTTTGTTTTTTTTTTACTATGGTCATTTATATTTGAACTTTACGTTACTTTGAAAATCTCAGTTGTGCTTTTTTTTTAATATGATCATTTATATTTGAGCTTTATGTTAAAGTGAGAATATTAGTGGTGCTGTTTTAATATGGTCTTTTTATTAGTTAACCTTGCCTAATCCATAGTGCTTTTACTTTATTAGCATTTTACTTTTAATGAAAATTTGTTCAATAAAGTTTTTGTCAACTATAGATGCAGGTGCTGTGATTCACACACACTCAAAAAGTGCTGTCATGGCAACACTACTTTATTCTGGGAAAGAGTTCCGTATTACTCATCAGGAAATGATTAAAGGCATTGCAAAATGTGGTAAAGGTAAATAACATGTACCCTGGGTTACACTAATACTTAGAAAAAACTTTTTTTGATTAATATTAAAGTAAAATATCTTGTTAGCAAAAAAAAGCAAAACTCAGAATTCCCATTTGAACAAAAAGAAATACTTGAAAATATTTATTTCTAGCTATCATAATATGTACACCTGCACAGGTGGATTATAACTTGATCATATTCAAGAACGTTGGGCGGCAAATGATAAAGGGAAATAACTCATCACTATATGGAGAGTATTTTTATTTGGCCAAAATAAGAGAAATAACTCATGTTTGAGCAAATTGTTAATTGGATAGCATGAGTCAAAACAACAAACTTTCAACGTTTTTTTCTCAAACCTATACAAGCACAAATGCCCAAAGTAATTTTTTTTTAAAAGCCAAAAGAAACAAGTACTGACCCATATTTTTAAACTTGCATTTTGGTGATTGCAATTATTATTTTCCCTTATTCTACATTTAATGGTGTGCTGTCTGCAAGAAACAACGAGTAGTTGTTAGTAGGCCAGATGATTTCTGGATATTTTGTATATTATTATTATTATTAAATTGCTGAGGTCAAATTGTTGTAACTTTTGTTGGTTATAATAGTTACATTATGGCAAACTACCATGTTTTGATCTATATTCATTAATGTGTTTTCTTGCTTTTTTTTCCTTTTTTAATTTTTTATAGGTACATACTATCGGTTTGATGATGAACTTGTTGTGCCCATTGTCGAAAACACACCAGAGGAAAAAGACCTGAAGGTAGTTAACACTGACAAAAATATTAACTGTATGTAATGGAGTCAAGGTAAATAATACTTGACTCCTAACCCACAAGTAGTTGTATTGTTATGCTAAGCTTTTTGAAACTGCATAAACAATATTTTTGGTACCAGCCTCGCAAACAATGATGTAATCTTCACACTCTGATGCGTGTGCTGTACTCACAGTCAAAAGGGAACTCACATCTATTACATAATACGTCGAACAATAGCTGATAATGGGTCATGTCCAAGCCTGATGCTTGACCAATAGATTTCCCACCATAAATTCGTATGCACCTTTATATACCGTGAACCAGCGTCTAAGCAGCATTCACGAGGAAACAGCGCCTAAGACATTTCGCAAGAGGCATCACATATTCCATGAATTGTTCAAGAGAAACCTGTTGTGCTAAGACAAGGTAAAACACATTGAGTTCTTAAGATATTTTACTCTGTATTTTATTAAGAATGTTGTGTGTGCATTTTGCATATCGTGTTTGAACTTGTATTATTGCTATTTTCTCCTGACGTATGGCCAGATAATAGAGTGGCTAGGTTAAATGTATTTGCACTTCTAAATAATTGTTGGATTGTGGAATGATAATTTATCTTGTTGTATAAAGATTAGGGAAATTAAATTTATCTTCTTGGAAAGCTAACTAACTGAATTGTAATTGGTGGAACGCCTGCGCGCGTTGGAATGAATTTTGTATATAATGATTTAAATCACTTGTGTGTAAAATGCTTTATTGTAATTGTAACATGCATGTGCGTGATTGTATCATTTAATTCTCATATTTTACTTCACATTGTAAAATATAATTACTTTCATTTGTAATGATTTAATAACTTGCGTGTAATATGTTGCATTTAATTGTAACACGCATGAGTGTGATTTTGGACTACATCTTTATTTATTATTTTTATCTATTGATATAAAATACGATTAAAGGTCGACTTGTAAATAGGCTATGCTATTTGTCTATGCCACATGTACGGATCGGCGAATAAATAGAGTTGTCGCTCAGAGAATGAAATTATATTTTCAGAGCGGGTTTCCAGTTCACGTCCGTATGACTATGCTCGTGAGTTTGGCTGAAGTTCTTACCTGAGCTTCGTGAGGATTCTACGTGGATCCTGTGTGTATGTGTCCGACATGCTGAGACTTACTGGGCCTTACAACTAAAGGTTGGAGAGCCATATTGATGTGTGATAGCTGCCAAATCCGATATCCAACAACGCACTGTTGGGGATGTGTGAGCGCTGCCATAACTGATGGAGGATATAAATTAAGTAATAGCCAATAAACGCTGAACCCAGTTTGAACTTTTCGATTCATACAGAATCTTTCTGACAATAGGTAGTCCTATGACCTCTGTATTCGGGATTGATGTATGGAATTATCTTTTGTTAATTGTTAATTTTTATTAAATATTTTTATTGTTGTCTAATTACAGTAGTTGGCTAATTCTTGTGAGGAAGACCAAAAGGACTAGGTTGGGGGCTGAGTCAAGATGATAAATGTTTGAATGCATAATTAGTTGTAATTAGATAACATACCCAATTCGTGCTTTATTACACAGGTTTGCCTGTCACTAAATTTGATATCCATAATTATGGGAAGCGATTTAGGAGACTGAAAGGTAGATCAGGGCAAACAGTCTGTTGTCAGCTTAGGTGAATGTTAAAATTTAAATAATCTAAATCCTCATGCTGAGACAGAGTCTCTAAACAAATGCTGGAATGTAAGACTGTACATATATCACTTTCAAACTCTCTCTCTTAAATTATAGTTAGTAGTAAACTTCAAACATAGCTTCATTCTGACAATGAAAGGAGAAGCATCAAGAACATCTAATGGCATTATAGCTCGTGGTTACTGTCAATTGCAAGTAATGTGCAAACATGAACTTGATATTATGTTTTAGGACAACAGAAATTATTTTGTAAAGAGGGTATTTTTTTAATATTTTGAGAACTGTACTGAATTTTCAAAACTTTTAAATTTTATCTTAATATTTGTAGATTAGTTTGTATTATGAGATTATCATTTGGGGGGGGGGGGGATTTTGTCAGATTATCAATGAAGACATTACACAATCATTAGACAATGGTGACCTGAATCTATGGTAAAGTGGTAAACTTTATTATCTTGCAGTAGTTTGTATGGGTTTTCCGCACTAAGTCCTTTTCCTAGTTTCTTAGAATTTTTAAACTGATCATGTTTAAAAGGTATTGGTAAAGGTTGTTCATTTTTTTGCATAAACCTTACAAAAAACATTTACCTTGTAGCATAGACCAATTTTTGTTGAAAATCTTAAAACAATAAAACAGTAATAACTGATTCAGTATGAATGATTTATGTAAGCGTCTTTCACATTTTGTCTTGCTGTTGTTGTCAGATGTAGACAGTTGATTCAGAAAACGTATTTCCCAATTCAGCATGAATGAATTTTGCCAGCCTACAATAGAGCTCTTGGAATTATAACCCTAAAATGAAACTTAATATGTTTTTATGATCATAATTGTTTATTTATAACAGAAAGGCTAAAAATTGTCTTGTACTCCGGACATATATGACTGCAAGTCTTAGTAAAGTTATGTTTAATAAGTCTGCTAAGCTGATACGGACTGTCATACACTCATGGTTCATAGTACAGATATTTTTAGTACCTTGTCTTGTCTTTATTATCTCCCTTTTACTTCTAGCTTAGTGGTTTACAGTTGATCCAGAAATTTTATTTCTCATAAATATCACGGAATTGTCACTTTTATGCTCAGTTGTTTCATAGTTCCCTCTTTCACATATAAAATTACTTTTTGTGTTCAAAGCATGTAGCGGTTTCAAAAGGTGATATCTGTAGAAGATGGTAAGAAGGTTTTGACGAAAGAAGGCCCTAATGATAAAACTGTACTTTTTGCCACCAGTATTTCACCACATCATTCTGGGTAGAGCACTTAGGTTACCCTAAGAATGTCAAATATCTGCTTCAGATTTCCTTCTTAAAGCCCTGTTTATGGTTTTGGAAGTGAAGGGAGAAGAAAAGTTTTACCACAAAACAGCAGCCCTGTAACCCATCTAAAGAATTATATCTTGCAGAATTATTAGCTCTTCCAAATAAATGTGTGCATATAAAAGGGATAACCTTGAATAGATTATTTAATATGATTCAAGTAAGAGAATTCATTGAGAATTCAGGCAAGGATCAAAATTCAAGGTAAGAACTTGCAACTGACCATGTTTTATTTTGTTGTTTGTTTATGTATTATTGTTCTCCAGGATGCCATGGCCAGAGCAATGGAAGACTATCCTGATTCTTGTGCTGTGCTGGTCAGGCGTCATGGGGTCTACGTATGGGGGGATACTTGGGAGAAAGCTAAATCCATGTGAGTAGAAAATGAGTGTTCTTTTTTTTCTTTGGCTCTTCTTTGTATTTCATATTTGCCACTTCAGAAAATTGTACTGATTTTTTTTTTTTTACACCATTTTTTTTTTGTATAGAAGCACTTGGACACTATCCTTTCATTTATTCATAAACAAAAACAAAAAAGATAATTTTCAGGATATATTAAAATAATACAATAAATTTCATAATAAAATATATATTGTGCAAAAACTAAAACTAAATTCATTAGAAAACTTAAAGGACTAGTTTTGTGCAACAAATGTATTGGTAACATTGGCATTGTTACATTAATACAGTAGTGTCATCATTATGCACTGTTTAAAAATTCACTAAACTTTGGTCTCTTTTATTTGTTTTTCAATGTGCTTACTTCTTTCTTTCTTTCAAACATAGCTTCATGAGGGACAGAATTGTCTTTTGTGGCTCTTATCAAAGTTTTGTCCTTCTATGAAAAATATGAATGATTGAGAAGTGTTTTTGATTCATTATTCTATAGCATTACACATTTCTTATGTTGAAAAGAATCAGTGATCTTTACATAGGTCATTTTATGATAAGAGAACAAGATCAGTGATTGAAAAGGCTATTGGTTCATAAAACAAAATCAGTGATTGATAGGTAAGGTTATTGGTTCATTGGTTCTCTATCTTTACATGGGTCCTGTTGAAAACAGTGTTGAAGAAATGTTGTAGGTTCATTATTCTATATCTTTACATCTCTTTATGATTTTATTAAAAAAAATCAGTGATCAATAAGGTTGTTGGTTTGTTGGCTCTAAAACTTGACATAGGTCCTTTTGCAAAGAAATAAAAATCAGTGATTGATTGGTATTGTGGATAGGTCCTTCTAAAAATAAAAATAAAAATATCATAGGTTGGTGTTTATTTTTTGTTTCTTTGTTTTTACTTAGATCCTTCTGCAGTGAAAAGAATCAAGGATTGATAAATGTTGGTTCAACAATTCTATATTTTTATGTAGGACTATTTATGATAAAAAGTGTCAATGATCAGTGTGTTGTATGTTCATTGATTCAGTAATTTGACACAGGTCCTTCTGAAATGAAAAAAATAATTCAATGATTAATAAATGTTATTGATTCATTAATTCAATAATTTGACACAGGTCCTTCTGAAATGAAAAAAAAAAGCAATGATTAATAAATGTTATTGATTCATTGGTTCTATAATTTGACATAGGTCCTTCTGTGATGAAAGCAATCAATGATTGTTAATTTTATTGTTTGTTCTTTGGTTAAGATCTTCATATAGGTCCAGCTATGAAGGAAAAATCAATAATTGATTAGTATTATAGGATCTCTACATTCTTGATGAAAAGAATCAGTGATTGACAAGTTCATTGATAGATCTTTGGTTCTCTATCTCATTAATTTTTGTCCTGTCTCATTAATTTTTTGTTTTGTATCTCATTAATTTTTGTTTTCTATATCTTTAAATTTTTGGTTCTGTATCTCATTAAGTTTTTGATTTTGTATCTTGATTGTTTATCCTGTATCTTGTTAATTGTTTGGTTCTATATCTCTTTAATTTGGGGGTACTCTATCTTGTTAATTTAGGGGGTTCTAAAACCTCATTAATGTTTTTTGTTTCTAAGCTGCTCATACTAGTTTATAGCCACTCTTAAAGTGGCTTCCTTTCTCTAGACTGCTAAATTTACTGCTGTGGGTTTTTTTAAAATTTTCTTTTAAGGTGGGGGTGTTCTTGTAAAGGAAACAAAACTATGTGTACCATTAAAAGACAGTAAATGGTCAACTGCTCTTTTACTGTAAACATTTTGTTCTAGTAGAAACATAATTTGAAAGTAACTCTATTTGTTTGATATATTCAAAAATTTAGTCTAAAAATGTTTTTTGTTTATTGTGTGGACATAAAAAATGTTTCTTTTTTCTTTTCTTTTGTCATGTGGAAAAACTGTTATGTTTTAGAGCTTTTCCAGAAGGAAGCCAATATTTGCTGAATATGTTTGCTCATATCCACAATAGTGCATGTACTTTTATATTTATATTTATTCACCAGGTGTGAATGCTATGACTACCTCTTTGAGATTGCTGTGCAGATGAAACAAGTTGGACTGAATCCTGAGGAGGTGCCAACACCACCAAAAAATGGTTACTTTGCAGATCCTACAAACTAGTATTATACCATTTCGCCTTATACTATTTGGCACTATTGCAACACTCTGTAACATTCTCTTCTAACAATGCTCATGCTACTTTCTAGTAATGAGAGGAATTAAGGTATTTGGTGTAAATAAGTGGATTGTTGAGGTGAGGTTGGGGTTTTTGCATCTACAGATTATACCGATCATTGCATAATTCAGGGAGTAAACATGTCATCATTTTCATAGACAGTATTAACCATTTTCACTGTGGGCACTAAAGATTTATAACTGTTTGGTGGAGAGCATTTCTAGGTTTTTTATTTTACTTCTCTTTGTATCATAAAAGCTAATAAAAAATATATGCTGAAAACAGTACAATGATATGTATTACACACATGAACTATATTTCACCATTTAAACACTCAGCAGCAGCTTCTGCGATTATTGGGCTCTCAGCTTAGTTTGTTACCATTGTTCTTTTGCTAATACAGTGAAACCTCGCTATTACATGATAATTGGAGTCCATATAATCAGATCGTGTTAATAGCGGGGTCACATTAATATGGGGTTTTGCAATACATGTATATGCAAATGAATATACTAAATTTCAGGAGTCATGCCACGATTGTGTTATATTCAAATTCACTTTATCATGGGGTGTATTATAGCAGGGTTCCATTGTACATCTCTCTTCTCTGCTCACTGCTCAGACTTTTTTAACATGTAAATTTCAGTTATAGATGAAAATTTCATTTACTTTAACCAAGTACCTTCTCTATATTTGTTTGTCACATGTAACATAATATAAATTATAGGTTGTCTCTTTTTTTTTTTTTTAAAGTTTTATTGATGGAATCTTGGTAGTGCACTCTAGTGCTTTTGAAAATTTAATGAATTTGGTTGATGGAGAATGTGCAATAATTTGCTCTGTAGTAAATTGTTATTTTTATTGGAACTTCATTGTGAAAGGAAGTTGTTAAAGTAATTATATATTGTAAAAGGTGCTTATTACCAAGGTGAATTATAATTGTACTTTCTTATGCAGGTTTTTATTTGGATAAACAGCTTATATATATAATTAATATTATCATTATTAACAAGATTATTTACAGTTTGAAATTTCATAAATCATGATTTTTTTTAAACTACAGATTGTATGTTATGGACTGCAACTTTTTGTATATGTTTCTTAATTATATTTTTATGAACTTGAAAAATTAAAATGCATTAATTTCAAGGTTTTCTCTACCTTAAAAATGTATGTAATACTGAAATACAGAATGCTCGTGTGCGAAGATTTTAATTTCTTTGTTCAGATAAATAAATTAACATCTAATCTGATGAACATTTAATGCTGTATTCAAGATCTACTAAATATTTAATGTCATAATCAAGATCTAATTACAATACATTTTATATCATACTCAAGATCTAATGTACAATATATTTCTTGTCATACTCAAGATATAATTTACTAAACACTTAATGTTCTATTCCAATACTGATTTAAAAGTATGGGGAGTTGGGATAGGTTCATTTTAACATTTTAATTTTTTTCAAAATACATGTACATGCAATTTTAATTTTTATTTTTTTATCAGAATATTATTATTCTACCTTTGATTTCAAAAGAAACAATAAATCTTCTGTATGATAGTTTCAGAAAGAATTTTACATTGAATTAAAGGTTTAAAAGTTGTAATTTTCCTGTGTATTATTCTAACTATACCATTGGCTAGATTGTAGACTGAAAACAAAATAACCACTACAATTCAGTTAAAGAGTTTCTTCCCAGGCTGCATGACCTAATTAGTATCTAAGTAAATATGATATATTTATATAAATATATTAAGTAAATATGATATCAAACTACTGTAGATTTATTTATGATCAATATGCACCTATATATTTCAAATACAGACTTTTTTTAGATTCCTGACATAATCAGAAATTATTTGCAGTTTGCAGGAATTAACTTTGAATCAGCATGAACACTAATATTTTAGTTAAAGTATTTGCTAAACCAGCAGGTCTTGCATAGAAAAGTTATATGAGCAGCAAAACAGAACTTCATTTTCATTCAGCAGTGCAAGACATTTGTAGATGTTTTGTATGTAGATGCAAAACTGAAAATTAATGTGATATTTTTCAGTCAAGCATTAGCAAAGCATCTTTATTAATAATAATTTAAGTTACTGCAAATGTACTGAATGAAATGTTGAAAATGAAACATACATTCTTTATTCACTGCTTTCACTAAAATAGTTGGTGTTAAATTTCCAAATAATTCCTAAAACAAGAAACCAATCCCTTTTCTGCCTAAGGAAGTTCTTTTAGGGAATGTGGATTTAGAGATATTAAATGGCAGTTAATCAGTACCTGACTGCTGGCAGTCTATTTTCTTTCAAACTGGACAAATGTAAGTATAAGTTTAAGTTCACAATTCATATACCGTTTTGCCAAATCTAAAACTTATAACACACCAACCAATAATCTAAGTTAAAAGTAATGAAAATTAACAGCTTATTCTCGTACATGCTGCCATTTGTTTGTAAGGCACAATTTTCAAGTTCAGTCAAACTTGAAACATACATAAAAATGATAAAGTAGACATCACTCTAAAAATAAAATATGTTTATAAAACAACAAAACAATTAAATAGCACTTTTTATTCTTTAATACAAATTATTTCATTTACAAATATGCACTACAGTCAGTTTAATCCTAATTATTTAAGCCTAGAATAAATTATTTACTCTAAAAAAAAATTAATGTATCAACATGCTGAGATTTACTGTGAGACATGGACAAAAATTAAGTGGCCCCTAATGACATAGAACTTTGTATTATATCGTTTAAATCTAATCCATATGTTCAAATACTAGCATCATAATTAAAGCGTGCATTTGCCTCTGCAATTTATTTTCATTCTGTATACATTTGCAAATGATTGCTGAATAACAGCAAAATAACTGACATTTCAAAACTGAATAACATTCTTAAAGTGAGTGAACAGTAAAATGGCCACAATATCAGTAATATATGGTTTTTATTAGATTGTTAATCTAGGAGGTTAGAAGAATCACTTTAAGTACACAGTTTATACTGCAGTTAATAGTAAAAGGTAAAACTCAGATACTGATATCATCTTGCATCACCTACTATCAGAATTCAAATGTATTCCCTTCAATTCTAAATATGTTCTGTATATGTATACTACTATTACTAGTTTAGCTTTGTATATTTTGTTGTAATCAAGTCACAAGGTCAAATGGATAACTGGAACATAGTTAATTAGGATTTTACTGAAATCTATATACATTCTACTAGTTTATTTAGTGGTTTCAATAATAAAACAATTTTCACGTGACAAAAGCATAATTGGTATAACCTGTGCATGTCCTTTCGTAACCAAACCTTTAATTTTATCAGTCTTTATTATGCTTGTAAAATCTGAGTATATAATTACTCTTTTGCCTGTTTACATATGACAATTAAAACATTCCAAAAAATTGTAACAAACAAAATATACCATACAAATTAGCTTTAAATGAAGTCTTAGACATAAAGACTGTCATAAAAAAAAACATATAAGGGGAACAACTCTATACCCTAGTCAAATTTATTGCAAAATGTTATCACACTGAGAATTAAAAGATTAAATAGATGAGTGGGCGGAGGTGTGTCAAAAGACTTCATGATGGGCAAGATATAAATATGTCTAGCAAAGATGTATATTATATATAAGGATGTATATGTGACATCAAAAGAATGGATCACACAAGTGTATCTAGCAAAAGCATTGGTAACGTGTTTAACAAAAGATAAAATAATGTGGCAGTCAAAATTATGATTACATGTAACATCTATAAGTTTCCCAGGCTCAACCTTAATCTGCTATGATCCTTAACTGGTCCCCAAAACTGAATCTCCTTTGGTTCATAACAAAAAATGTAATTCTAATATTTTAAAGACTTTCAAAATGGGTTTGTATTCTGATAATCAAAACAACGGGATAATTCCTGTTAAAGTTATTGCTATATTTAAGAAGTTACTGGTAATACTGATTTATTTTGAGTTTTTTTTTTTAAATTGCAAAAATGTTATTTTCAAAATATCTATAGGTTGTGAATCTTGTTCAAGGTTACACTGTAATGTGGTTAATTGTAATGTGGTTCTATTTTAATGCACTAAATAATAAAATCAGAAACTGAAATACACAGTACTAACTCACTGAAAGAGTAAATGTTTTAGACAATCATTTTCTTGAAGTTACAAAATCTTTGCTAGTTTGGAAAATAGCAGCAAATACATATATATTTGAAAAGACTTACGCTCTCAATTAAAACTTATATCAGTATAAATGAAATAAAAAATTATTTTTGACTCATTCATACATGTATTTTGAATTAGTTGCTAAAAAATTTAATCTGTTGACATTTTATTTTTTAAATATAAGTATAAATCAATCAACTGTGAACATGTAATAATAATAAAGTGACATTTTTTATAGTTGTATAATAGTTGAATGAAATATGAACAAGTCTTATAATAATTGGTATTTTATAGGTGTATAATAGTAGAATGTGAGAAAGTTTGGTGATGATGTGATATTTTTATAGTTGTATAAATAATAGAATGTTATATGAGAAAGTTTGATAATAGTATCATATTTTTATAGCTATTTAATAGTAGAATATAGGTTTAAATGAGAAAGTTTGATAGTAATATACTTTTATGGCTGTTTAATAATAGAATGTAAGTGTTATATGAGAAAGCTGATAATAATGTTATATTTTTATAGCTGTTTAATAGTAGAATATAGCTGTTATATCAGAAAGTTTGTCAGAACACAATTCATTGTAAGTAGAGGGATTATGTAGGAATGCACTAGTATACAGGTATATACTGCAACAATCTTTCAAATATTCACACCCCTTCTAACTCACCTAATTATACTGGAAAATCATCAGAGTGATAGATTTTGAGACAAGACAATAGAATGTTATAAGCAGAGCTCTGGTGTCCTAAAACAAAACAATAGATTGTAATAAACAGATCTCTGCACTGCTCACTAATATTGCGTTACAGTTATTTAAAAGCCAATCTTGCAAGAGACTGGCTCTTGCTGCAGACAATAACAGCATATCTAAAATGTGCATAAAGTTCTAGATTTTGTTTTCCCTAAATCAATATTAATTTGATATTTACTCATAACACAGTCCTCATTATAAAAAAAATTTTTTTAAATCATTGTTTGGTAAACATGCCACTGGCAAACGCTTTTGATGATCTTAATTGATAGTTCAGTCTTCGACTTAGTAAAACTACTAAAATTTCCTTTCTTTAAAGAAAAAATTCTGATTTAATACGTTTTTTTTATTATTATGAAATGTTTTATAAAATTTAATCCAACTGCTACTCGACCATCTGTACTGGCCGCCAGCACCCACCTTCAGGCATCCCAATGGACACCAGGGACAGCCACGACAACAACAACAACAACAACGCCACCAGTGAGGAGGTCGAGAAGTCGAACAACCCGGGCACATGTACACATTGGGTATAGATCTGGTGTGTTACTAGCCTGGGCTCTGTAAGACACCCCCTCTCACCATAACACCAGAAATGGCAACATCAACGCCACCGCCAGGAACAACAATAACATCGACTTCAACCCATGGATCACCAGGTTTGGAGTCCGCCTTTGCCGGCCAGACATGTTTTCTCAACGGGTGCATGCAGCAGCAGAAAGGCACCCCCTCTCCAAACGCGAAAGCGGCGGAAGCCGGAAGCGTTCCCCACATTCAATTCAAATGTTTTGGGAAAGTCAAAGATGTTTTATTTATTTATTCAGTGTTATTGATCAAGTGACATTTTGAGCCTGGATCAGACAGGAAGGACCCTAAATTACAGGTCCTTAATACTTTCCTTTAGAGGGTAAAAAAAATAATTTTAATGCATAAATTATCTAATCATTCTTGAATTAAAATAAAATTATTTTTAAAATATCCATTCAAAATCAGCCTCACTTTTAATTTTTATGATTAGATTATAGACCTGATGATATTAGCTGAAGACTAAAAGCCCAAAAAGTAATTGTAAAAAGTAATCCAATGGCCAAGAGGTTAACATAGTTGTGTTATCAATAAGTCCTGTTATGAAGACAAAATAAAATACAATAAAATAATAAATAAAATATAATAACAGAATAAAAGTCAACACATTTCTTAATTATTAAAATATTTTACAAATAATGTCAACCTACACATTTTCATCTCAGTTATTAGGAAATTATTAATCTCATCTGTGTTTATGAAGATAATATATAAACATGATAATAGTCTTAAAACAAGTATTAATCTCTATGGCTAGGTGAACAGGGAAGAGGCTAGGGAATAGAAACGTAAAACACTGCAGCTATGTGAGAAGAAAGGTGGTAGGAAACTTGTTTTAACCATCAATCACTGGAGGAAGAAAACTGAATATTCATAAAATGTTACACAATGCGGTGAGATTCAACCTGACACCAAAACAGATATCAGGGAAGAGTGGGATATCAAAGAGAGGTGACAAAAAACATCCTCCAAAACAAAATACTTGTAAAACCCTTGAGTTTTTGGATCAATATATTGATCTTGATTTTGAAACACTTGGCAATAACAAAATGTCTGAACATAAAGAACATGAACTCTTTTAGATTTTCAGATCATCTCTGGAACCACAATGCAATGGTTGCATTATCACCAAAATCATGTATCTTACAATGTGGAAGATGCATAACTATACAAAACACTGTATAAGATCATCTAGTCAGAGATTTTAAAAATAAACTGAGTTGAGTCAACCAGGCATGTGACTTGCACATTTTCTACTAGGGCTGGTGAATCTGCAATGAAAGCATACAAATATTATAGAAAATTTTTATATATACAGATATATAAAAAAAAGTATTTTAATGTATGGATACAAATGTTACACACTGAAAGAAGCAACCATATATATGGAAAAGTATTCTGATGTATGGATACAAAATATATATTGATACTTAACTATTCAACAAAATTACTGTACATGGAAATGAAACAATTAATAAAATCAACCTATTATAGAAATACATGCATAACTATAAAACCAAGTTCTCACTTTATATGGTTCAATGAAACTGTTTTACAAGGTAACACATTGTTAAAAAAAACATTCGGCTTTAATTGCAGTTATCAATAATTTAACAGAGTGATATGTTGTCAAACTAAGAATGCAATTATTTTGTTACAATAATGAATTACCTTAAATTTTCTAGTACAACAGAAAAAGTACACAGGGTTTTATTTTCAAAGTGTAAACACTGGCCTGGTGTACAGCAATAAGGATGTAGACAATTGAAGCAATTTGCTTTTGTAATTGTCCATGACAAAAATTCAATCACATGAAACCAATTTATAAGTTCAAAATTAAAAATTCTGAATAATTATTACAAAGAAAAAAAAATAGTTTTTTCTGTTTATTTATTTATCTAAGACAGAAAACAGAGGGTTAAACAGCAACATATTGTCTATTTGTGTTTCTGTTGCTTTCAATTGGACTGTCACGGGGAAGAGGATGGAGCCCAAATTTTATTTTGTTTCATGATCTAAAACCTGCTAACAGACTAAGGGAAGTAACCCTTCAGACAAGGAATTTTTTTCCCGGAGATCAAGTAATATATAGACAATCTCCATCAGGCAGGTGAATATACATTATGATAATACTCTACCCAACAGATAAGTAAGAAAAAAGAACATAGAATAATGATGATAAAAAAAATTCTTTTTCATCCCAAAAATGTGTTTAAATATTATCTTTAAACAACATTTACTTGCACAGAATCTGCATGACATATCCAAATCTAATGTGAACCATTAAAAAAAAGAATTGCTTTTCTATAACGAGTCATTTTTACTTAACAATGAGTAATTTTACTTGTCAAAAATGAATAATTACTTGTCTATGAAGAGTAATTGCTTGGCAATGACAAGTTATTGTTAGTAATAAATAATGTCAATAACGAATAATTGCTCGTCAATGAATTACATTAACAGCTGCTCCAAGTAAATAGTCATTCATTCTACATGAAGGTGAAACACTAAACATTAGTTCTGTAATGGGATGGAGTAAAAGTGCAACATTACTAAACATTAGTTTTGTAATGGGTGAAGTAAAAGTGGAACACTAAACATTAGTTTTATAATGGGTGGAGTAAAAGTGGAACACTAAACATTAGTTTTGTAATGGGGTGGAGTAAAAGTGGAACACTAAACATTAGTTTTATAATGGGTGGAGTAAAAGAGAGGGATGACATAATGAGCACAAGTACATCCATATTTCAATTTTAATTTATACACATACACATTATTGGCTTTAAATCAGTCATTAAAATAAAGACAAATAAATATACTAACTCAATGGAAAGTAGGTGTCGTTTCCTATCTCAGCACGTGCTGACTCAGCTGCATGCTTAATTGCAAAAAGTGCTGCAGAAGCCAGCACCATGGGTGGTTCCCCAGATGCTGAGGCAAAAAAGAAGCAGAGTTATTTTCCTTAAGACTACATCTAATCTATTTCACAGTGCTGTGTCGTGTAAGGGTGTTATTTTTATAATTCAGCAACATATGATTCTTGTATCTTATTTGTATGTTTAAACTTTAAAAAAATTTATTTTCTGATAATTTTACTTTTTATTATCCATAAATATATGTCAGAAAAAAAATCAGAAACAAATGCTAATTTATTTATTTTGTTTAATTTCTTGACATGGACTTCACAAAACATTCTTAAAAGTGACAAGTATTTACTAAATTATTATTTTATGCAACTGACTGCACACAGTGATTTGTTAATAAAAAAAAACCTAGAAATTATCAAACAAGACTTTAGAATCAACCTAATAAATTATTGCTATAAATTTGCAAGTACATATATTTAATCCTATCTCATAGGTAGAGAGCTAGAATGGCACTATATGCTATGTCTATTTTGTTATCAAATATCACAGTACATATCAAATACAGAAGCATCCCTAAAAGGAGATGGGTATAATCAGATATTCAAGAAGTGCAGTTTTTTTTTATTTCAACCTTAACATTATGTAGTAGATTGCATTCAACTGAACATAATAATTTGTTCAGATTATTTTCATTTAATCCCCCTTCCGTTTGGTTTTGAGCAGAAATTTATGAAATTTTCTTTAGACTAAAATAAAGTCTGCTTTAAGAGACCTGGTTAATGCTAGAACACGGGTTTCCTTCTGAGGACGATTTTAATGTTATCAAATAATGTGAGATTAGTAAACTGTACATTTCAATTAAGCCTCTATCTCCACTTAAGCCATTATGTATATTATTATAAGTCTCAGCTTAAGTCAATCATATTAAAATATGGATCAATTAGAAATATTATTAGTGTAAAATATTTCATGATGTGTTGTAATGTGGGTTTATACTTTTAAGGCCTTCCCTTGCATTTAAATGCACTCCCTTACCTTTGGAACGAAGCACTCCAAGAGGGTTTGGTGCATTCTTCAGCAGAGTCAAGCGAAAGTCAATAGGTAGGTCTTTAGGCATTGGAGGTTTGTACTCCTGTTATTTAATCCAATGTCACATTTAATTCACTGTCATACTGTAATCCAATTTTAAACTGCAATCTGCTATTACAATTTATCCACAGTTTCATTGCAATTAACTGTCACATTTAATCTTCATGCTCTGTATGATATTATTCTTTCACATTAAATCCACTATCACATTTAATCAAAATGCCTAGTGAATTACTTCTATCACATGTAATCCCTGTATTCATTAAGATATTACTCCTGATTATTACACACTGATAAATAATAATGTCATGTCACTTTCTACAACATTCCATTTCAGTTTTATTATCCACAATACAAAAATTTAAATGAACACTAAATGTCCTACAGCCAATCAATTATAATTATTCAAACATATTTGGCTTTCTATATAATGCCAAGTCAATATGCATGTGTCCAGTAAATGTGTCCACATGTGAATGGAGAGCTGAAGTGACAGTTGACAAACATCAAAGTTAATGCCAAGTCACAAGGAGTAGAATACATCCAGTAAATGGGTTCACTGCATGGTTAGAAAAAGTAAGTGTGCAATTTACAGTTACTTTAAAATAAGCAAATGCCAAGTCACAATGATATGGCCAGCAAATGAATTTGAGATAAAGTTAAAACACGTTCTAAATTATATTCTCTTAAACTTTTAATGTGACATTATTTTATATTTAAAAACATCATTATATATTTTCCATTTTAAAAAATATTCCCCCCCCCCCCAATTCAGTAAATAAATGCCCCAAGGGGAAATAAACAAAACAACTCTGATTCAATGAGTATTTACTATCCCCCTTTTAGTAACTTAGAGCATGGTATAGAATGAAAAGCAGAGAAACTTGGAAGGACTTTTAAATATCCTCATCTGGTAAGCATTTGGAAAAATAATTATTTTTATGCAGAAAAATTCCTTTTTGTATTATACAACCAGATGAGCATACAGATAGGAGAATAACAATGGGGTATTATGTGCACAGTGCAAGTGAACAATGCTTAGGAATAAAACTGCTACTCATGAGAGATGGACTAGGCTGCAGGTAACAGGAAGATCAGAGGTCCAAACTTACATCTCTCACTTAAAAATCAAGAGAAAACTTATGACCCTCTACTGTTATAAACTCCTTCAAAACCACGTTTCTCTAAAATGCCAAGTGGAATGAAAAATAAAAAAGGATCTGATCCATCCAAGACTGAGGATCCCAGGATGAAAAGACTATGGCAGTGCCTATGAGAAAAGAAGTCAATGGAAAAAAAAGAAAAAAAATAATCTCTGATTTCGCTGGCCAAATAGCATTTAGTCAGGCCTGTAATGAATGTTCATATGCTTTTTTAATGACTCATTTCAGCATGGTGACAAAGTTCGAATATGAATCTCCGATAGAGAGGTGAGAAAGAAATGTTTAAATTTTGCTCTTCTGATCAACTGCGATTTAAATACATAATTTATTTTAATGCTCTAACTGGGTTCTGCATGAACGAGGCATATTCATCTGAAGAAAATGTAAAGGGAAAGTAACAAATGACTGAATGCCCTGATTGGGAAGAAAAGGAAAACATTGTAAAAAATTAAATAATGTAAATAAACATAAATAAGGTAATTAAGGTACAAAACCCTTGTCAATAAAAAGAATATCAGTGTTACCTTCTCTTTTTCTTCTATTGGGGAATTTTAAAAAAAATAAATATCAAATTGTTTAGAAACTATTTCAAAATTCTGATGCTTTCTCTCCCTTTTCTATTTTGAAATTTTAAAAAATAAAAATAAATATTTTCAAATTGTTTAGATAGTATTTCAAATTCTGTGGAAATCATGTAATCTCAACAAAAATGACAACACAGAGTCAAGAAATTAACATACCCAAGTACTAGATGTGAGGGCAACACCAGAATCTGGGTCGTACTTCATCTTCTCAGTCAAATGGTATCCCAAAGCCATCATAAACCCACCTTCAATTTGCCCTATGTCAATCTCAGGGTTGATGCTGAAAATTGTTTGTCATATTGCTTAAAAAAATAAGTCGTAACAGACATCTTCCTAAATATTAAGAACTAGTATGATTAATAGTTTGAAGAACGAGCTTTCTCAGAAATGAAGTAAATATTAATGGTAAAATATCTAACAAAGTACTTTCCCTCCTTACCCTAAAATAGACTTCTAAATTCTGAAATAAAATAAATGTTGAATAATATTAAGTTACTTTTTTGTGAAATAAAAGGTTAGCAGGGGAAGTATTATATCTAGAAGCACTTAAATATCCTGCTTAAAACTATCAGGAATTTTTCAGACCACATACATGGTACTAAATATAATCCACAGGTACTGGTTTGACAATAAGAATATTTAAGCTGAAAATATTATAAGAATAGAGTTACCCAGATTCTTGATTCTTGACTATTTGTTTTTTAAATCAAATCTTAGATTCAATTCAGTTATATGAAATAATTATTGTTATAGCTAATTAAAAGAACGAACATTACAATTTTAAAACTTAAAAGAGTTACTTATAAAAACCCACATATTAAAAGTATTTGATAAAAACATCAGAGTACCACATAACTCATCAGATAAAGCCAAAGGAAATTTCCAACCTCTCTCCACAGTCATATAGTAAGTCAACCCGAACAAGTTGTGACTGCCCCGTTAGTACATCAATTTCTGCCTCAGCCACAACAGCTGCGTATACATTGTAATGAGCATCATACTTGTCTTGAGGGCTGACACTGTTACAGAACAAATGTACACAGATGTACAGTATTATCAAAAGTGTGATATACTTGTCTTGGGGGCTGACTGTCACAGAAATTATATATACAGATGCACAGTGTTATCAAAAGACTTCAGATACCAAACTATGAGCTTGTTAATCATTAAATGATTACAATCAGTTAAGTAATAATTACTCATCTTAACATAATTATAGCAGTGCCATAGCCAGTTAAGTTTACATAAAATGCTAAAATTAAAACCACAGGAATGAAAGGTCAAGACAAGATTTAGTCATAAATATACAACAAATTGGAAGCAGAATAAAAGACTCCATAATCTCACTTTCAAAGCATGTGGAGAAAAGAAATGGGCCTGCCAGTTTATGCAGTTTATGAAATTCAGTCTTAACAAACATTTTTAAAATGTCTAAATGTTTAAATGTTTAACTTTTTAAAAATGTTAAACAAACATATCTGCTGATGTCATCAGATTCAAATAAACTTACTAAAAGCGTGCACACAAGTCTAGTCCTTCTGTGTAGCATTCAGTTACAAGCTCAAGCCAAGTTGGGTTCTTCATCTTTTGCCGTACAGGATCCATGCGAGCTTTGAGCTCCTCGCAGCATTTGATTACTCCCTAAAAAATAATATTGTCTCAGATAAATTGTAATACTAATACCCTCTGATCACTCTCCATAATGATAGCTTTAAATTTTATGTATATATAATAATATTTTAAAGCAAAACAGCTTACATCCACACTAAAAAAAAATATATCAGTGAAAGAAACAGGCAAAAGAGTTCATAAACTTTCATTTCTTATTCTTATGTGATTGCGAAACAATTCATATTGAAATGTGAAAATATTTATAATAAATGATTATAATCAACATTCAAAACAAATTTTAATGATTATACTCACTAAACAGTTCAGATCACTTGTAACACTCCCACCAGTTGTAGCAGAGTTGGCATTAGCAGTTGAAGATCCCTTTGTAACTCGAATCAAATCTAATGGCACACCCAACTCATAGGCACAAACTTGTGACACCTACACAGCATAAAAAATGTCAACAACAAAATAAACCACAAATGTATAAAAACACATTTTTGTAACTGACCCAAAAGAAATTCTGAAATAATCCTTCATAAAGTATAAGATTACATTAGATATTAAAAATTAAAACAAAAAAAAAGAAACCAGCAACTACACCAGTCAGAATAATGCCACAGATTGAATATCCATCCATAAAAGACCACAAGTGTGATGGCAGGGTTTAAGAACTGATTCATTCAGATGTACAATTTAGGCAGTAGGCAGGTCAGCCAGTGAACATATTCATCCCACCTAGTCAGAGCATGTATGACTGTTCTTATAACTAGGTCCAGCAAAAACTTTTTTAAATAGTCCATATTTTGGTTTAATAAATAGTCAATCTTCTGGTTTAAAAGACACTCTATCTTTTAGAACAAAACAGTCCATCTTTTGGTTCAGAAAGTCTCACAATCAGCACTCTTGTCAAACACACCAAGAGTTGATCAGATTAAACAATTAGAAGGTCAGATTTAGGCAAAATCAAACCAAATTTCTCATCAGACTCACAGACCAATCAGAACTGTCTGCAGAACAAAAAAAAATAAATAAAAATTTGAGTTTTCAATTTTTCATTAACTGCCTCTTAAAAGTTCTCTATCCTAATAATGAATATGCCATAATGAAACATGCAGCCATTTCCAGAGGTTCGCTTGAAAGCCTGGAGATCAGAGAAAGTCCAACATATTAAATTTCCAGTAGACTTAATACTGAAGTAGTTGGAGAGGGGACAGAAATTGAACATCTACACATGATGCATTCTGAAGGACAAGTTTCAAGGACATGTTTCTTCAAAAAGTATTTCTATACCACCAGGTCACCAGAAACATACACTAGCACAAAATCTCATATTAAACACGACTTGTAATAAAAATAGCTTGTGGTGTCCTCACTATAAGGCATAAGCTGATGTACACAGGTCTTTGCCTTAGTATTTTTTTTTAGGGAAAACTGAATATGGGTCCTCTTTCCTTGTGAATCCCAAAATTGTGAATTAAGAATCACACAAACATCTGAAATTTAAGAACTAAAGAATAATCCTCTGTTCAGACAACAAAGTATTTTGAAAAATTAAAATGAATTTGAAAATAAGACAAAGAAATCAAACTTAATATTGAGTCTATTATAAATGTAATCATGTCAATATGATAGCATATGTTTGTGCACACACAAATACATTATACATGTGCAAACATTTGCATATACCACAAACACACATGCTCACACACGCTTATACATGTGCAAACATTTGCATATACCACAAACACACATGCTCACACACGCTTATACATGTGCAAACATTTGCATATACCACAAACACACATGCTCACACACGCTTATACATGTGCAAACATTTGCATATACCACAAACACACATGCTCACACACACTTATAAATGTGCACAAACACCAACACACACCTACAAGTGCATGCACATTCTAAACACATGCTCACATGCACACATATAAATACATATACACATGCATGCACACACACACACACACACACACACACACACACACACACACACACACACACACACACACACCACACACACAAACACATGCTCATATATGTGCATATACACATATACACACATGAACTCATATATACACATACAACACACACACATACAACATAACATACCTCACACACACAAACATATTTACTGGACTACCTTTTGATTGATGCCCTGTCCAACCTCTATGCCTCCATGCTCAATGACAATGGTACCATCACTATGGAATATCGCAACGAAAACATTGTAATATGTTGACTGCCAAATCAGACCAAACCGAGTAGGGACTAGGGACAAACCACGTTTCTTCCATCTATTAGCCTAAAGTTGAGAAATAACAATCAGTAGTCAGTAATGATCTCCTTCAAAATTTGTTCTACATTGAGACAAAATTATATTTTGTAAAAAAAAATATTGCAATCCACACGCTTATAAATCCTCCATGCCCTCCTCTAAACAAAAATAATTTTTAAAAAATTAATTCTTCATTTTACCTGATTGTATTGTGTTACAGCTTGCTTTCGTTGTGCCAAGTCTGATGATGTCTCCAACTGAGACACTATATCACGTATGTTACAGAAGTCCAGTTTCATTCCATGGGCAGAAATCTGCACAGACAACTGTCCAATTATTTCATGATGGCTTATTTGCCATACATGCATGCATAAGTCGAGATAGGATTGCTACTCAGAAAGTCACAAAGCAAAACTGGCTCTTGTTCAACAACACACAGAGACACTTTACAAGTGTGAAGATATACAAGTGACATGAATAACATGTTCCAACTACATTCAAATACAAAACAGACACTCAGACATATGCATAGGTATTCCACTAAAAGACTGACCTGTCCTTTCTGGTAAAGATTTGACATGCGGACCTCCGTAGGATCTTTGTTGAGAGTCTTTGCAATGTGTTCCATTATTGATTCCATAATAAACTGACCAGGCACTGATCCTGTTCCCCAAAAATAATTTAATTTGATTTATTAAGACGATCTGGACAGAAAATATAATTTAATTTTATGAATGTATCTACTTTATTTTTTTAATTGTTTGCAAAGAAACCATTTTTTGTAAATGTGTGACAAATATATTCCAATTAAAATCGTTTAATGTAAATTACCTCAACCCTAACCTAAGATTAAAGCATTTATATGCCTTTTCTGCAAGGATAAAGGTAAGTAGAATATTAAAGATATGGGTTTAAATCCATGGATGATAAAATATTACAGTTTCTGATAAGAAAAACTTGTTTTAATTTTTAAAGATCATTTACCATCATAATCTCTAGAAATCCATACCCACCACCATTATTTTTAAAAAAATAAACAACACCAGTATGCAACATAGTGTTTAACATTACAAGCATTTACCATGAGCATGACAGTAAGTGTATAAAGCATTTACCTGGGGCATGACAGAACGTGTGGAATGCATTTACCTAGAAATGACAGTAAGTGTGGAAAGCATTTACCTGGGGCATGACAGTAAGTGTGGAGTGTATTTACCTGGGGTACATCAGTAAGTGTGGAGTGCATTTACCTGGGCATGACAGTAAGTGTGGATTGTGTTTACCTGGGGTACATCAGTAAGTGTGGAGTGCATTTACCTGGGCATGACAGTAAGTGTGGAGTGTATTTACCTGGGGTACATCAGTAAGTGTGGAGTGCATTTACCTGGGCATGACAGTAAGTGTGGATTGTGTTTACCTGGGGTACATCAGTAAGTGTGGAGTGCATTTACCTGGGCATGACAGTAAGTGTGGAGTGCATTTACCTGGATCATGACAGTAAATGTGAAATGTATTTACCTTGAGCATGACAGCAAGGGTGGAAAGCAATTACCTGGGGCACGACAGTAAGTGCCAGAGGGTTTGTTGGTCTTGACTGCCATTGGTGTAAAATTCCAGTTTTCACAGTAGTAGGCTGTGCCAGAAGAAAAGTAAATTATCAGTTTCACTGGGTTATCAGTAAATGAGATACTACATTTAAAGCTAGAGTCAAAAGTTACTTAAGAATAAGAGAGAAAGACAATTAATATGGCTTAGATCAATTATCTTCTTATTTGAAAATACTATTTCACAAGAAAACAATCCAGATGTGCACACTGAAAGAAAGTCACGTTCACAGAGACATACATAAAGGGGCCTCCACCATAAGCTCCCATGGAAGAGAAATTACTTGGAGGTAGCATGCTCTAGGTGACAATAATCTCCTCCCCTTTAATACCATTCTTGCTTCGATATGTGTCATGGGGAGAGGGAAAGAGACTCGCCAGAAATAATTTTTTTTTAATTTGTTACTTCAATCATCCAGTCAAGGCCACCTGACTATCGTATAACTACAGTCAGTGGGGTTTTTTTTGTTGTTGTAAACACTAGTCTAAAAGCACAAATGTAAATCCATCCCACATTTCAACATAACAGTTCAAATTAAAAACCCACATTTGTTATTTCACTTTCATAATCTGTTCTGTTAAAGTCAAGATTTATGCATGGTATGTGTGTGGAGTTTTATCTCACTATTGTGATATTTTAAGTGTGAAGGTAGATATATTTATTTAATTCAGTATGATATATTGTATCATTAGTACTTGAAGTGCACTTGGGGTAGCTAAACTTGTTTACATACCTCAGGTGTAGGTAGCGAAATGAAATTCTAGTGCAATAAAGTGTCATGCTAGCAAAGAGAAACATGAACTTTCAAGGACATGTGCATTACATTTTGGGAAAAGCTAACTCAGCAGAATTTTTCTAGGACTTGAAGCAGGAATAAAAAGAGAGAGAGAGAGAGAGAAGAGAGAGACAAGCAGTGATATACAGTTTTAGTGGAGAAAGGTCTCCTCTCGTCACCAGTTACGATGGAAAAATAACTGGGCAACTTAAACACAGTGGAAGTTCACTGGAATCAAGAAGTCCTCGCTATTTTGGCAAGACACGCAGGCCATTATAGTGTGAGGGTAGAGCAGTCAGCCAGGACACCTTACCCGGGGACAGCCAGAAGCCTTGAACCAGTCCTATTCTGTGGGTGGAGCAATTGCATCCAGATAGATAAATGCAATGTTTGGTGGCACCAGATGTTGGTGCAGCTATATTTTTACTTTCTATCTTCTTCATAAGGAATTGGACAACACCAGCTAGACAAACATGTTTATCAGCAGAAAAGTAGAAGTAAAACTGAAATTATGTTATTATTCATGGAATGAGGTAGATGTGTACTTTCATCTATTGTCTCCCCATGATGCTTTAGGATTTGTGTGCTATGGGTAATTCTAACAGTAAGGTTTAGTTGTAATGAGGTAAAAGAGCAGGAAAAATGATGGCAATATCAATTAATATTTTATTCTACATTATGCTTTGCAATAAAGAAATAAATAAAACATTAGATAATTATACTACTATTACCACCACTAATAATAATGTAACCAGGGGAGAGAATGACCATTGTCCAGCCAGGTATACATGTTGGTTGTCAGGTCATCAGTGGTGCCCCAATGGTCAGCAAGACTAAGGGATAGATAGATAGAATAATAATAACGCGACCAGGGCAGAGACCAGTGGTGTCCCAACAGTCAGCAAGACTAAGGGATAGATAGATAGAATAATAATTATATGACCAGAGGAGAGACTGACCATTGTCCAGCCAGGTATACATGTAGTAGAGAGAGTTGTCATTAGGAGATGCACCACAATCTGCATAATATGTAATCTTCACCCCATTAAGCATACCCTCTTCTGTAAACCCTACCTGAAATAAAGTATTAAAAATACTGGAATTAATATTTTGTTACACTTAATCATTTCATGAGGGTTCATGGTCATATAGCAATAAATTTAATTGATCATAATACAATTAAGATAAATTTTACAAAATAAATTTCATAAGCTTCCTCTTAACGATTTCTTTTAATTAAATCACTTAAGTCATTAAAACTGTGATAGCAAATGAACTATTACCAAGAGGTGTTATAACTATTGAAATTACACATGCATCATTTTAAAAAAAATATCCATATATTAATATTTTGACCTTTCATGCAGTACCTCACTTCCAAAAAGTGAACCTTATATGTAGGAAAACAATAACAAATGTCTCATGGCTTTTATTGCCAAAAAAGTATACTTTAAAAAAACAAAGCTTACTCACTGTCTTTATATAACTGTCTTGCTTTTAACTTTAAGATCAAATTTTTGTTACAGTTAATGACACCTGAATAGTCCTGAAAATATTAAAACTTACTTCATAGTTTGCATAGTAGGGAAACCGCTTTCCGACAGCTTTCATATTTGTGTGAAAGCTCATTCGTAGGCGAACCGGCCTGAAATGCAGGAGTAAATAACTTATTAGTAATTTAGACCCCCAAAATGTGTGATATAAAGAGATATTATTTAAAAAATAATTTGATAGTTTTCAAACTGAATATAAGAGAATGCTTGTTGCCACCTCTTACCCTCAAAATGCAATTGCAGTGAGCTTTTCAAGTCGTTTTAACACAAATCCCTTCTCAAACCACTAATCTTTACCACTGCATTTTGCTTTTCTACTTGTCTCAGTCAACAGTTGAGTTCAACTAAGACTCTCTGGGGTAACTAATATGTATGTATAACTAATATGACTGTCTTTTGTAACTAATATGTATGTATAACTAATATGACTGTCTTTTGTAACTAATATGTATGTATAACTAATATGACTGTATAACTAATATGACAGGGGTAACTAATATGACTGTCTGGGGTGACTAGTATGACTGTATAACTAATACAACTATCTGGTGTAACTATTATGACTGTATAACTACATTATGACTGTCTGGGGTAGACAAACTAACTGTTGGATAGATAGACAAACTAACTGTTAGATAGATAGATAGATAGATAGAAGAATAATCTGTTCATAAAGACGTACAAATACTGTATTGTTTTGGATGTATTATGTGATAGTATAAATTTAGTCAAAACAAAGATAGCAAAATATATAAGATAGTATAGATTAATTTTAAAAAATATGAAAATAGCATTATTATGGTGATGAAAATCAAATTTACTTTGCACTCTACCCAGAACATACATTCACATGAAGGCAAAGGAAAAATTTTAAAAAAACTAAAAGTCTGTGGATAGCAATATCTTAGACAAATATATCTATTTGTACCCAAATTATTAGAAAATACTCGATGCTTTCTTTAACCAGTAAGTCTCCTTGCTAAGCAAACATGTATTTTAACTATAACAAGAAAATTTAACAATATTCTTTATCAATATTGAATAATAAATTAATGACAGGCACACTTTAAGTCAATTTGTATTTTTTTATTAAGGGAGAGGAAGTAAATCACTGCATTCTGTTTACTAACTGTTGCATTATGTATGCTGCCAAAGCACAGGCCCCTGAGACTTGAAAGTTGCGAGAGATTTTTGATCCAAAAGCTCCACCTAAATGTTTCACCTCCACAGAGACACTGGACAGAAGAAAAAAATGGCTGCAGCTGTGCTTTCAAACTTGAAGAACTACCAATTTTTGCACTTACAAATCTTGACCCATCTAAACTCATCAGTCAAAGAGCCAGAAGGGAATGTTTGTAGATGAGAGAGTGCAAACAAGTTAAGAATGTGATTGAGAGTGCAACTGTGAAAGTAAGTGAAACACTTGCTGAGCGAGTGTTTGTGTGAAAGTGTGACAGAATCTGAATAACAGTTTCAATTAGTGTTGCTGAGTGAAATTGAATGTGTGATTGAAAGTTCATATACAAGAGAAAGAGAGCAAATATGTATGAGTGAAAAAGAATCAAAATAGTGAAAGTGAATGTGAGACAATATGAGAACTAAAATGGCTGCAAAGCGAACTGCTTCTTATCTGTCATATTAATACATGTTTCTATGAGGTATAATGGGTGACAGAAAGAAAATACAAAATTTGTAACTGAACCTGCTGCGTGGGATGTTCAAAACACTGGCCACAATCTCGCTTGTGCCATCAATCCACTGCGTTGATGCCTCCACATTCATGCCACCATCATCACTAGGCAGGCACCGTGCATACTGTGTCTCCAGCTGAAAATGGTACTGAGTCCCACACTCAATGCTCCCAGAAATTTGGCATGGCGATTTGGAGATGGCAGCTGTAAATGACCAGGGAAGAGATCTGTACCACTTTTGCACTATGAAGCACAAGCCTTTCTTCCCTAGCATTAAAAATGCATCAAAAGCTTAGTGTAAAGTATACTAAACAGCAAAAGATATGTTCAATATTTCTGATGATATTGAAGTACACTAAAATAACATCTTTTCATCAACAATCTTAGTAGATCATAAAATAACAGAAAAGAAAATAACAGTAAAGAATTCAGAGGTATACTGGATTTTTTCTACACTGATCATTGCTAAATCTGTCATTGTTCTCATCAACAAAAAACATTCTACCATCTGGATCTCCAACAACAAGAGGTTTGATGTCAACATCAAAAAATGACTGTTTTTGTATTGCTTCTTGCAGGTCTAACAATGGTGGCTGTACATTCTTGTATGTCACGTGGACCATAGAAGCAGCAGTTTCTGCTGTCATGAAGTCATCTGCATCAAAATGAAACAAAGACTTGTGAATGTCATTACTGTGAAATCATCTGCATTAAAAAAATGAAACAAACATTGTGTATAAAATTTCATCTGCATTGAAATAAAAACTGTGTACAGAATGTCATTAATGTTGTTAAAAGTCATGTAAATATAAAAATCTAAAACCAATACCATTTGTGTGCATTATGTCATTTTACTATAATAAGAAGTTATTTGAATAAAAATAATGTCATTACTGTGTTTTGTGCACAGTGTCAGCCATCATAAAGTGTCATCTGCATTCAAAAAAATCAATACTGTTTTGTGTGCAGATTGTTATTAGTGTTACTATAAGTTTTCTAAGTACAAATAAACACAAACAATTCTTGTCTGAGTGCAGTATGTCATTATTATTGTTAGAAATCATCTCATTATCTCAATCCAGTACTCATCTGTGTGCAGTATGTCTTTACTGCTGTTATAAATCATTTCAATAATATCTCAAACCAGTACTTGTCTGTGTGCAGAATGTCATTTACTGTTCTTAGATTATCATCTCAATAATATCTCAAACCAATACTTGTCTTGTGTGCAGTAAATCATCTCTGTTTGTCTTTACACACATATTTATAAAATACAAGTAAACACCCAGTGTTATAATACAAACACAGCAAATACAGGTTAAAACTACACCATATGATGCCCCAAAACTAGCTGTGGACATGAACTGGACAGTTTCACTGGCTAAAGTGCTTGAAGCAACTGTCACACTTGTGAGGGAAGTTTCACGAGTCTGGCAAGTTGATGGTCATATGTACTGAGTTTATATTAAGTACTTAGGAATATTCAGGAGCTAAATCCTTCAGCTCCATCTGTTTGGGGAATCAAATG
Organism: Sinotaia quadrata; assembly: GCA_028829895.1. NCBI lineage: Eukaryota > Metazoa > Mollusca > Gastropoda > Architaenioglossa > Viviparidae > Sinotaia > Sinotaia quadrata. Next base: position 37,419,165 of record CM054184.1, read on the forward strand.
GCTGAAACATATTTTTGTGTGTTTGTTTCTGTAGTTTAACATATCGGCACAATTAATCCACTGAACTAGCATGATAACTATATTCTTTTTTGTTTCATTTCTAGTGTACTATATAAGCTTAATTAATCCACAGCATTAGCATGATTAACCATTGTGCTTTCTTTATTCTAACATCACCTAATATTACAGTACATTTTTTGTAATCAATGTGTTCATATTCACAAATAGTTTAAATCTAAATAGTAAGCCTAAGTTCCAGGTACTTTTAAATAATATAAATAAAACCAGTAAACATTATATTTACTGGGCCTAAAGAGTTTGATAGGTATTGAACATACAATTTTTCTAAATATGGATAATGAATATAATTATAATTAGTACATACACTTGAACCTACTTTAACCTATTCCTCAACTCATCCTAAACATAAGCCAGACTCTTGACAATAGAGAAGTTCAGCTTATTAAAATAACTATAGCAACCAATCTTTTAAAATAAACAGAAGACAGAATGCATAAAAACTTGCTCCAAAACACCATCAAGCATATCAAATTCTCATGAAAATTGAAAAACAAAACATACATGATGTTAAGAAAAAAGAAATAAAAGAGTTATGAAGAATACATACTTGCCACAACAAGTCCTAAAGGTTGCCCTGCATACAAAATTTTACCACTACTTAGAATCTGCAAGAAAAAAGAATCAAATTCATGGTCTTAGAATACATGTTATGTAAACTTGGCATCAAAATTTATAGTTAGTAACACACATCTTGAAAACTAACAACAAAAACTCACAAACATGCTCTGTGCTAACTTGCAAGCAAAATATCATGATTGTAAGTTATGAATCTGGAAACAAAATGTTATGAATGCATGTCTTGATAACTTACAAATATATTAAAATATCTCATGAGTAAAATGTCTTAGAGGTAATTTATCATATCTTGCAAATAAAACATTGTAAATGTATATTATAACTTGTGAGTGAAACATTACAATTATGCATTTTGCAGATCCATCCAAGCCCCCAAATTTGTTTTCAGTTGCAAAGCCCTCTCATCCCCTTCATAGTTTGAAGGTGTCCATTAGTAACTCAGTAGCATAAGACCATTGAAATTAACAAACCCCAAAATCCCCAAAAAATCCCTTGAAAGAAAATAACATTTTCTCCAAACCTTTTACTGTTTGAAGATGTGCGTGCATGTGCATGCATGCATGTGAGTGTGTCTATGTGCGACACTCTTGATTTCAAGATGTAATGTATATTTATGTATTACTGTAATGATTGTTGGAAACAGTTGCTTCTGTGTATTTCATTTTAAAGCTTCTAGCAGGAAAAGAAAGGGCATGTTTCATATAATTTCCACTGATCTGTTAACTCACATATGTTTCGTTAAAATAAACCTAAAATTCATAATATACTTTGTAAATTATCATGCTTACCTCCTCTTTCATTGGGTAAATGGATGGAGGCATAAAGTTGTTCTGCCCTTTTAATGGAAAATCTGAAGCCTGAATAAACTTGTACACCCCTGGTATTTGCTGTTTTAAATTTGAATAAACAAAAATGCATATTCCTTGATCAGAGCTTTGATCATCATTTGTCAAGTGACCAAAACAAAATTATTGTAGCAACACAAGTAAGCATATGTAAAACACTAAACAAAAAACAATTGCAGTTTAGTAAATGCACAACTTAAGAACTAAGAATATAATATATACTAGAAATATTTGTCATTATCACTTTTATTTGTTATTCGTGCACTATTCATGTACCTGGTTAGGGTGGTGGAGAAAATACGAAAGTAAAATGATTAAGAATTTTCTTCAGCAAATGTTTTTCTCAAGAAATAATTCAATATCTATTCAGGAGAAGCTTATTTTTTTAATCATGGGGAATACCAAGAAATGTGAAAATTAAAGAACAATTACTAGCGCTGCAGAAGGATCAATGGTGTCTATTTCAGCATTGCCCACATTACTGATGACAAAAGCTGCAAAAACTTCTCCTTGCTGGAGACTTGTATCATCCAGATAACGAGTGACACCAGATGTCTACAAAATTGTAAAAAAATTAAACATCAAAGAGAAATTACAAAAAAAAAAAGCACAAGATGTTTTAAATAAAACAGTCCAAAATTATACAATGTGTTTAAGTGCATTTTTCTTAAGTGCAAGTGTACCAAATTTAAAGTGAAGTGACCACTATTCATCCACATAATGTGTAAGCATCTTTCAGAATAACTTTAAATGCACAACAAATGACAGTCAAGCCAGTTTGGGTTACCTGATACACAGCTTCTCTCTTGGTCATGGGTTTTGTGAGAGGCCATTCCTCTGTCTTGGTATCAAATGTTTGAACTGCTGATGAAACTGGTCGTTCTAGGCATGTTGCACCACTCTGATACCGTGGGTCCACCAAATTGGAACAAACTTTCAGCAAAAACTAAACACAAGCCACAAATTGTTTTATTCTCTACAGCAAAGTGTTTCTCTGTTGCTTTTATTCAGGAATATATATATTAACAATAAATGTACACAGAAGAATTTTTGTGATTTTGCAAACTGAATTAGATTTGCAAACAGAAAAAGCTCCTGAGTCTGCTTCTATTTTCACCCCCGATCTTGAAAGAGCATTCACACAATGTAATGGATAATAATACTCTAATGCCTTCTCTGTTTTGCTTATATTATCTAAGGGTACTGAGCTGAAAGAGAATATGCTTTGTCCATAAAAAGTTTATATCCACATGCTTAACATACTTCTGATATTTTTAATGGAGGAAACCAACCTTGTAAAACAATGCCTGTGATAGGCAGCGTCGATATTCAGGACTGGCCAGAGTAGGATCTGATTTGGGATTCAACTCTTCACCCAGCAACTTCATTGCATCTGATAAAAAACATCAATGAAGTGAGAATAAAAAGGTCTCTAAATAAAAAGACTTTACTCTCTTTATTCAGTTTTATTTATCCCTACAGGATGGACAAGCCATCATCACTTTAAAAATCCAGTCAGTATTCACAGGCAAAATTATTCTAGCTGATTGATGTTTAAAATCCAGTACTTTGTGCTGGTGTTAGCCCCATGCTTGCAGCTTAGTATACTGGACATAGTGCAATGCGTACTCTTAGTCATGTTTATTTGGGAGTATTTTAGGTCCTTTCCTCTTTTTTTTTTTTGTTTGTGGGGGTGGGAGGGATTTTATTGTTATTGTTTAAAGTCCATTTCCAGCATTTGCTGATTTTGCAAACTGGAACTAAGGCATAAGGAAAAATTAAGATGAAGACTAAGAACTGAAGTTTAGTATTTCAATCCCATACCTTTAACCACCTGAGCATCACCAAGCTGTTTTCCCAACAGGTAATCTTCTGTTTTGGTGGCATGGTTCTATAAAAACAAAAGAAGACAACTCTAACAGTTATTGTGGACAAAATCAGAATTAATTTATCTATCTAAATAAACCTATACTGTTGAGAACATACAAGCACAAAAGTGATTACTATATAATCAAAAACATATGAAAGAATATAAGAAAAAAACTTTGATGTACCAAATCTCCATTTATGCCTTGAAATACAAGAGTTGGGCGGGACAGAACAGAGTAATTTCTCATCTCATCCACCTCAAAGTTGAATCCAGCTGTCACATACCCTTGACAAGCCTGAAAAAAATTTTTGTTTTCTACGATTAATGCCAACTATATTATAAGTTCATTTTATTAATTTGAATGGAAGATATCAATTAACTAGACTGATTTTACCTCTAAACTAAAAAGCATTTATTATTAACTTTGCTAATTAAAACTACAACCAAAACAGATTTTGAAGGGGAGATAAATAATTAATGCAGAGTCATTAACAACAGCAACAACAAAAATACTGCATTCCAATAAGTTAATCTAATTGAAATTACTTTGTCCATACTAATCTGTATAGCATAAAAGATATAAAGATATTTATATTTTCAGAAATGCAATGAAGGAGACTGCTGGAATGAAGGCATATTTCAATATACAGTGATTTAAACATTACAAATCTATCTGTCTATCTATCTATCTATCTATCTATATATCATCTATCTATCTACCTATCTATCTATATATCTACCTATTTATCTATCTATCTATCATCTATCTATCTATATATCTACCTATTTATCTATCTATCTATCATCTATCTATCTATCTATCTATCTATCATCTATCTATCTACCTACCTACCTACCTACCTATCTATCTATATATCTATCTATCTATCTATCTCTCTTTATCTATCTATCTATCTATCTCTATCTCTATCTATCTATCTATCTATCTCTATCTCTCTTTATCTATCTATCTTTAATCTATCTATCTATCTATCTATCCATCCATCCCTCCATCTATTAGTCTTGTCAACTGTTGGGGCACCACTGATGACAGGACAACCAATTTCCTCTTTCCATTCTGTTCTCTGCTAATCTTACTGTATTGCTCAGTTTCAGTCCTGTCCACTCTAAGATGTTATCCTCCCATCTTTTCCTCATTACAAATCTAATTATAAGCAAATTAAAAATTATGACACACACAAAAAAAACTCTTACTTTGAAAAACAAGTTCCATGCTCATAGAGTAAAACATTTAGTTTATTTGACTTTGTTTACACAGTGCTTATCTTAAAAAGATGTTGGCATTGTTTACAGTATTTACTTTTTAAAATTGCTAGCATAGTTTAGTGTGTTTACTTTAAAAAGATGTGCCTTACACTCAAAGAAAGTTAAAATAATTTATAAGCCATCATACCTGAAGTCTTTGTGCCACACGATAAGTGTTCACATAGAAACGTTTGCCTGTGTACTTGGGAAGAATGGCAGCAATAATAACTTTCCCCTTCATATCAAGGGCCAAGAACTCTGATAAACTGTATAACTGTTGTGAGCCATCCCCATCACCTAAAGTTACACATGAGATGGCCTTGGCTGCATCAATCATTTTCTTTCAATTTTTGTCTGCCTGTCAAAAATTCTTGTATAATTTGTACTACATTAAATTTTACATCACTATGCAACAAAATAAACTAGTCACTATTCTCTTTTATTTTGCCACAAGCAACACATGGAAAATGCATGGATAGTTGTGCTTGTGTCTTGCTGCTTTTATCATAAGCTGAAAATTAAGTTCAAATATGTGAAAATTCAGAACAGCATATAAATACTAAATATGAAAACAACTGAAAGAATTGATGCTTCAGCAAATTAGTCTTCATCAAAGCAATACAATTTTAATAATGGCATAGGAACAATAAAGCTGATTCTTGTAAAAGTTTTTCCCATATTGTGTATGTATAAAATGTCTATATGTAGTGTTACATTTCTCTCCCCTTTGACTCTATAAATATCTTCAAATAAAAGTCTTGCTTGCTCACCAATGAGAAGTGTTGTACTAACTGTCTCCAGCAAAGTGTAAATGTCAGATACAAAATCAGGATGACTGTGCTTCAGCATCAAACTGCCTGCCCAGCACCCAATCTGAAACAACCAATGGAAAGTCCCCTTTCATGATGTAATCAATGGAATGTCTCTTTTCATTTAATATTTAATGTTATTATTAGGCTGGTTGGATGTAAAACTTTTCCCATTCCACTTTGTATCAGATCCCTGGCAAAGACACACATACAGTGAACACAGTGACACCTACCATTTAGAAAGGCTAACTCTTACTGTCCTTTTTAGGACTCATCTCCCCTATATTGTTCAATTACAAAATATACATTCTGTTGAGTTCAACTCACCAATATGGCAACACCATCTACATACCACCTCTACAACTGCAGTAAAAGATACTGCAACACCTGTGACAAAATTCACTAATAAGACAAACTACTACCATCTCATCCTACCAGACAGACTCAATAGTCATGAAAAATCTACTTGAGTAACTAAATGACAAAAGTGGTTAAGTGGAAGAAAAGGCAGCAATCCATGAAATTTCTCAATACTTACATACTCCACAACAAAAGAATACACATCAGATCCACCTGACTATATACTAGAGCATGATGAAATAGACACAGAAGACTACCATAACTCTTACTCTACTGAATACACACACTCAGCCAACATAACTCTTACTCTACTGAATACACACACTCAGCCAACATCTCAGTCATGGAAGACTATCTCACAGAAACCACCACTATGCCAATGCCTGAAAATCACCACCACTACACAGACAGACCCTGCACTATATGCTACAACCACTACTCAAACAGATAGGACTGGAATACACACCACAGACATAAAAACTACTCCAATCAATACAAGACACAGATACATTGTCATGACAAATGCCATCAAGATTCAGTTGGAAACACACTCAAAATGAAGACAAAACACAGAGCACTACAGATCTCAAGGCCATCTACAGTACACCAGACCACCAAAGCCAACTCAGAGTCATCCAACAACAAAACTCAAACCAAACTAGAACATTCAGGAACAACAAGCCAAATACCACAAGAAATTGAGAACAATAAAACTACAATCAAAATCCTAGCCACAGAAAATACACAAAGCAGAATTTTTCACATAAAGACAAGCATGCAAATAACAAAAAAAGAGAGAGATGCAGGCCTTCCAAATGGATAGATGTTCAGCAAAAACAGACAGCCACCTAACCCAATATGGCATACATTCCACATTCAAACCAGGACTACCAACATTAGAATTTCTATGGTGGCTGTTCAGCACCTATCAAAAACACTACATTCCACTTCAACACAAACTGCCAGTATTGAAACAGTTCATCATCCCAACCCAGTATGGCAAACAAAAACTGATGGTGGCAAGGCAACCAATTCTCTACAAAAGCTAAGTAAACCTGCTATAAAACCAAGGACAGTTGCATCTCGGGCGAAAGAATCACAGAAGTCTCAAACTCAACGAGAACTCACCTGTAGCTCTGCAACTATCTGAAATGGAATATTAAAAAAACAATTCAACAAAAGATAAATTGCAGCAGTAGTACACCACCAACATAAACGGCAACAGCAAAACACCACACCTTTGAAACTCCATGAATTTCAGAGACTAGAGGAAGTCCTTGAAGAGCCATCCAAGATCAAGAACACAGACAAGATGAAAAGTGTACCTGGACCTGGTGAGGGTAACAAGTCAACGGGGGGGGGGGGGGGGGGGGAATGGTTGGATGGGAGATGGTAAACATGTAGACCTCTCAGTAGCAAGTACAATCATATTTTATATGTAAGAAACAAATACAACAAATAACACACAATACATTGTAAAACTGTTAATTCATATATCTATAATTCAAGCTCAACAATAATCCAGACTTCAATTTGTATGTAGTTTTGCATTTTGGCAAGCATTCACCAATAGTATGTCATTAGCTAAGCTACAAGTTTTTTTTTAATTACTTTTAAGTAATTTATTTATGCATGAACTTTTCCAAATGTTGCTGACTGTAAGTATGTTTTTGTTACAGCAGTATACATGTACAAATACTAACATAAATACATATGTACTGCACATACAACAGTGCAATTGCTCTCAACATTGTTTACTATAATGGTGCATCCTGTTGATCACTTTACTGCGATTCTTTTATGCTTGGCATTTTCAATAAGTTTTGGCCCTTAAATTTACTAGCCTACTTTTGCACTTAGTCAATGGCACTCTGGGCAATGTTACATCATTAACGCAAGGGCAAGTAAATTGCAAATCTAAACAAGGCAGTCCCCTTTGACTTGATTACTGGATTGAGACATAATAATATTCCTGTCAATGGCACTCTAGGCAATGTTACATCATTAAGGCAAGGGCAAGTAAATTGCAAATCTAAACAAAGCAGTACCCTTTGACTTGATTACTGGATTGAGACAGGAATAATATTCAGTATCGCTAAGTTGCTAAGGTAAAATGATCTACATGTAAATATATTTAGCTATATCTGTATTATTTGGTTTCATAATCTTAATTACACTAACTGCTCACCCACTACTAAATTGATAAGCAGTTTAATCCATTTGTTTAGAACGCAATTTTACAGACACAAAATATACATGAATATTTCCTTTGTATTGATACATACCTTTCTGTTCACCATGATTAATGGCAAATGGAGCCACTGTGAGAGGGAGATAATAAGGATTAACATCTAGATTGCTTGACATTGCTTACATTTCTGATGCTATTAGTGGCAACCAGTTTGAGATGCTCAGCAAAGGCTGTGAAATATGGCAGTGCTGGATCCTGATACTTTTCAAAAATTTCAATCAGGTTGTTCAGGGTCACGTTGGCACCTATGGACACTGTATCACCAATCTATTCATAACAAAGAGACATAATAAAAGGTCATTTAATCACAATTTAAAATGTTAAATTATTACATCAAGAACATGTGAGAGACTTTATAAATATATGCTGTAACAGTTTGGCAACAGTGGTTATATAGCTAAAGGATGATGTCCTAACTCTGTGTGATTATGTGTGGGTGTGTGTGTATATATCAAAATGAAATAATACAATTACAATGAGTATATAAAACAGTATCATTTTTCTATATGGTTCTCCTCCTTTTACATCACAGTTAGTCTCAGTCAAGCTTCTGTATGCCCTCAGAAAAACTTTCTGGTTCAATGACAAGCAGACGTTGAGGGTACCTCTTCTTTCACTTTTTAGTCACTGGTAAAATGGCAGCCTCTCAAAACATCTTGCACAAATTTAATGAAGCCCAAATCATTCATGGATGGATTCATGAAAAGAATCATGAATGATATTAACAATTTTATTAAATGTAACATATAAGGAAACGATCAGTAAAATTATATACACCATTTTTACATAAAGGGATCACAAGGCATAAATACAAGTTAAGTTTCTAATTAGTTAACAGCCTCTAAGTCTTCTACTAAATAAAGTCATTCAGACCAACAGTTCATAGGTCTCTCCAAATATTGTTCATACATGGAATAAGTCTTTGATAGAAGATCATTAACCATAAGAGTAAATTTGACAATAGGTTATGATTAGAATTTATAAGAAAAGAAAAAAAAAGGTTATAATCAAAGAAAGACAGTACAAGACAATGACACTGAGAGCAGGATTGTTCTGATGAAATATGCCACATTTTCTCATGTCCTAGGACATAACAAACAGCTGTGACCTCTTAATTAAAATAAATCAACTCCTCTCAGAGCAGTCAAGATAACATATGGCCATATCTAATTATCTTACTGACCTCAATTGCATAAAATGTATCAATTCCTCTCAGATCCATAAGGACATCAAAGAGCCAAGTACCAATGCTTTTGTACACACCTGCAATAGCAAATAGATAACTTGTGAAAAAGTGCCTAAATAGTCTTCATCTTCAGTTTAAAATCTGTTTGCAGTGGGCCTGAATCTTAATATGATGTATAATAAATCTTGTCATTGAGATTCATGGGGGTACATTCCAGTAAATTACAAAATACTTTACCATTTTCACGTAATTACATACATAAAAGTTAAATTATGGTGTTTAAATTTAAATAAGCATACATTTTATATACATGTATTTGTGATAATATCAGGTATTTTATTAAGTGACAACTAGCCAACTAAACAATCACTGAGTTTGTGGAGCAAAAGATTGCTAATTTGTTTTTTCTTCTGTGATGAAAAATATTCAACCAGGAATGTGCAAAACTGCAAAAGTTAAATAAGTGATTGTGTAAAGTTAACTGCACAGGTATATACTCAAATATACAAATGAGGAAAAATAAATAGAGCAAATACAATGACTAAAATTCTGTCAGACAAAACAAACAGAACAATCTGCCAGGGAATCTTTCTTAGTTTAAGAAAACTCCACAATGCCAGGAATCAAGATTTTAAATGTAAAAGTAATGAGACTATTTTACTAATACTATACACAAATTATCACCATATTAAAAATCCCACTTCAACAATGGCAGGAGCTAAGTTTTAAGTGTAAACAGTAATGAACCTGTTTACTTATGAACAAATTATCACAATTTAAAAATAAAAATCCCACATAACAAGTACTACATCCAAACACCCACACTTCTGGCAAAGTAACAAAAGCAACTGACCAAATCCTGTGTTGCCAAAAACAAGACGATAGTTGTCTGAGCGGTGCTGGTCAAGTAGATCAAAGAGAGCTGTAGTGCTGGTGGGCTTGAACCACTGTGCTTGCTTTGTAACAATGTGAAGTGGTTTATTTCCAGCACACTGTCCAGACAACCCACCATCTTGTTCTGTCTTGGAGTCTTTACACTGACCAGAACAAGCCTGTCCACGTCGCTTGCAGACTTTTTTGTCCAAATCCTACAACAACAAATATATGAAGTTCTAACAAATAGGTTTGTTTTTCCTTTCTCTCTCTCACCTGTCATCAGATATATTTATGCATGAGACTAGGGGCACTAACTCTTCTGTTTCCTTTTGAGAGAATCTCACAACCAGCATGCCGTTTGCAAGTAAACTTATTATTTTCTGACATACTAAAAACCAATGAAAGAGAAAAACACTGCAATACAAGTGGAAGAAAAGAATTTATTGTCAGAAAGTATATTAGGTGTTTGTTAAAAGCACAGAGAGGCAGAAGTTTAGCTAAAAATAAATGTGTTAGAGCTAGATAAGATGTTTTCTGTAGTATTCCTTGTATTAGTGATAAATAAAAGTTAGTTATATTGTTCTTGTATTAGTGGCATAATGTTAATTATAGTGTCCTTGTGTTAGTGACAGAAAAATATTAATGTAATGTCTATGTTTAAGTGACATGTAAATGTTAACTGTAATGTCTATGATTTAGTGATAGGTGAAATATATCAAGCAAACACCAGTACCTCAATATCAATAGGTCCTCCAGGCAAAGATGTTGGGGCATCAACACAAAATGATTTCATTGCATCCAGAATGGAACGGTAACCTGGAATTCATACAATGCTCTAATGTTTAATTGCAAATTAAATAATTATTGCTAATAATGCAAAATCCTGGGTATGTTTTGGGGTACATAACTACAGCAAACTTCTAGTTGTTTGGTGTGTGCAAGGAATGGGTGGTGCCAGTTAAATAAATCTTCAGGTACTTGAGAAATATTTCCTGTGTGTGTGTGTGTGTGTGTGTGTGTGTGTGTGTGTGTGTGTGTGTGTGTGTGTGTGTGTGTGTGTGCGCATGCACACATATGCTTAAATATACATAGTTTGGAATAAATTACAATTACTTTTGGTACTGAATAAAAAGAGCATCTGTAGTAACATTTTACTAGGCAATAGTGGATGTAGTTAAAATTACTTTTGGAGTGAAATATATGATCAGAGCATGTCTGACAACATTGAAAAGGAAAAGTGCATGTGCAGCAATGGGCTGAAGGCATTGTCAAATGTTACTTCCTAGAGGTGTAACTCAATGACAAATACTATTAGCTGCTGTATTTATCAAACACAATCTCTACACTGTTAATAAAATACAAAATAATTGCTGGAAAAAATATAGTATTTCATAGGTGGCATGCATACCTTGTAATCTCACATTCTTTTCACATTTTTCCATTAGTATTGTTGCTGGTAATGCTTGCAATCACTTTTGTGGCTGGTCACAAAACAAAGCAAACACTCCTGGACACCAACATCTAAGTTTGTTTGAACGACTACATTTCTTAACATATGACATGTATAATCTTAAGAGGGTGTCCTGGTAAATCAGCTATTTACAATTAAACCACTGAAAATTTGACCAGCAACAAAGGGTTAAAAAAAGGTTTTAAAAAAGACAAGAATGTGGACAATTTTGCTACAATGTGATCTCAGTTATCTCCCATATGAATGTCTGCCTCTCTTTTTGGATACAAGTGGATAATTCTAATGGTACAAGCACTAGACCAAATGGAGTGGGGGTGTCATGGCCGGCCAGATAGAGATGGGGGGGGGTGTTGTTTGGCTGTTCCGGTGTATCTCCGGGAAGCTCATGACATGCCAGTAATATGTTGTCTTAAGATGTTACAAATGACACATGATAGACACCATTGATGATTGGGTGGGACCCATTTTATTCTGTCATGCAAAAGAAAGTTTTATTGGCTGTGCGAGTGAGTATCATAATAGTGAATATTGGACTAAAGATGAATGAAACAATACAACACAAATATGATTTCTTCCGACCCTCTCAAAAACTGTGAATAAAGTGAAAGTAAAAATTAGGTTTTGTTTACCTAATTGGGGGCAGTGATTAATCAAACACACACCTTTCCAATATCATACACTCTGTAGGGGGTGGGGGAATGAAAAATTCAAAAAGTTAAAACAACAGTAAATATACAATTCTTATGCAGTAAATGGCACCACCATCAACAATAATTCACATTATGACACAGGTGTGCATTTACCACCATATTAAAGTTCATATTACTAAAAAAAAATGACAATGACAATAAATATAAGTCCGACAAGAATAGATTAAATGTTCTTATTCTTAACAGTTCTAGATGTGCTTTTTTTAACTACTCACTTAGTACTAACAATGTTCAAAGAGAGGTGATGTAATCTCATGCATCACTCATAAGGGATGCTTCGAAGAGAAGATGAAGCAATCATTGTGTCACTCGACAGCAAAGACCTGCAGGTGAGGTCACCATCTTAGACTTCCCGTACATAGGGCAAATCTGTGCTTTGGCCTGTTGCCAACTTTGGTAATTATCGCTGATTTCGCTGGTCACTGTGTCGATGGAAAAACCTCAGTGATGTCCGTCATTACCAGATGAATCATCTAGTGAAGAGCATTGTCGCATCTATGGATGTAGTACTTCTTGGGTCCATGGGACTCCCCAAATCCTACCCTTCCAACATTGGAATAGGAACTTTGAAAAAGGCTCAGACAGAGAGACAAAACAGCTCGTCTGTCATTAACTGCATGCAACTGATGTCGCATACATAAGCTGTCTTGAAGGTCAAACTTTTCACTTTGCCAGGATGTATTCAAACAAGTTGCCTCATTGATTTAATACTTGTCAGTCGATGGATGAAAAAATGGATGGAAAGAGATATTCCCAACTCTCCTTAGTAAAATCTCCATATACAAAATTTCACCATAAAATGAAGTTAATGTCTTCATATATAAATTCCCATTTTCATCATGAAAATACTAGTCTCTCTTCCTCCCTTATATACTATTCTTGCTAAGAGTCTCAGAAGCTTCTAGAACTTTTATATCTTGTGACTTTAAATTCGTTGATGCACATACTTTATCTATGTGCATCACGCTAGCTATTGGCAAATTCTACTGCGCACTAGCTATATGGCTCGTAAACACACATCATTCATGCACATGAATACTCTGCATTCACCTAATATATATAATTCTCCATAAAATATATATTTTTTATGCATGAAATGATACACACACTGTGTCTACAAATGTCTGTCTAACTAAATGAAATTAGGTGAACAATTCTTAAAATCACATAACATATATGTGTCAGTGTATTCGTGCACTGTCAAAAACACAAATTTTGACAAGGGGGATTACTTCCCTTAGTCTGTTAGCAGTGCGGACCGTGAAATAAAATATAATTTTGGCTCAATGTGTTTCCCATGACAGGGGGAATGGATATTCATGCTTATCAATAAGTCATAGTAGCTATGCTCTCTCTCAGATTTTAAATATTTCAGTAAATTACCTGTGCATCGGCATATTGTTGAATCAAAATTGTCTTCTATCTCCTTTTTTGTGGGTTGCAAGTTTTTCTTCAATAGCCTGTAGGTAAAGATAGTTTTAAATGAGTACTATGATATACAAATCAGAGGCAGTCATAGCACAATCCTGTCCGAAACAATATTTTCAATACCATCCTACACTGAAGCATTTTTTTAAAGTATTTACTGATTTAACTAATACTATAATCGGAGAAATAATTTCTACAAATGCCAGCAGATTTTAAAAGTTGTAATATGGAAGAAGAAGCAGGTGTCAAAAGTATCTATACTGATGTTTGTTCTTAGAGAAATAATTTTAGAAGTTATAAATATTGAAGCGGGAACAAATGCCACAAATATCTATACCAATGTTTGCTCATGATTGCAACATCTTCTTTCATTCTTCCAGTGCATTTAAACAAAGAACATGAAAGGCCATATGCTGATGACAAGAAACCAAAGTCTAAACTCTGCTTGTAAAAAGCAATCACAATGCTTTGAAACAGAATCTACATTTTCCAACTAGGAGAAGACAACTCTGGAATGCAGCCAAAGATTTTATTAAACTTACCCATACATATTCATGACTTGCGCAGGACTACAAAAGCCACATTGTGAGCCATTGTATTGAGCTAGTCGCTCCTGGATGGGATGAAGTCCCAACTGTGGACTGCCTAGTCCCTCGATTGTAGTTATCTCCCATCCATCACACATGTACAATTGCACAAGACACTTTAAATAGAAAAAAAAGTTTTATACAATCGAAAAAGTTTAAGAGTTTACTGATCCAAGTGGCTAGTTTTATACACAAAATAATCTAAACATTTTAATAAAAACAGTCATGATGTATTTTGAAGTTTATGTCCTAACTCTACTGGGCATACCAAAGCATCAATGAAATACTTTTAGCAATATACAATTAGTATAAATTGTACTTCTTTATTAAAACAGAGTTAGCACTAAAAATGCACCCTCAATTGTATATATTTCAAACCGTACCTGTGGTTGTTAAGTCAGGGGTTGGTAAGTCAGTGGTACTGCAAATTATATTTTTTTAAATCATGAAAATTAATAATGAAAATTTTAAACAACAGTTATATTAATATAAACATTTGCTTTTCTTTCTTATGATCTATGCCCTCTCTTAATTTTAAGGCGGGACCTTTCTTAGTCCATGCCAGGTTTATCATGATGAAAATATTTTTAAAAAATTAATTGTTTTAATTTAATTTAAACAGATAAGTATTATTGTTGTTAATGTGTTACCTTTTTAAAAAACAAATCAAGTACCCCCCATAATATATTTTTAACTCTAAAGCTTCACAACTACAGTCTGAACTAAAACACAAATAATGTTTCAGCCCCTTTTACTTAGGCAATCAATGCTAACAAATATTTTTTTACAAAGTCATCAGATTTCTTTTTTCTAAAAGGAATATCACAAACACGGTCTGTAGAGTGTAGTAGGCAACTTGAACGAAGCTAATGCATAGAGACACACAGGAGGAGTGAAGTCGGGTCGGTGTTGTTCCGATGTATCTCCAAGAAAAGCTCATTGTGACGTGCCAGTAATACCAAAGTTCGAAGGTCAGTGATGTAATCTCTGATGTCATTTGTAGAGATGTTTTTGAAGAGAAGTGAAGCATGCAGCCTGGCTCACAAGGGATGTTTCGAAGAGAGGTGACGTAATCTGTCATGTCACTCATAAGGGTTGCTTGAGAAGATGTGATGAAAGATGGCATCTCATAGCATCATTCATAAGAATGCTCTGAAGAGGGGTGACATAACCTGTTGTGTCACTCAGAGATGCTTCAAAGAGAAAATGACGCATCGCTCATTTGGATGCTTTGTCGAGAAGATGTAGATGACTTGTAGCATCTTTACAGCAATGACTGCAGATCAAGACGCTGTCTTAGATCTCCACAGGTAGGTAGATCGGTGCTTTGGCTGGTGCCAACTTGGTAATTGTCGTTACTGCTTGGTTGCCATGACGGAAAACCCAACAACGTTTAACATTACTGGATTATTCGTCTAGTGAAGTGTGTCCTCGCATCCTATCGAATGCAGAAATCCTCATGTCCATTGAGCATGTAGGCGCTTACCCTTCGACCATGGCATAGAGAATTCAGACAAATCTGAGACAGAGAGACAAAAATGGCTCTCCTATCATTAACTGCTTGTAACCCCGTTGCATACATAGGCTGTCTCGAAGACTGAACTGATCACCCCACCAGGTAGTACTTAAACAAGTTACCTTGATGTTTAATAATTGGTGGTCAATGAGATGAAAGATGGGTGGAGAGAGATATTTCCAACTCTCCCTAGTAAATCTCCGTATACGTAATGAAATTTTACCACATAATTGAAGATAATAGCTTCGAATATATGTTTCCCATGTTCATCCAACAAATAGAGAATCTTCTTCTTCCTTCTAGCAAAAAGACTGCATTCTTGGACAAAGTTGCTGTTACAAAAGCTTGATGTTACATGGAGAGAAATGCTTCTTTGTCATAGGTTGAAAGCCACACCGCATGACATGAGGTCATACAGTGGGCACATGTCTTAAAGTGTTCCCATAGTTTGTTGGTTTCTTGTCTGTTAAAACTCTCAAATTTAGCCTTCAGTCCTCCATATTTATAGTATTTTGAGAACTGTAGAACATTCTAGGAGGTTTTAGTCTTGTGACTGATTTTTCACAAATTGCATGACTAGCATGACTAGCTAGGCAAAATCTAATGCACAGTTAGCTATGTTTCGATTTTACTCGTAAACAAGTACAGTGATGCAAACACACTCATATATGAATATAACGGCATTCATACAAATACATATATGTATATACAAAACCCTTCTTAAACATATATAATATATAATTTTTAGAAATTAAAAGTTATCTATGGGTTAGGGTGTATGGCACTTTCAAAACCATGTCCTTGACTGTGAATTACCTCCCTTAGTTCGTGTTTTGCATTAGCAGGTACGCACGTGATTTAAGTGAAATAAAATATCAATTCTGTGTCCCTCCTTCCCTGTGACAAGGACAAAGCATTACTTTTCATATCCATTATCTGCCTAATTTATTATTGAATAATAATAAATAAAAGTCATTTCTTAAAATGGCAACCAGATTCAAACTTGTTGTTATAAATAATTAAAAGTAAACATAATAAATGTGTATGCATAAACCCCACATAAACAGCATCATAATGCTGCAACTAACATGAACAATACCGTGACAACTGTGTAGCATAATGATTAATGATTAACTTAACAAAGAATATGGATAACAGTTGAATAAGAAAAAAAATAAACTGAAATTAAAATTGTTCTGCAGATAGATATGTAGCAAGAAATACACACTGAGTTGACGGTGTACACCTGCTGACGTTCAAGGACTGGGTCATACAAAGATGCTGAGACCAGACAAACACCACATCCTCCCTCAAGGCACATCCGCTTTGTACCCAGGGATATACCCGATGATCGAAGGTATTCATTGAGAGATGTGGCTGGATCATATTCATTACCAACTGAAACATGTAATTCTCGTCAATAAGATGCTTCATCACAGAATACAATCTAAAATAAGAGAGAGATGAAGAGAGAATTTCTTAAGGGAAGCAATCCATCTTCTGAAAGATGGCTGTCTGTCTCCCTTGGTGACAGGTGAGATCACCAGTGAAGCTGTTGGTTTGGACTTAACACTTAGGTAAAAATGGCTTCAATTAAGGTGGAGAATTGTATTGAGTATTAAAAAATATACATGAATTAATAATATACAATATTGTTTAAAATTGACAAATATATTAAATAAACATTAACTATCTGCTCCTTGTTCTTATTTTTGTGAACAAATGACTTCGTTAAATTTCATACATTTAGTTTATTTTATATATATATACATTTAGTTTTGTGCATAAATGCTCTTTTTTCCAACATAACTATACCCAGAAAACAGTAAAAGTATATAGTTATAAATAGAGTTCAATATGTAACAAATTTCTTTAGTGACACTTTCTGCTTTATTTCAAATTCACATGCTATATAAGATACATAAACGTTAAAAAATAAAAGAAGAAACAGTATATTTGTATGTGTATCGTTTACACAATAAAGAATGGTCCCTAATGAGAGATTTTTGCATAAGATTAAACTATCTATATTTGAACATTCATGCTATACACATTACAAACTGGTTCCTGATGTGAGACATGCTTGATTTAAATGTAAAGTCAATTAAGAAATTAGGAGTGTCAATAATGCTTGAGATCCACATCTAGATTTGACTGAATCCAAATATAAAACTACACATGTAGACTGATAACCCCAAAACTGCCATATCGCTTCTCTTTTGCCATACTAAAGATGTTGCTACTTGTTTTATGTTGGACTGCTGACTATTCGTTATCAATTATATCTGTGTGTTCACAGAACAGACTGACCTTTACTGATTGCTGTTTGGTGTTAACTATCTGTGTACTTAGAAGTCCATTAAGTCATCTGCCCTTTTGCCAGAGATGAATGATATCTGTACTCAACCATATAATTCATCGCACATTTACAACCAAATAATTCATCTGTCTACAATCAAACAACTCATTCTAATCTACATACAATTCATCAGAATCTACAACCATACACATCCATCATTTGTCCTGCAGGAACACTGTCTACAAAGCTGTATAATCATCTTACTATTGATATACTCTTCTGTCTGAAGTAGCATTCATTAATGCAACAACAATACAATGCTGTTTCAATTAGTACAGTAGGTCTATAAATAATTACTATCATTTGACCTCTAATAATCTATTCATTCCTTCTTTTGAAAAATAATTTCCTAATTACTACACTCAATAACAAGAACACAGCCATAATTTGATTCTTAACATAAAACCTGAGAAGGGTATTGATGATTCTGCTTTGAAGTCAATAGTGATCAACCCCATCAATATCAATATCAGAACAAACAAAATCAAAATAAACCTATCAGTGCAAACCCAATTAAGACATAATTGATCGTGATAATAATAATTAATAATTATTAATTAATAATAATAAGTACATATACTACTGCTTTAGTGATATCAACAAATGAGGTTAATGGCTGGGACAAAAGAAGGTAGCCTTGTTTAAAAGTAAAGTCTGCAGTGAAAAGGTTAATGAAAGAAACAATATGTGGTAGCCATATGCAAGAGAAGAAAACTATGATGAACATTTTTCATATCACTTAGTTCAGTTCTATTCTATCACTCCATAAAGCTTTTGAGCAAATAGTGTATTTGTATTTTTTTTAAATCTTTTAAAAGAGGTTAATAGCAGAATTTATTGTTCCATATAAAATAACAAATTTAAAGCCATAAGAGGATTCCAAAACCATATTCATGCATCCTTATCTTAAATGGCATTAGAGAATTGATTAATGTGTCAGTGCTGGTATTATTATGTTTATAACTACATGTATTTTCAAACTGACTGATTGATGAGGCACAAAATATGGGTATTTTGACAGTAAGTACTTTCCTCTCTAGGCAGGTGGTATACTGATTACCTGTATATTGTACCCCATTCACCAAAAAAGTGACAGTGCTAGCGGTTGACTCCTTTGCATGGAACTTGAAAAAATAACCACAATTTTCACAGTTAGCAGCATACACACCATTCTTTAAGGTACTGCCACCTGCTGGAATGTGGCTGCAAAAGCAAACAGTTGTTATAATGCACTAATTTAGTAATTTACTAATTCAAAGCTGCATGGTTTGTGTGAATCTACTAACTACAACATTTCAGTCAGACAATACTGCCCCTCAATAGTATTATATAAACATTCATGCATTGCAATCACACATTGCAAGCTGATCTTATGTTCCTGTAGGCCTATTGCAATCCCACACTGCAAGCTGATCTTATGTTCCTATAGGCCTATTGCAATCCCACACTGCAAGCTGATCTTATGTTCCTGTAGGCCTATTGCAATCCCACACTACAAGTTGATCTAATCTTCATGTACTGCAATCACACACTATAAGCTGATCTAATGTTCATGTATTGCAATCCCACACTACAAACTGATCTAATGTTCATGTATTGCGATCAGGCACTACAAGCTGACATATTGTTTATGTATTGTGATCACACACTACAAGCTGACTTATGTTCATGGCTGCATCAGTGCAATAAAAATCACTGTCATCTATTTCTTTTTAAAAGTGAATTTTGTTATCAGATTTAAAATTAATATGCATAAAGAAAATCTTTTATTTGGAGCATTGTGTAGCATGAATAAATATATGCATCTTATAAAATGTATAAGTCTTTATATGTAAATAATTTTAATAAATTATGTTCATTAATTATTTTTTAATGTAATAACATTAAATACTGTCCTAAATTTAGAATTTGTTGATGAAAACATGAAAAAAAATTCTTTATGAGTTGTTTAATGCCCTTATTTTGTTTTTTTAATGAAATTTTACAAGTATTTCATTCATTAATCAATATATTATCTTCATAATTTCATTTTTTTGATATTTTCTCAATTCACTTTTTCTTTATTTTAATGTTGTTTTGGTCTGCCATATTTTGTTTCTGACTTTTAGTTTTGCTGTCCTTATATAACTGTTCTGGTTTTCTTAGTTTTAACTATGAAACTATGTGAGGTGACTGGGGTTTCTTGTTGCTTTCAGTTTTCATTTTATTTTTGTAATGGATTCCCTTTTAAAATGTATCTTTTGATAGAAAGTATTGGTACTAAAATGTCCCATCACCACTTTTTATGAGGAAAAGTACACACCTACTTAAATAAATAACTTTAAAAAAAAATACATATAACATCAACAGAGTCCCTAGAATGGCAACAATCCATTTCATTTATTCACAAACACACACACATATCATAAACATAACATAACATCTTTATTAATCTTTTTCTCACATTTATGAATATATCATTTATTTATATTTGTGACCAGATACATTCATTATTAACAGAAAGTTGGGAAATCAGGAAAAAGACCACTCAGATCAGGACTTCTACTTTAATTGGATTTATGTCAATACTCCACACATAAATAATTTATTGTAAGAGTGATATTCAAAAGTGTAAGTGTTAGAAGATTAATATTTATGTGTATATCAGTGTGTGTGATATGGTGAATAGATGTGTACAGCGAGTATATACATTTAATGAATGAATAGATAGTTTATGTGTAGTTGTGCTTGGGTGAATAAAGGCATCATAAGAACAAATGACCTGTTTGGATGGATGTGGATAAATGAATTATGTGTTTGGATGGATGTGGATAAATGAATTATGTGCTTGGGTGGATGTGGGAATATGAAATATGTGCTTGTGTGGATGTGGGAATATGAAATATGTGCTTGGGTGGATGTGGGAATATGAAATATGTGCTTGGGTGGATGTGGGAATATGAAATATGTGTATTGTTATAATCTTGGATGGCTGCATATGAATGTGTTCTGAGGTTAATGCAATCATAAGTGTAACTTACTACTCGTTCTATACAAAATTGAACAGGAAACAATTAAAATTAGCCATATACAATGCCTGGTGGCTTTCAATTTTGTTACTCTGTTATGCATAGACAGTGAAAATTGCTTTAACAAGTTTTTCTTATTATTAATTTAAAATTACAGACACTGGCATCTTTTCAATGAGCTAGAGTTCTAAAAGGTTTTTTTCTACCCAACTATGAAAGTTTATACCAGTGACTGTGTAATCACTGTGATGTGTTTTCATACACACACACACACACACTGCTATTTTAAAAAATATATGCTGTATATGTGATTCAGTTTTATTAATTGTTGATATTTATCAATAGTACAGCCACCGTCCTTATGTGTGAAAGTACATATGGTAAAGTTTAAGCGTTAAAATGTGTACGATTAAATCGTTAAGACGAAGAAGATAGAAGACACTGCTGGGATGTCGAGTTTTACACTCGTCATATATTGAAATCACATAACCGAGATTCACTGTACCTAATCTGATGATCGGTCATACATTGAGTAACGTTTCATAGGCGCATATTTAGCACTGAATTATTTATTTTAATTACAAACAATTAAAAATGTCATTTACAAAAACGTGTTGGTCTGTAACTGTTTTCTTACCTAGCGCCACACACTGGACAGCGGACGACGGAATCGCCTTCGTGCTTTGTTGACATTTTTTTTTACCACCACAGGGTGCGCTCCAGCAATGCACGCTAATAATCGAGAGTCCGGCGAGGGAAATATAGCATTCACGCCGTCGATTGTTTCTGTAAAGTTTATACAATACTGATTGCAATAACTGTCACGTGAACATTTTTCGCGCAAGGTTATTTTTGTTTGCTTGCGAGGAGGGGGGGGAAGAAGATTGTTAGTGACCTTCACCTTGATTTTCTTTCAAAGAATTTTGCCTTTGGTTTTGAGGAAGGCAGTGAGAGATGTGTGTGTAAATTATCAGTGAGTGACGAGAAAAGTTTTACGACAATTATATTTTGCTTTTAAAATTTTTTATATGAACCAATTGACAAATGATCAAGGTCACTCAAGCTCACATACTTAATGCTAGGTTGAATGAAGGATATTGCTAAAGTTTCTGCGGTCATGAAGGAGTTTGAGTTAGGTAGTTTGTATGTGTAGAGGCAATTAGGTGTTACCTGTGTCTGTTTTGGAGCCGTCTGTGTATATTTTTTGTGTATCGAATAAATGTTGTAGGACTGTTTGTTGTTTGTTTGTTTTTTTTTGTGGGGTGGGCGTGTTCTTCCTGTTAGAGTTGTCGATTTGTGAGGAGGGGGCGTTCCAGAAAGGGGGGAAGAAGGGTGGGGGGGTTGTCTATACGAATTCTAGCTTTGGATCTTTTCCAGATAAGCCCCGCCACTAATGCAAAAAGTGCTCGCGCGAAAAGTTAAGCCCCACCACTTTTTGCCAGCTCCAATGCACGCACGCAACCTTGACCTATTTCTGATGTCTAGACATTTCAATATTTAAACGCACGCCATAAAAACAACTCCTTATCCGCCTCTAGGCTCATTTTGTGCAAACATTTTTCTACGTTCGGACGTAAAAACCTGAAATGAACTTTCTGACGCTTTCGACTCTCGTTCATGACAAGGAGACGGCAATACGCTTTTTGCAAAGCCACGGAATTATCCATCAGCAACGTTCATGCAACAATGGCCACGAAATGACACTTTCAACTGTTTCTGACAGGTGGAGGTGTAATGCCCGACAGTGTCGGCAAGAAATCGGTCTTCGAAAAGGAACTTGGCTGGAGCGGTCTAGGATGGAGTTCAGGACAGTAATTCTATTCATTTATTGCTGGTCCAAAAATCTGGCAACAATCAAATTCTGCTCAGAGGAATTATCTATTGGCCACACGACCGCTGTTGACTGGAAGAACTTTCTTCGCGAAATTTGCGCCTGGCGGCTTTTGCAGACTCCATCAATTGTCGGCGGCCCAGGTCTACACGTCGAGATCGATGAAACGCTAATATCTCGCCGTAAAAAACACGCAGGGCGAGTCCTTCCCCAGCAGTGGATTTTCGGAGGGATCTGCCGGGAGACTAAAGAAGTGTTCCTGTGTGCAGTGCCAGATCGAACTGCGGCCACTCTGCTGGACACAATCCAGGCCTGCATCGCTCCCGGCTCAATCATCATTTCCGATATGTGGGCATCATACCAAGGAATTGAAACGATGGTTGGCATGAATTATACTCATCAAACGGTTAATCATACCGAAAACTTTGTGGATCCTACGACTGGAGCTCACACACAGACCATCGAATCTTTCTGGCACGTCTACAAGATGCAGAATGAGCGCCAATGCGGCACACACCGATCTTTAGTGGATCTTTTCCAGATAAACCCCGGCACACACCGATCTTTAGTGGACAGCTACTTGTGTGAGTTCGTTTGGAGGCAAAGGTACCGAAATACGGACCTTTTCATGCAAATTATTAATGACATATCCCAATTTCACCCTCTTCAATAAAAACTAAAAGTACAAGTTTCATATCCTCTTTTTTAATAATCTTTTTTGAGTGGCGGGGGTTATCTGGAAAAGATCCGTAGCTTTTTCGCAAGTTGGTGTGTGTGTGTGTGAGAGGGGGGGGGGGTCTTTTTTCCGTCCATACCTGAGCGCCACCAAAGGCGAGGACATATATAGACGAAAACCTTAATGCACGCTCAGGGAGAAGTTAAAGGCACCACAACACCAATGATGGGGATAATCTTAACGTTCTTTGAGTTGTCTGCAGCAAAATGTCACTGATCTGAAGATCACTAAAGATTGATGCGATCAGATGTACTGACACTAGAAGTCTTAACTGTTGTGTGCGTTAAGTTTACATAAAATGTTTGACACCAAAGAAGTTATAATCATTGTTTGCACTGTGTCTTATCTATAGTAAATGCCTCGCACTAAAAAAAACAACAAAAAACAATGAAGTCGTGTGAGTAGTAGTTGTTAAATCATTTTGAACTAAAACCAAGCTTTGTAATTGTATTTATATAAACAACAAATTTTGTTAACAGTAATATTTACAAGTAATACATACATAATAATTAACTATCTCTAAGGTCATCTTAGATTTTGTACACTAACATTATAAAGTAATATTTATAATATATGACGATAAATATCTGACTGTATGTGTTTTTATAGTTTCTTAATTTTGTTTGTTGCATACTTTTTCTTTACATGGCAAGAAATAAATGCAAATTAATATGTCTGACTAAATTCAGTTGTGCTCTTTGTTATGTTTGGAAAAAGATCTAAAATGCTTTGGGGGAGATTAGTTTCAATATTGAGATTGCAAGGTAATATTTTAATATTTAGATTGTTACATAACATTTGGTAATCTTTCATTATCTAGATTGTGATGTAATATTTTAATACTTAGATTGTAATGTATGGTAATCTTATAATATATAGATTGTAATGTAAGACAATCTAAGTGCTTTATTAACCCATTTCTCTCTCAAAACTACAAACTACTATCCCAGACTAGTATACTAAAATGGCTGCTATTCTGCTCATCCTAGATCCAATGACATCCTCAATCAGCATCCCTGTCTGAGAAGACATCCTCTGCAAGATTACAGCCATTCTAGAAGCCTCCATGAAGGGGATGTAATATATATAAATTAATAAACTTCTTGAAAATGTGGACTCATAATTGCTTAGTACATGTGTGAAGGTGAGTCATACACCATGTGATGCACTAGGACCATTGTGATATGAAAGAGCAGTCATATGCTGGCAATGTGATGAGAGACGATCTTCCATTATACATACCAAACAATTTGGTATTAAATAAATAACATAAATTAAAAGCAGTCAAATATATATAGGCTGGCAGTTTCATTTATGCTATTATACTCTCAGCTGATCAGAATCGCAGATGATTTTAGTTGCAGGGAAACGAGCACCCAGTTGATTAGGGTGCAAGTGACCTCAGTTGATCAGAACTTCAGTGAAAAACTGAACTCTTACATAGAGTTTAGAGCAGAGACAAAAACACTTGCAGGAGACAAACTAAATTCTCTCAAGCCTTCTCATCGTTGAGCAATTATAACAGCAGTATTCACTTCCTACTTTGTGTGTTTCCTTGAATTGTCATTCATCACCTTTTGCCACTGAGCATCTTAAATGTTTGCCTCTTTGCCAGTGAGTGTCAAAGTTATTACTTTAACTAGTCTTCAAGTAAATGTAGCATGTTTTATTTCCTTAGTCTCCTGTGTTTCTTTACATAATTGGGCATATGGGACAAAAATAACACTGCCAGTTTTATTTTTAATATGATTACCATGAGTTTCCTAAGTGTTTTGGTTTTTTTTGATTGACTCAACACAGTCACCTCAAATGTATTCCGGATTTTAGTATGTTATTTCCTGTTTGTTTTCCTGCAGCAGCTGTTTCTTTACTTAACTGGGTTCATGGTGCAAATAGAGGAGCAGATTTTCATGTCCGATATCAATACCACAAGTTTTTTCCCCCTGAGTCACAAATCATGTTTTGAACTTTCCAAGGCTATTTTTCTTTCTCAGGGCACATATCAGCAGAACCCCAGCTGTTCTTTTGTATCACTGTTTATTCAGACTGTACTTGCAGTAGTAAATATATTTGATTTGATTTCTATTTAGAAATGTATTAGAAAAACTGAGGAACAAGTAGCATAATACTTTCCATTTCACAATCTAGCTAATGTGAACTCTTAATCTGGTTAAAAGGCACACATGAACAAGCTAACACTCACCAACTAATCTACATACACAATAAGTATCAATAAAATTTGTGTAACATACAAATTGTTGTTGAATGTGACTATAGATTTTGGTGCCGTATGCTACACTAACCCCTCTCACACCCTGCCCTTTAAATACAAACCAATCTACAAAAATAAGTGGTCCTATAACAGAAGTATCACTAAACAAGGTAAATGAGGATTTCCTCCAAATAACACATAGTTGATAAATGAACATTCTGATGAATGAACTGGTGACTTTAATAAATAATAAAAGGGTTACTACTTGCTGTGACAAAAATGTTCAATACAAAGCAATAGACAATACAATAGACATACGCTCAGTCTATGTAAACAATATTATATTTAATATTCTTCCTCTGCAGCTTTTACTCATGCATAGGTAATGATGAAAAAAACAGCCTGCAACAGAGTATTGTGTGTACTCTATGAATGTTTACTGCAGTTAAATGCAATACTTCCACTTTTGAGGTCTTCTAGAATACCTTTCTTCTGTAGCTCTGTGCACAAGTAGTGATGAAAATCAGTTTACAATCATGTTTACCTCCCCTTAATTGGGTCCTCTAGAATAGCCAGTCTTCCCAGGCAGAGCTGCAGAGGCTGGGTGACTGATAGTTTAGTTTGAGTTGAGTAGAATGGTGACATTAACCTTGACCCAAATTGGGCCAAACAAGTGAGATACTAAGATCAACTGAGAGGAAATAAAAAGCTCTTGTTATACAACTCACATAGTGGAATAACAGAAAAGCAGCTTAACACTCAACAGTTCTTTATATGGAATTTCGTAATTCATTTAAGAATGACTTTCAGAGGCTGTAATTTAGAGTTTTTTCTAAAATTCCTGTATACATTTTATATATAAATAAAACTAAATAATTTTGCTATTGGTAAAAAATATTTATTTTTAAAATGACATCATTTAACAGTAAAGAACTGGTAATCTCCCTGCCATCCATCTTTAGTATTGGTTTCCAGTAGTAAAGCATCATACCTTCAATATAAAAATAGTGGCTTGTATTGCTTTAAGATCCTTTGTGTACATTGGTAACATCAAAAATCTCAGAGAAACACTTTGATCACAGGTACATATCCAATGCTTGCTTGCTAATGTAGGGAGCGCTTGCCGCTTTCGCGCTGTCATATCCAATGAGACTAACTGAAGTGTTATATACATTATCAGAACACTTAAATCTACTGATTGAACTCATTTGTACGATTGACCTAGATTCCTCTACATGTTTTTCATCTTTATTCCTTATGAAATATTGTGACTTGACAGAGTTAAGAATAAAAGCATTTTGTAATACTAATAACAAAACAATAAACAATGTGAAAATCATAGTTTTGTCTATAAAATTAAGTACTGCTTTTTTATTTTAAAAAAAAAGACTTTCAAGAATTAGAAATAAGACAAGCACATGGTAAACTGCAGTCAGGTGAGACATTCTGCAGTGCATAGTTTATTCTCTGCCACATGACATATTTCAATAAAATAAGCTCGATCATTCACCATTTTGGAATCTGTTAAAAAAAAAAAATCAAAACTTGTTTAAAAGTAGTGTCCTTATTTATTCATGTATTTATATTCTTAGTCATTACAAGAAAAAAAACAGAATATTTTAGTTTCCTGTACTTTAAACTAAAGGTATGATAAGTTGTCAGAGGAAACAAACAGTGTATTGTGTAGGTGTTTGCCTTTTTTTTTCAGTATCACCATTCAGCCAGTGAAAAGATGATTGCTATCAATACTTTTTCATTTAAGCTGTTAAAAACTATATTTACAAATTCAGTAAAAGTCAGCAAAATGTCATAGTGTGAAGGTATAGTGCTTCAAACTACACTGAGTACAATATCTAAGATTTTGATAAAAAAAAATATATTTTAACTGCTTATAAAAAACACCGGAAGGATGCACAATTCAGCTAAAGACAATTATATGTGTTAAATTGCTTTTAAAGAGAACATACTATAAATATTGTGAATAGATTATTTCCTGTATTGTTAATAAGATATTTTCTAAACATTATTCATGTTCTTGTATAAATAAACATTTAATATTGGGTCTTACATAAAACATAATCACACCATATAGATTCATACACACACATATAGAGAGAGATAAAAGAGGTACCCTTTAGATATGGAGACAGAACAGACAATCAGGTCAGTAAAATTTAGATGTGTATATAGTTTCAAAACTATACAGTTACCTCTCCACCAGAGGAGATATGTACTATGTTTAAACATCTTTTAGTATTAGTGTTGATTCAGTATTGTTTACAATTTGAAATTTTTATTAGTGTCAATGATAATTATGAATTAGAAGACTGATCCTTTTTGTGTGAACGAATCTGTCATCCACAATTATATACTAATTAATATTATTTTAATACAATAATAGGAGAATAAGATTCCAATATTTTTAATAAATACAATAATTGTAATTGAAGAAATAAATATAGAAGTTATGTAAAAATTAGGCAATAAAAGTGATAATGTATTTTAATTAAAGTATCTAGATTTAAATGATCATATACATGAACATGTGCTAATCCTGGCATGTACTGTTTAAATTCCATATCACTGAGGGAATATTTACTTTTGTATTCTACAATTAATATATCTCATATTTCAGTAGACCACACTCACATACCAAAAAAATTGGTAACTTAATATTTTCTATAAATAAAAAGAACAATTGTGAATATGATATTCAGATGTTTTCTAGGTTTCTGAAAAAGTATATAATACTTTTAGTGGCAAACCTATTAAATCAAACAGTATGTACTAATAAAAAGATGTAACCGTATTTAAATATTTGAAATTATTAATCTGTATTCCTTTCCTTTTTGGCTAACTCCTAATAATGAGATAATGGAAGGATAATTTAGTCATACATTTTCATGTACAGTGGTACCTCGCATAATGAACACAATTCGTTCCAGCAGTACTTTCGTTATTCAAGGTGTTCGTTATGCGAAACACGATATCCCATCGACTTCTACAGGAAATCGTGCAATCTGTTCCACATCGCCGCGAAAAATCGAAGAAATTAGAGGAAAATGAAGACAAGGCAGTGTTCATGGGGAAAAACGCTAGTAAAGACACTCACCAAAGCAGGGTATGATGTTAGGTGTTGATGAGGTAAGATGCTAGGCGTTCATCAAAGCAAGGAAAAAAGGACAATCAACTGGGGACAAACGCCCTGCCTTCATCTGGGCAGATTCAGCCATTTTTTCATGGGAAATGCGATGTTTTTGCAGCGTACGTACAGTTCGTTATGTGAAACAAGTTCGTTCTGCGAGTCACGCGGGCATTCGCTATGCAAAGTACCACTGTATCAAGAGTTGATACAAATCTAAAAGAAATAAATTACACTTAAACACTGTATTTGACAAGGCCTACTGAAAATAATCTAAGTACATTAATAAAAGACCAGTTATAAAACTAGAAATGTATTCCAATTATTTTAAAAAGAAACATTATATTACTATTATGTTGTATTAGATGTTGGTTTTTGTCAAAATCTTGATCCAGCACTAAATTTTATGCCACTATGTAAAATGTGTTTGGTATCAAATCAGAAATATTACTTCAGCTGGTACAAAAAATAACATTGAACTTTCTATTAAAGTTAAACCTATAAGTTACTTCCACAATTGCTGTCATGTTGAGTCAGAATGGTTATAACACATTCTCTGGGTCTTATATTGAAACGTAAAGCATTGGGGATAAATCACTTGTGCAGATTGTACAAAATGAAACTTGTCTTGACAGATATTGAAAAAAATCTGTATGCACATGGAGATATATTACAGATAAGTACTTAAATTAATTCTCACTTTACACCACCTGTTCTCATTTCTAAGTACATGACCTTTAGATAAATTAACTGTGAATTACACAAGGTCAGTAAAATTGTTGTCAGGACAAATTAGCCCCCATAGCTATATGCAACTATTGTCTATAAATGTTAAGTTTATTTATTTAAAAAATAATTAGCTCTTTTAAATTTTTGTCATTGATAGACTGGGTAAAAGTTAATTCTCTCCATAGTGGTTGTGGTCACTGAACTCCACCCACCACCTCTTCCAATCCACTATACTAGCCTTACGGCAACTGGTTTAAACCCCCTATCAATCTTGCAGTCAGTGGAATCTACCACTCTCCTTAGTTCTGGATTGTTTAACTTTGGTAAGCAGGTATTTGTGAATCACTAAGTAATAAATCTACAGAATTATTTTTGTGATTGTATTTATAACTGCTACTTTATACTTAAGGCACATTTTTTAGACAAATGATTATACATTTTTATTTACAGAAGAATAAAAACATTTAAAATTTTATATAGAAAGAGTGCAAAGGCAAAATGAACATTCCTCACAAAAGCACATGATAACAATGTAAAAGGATGAAAAAACATAAATGAACAATTTAGGAGATAATTTTTTTTTAAAATATTTAATTTACACTCATGATCAAGACATTTGCACTCAAAATTTTCACAAACACCAACAAAAAACCAACAATTCTTATTGCAAATCTGGAGGTTCTTCATCGGAATCAAACTCAGCACCTTCATCTCTAATCCATTTTCCATCCCAGTCTCTCTTCCACCCAGATCTGAAAAAGAGAGTTTTCTTTTCAATGACAGTCATGACCCTTGTTATCAAGATTTAATTACTTAATAAATGCATAATTACAAGACAGTCTCAATAAGTTATTTCAGGCAATGACATCCAACAAATAAATAATCAAACCATTATTAAACATAAGACAAATACCTATTCATATACATACAAAATACAAGATCATGCATATCTGAAGTTGCAGATGTGGTAATGTTTACTAACACCAAAATCTGTGTTTAGTTGGAGTGGTAATGTTTGCTCTTTGTGGTGTGGTAAAGTTTGCTAATACCACAATCTGTGTTTAGTTGTGGTTCAGTGATACGTGTAATCATCTATAATCTGAAGAGAAAAGAAAGTGCTATTAAGAACATTAATAGTACCTAGCACTAAACCTCCATGAATTTAGTTTTATGCAAATATTTTACAGCTGATTGTGATTCATGCCTGCTATGAAATTTTGCTGGAGATGGGGAAGATGTTAATTCTGTACCACCCCAGGCCACCTGTAACCTTAGGCTAATCCCCCAAACCCACCTTCTGGCTGGCCACATATGTTTGACAGATGACTGATAGATAATGTGGAATAGAAGAGTGATAGTTCTAGAAGATAGCTTGAGCCCCCTGATACATACAGCCAGGATTAATAAGTAATACAGGTAACAGATTACAACTCATAACATGTGAGTCATGCTAACACAAGTGGTCTAAGTATCAACAATAAATCATTAAATGTATTTTAAAAAAATAACACAAGACAGCATGTTTACACAGTGAATAGTTCAACAGTTACAATTAGAGTTTGTAAATGGTTATAATTCATAATCACGACCATTTGGTGTTATAAAAGAAAGTTTGAGTCCTATGTGGCACAATGATAGTTATTCAGTTCATATGAGCAAAATATAAATGAGTTTATAAGAGAACACTGAATGTAATTAAGTGGACTCTAGAAAATACTTTGAATGAAGTTCAAGTGAATTTGATCGAATCTTGACTGAAGTTCTTCAGCTTGTTGGTTTTTATAGTCACTTAACTTTGGTTTCCTGATGTGTTTTCTGGGATCCCAGTGACATATATACATGCATACATAGATATATATAATATTTATGGTTGGTTGCATGCAAGGTCCAGGGAACTGTGTCTTTGGCCTGTGGGTTGTTCCATTCTGGCATTGCTTCGCAGCTTGATGCGCAATAAAATCAACAACTCAGATAATGTGGTTCTATTCTGGCACTGCTTCATGGCTCAGCGCTCATTGAATTCAACCTCTCAGAAAAGGTGTCAATCTGCCTGTAAAATACACATGGGCTAAGAATTCATCTTCATGTGTTCTCTGACAGAACACTTTACTTACATGGTGGTCATACATTTAAATATCATAAGCAAAATATAACAGTATAAAATATAGTAAAAGTTAAATGAACACAGATATAATATTTAGTTACACAAGCAAAACCACATACCTTTGGCAGTAATATATACAGAGAATGATTTCCTGCTAATTTGATAACAGGCAATATGAGTTAGCACTATGGCTATAACTTATTAATGGCCAGGAGCCAAACGTGTTGCCTCAAAGGTCAGCAGCATTCAACTGACAAATATTAGGTGAATTCTAGTATGTTCATTTGCATGTGGTTGAGCGGTGCTCCAATTGGTTCATTAGAAGGGTCTGGAACATTCAGGTATGTTTCCACCCTGGGGATAAGAATCAGTCATTCTAGAAGGTAGGTTGTGTGTAGTCTATTTTTAGAGGAGAGTGGGTGTAGGCTAAATAAGCTATTATGTGACACACCCCAACTAAGAATAAAATTGGGTTTTGAAGCATTAACAGTGACAAATTTGTGAATGATTTCAATCTCAGACAGTACTGAAGAACTGAAGATTTGTTGTAGGGAGAGAGAGTTATCCAAAAGTACACTCAGATTTCTAAGTAAAGGACTAATTTAATGAGTGCATCATCATAAAGGACACCATCAAATTAAAGAGAAAATTAGAAGATTATTTCAAAGGAACCAAGAGAGATAGATGACACTTACCCCCTTAAAGATAAATATTTTTCAGCACGGTTCTTCTTGTCTTGTGAACTGATGTCAGGTTTTGATCTGCCAACTCCAGTTCCACTCTGAACACAGGCACCAGCACCATGGACATTAACACTATTATTAACAAAGTTTGATGGTAAAGGTGAATTTGTGATGATGCCAGGGTTATGAATATTATTGCCAATATCACTCATAAAATCTGATGGTATATTACTCGAGTGTGTGACTGTGTCAGAGCTAATACCACTATTGCTCACAAAATTTAACAGCTTAGGTGAATTTCTGATTTTGCCTGTGTGACAGCCACCACCATTCACAAAGTATGATGCTGCAGGTACTTTTTCAGCATTTAAAACGTGAGCACATTTGAAAGAATTAATGCCTACATTTCTTGAGTCTCTCAAGCCACCAAACATTTCATTCTCTGCACACACTTTTGGTAGAAGTTGTGAAAAATTATTGTCTATATTAAATGGCTGCTTAGTACAGTTAGGAATATTTTGCTTCTCTTCACTAGCTGTTGAATCAAACTGTTGTTTCCTTTTCTTCAAGTATGGTTGAGCTGGTGGTTGTTCTTGTGGCTGTGGCTGTTTAAATATGTTTTTCAGCTGATGAGAATGCTGCATGAGATTTACTCCTGGAGGTGTCAGTTGCTAGCAAAGAGGTTAAATTAAAAATAACTTTATATTAATTGGTGAGGTACATACACAAAAAAACAATGTTCAAGAGTCCATTCTCACATACTCTTGCCTTATTGCAATCTAATAAATAACTTCCACTCTTATGATATATGTATAATGCTGACTTATAGATTCAGTAACAACTTTAGATTTCTTGCCTTAACAAACATATTTTTAATCTATAGTTTTAAAATTTCAATGAGATGATTGAGCTGTTTTGAGTAAGAACCTAAACAGGTTTTGGTGTTCATTGCTTTTCATGCATCAGTCAACAATTAAATAATGTTTCTATGTTCAATGTGATTTTTTTAAAAAAATGAAAGGAGGCCTATCAGGACAGAATAAGTAATTTAACGAGGGGCCTCACCATGACAGAATAAGTAATTCATAGAGGGCTCTCATCATGGCAGAATAAATAATTCATAAAGGGGTCTCATCATGTAAGCGGAAAAGGAAAAAAGTAGAGAAACACAATAATTTAAAAAATAAATAAACACAAATAATAATACATTATAGTACAGTAGTGTGTTGATTATCCGAACGTCAGTTATCTGAACTAATGACACCACTTCCACCCACCACTAGTTGATAGATTCTCCTTTCCACTCTGCTATCCAAAATTTCTTAGTTTTCTTTCCAAAATTCTAGCCAAGACTTCTTAGTTTCCACTCTCCACACTAATAGTCAAGACTTCTTGATGTTTTTGCAATACAGGCATACTTCACACCATTCCAATCTAATGGATATGCAAGTGTTAACATTATTCAATAAGATATCCTTATCATAAATAGCTATTTGATTAACTAAACCAAAACCATCCTTGTCCCATTTAGTTCAGATAATCCATATACTACAGTTATGTCAAAGGTCAAAGTACTGACCATAGCAAGATCTGGCCCCTGCAGTTCCTGGAGGGAAGAATTATTCAGTTCAACACGAGGTTTACGGTCATATGGTTTCAGTTTGTGTCTTTTGACCCGAGGATCATAGGGCTGAGTGCTGCTGATACCCAACAACACTGTAGACTGTGCCTGGGCAATAACATAAACAATCTCAGAAATCTTCAAATTTATCTTTAAAAAAATCAAGCTCATGCAAAATTATGAGCAAGCACATTATGAAAGCTCCATATTTACCTTTTCAAACCTCACCTCAGTTTCAACTCTGCTATGACTGTCCACAATTCCAGGTTCACAAAATTAAACTTTCTACCCCAGCCCAATCAATGCCACCTTTTACCTCAAAATCCTTTCACTTATTTCTGCTTCCTACCAATCAGGGCTAATTTTACGATACATTCTACAATAATACAAATTATAAACCTTTTTTTCTTCCCCACAAACCAGCAGTGAAATGATCACTTCATGAGATTTTACATCTTTAAAGGGCATAGAGTTCAGCATGTGTCTATAAAATTCTCACTGTTTTAGTCACAGTAATATTCTGTAATCCCAAGTCAACCATACAAAGAAATCCTGTTCATATAAAAGTACAAACTCAAATGCTGATAGGTAGAAGGATGTTTCTATCAACAATTGATTAATTTAACAGTATCACTATCTAAAAAAAAATATCATTAACAAGATTACATCACTTAGAACTTTTAATGGAGTGAAACTCAAAATTTCTGTACATGTTCATTGTATAGTCAATATCAATATAACTTTTTTCACCAACAAAACAATTTTCGTGGTGAACTGAAGCCTTGTTCATATAGGCATTATTATCCTACCCATTTCCATGAAAATGTAGCAAAGAAATTATTTATTGGAAATGAATATTTTTCTCTTTATGTTTTAAAACCCAACCACTTTAGTCTTAGCCATTTTAGTCTCAGAAATGTGCTTTTCTCAAATAGGTGGGCATTTTAACTTCACTGCTTATTATATCTTTTATTTTTTTCATTTACTTTCAAGTGATTTCAAATATCAATGCTGAATTATCAGGTTAAACATTTAAAAGAAGTCAGAATATTAAATCAACATATTGATTTTACAACCTGAAATTATGTCTGCACCAAATATTGTGATTAGGCCATTAATGATTTTGCTCCCAGTTTTGTATTTCTATCTGAACTGATATCAGAATGGTGTTGCTGTGATTGCAAGCTAAGGTTAATACGGTTTGTTTAGAAATGAAAGCAATAATTATTATTGCCAATATCAATGCAGTTTATTTCACAAATAAAATTTTATCATTCATATTCATTTTCACATTTTCCTTGGTGCTTTTACACAAAACTTTTAAATCAAATTGCAAAGATATTATTGCTGAGATTCAAGTTAGGTTCTGAACATGTTAAAATTAAGAAAATTTTCATTAAGTGAAATTCAAAGTTTAACAGTTGTCAAGAAATGAAAGTATTTATTTTTCTCATAATTAACTAGACATATGTGAGATAACTCTTAAATAACAATACTCTTACTGAGAAGGTTAATACCTTGATACTACACTACACAGTTAAATTATTATTATATGTTTTTTTACAGTTCTGATTTTAAAAAACTCATTTTGGTCAAAATGGCAGGAAACCCAGAATGCTTTAAAATATTACTTTATCTCACTTGATTGAATTCTATCAAGTAGCAGAGAATGAACAACTGACTGCTTTCACTAAAATGGTAGCAGTCCTCCATGTAGTAGTTTTTAATTATGGAGAGTGTATCAACTGTGACTTCAAATGCCATTTATCAGTTCTATCTTCATGACACATAAAAACACACATGGAAATTATTCACACTTTCTCAAAATATACTACATAATACTAGATCAAAAATAACATCAAGAAATAAGTAAATGAAACTGATGGATGTCATTGTACCATTGGGTATGCATGAATTAGCAGCCACATTTGAATACATTTCAAAAAATAGAATTGTACAGTACTGAAGAATAGTTTTAAATCTCAAAAATGAAATAATTTTATTGAAGAAGGGATGAAAAATTTTTATTTCCTTGTTTTCCTTAGAAAGTGAATGCTGTACAAATAGCTTGATGCTTCCATAACTAAAGAGAGGTAATCCCCACTATACTCAGAAGTCAAAGGAGATTTCTAAACAAGGGGAGATAATGTTTTATATTTGCCCTGAATTAGAATTTAAAATCAAAACATTTGAAATAATGAGCAAGAAAATAATTACCTGCTGAATGTGTGTTGTCCCAGTCTTCAAATACTGCTCATGGTGTCGTTTTCGCACCAAATCTGCCAACTCTTTCTTTTTCTGAAGAAACTGCGCCAAATCTACACATAAAATTTTAAACCCTAGTAATCTATTTTATTAGTAAAATTCAACAATAAATAATAAGATGATAATTAAAAAATAGCATTCTGTTATTTAAAAAGTTTAATTATAAATATTTTGAAGATTAATTCCTTTCAATGTGCAGATATCTACAGTCACCAAGAAAAATTATTAAAGTTTTTTTATATTTTAATGGAAGTCTTAAGCCCACAAGTACTGAAGGTTCAAACACTGTACAAGAATATATAAACATACAAAGATTATATATTTAATAAAGGAAACAAAAATAAACTACAAATAAATATCAAATTTGTACAAGAATTCACAAAGTAGTGGGTAAAATACAAAGTATAAGCTGCAATGAATTTTTGAGCAATGTACAAATTTCTCTTGTTAGTCAAATTTCATGATTCTGCATAATACCTACTACCAAGTCACTTTAACCACAGTGACAAGATTTAAACCATGTTGCTTTATGAAGAAAACACAGGAGGACTGTGTACTCCTACAGGAAGTTTCAAATCCTCATGGTTTAGGAGGAAAAAAAATGTTTAGTTGGGGTGGTGGAGGGATAACTAAATTCACTGATTATAATTATCCTTCAGGGAACTATACTGACTCAAGTTACAGGTTTCAAGTCATGTTGATAGGAGAAAATAAAGGGACTAACTAAATCTACTGAATATTCCTCAAAGCAGCATACAGAGTAGTCAAACGTGTAGTGTTAATTTAAATGGCAGGGAGAATGTGGGAAGACACCAATTCTTATAATTATTTATCTACTAAATAATTAAAAATTATTTTTCATTTCTGTTGGTTTCTTTTCAATGCTTAGCAGTCAGACTTTTCAAGTAACAGATTATATTCTGTTGTTATTAGGTTATATTGTTTTATTCTAAAAATTTAATTTGTAATGTAAGGCTTGTATTTTTATTTAAAGTAGCATTACAATTTTCTTTTTAAAAGCAATCGGGTCTTTAAAGAAATTTTTACAAAATGTCAAAGAAAAAATGAAAAATTAAATAATTAACGGCCCAGCATGTTTCAATATTATTATTTCCATCTACACAAAAATACAATCACAATTAGAAGCATTATGCCATAATTAAAAATCACCCCTACAACTAGGAATCCACTTATTTAACTGCCACTCATTTATGCCAATCATCCTTGGATAATGTCTTTGCAAAGACTTTAGAGTTAACATTCACTAACCTATCTTGATAAAAAAGATTCACACTGAAACAAACAAGCGAAACTCACAAGCGCAGTGTTTCTTTCCTTTCCTGTGCACAGTTAGCATGTCAACCGTATCAAAGACAGGCTTGTATCCACACACCAAGCATGCATATCTGGTGTAGAGAAGTAAGATGATGTTTAAGAAAAACTTAAAACATACAGAGAAATCAAGTTTATTAATAAAGAATAATAGATGTCCATGCCAGCATTATAATTCAGCTTTCAAATACAAATTAACATATTTAATTATGCTCAAAATTTCATTTTCTTTTTTTTTTAATGTGGAAAGTTTAGTCAAAGAGTATATGAACAAAAATGAAACTTATTCCAGAAAACTTGACGTGTTTGGTGATATCCTAAAAGCAAGAGGAATTGTGTTTGGTGGTATTCTAGCAAGCTTGAGAACCCGTTTGGTGACATTCTAGAAAGCTCGAGGATCTGTTTGGTGGTATTCTAGAAAGCTTGAGGACATGTTTGGTGGTATTCATAATTGGGAATTCATCAAACCTACAGTGACAATGAAGACCAAGCAAAGAGGAATCTAAGACCACCATGCCAGTAAGATAAATTGGCGAGCACAATGTTGTACTCTAATTTAGTGAGAGCAAATTTCAAATATAAGCAAATGAAAGAACGATGATTCTGGAATACTTCAGAAGTTATCAATATCAACATACTAGTTTGAAGCAACAAAGAGGGCCAGATATTCACTCTTTTATACTGAAAGAATGATACTTAACAAGAGCAAAATGTCCTCTGTACTGCTATCTTGTACTACTGCATACATAACTGTATTACTATTCTTGTACTAATATATACATTAACTACACTTCTATATTGTACTACTGCATACATAAAATTACTACACTGCTATCTTGCACTATTGCATACATAAAACTACTACACTGCTATCTTGTACTACTGCATACACAAAACTGCTATCTTGTGCTGCTTCATACATTAATTGAAAAACAATCAAATGGCTAGATATTGGCTTAGAGTATTTAACTATGCTGTAAGTTCATTTGGCAATCCAAACATCAATATGCAATTATTTATCTTATTGGGATAGTGAAGTGCCTGCATGATAGTGAAGTTTGGAAGCAACATTACCCCTCTCAAATTCTGAGAATAAGAGATCCCCAGCATCTCTACATAACTGATAGGCAATGATTTATCTTATTAAAAAGGTGAAATCCCTATGGGATTGTAAAACTGACCCTCCCCATCTTTATAGTAGGAGTACATCTGTGCCACTCTGTTTACCTAGACTGAAAGGGCCTGCCTGTGAAGAGGGGTCACTGTTGTATGCATCTCTAAAGACATATAACCCTGCTTTCATTGAAACATCAAACAAATCTGCATATGCCTAAATTATAAATTCTACCATCTATTCCATTCAAAAATTTCCTAGTTTCTGTGTGTCTGCAAAAAATCATCTAGTTGTATATCTATATGGCTAATTGAATCAAAGGAAGAACACTTTTATTATTGTGACCATGACATAAGTGAACATTCATAACTGATAGAAAAGCTCAATGGCAAAACATATCTACACTTATAAACAGAAAGACCGAAAACTGAAAAACAGAAAAATTTCCTAGTTTCTGTGTGTTTACAAAAAATCATCTAGTTGTATATGGCTAATTAAATCAAAGACATGAACACTTTCATTATTGTGACCATGACATAAGTGAACATTCATAACTGATAGAAAAGCTCAATGGCAAAACATATCTACACTTATAAACAGAAAGACCGAAAACTGAAAAACAGAAAAATTTCCTAGTTTCTGTGTGTTTACAAAAAATCATCTAGTTGTATATGGCTAATTAAATCAAAGACATGAACACTTTCATTATTGTGACCATGACATAAGTGAACATTCATAACTGATAGAAAAGCTCAATGGCAAAACATATCTACACTTATAAACACAGGCTGAATGGCAGAAAAATACTCATGGACCAATAAAAATATTGAATGGCAGAACAAGTGAAACTCATGGACTGATCAAAAGGTTGAACGGCAGAACAAATGAACAATATTAGATCAATAGATAGAATAAATGGCGGAACAAATGTGACTATAGCTAAATGACATAATAAGTGAACACTCATAGACAGATAGAAAGAATGAACGGCAAAACAAGTGGACTCTCACAGACTGAAAAGCTGAATGGCAGAATAAGTGACAGTTTTCAAATGGGGGTGAGAAGAATACAGTCCTATGGTACTTACCAATACATTCAAGCTTAAAGGTGTAGAATCAGATAAGAAGGCCATTCTTTGGCACTTGTATGGTGTATAAGGAGTGACAATTAAGTTCCCATAATGTCCGTACAGTTATCACACCAAAACAAAAAGCAATGATGTGACATATCTATGGTTGCATTGTACAGGCTGTAGCAGTGTGGCAGTGTCTATACAAACTTGCACTTACATCCCAGCTGAGGAATAAGTAGTAGATGATTGGTGCAACATGTTGACATCAATTTTCATGCAAACGCTGAGCAAATGCTCAAGTGAAACTCTACAGAAGTTAGTGGTAACTTAAGGTGCAGATGCTATGAAAAGGTCAAGTGATTCAGAGTGGCATAAAAGATTGAATAAGGTTGATCATTGGTGAAGACTCACACTTTAGGCAGGTGGTTGGATTTGCCCTCTGTTCATGATGTACTCGCTCTCTGGGAGTTTGGGGAGGGGGGGAAACTTATAACCAAACTGGACCATCCACCATACTTACCAATCTTGACCCAAGGCAAATTCTGGCTAAT
The DNA here is from genome assembly GCA_028829895.1 of Sinotaia quadrata. Classification (NCBI taxonomy): domain Eukaryota; kingdom Metazoa; phylum Mollusca; class Gastropoda; order Architaenioglossa; family Viviparidae; genus Sinotaia; species Sinotaia quadrata. Next base: position 37,459,756 of record CM054184.1, read on the forward strand.
CTCCATAAAGAAAGACCACTTTGGAGTGCCAAAGATTTTAAAAGACAGCTGACATTCAGGGACATATATGACCATCCAAAACAACAGTCTTGAAATGATTTGAACAGAGCATACACTCACTAAATATGCTGTGTAACAAGGAGACTACTTCAAAGGTGAAAACAACTATTACATACCTCATTTACTGAGGTTTTCCACTATGTACACTACTTGTCAAACCTTGTGCACAGGTATGGAACATAGTATCATGAGAATAAACAGTACAAGCCTCCTCTTACTTCTGTTTCACCAAAGCCAGAGCATCCTCTCTGCTTATTGTAATAGTCCTCTCAGCCAAAGAAAAGATGCCCTTTCATGCATCCCAAACTGAGATTGTGAGTAGTATATGACAAAGGTCCGATCAGATTCACTGCATTATCAAGTATTAATTATCAGTTATAAAGATGTTTATAATTAATAAATTATCAGTTATATCTATTGCTTAAAAATAAGCAAGCAAGAGACTGTCCCTAATACCACAATTATGCTATAGAAAGTCAACCAAAAGTAAAATAATGCCTGTTCAATTCATTCATCTGTTGCAAACATTTTATCATTTATCCTACCCAGAAAAAAATATTCAGCAAGAGTAAGTTTTCAGGTATTTAATTTCCATCAACTTATAATGTTCAAAGACTTTTATTTAACATCACATTTGTATCAAAACTAATAGTAATACTGATTGAAAACAAACACAATTTCTAGGAAAAGGTAACAATGAAAGAACAATTTAAAAAGAAATCTGCAAACTTACTTTCCATTACAAAGCAACTTTGCTTCATCTTTAGGAATGTCTTCAGCAAAAAGGTCCCTGACACGTCGTCGCTGAAAATTTAGTCAAACAGGTAGAATCATTATGCAAAGTGATTACAGGATAATCTATAAATTTTAATAATACAGCTAACATTATTTTGTTGGGCATAGTTTCCACAAGATAAAGACTATTGAATATTAAGTCATAAAGAAGGTTTGTTTAGCAAAATTCAAACCAAGATTGCAGTTTAAAATAAAATAAACATTAGAAATTATTAAAATTTAGTAAACATCCAATAAAGTACTAAAAATCACTTTTCTTTGAGCAATTTCTTAAAGTATACAAATATTCTTAAGATATAATTATATAAAAGAAAAAATCTTAAAATAAGTTCTGAACAAATTAAAAAGTTTGCAAACATGTTTTAATTTGTGAAACTTTGTGTAAATCTGTAACTAATTCTTAATGGAAGGTTCTCAAATGAGCTATATAATATATAAAAGTTGATGAGATGAGATCATGATTATCTAGCCGCAAAGAAATGGTTAGATTACTATAACAGTGTTAAGTATTGTTACCCAGTGAACATGCATGCATGCACAAACACACTTCAATACTTTAAACTTTTCTAAACATTCTGGACTGAGTAAAGAGCACCAACTTTTATGAATGAGTTTACTTAAGTGCTAAAAGTTAACTAAAAATAAAAAGTCATCCCTTGATGAAACAAAGACTAATTATTCTGGCCAAAATCCAGTCAAAGACTTTCTTTCTTTATCATGCAGTTGAGATATAAAACAGCAAGAAACACAAGTGCAGGGGAAGTTTTGCTTTAGAAATTAATACCTTCAAAATTCAATATAAAAGAGCATTTATGTGACACTCTGTGACGTCAACACACATCTGTGTTTACTGGTGACAGCCAGTGAGACACTTGCATAAATATGCTCTTGCAAACTGCTTTTTCATAACAATATCCAAAATCTGCTATTTTGTAATCAAAGCACCTAAGAGTAGCATTACTGATTTAGTTTACATATACTATATAGTGATGTACTTATAATGTAGTTTTCTCTTCACTTATTCTTTAATTTTGCACTTGCTGGTTTTGACTGTTCTCCCCCCCCCCCCCCATTCCAAACAAAAACAGAGTAAATCATAACAAAAAACAAAAAAATCCCCATTAATGATTAATTTATCACAAAAGTTCAAAAAGTTGAAGATACTACTATTTTTCATTCTGAAAACTATACTACAATATGAAAACTACCTACAAATTACAAATGTTTCACATAATGCAACTTTCTGTTTCTGAAAATTATAACCAGGGGCAGAGACATTCTTAGAAATACTTATGCTATTAGTATTAAAATATTATCAATTATGTTTATCTTGGAAATAAATTATAAAGAGCAAGATATTCTGTTTGGTACAATGGTAGTCTATGAATTTTCAGGAAACTAGCCTTGTTGAAGAATACTGTGTTTGGCTCTTCAGTCTTCTATGAATACTAGGACTTATCTTAAGTTAAATATTACTTTTTAAAAAAAAATAACATATCGGATATAAATACTGACTTACTCTGAGGTTGTTTAGTAGGTTTTTGTCATCGCCTTCTCTTTTAAATGACATTATTCACTGAAACTGTCAAAGTAAAGAAAATCCTTAAAATTTATCTGATAAAGTAAGTATCCTTAGCAGTTAATAAAATATTCAGTAACAAATATTAATACTATAGCATTAATTAACATCACACCCAAACTTACAAAGTAGGGAGTGAGTAACTTTGTAAACCCTTAACATGCACTGATTTTATACCAAAGGTTAAGGATCAAAAGACACTGAGTCAGTGAGTGAATTCTGACTAGTCTCTTCTACTTTCTAGTATTTGGAGAATATTGATGGATTCTGATTTTAAATGAAAGGAGAAAATAAAATACTTTTTTTTTTTTTTTACTAATTCTGCAAAAATAGGTAAAGGAAAGCCTAAATAAACATTTTTTAATCCAAAAAAGAACAAAAATAATGAAGAAGCATGCCTTATCAATGGAACACCTTATATCATGATTTGTAAATCTATTTTGTAGTTTATTTATATCATTAACATATTTCTGATTTTGTCTTACAAAGTGTGACACTTGCTGCTTCACTGTTATAATTCTTTTCAAATACAAAAAGAGCCTAATGATATTGATCTCAAAGATTACACTTTATGGTTTATCTTTCAAATGATTATATTTTTCTAATGGACCAAAAAATGAAAAATACACAAAATAGATTTTATGAGAAACTTGTAGTTTGTACATTTTCTGCCTATTTTCTATTAATTCAATAAATATTAACAATAAAGCTATTTTATTTTTAGATTGATGGGGTTCTTTACAAATTAAAGAAAAAAAATTAAAAATATGTTATCAGTATTATTACTATTAAATAAAGCCCAACAAATTTTCTTCAAAATAGGATTTAGTTTTATAAGTGTAGCAACACACATAAATACACAAACTCTGACTAGTGAAATCAGGAAAATAAATTATACACCACTATCAGAAAACAGAATTTGCTCAGCAATCATGTTTTAACACATCACATGATTATGCTGCGGTACTAAGTTTATTATAAAATCAGTCTTGTAATACCTGTCCATCATCAAGGGAACTTATAAGGCCGCAAAACAAATGGTTTTGGTTTCCACCTGACACTGAACGGGTTAACTTAGGCCAACTGACAACTATTAGTATTAAAATACTATTTATTTATTTTAATCTTCTACTTCTACAAGTTCTAGTTCTTTGGCCTGTTTGTAAATATACATACTATTACTTTCCTATTCAAAAGTTTTAAAAGACCTATTAAAATTATTCTTGGGTTACTGTAAAGAGGGTCTTACTCTTAGACTGATTTCTTCTATCATGTGCATCCTTTTAACTTTAAGGTACTTTTAATTTAAAAGTCCAAAGAAGATCGAAAAGCGATCATTTAGAACTTTGCCTAGAATAATACTATATTGCAAACAACGGACGCAAGTAGGCCTAACAGTATGATATTAACAGTAGGCCTCAACTTTCATGGTTTTAAAACTTTTACATTTTTACTATTTTTACTTTCATTAGTTTCAAGCGCTTTAGCTCTACACCTACTTAACCACTACACCAAATACCAATTCTAAAAGGAAATATTCTAACATTAAGATTAGAACCTAGATACTACAGCAAGAGTTAGGGTTAGTTTAAATTTTCAAAGTACTATAAAAAGAAGCTGAAAGTAGGCCTAGATATTTTATAATACATTTCTAATTCTAATTTCTATATTTTATTTTTTAATTTTTATAAGTTTATTTTAATGCATTTGACAGCTATGTTTTTACTATAAATTATAATTTGTGGAGGGGTTTTAAATGAACATATTTTAATATATATATATTTTTTAATTAACACATATAGCATTTCCAGTATTTTATAAGTTGTTTCATGTCTTAACTTTATAAGTAGGCCCTATAATGTAGGCCTTTAAATGTGCTAGTTTGACTAGACCAGAGACAATTAAACACATTCACACATTAACACTCAATGACACACAACTGTAAAAATCATAACCAACATTGTATAAAAGAAAATATAAAACTTTTAATAGAATAGGAACACTAGAAGTATACTACAATAAAGTAATACTAGACAAAAACGTGAGGTATTCACTTCTGATTCAAACTACATTATAACTTACGAGAATTGACGACTAGATGTTACCTTCTCAACGTGATCTCTCGAGAGTTCGAGATTAGCTCATGACATCCGGGTGTTTCATGTTTGGGCATGCGCAGAGGTATTGTGTCGTCGCTGAGTTCGACTAGGAACGAGTAAGAAAATATTCTCCAGAGTAAGTAAATTTCCCATCGGTTAAATATAGTACTAAACTCCAATATACTTCCCCAATATATGCTGCATCATACCTTAAGATCGAAAAGGGTTATATAAACAAAAGAAAAGTAAAAAAAACTATATTTCCTGTTTTTGGATTGGCGTCCGACATAACAGTAAATTTACAGGTCGAATAACTTTGAGATATTTTCTTCCTACAATTCTGGATAAGTGCCAGCAGTATTAATGATCAGTACCATAATGTATTAGTATTTTATCTTAAATATTTTTTTAGGCAATATGTCCACTACATACGTTTTACTTGGTATACCAAGTTAATCGTTTTGTCTGACTAATGAGGGATCGATATGTCGTACATATATGCTATAGTGGGAGGGGTACATACTTATTACAGTTTTAATAAGTATTTTTTGCAAATTTATATAACAGAAGTAATCCTTTTAATTTTCTCATACACACTAGAATATTGATTACATAAGAAATTATAATTCTGATCCTTAATCTAAATTCAAGTATCTTTAATTTTAAAAACGTAAATAGTAGGAGTATAGTATTACTTAATTAGTAACAATGGACTACAGACCTACTGGTTTCTGAATGAGGTTTCTGAATCGGATGGTTCATCAGACGTCTGAAATCAAGTAACAGAGTAAAACATACTACTGTTAAAACTAACTGCAGTGTTACTGTTAAAAGTCGAGTTATTGTAACATTTTAATGAGTAAACACAATACTCTTCACCCTCCAAAATTATTTTTGACATCATATAGTCAAATTATTATTACCAGTATCAGAGTCATATCCGGATCATTTTCCATTTGTATCATTACTGTAGTTGTAAAATGCATGGTCTTATAGTGCTATACTAACTTTAAAGTAATTTATAGCTTTATAAATTTGAAATGCTAAACAATAGAGATAAGGCTATACACTAATGATGGAAATTGTATTGCTAATTGTCAGGTTTACAATTGAGTTACAGCAAATGGTTACATTTAATTTATCTTGCATTTTAATTATCATCGCTTTATAGAGAACAAATTTTCTATTTCAACATCTCTGAATATGTATAATCATCAATTTTTTTTAAACACTTTTGCCTAAATTTATATAGTACTTTTAGTAGGCCTAAAACATTTTCAAGTTTTTATCATTTGATTCACTAATTTTTTTTGTAGAAATACTATGTATATTTCATTGTAGTAGTAGTAGTAGATACGTGGGAGGTGTTAGTAAAATCCAGTGCTAATCCAAAATCAAACCGTGAACAAGAAAAATTATCACTGGTTCAATGATGCAGAAGTGTTTTCTTTAATTTGGTTTCATTGCTTTCAAGAAATAAATTCAGATGCTGCTGTCTCGTTGAAAACAAGCTAATGATTCATATTTATCTTTGATAACTTTAAATTGTCTATAAACCCATAATTAAGATCATTGTATAATTCCACAATAAAAGTTTAAATAAAACTTCTTTGTTTTTAAGAAGTCTCACATTTCCCCCCTAATATTTTAGTTTATATAGCTGTCTAATTTCTGTAAAAGTGATATAACAATGCACAAAATACAAATTTTAAAAGATTTTTGCTTTTAAAAACAGCAAATATTTCTTAAATTTGGCACTTATCTTTAATAATTATATTAAAATAAATAAATGACAATCTTAACTGATATTTAAAACAAAAATGTGATAGACAGAGCAAACTGCAATAGTTGAAATAGAAAAGTTGAACCAGATCAAATTTTTAAAAAAAGTAAAGTTCAAATTGTGAGATCTTCAAAATAATAATATATGTTTAATATGGTATTTGAATGTTTTTTATGTTCCTTTATGATTAGTTCAAAAGCAATAAACAATATTTTGGCAATGTTTCATATTTCTCTTAATTATTTATCCAGTTAATTGATTACATAAACATGCACACTGATGGCAGTATTTACTATTAATGTGAATTCCTAACTTAAACAGCATTTTCTTGTAAAATAGTTGACACATTCATTTAACATTATCACATATTTTGCAACTAATGTATAACAAATATTTTATGCACATGACTTTATAATCTTTTGTCCTTTAAATTCAGTTGGCTCATTCATTCATCTTGTTAACCAATCCAGTATATCAAATTAGAGTATTCAGTAATTCACATTTTAATTAATAGCAATGAAAGATAACTAATAATTATTTTCTAAATTTAATTATAAAATAAGCTTGTAAGTTACATTCCTTATACTAGTTATAGCAATGTTCTCTGACACTAAAATTGCTAGATAAAATAGATAAATTATTCTTATCAACAGTTGTGTTCATGCTACTCATTTGAATCATAGGTTTCAGTCACTAACAAGTTGCTGAAGTTTTGTTTTTCTTGATTAAAAAAATAAATCTTAACATAATGTTAGCATGAAACAGATTTGTAAAATGGTATGAAAAGAGTATATATTTATCATAATTATTATATATACTTTATTCCTTTTTATCTGCATACCAAGCTTTGCTTTCTAAAGTTTCAGAATTGTTTGCCCACCACACCATCATACCTAGTGAACTCTTATGAGACATTGACACCTATTTGTCTTAAAACATTTGTGCTGTTGATGCAAATTAGGGTACTCAGCTCTTGATCATATTATTGATATTGGTTTTAATATTCAAACATTAGTTATACAATCCGATGAAAAGATGATTTACACCTGTAATGTATTTGGATTGTTAATAAGTATTTTATGGTTAATATTAAATCTGAGCAATCTATATTTTTGGTAAGCAAAGCTTCTTTACCTGAAAGAACAGATAACTCTGCTCTAGTCACAATTCCTTTTAATGATTCCACATCACACTTATATTATCATTAGATCATCCCTTTCAGATTCAGCCTATGCTTTATAAGAGATTGTCTCTATTAGTATTACTGACTTCTCTGCTATGCCTCTTTCAGGTACTAGAAAATATATACCCCATGTAGAATTTCACAACTGGCACATCTCTGTTATGTCAGTATCTGTACACAGGAAGTAATATAAGTATTATTCTTAACTTGTCAGCATGAGAAGATATGGCTGAGCATACATTGAATATATACCAAAACTCAATATCTGTTGGGTTTCACCCCACTCTAAATTCTTAATATATTAGATTTACAGATCTTGATTCTGCACTTGCTATCCTCTTGCTGTCAGTTTTAAACTCACATCCTAAAACATGCTCCAGAACGTGATTAACATCTCAGCATTCACTTTTCTAAATTTTCAACCATTCACAAGTTACGTTGATACAAAGAATGAAGAGAAATAATTCAAGAAACCAGTTTGTAGAAATACAGTAATTATAACCTGTTAATTAGTTTGCCACAAAGCAACAGTGCTTTTGTTTTCTATGGGCATTTGCTCAGAGCATTTATAGACCTGGGTATTACTATTAGTTATACAGGCTCAGGGCACTTATAGACCTGGATGTTACTATTAGTGACACAGTTTGGGGCATTTACAGACCTGGATATTATTATTAGTCATATAGGCTCAGAGCACATAGATCTGGGTATTATATTATTATTAATCATACAGGTATAGAGCAATTATATACCTGGGTATTACTATTTGTCATACAAGCTCAAAGCACTTATATACCTGGGTATTATAGTGGTACCTCCCATAACAAATGCCTCACAGAACAAACGATCCGCATAACGAATGCCGCTGTGAATGCCCGCATGACTCGCAGAACGAATTTGTTTCACATAACGAACCGTATGTACGCTGTGAAAACATCGCATTTCCCGTGAATAAATGGCCGAATCTGGCCAGTCGTGTCTTGCGTGGCTCAGATGAATGCAGGGCATGTTTGTCCCCAGTTGATTGTCCTTTTTTCTTTGCTTTGATATGTTTTTACCATCTGTATGAACTTTACATAAGTGTGTGTGTCCTCCTCATCCCACCTCCATTTCACCTCATCAACGCCTAACATCTTACCTCATCGACACCTAACATTATACCCTGCTTTGGTGAGTGTCATTACTAGTGTTCTTCCCCCCCCCCCCCTCCTGAACACTGCCCTGTCTTCATTTTCCCCTAATTTCTTTGATTTTTCGCAGCGATGTGGAATGGATTGCACAATTTCCTGTAGAAGTCTATGGGATATTGTGTTTCACATAACAAACACCTCGCATAACGATTTGTTTTCGTTATGCGAGGTACCACTATACTATTAGTCATACAGGCTTAAAGCACATATAGACCTGGGTATTACTATTTGTCATACAGGCTTAGAGCACTTAACATTGGGTGTTGGTATTAGTCATTGTAGTGTTGTAGTCATATCAACATGCTCTTTTTTGATCTGTATAAGAATTAGCTTACACACTTCTGACACATAATAGAAAGAGATGCTGTGGATGCCATTACATCGTATCACACGCACTGTCTGAGTTCCCAAATAAAACTTTAAAAATTCATCTTGTTTATGTGTTGTCAATGAAATAAAATGCATAAACATAACACTTTGGTGATGAGGATGCTGAAAATTGAACTATAACATATAAGTTATTTTATCTTGAGCACTTATCAGATTTAGTTCGGTTTCATTCACATAAGCAGTAAGACTACAAATAGGACAATAAAATGACATCACTCCCAAACTTTCCTCATTTCTGATGAACAAATAGCTGGTATCAGATTTGAGAAATGGATTGAGAACATGCTAGCAGCTTTAGACATCAATGGCAACAACAAAAAGAAAGCACTTTTACTTCATGATATAGGTGAAGAAGGGTTCAACATCTATAACAGTTTCAGTGAGAACAGAAGGGGAATAATGCAGCATATGACACAGCAAAGACATTGCTGCAAGACTAAAGTATTTCATGCAAAGGAAGAATGTGGTTTATGAGACTTACAGATTTTGTCAAACAGTGCTGCTGGAAAGGGAGACCATTAATACATTCTACACAAACTTTGTACATTGGCTCAACACTTTGATATTCATGACAAAGATCACAAGATTCTCACTCAAAACCTTCATGGATGCAAATCAAGCAAGCTCAAAAGAGGGCTGTTCATGACAACCTTACTTTGGCTCGATTACTGCAAGAAGCTCATTTAGCTGAATTATCTTAATCACATGCAAATGAAATCAAGAATATATCAAGTGCCATTAGAATAAAAAAAAAAAGACAAGAATTTTTAATTTAGGTCAATTTGATCCAAGTTGATTAACAGTTTATTGAGAAAATAGTTCGGAATTTCTTTATTTTCAAGTGAATTTGAAAGTTCCAGTCAAGAACAGACTTAAGTAAAAACCAAGAATTGACAGATTATAACTATTTGAAATGAAAAACAAATAACTTTTAAATTTAATAAACAGTGAAAATAAGTTTAATTCATCATCAAGCAATTATTTGCAATATTCCAAGTTAGGATTATCATATTTGTCCATTAACAATATTGATATATCAAGAATTTTGTATTTAAAGTTGAGGAAGATTGTAATGTCATAGTCATGTCAACATACTCTTTGTTGATCTATTTGATATATACCCTCTTGAATATGTCATCACAGTAATTAGCTTACGCACTTCCGACATGTAATAAAAAGAGAGATGTTATGGATGACATTACATCATACCACACAAGCTGTCTGAGTTCTGAATAAAACTGTTAAAATTCATCTGTATGTGTTGTCAACAAAATCAAATACATAAACATAACAGTCATATATGCTTGAAGCACTTATAGACCTGAGGATTACTATTAATATTACAGTATTAATCATATAGGCTTGGAGTACTTAAAGACCCTGGGTAATACTGTTAGTCATACAGACTCAGAGCACTTATATTTCTGAGTATTACTAGTATTAGTCATATAGGCTCAGAGTACTTATAGGCTTGGGTATTATTATTACAATATTAATCATATAGGTTCTGAGCACTTATAGGCTTGGGTATTATTATTACAATATTAATCATATAGACTCTGAGCACTTATAGGCTTGGGTATTATTATTACAATATTAATCATATAGACTCTGAGCACTTATAGGCTTGGGTATTATTATTACAATATTAATCATATAGGTTCTGAGCACTTACAGTGGTGGTGGTTATGATAGCAATTTTTACCACTGGAGTCATACAGGTACGGCAGATGTGACAAAGAAATTATAGCAAACAAAGCTAACAAAAAATGTACCTTTTGTGGACATTTGAGGTGGGTAAATTAAGAAGAAACTACTATTTTCATTTAATCCTCTATTAAAGCACATTTTGATGCAGTGAACTTAACTCTTCTTCAGTTGATCATATATCTATCTGTACCATACACTTTTAGAAAAAATTGTGTTTCTCCATGCTACTAAAATTATAATTTTATACTATCACAAAATGCAAACAAAAGAATACTTTTGCATGTTCCATCAGACAGATTAGTCTCAGTTTCTATTTCTCTGTTTTTTAGTCCTGATCATTTGGACTATTTTCAGCTGCAACTAAGAAAATTGTCCAGCTATAGGCCCCTTACTTCCTGAAATGTATGAAAATACAGAGACTGCTGAATAAATTGCCTGGCCCTTTTTACTTAAGATTCTGAGTTGAAGAGGGAATTCAGATAAGACCAATTACTCCCTTGAATGGAAAGCAGCTGAGCAAAACTGCCTGAGGTCCTCCCACTTATTACAGATTATGCTGGCAAGATTAGTATTAATAGTAAGCAAATTGTGTGATCTCATTTGTTCCTGCTGTGCATTGTTGACACTAAATTTCCTTCAGCCATTATCTGCAATGTGTAGTTTTTTTTTTGTTTTTTTTTATTTTTCAGTTTCGCCTGCTCATTTTTATTAATATTGGACAGGGTGGGGGTGGGGAACTGTACTGTTCGGGGTTGCCCTGCATATAGTACTAAACACAAAGATTGTGATGTTGGGTATATGTACTATGATTCAAACATATATATTGATCTACTGTGATTCAGAATACTTTCATTTTAAAAGGTCATTTCAAAAAAGATTATGATCAAACATTTTTTTGAATTCTCTTTATTAACTGAGAAAAAAGAGATGAGTGCAGTTATTTTTAGATTAAGTTAGGAATGTCTGCATTGAGTCTGAGTAAAGTATTAAAGTACAGATACACTAAAAGCAAGATGGCACTTTTATTTCAGTATTTTATTAAATGTATTAAATTTTTGTCCCTTCATATATGCTTATAAATTTGGCATTTATTCAAAGCAGGTTTTTTTTTGGTTGGTTTTTATTTAAAGTTTGTTTAACAGAAAAGGCTGTTGATGCATTCTGAATGTTGTGTGTTTGTATATATAAGTAAAATGTTATAGTTAAATTTTGTATAACAATTATAATCTCCATAAATTATACAATAATGCTAGTAAATATCTGCTTTTTGTCTTGTTTTAAAAAAGTATTTATTTTTGTTTAGTATTGCATATTTATTTATTGTTTTTTCTAAAAATAATTCTATTTTAATAATTTGATTAAAGGTTTGAGCATCTTACATTGCACTGTAGTTTAGAAGAATTTGTCTTAGATGATCCCTTGAATTTGTAATTCTAGGTAGATCTGCTCCATTTAGAAATTATGTTTTGGGTCTGGGGTGGTCCACAACTTTATTTGCTTATCACATTTTTATAATGTCAAATTGCTGCTAAATTTTTATTGTAGTTTTTTTGTTGCCATTCTTGCTTTTTACTTGTTTACGAGACTGTGTCATTATTGTGAAAGATGGTTATATTTATTAATGATAGAAGCATCAGTATTTAATTTTCAATTTATAGTGTATATTAATGATTTACCAACACTGGTTCAGTTAAAAAGGTTGTGATTGGTGATTTTTTGCAGGGATCTGGTGACTGGTCATTGCTCTTGTCTACCTGAGAACACAAGAATTTTAGAACAATGTCTGTGGGAGATGAACCTGTTGAGGTAGTATGGAAAATTATTGTTTAAAAACAATTTAAGTATGGATCATAATAATAATAGAGACAATAATTTGCTTTGTGCGAATGTAATGAATTTGAATGCTGGCAAAATATGATTTAGATTATTGCAGTTTGAAATAACTAAAATGGTATTTGAACAAATTTTACATAAAAATACTCTCTGGGATCTTGTATTTATCTCTGTATTTACAGTATCCTCCCAAAATATATAAAATTGTTTTGTAGTTGACATGGTATTTAATATAGAGAGAGAAATTGTGTTTCACTATAGTGTGATAGGAGATTAATATTAATTGTATTTGTAATCAAATATTAATGTAATATATTATTGCTTTATAAATGTATATACATTTATGTTTTTTTTAGTTACTCATCAGTCATTTATACAGGGTTCTAAATTAAAGCATAGTAACTGATGGTAAATATAGTGAATATTTACTTCCTTAAGCTACATGTATGTTAACATTTTTTTAAAATCAGTTTTCAAAAACAAATATTTACATGTATACATTGTTGGTTGACACTTTAAAAAAATTTTTGCAATTATTATCAATTTCTAAAAATATTTCTTATTTTAAATACATGTATAATGAAATGAAAAATTTGTAATAAGAATGAAATGAAAAATTTATATTGATTATTGATAATAAAATTTTAAAATTGTAATGATTGGAGAAAGCAGCCTGGCTTTATTTCTTTGTTACAGTAATACCTCGGAATATATGATGGTTGCATTTTAGAAATAACTTGACCAATCACCGATTTGTCTTTTGCATATAATTTTTTTTTTTTTTTTAATATACATACTAACATAAGGGATGCTTTCATGAGCAAAGGAAAGACATACTTTTATTTATTTTAGAACTCTTGTAATAAACAAGAATGTGTATGTTAAAATGTAAGAAAGCAATTGCAATGGGTTTTAGCATAGCTTAAACTAAACAAATACAATTAATTCAGTAAACTGTTTTAGCAAAATTGGGAGAAATAAGCATTCTTCAAACTTTGGCAATGGGAATGAGCTCAGAACAGTCAGTTATAGATAGTTGTTTTAAGTTAATCTACTAGCTAACAGATTTATTTGATAAGCAAGTGTTCTCATTCAATTATTGCAGTTTTATCTTGTTATTATACTTTTAACATGTAGCAAGTGGAGTACGTTTTCAGATTTTTCTTCTTGGCCTCTCTTACCCAAATTTGAGAGTGCAAGGGAAAGAATTCTGAAGACATCCGAGGGTTAGTTTGTTACCTGTGTACACCCTGATATTAAGTGATTTAATAAAGATGTTTGATGTTCACACTTGTTTAATTAAAACATTTGCCATAAGAAATTAAGAATACACAAATCAGAATAGCTTAAATATATCTAACTGATAAATAAAAAAAGGAAGCTGCCTGACAGGAGCATTATCACACTTGCACTTTGTCACTGCAGTGTGGATCAAACAGGAGTCCAGATCAGTTGAGAGTATTGCAAGATTTATTATATAAAAGTCAGAAGCATGATTGCTAATTCAACATGTTGCAGATAGTAAACTGCACTGTATTACTATATTTTTGAATAATGCAAGTTATCATTGAACACAAAAATTAAAAACGCTCTTTAGATCTTTTCATTATAAAAAACGATTGCAAGAGTATTTTTTAAAAATTATATACTACAGTAAAATTTGTTATGAATTTTCATCTTGTATTAGTTTGTTTTTTTTAATGCTTAGCAATCATATATTTTGGGTTTTTTTACACTGCAATCGTTAACTTTTTTATGCAGATTTATAATTTTAAGTGAAGTTTTAGTTTAAATTGTACTTACATGTAACTAACATAACAAGAATATACAGAATAATACATGGTAAATATATCCGAAGACAGATCACACTGTGCTACTTTCATACCTTCTGCAGTCCTCCATAAAATCACCAGTAGTTAAATTCACCAAGGAATTAATTTAACTTATTGTATATATAAAACTAAAATATCTTATATTGATAAATCAGTCTAATTAATACATGGATATGTTTAGATTATATAATATAAAATTAAATACTTAATTTTAGAATTAAAATTATTGTTTTAACTATAATTTTGTGTTTGTACATTTATTTTATTGTTTTAATAGACATTATTTTATATGTATTATGTACATATAAGTAACATCTTTTTTAAGGAAATTCAGTATAAATTACTTATGGTCCAGTGACAACACACATACATCTACACTTGTAGGTATGCACAAAGCCATATGCTCAGTAATAGTATCTACTATCAGCACTCATGCTCACTCTGCCTGAAATGCAATACAACACATATATATAATATCAGCAAAAATCATTTTTTTCTTTAGAGGATTTAATTTAAAGAGTTTCTCCTTTCTTCATTTAAGATGTAGAACCATATTTCTCTAAAATAGTAATTTATTTTTCAAATTATATACACAAAACTACCTAATTTATATTCATTAAAAAGAAAAACCACTTAAATATTTAATTAAGAAATATTTGAGTAATGTTACATGCTATTAACATATTTTACGAGATGTTAAAAGATTCCCTGTAAATGTTCTTGTCATGTGTGTTGCTTTTAAAAATAGTTTGTTTTCTTTTTAAATTGTACACCGAGTTTTATTTCAGTGCCCACTATGTATGGAACCTTTGGAAATAGATGATGTTAATTTCTTTCCATGCACCTGTGGTTATCAGGTATACTGTATTATAAAGTTATCTATTTATTATTTTAACAAATTGATTAGTTAATTTGTGATCTTGGAACATTCTTACATTAAAAGAAAAATTGCATATAATTTCAACTTGTTTCAAAATATAAACTGTTTCATTGAAACTAATGTTGCCCAGTGTATAAGTATAAATGTTTATTACTTATATTATGTAATATAAAATTGTGTGAAAATAATAGTTTTGCACTTCATTGTTTATTAATTGTTGGAGATGAAGTGATTTTTCCCTTCATACAATCAGATAAATATACAATATTGCAATATGGTTATTTATTTTTAGGCTATAATTATAAACCAGAACTAAAGATCCTCACAGCTCGGTGGTGGTAGTGGTAGTAAATATAACAGTCACATGAATAACATTCCCACAAATGCCTTTGAATACTCTCTGGTTTAATTTTTTTCAATTCTTTTTTGTTCCTGACATCCTTTTGTCTATCTCAGGTAATGTATTTTGCAGTGGACATTTTGTCAATCAACTGAAACAGTATATTGGCTACCTCTACCACACACCAAGCCCCAGTCATTTTATCCCAAAAATCCTGGCAGAGCTCAGCCAATCACTGAACAATGCTCTGATTCTTAAAGCACTATTCAAATAGGGGAAAGCATAGATGCACAAGTAAGATATTCTGAGGAGACTGCCATTTCAGACTCAATCTACAAATTAAATATATTTGTAGTTTTTCATTATGGCTGCAGCAAGTCATGTTGGAGAAATATACCTTATGAAAAACATACATGACACTCTTTACATTCTTGCACAAATTTTATTAAGGCCCACAAAATAGAGGATTCTACCTTTAAGACATGTCCATTATGAACTGTATGGGTGACAGTAACAGTTGCCCATTCTACCTCAGAAATCTCCTGAGCAGCAAGTTTTATTCCTAATTCATTTTTTGCTTATATGCACTTAATGCATACTATATCTTTTTTTTTTTTAAAAAAGGAATTTCTGTCAAATGTTCTTGCTTACGGAAATGTTTGAATGATTTTTGTGTGTGTGTATTTGGTATGTGGAAGTTGACGGTGTGTGTGTGTGTGTGATATTTCAAATACCAGCTGTGACACCAACACCACCCAGTTAATGGTTATTATTATTAATTAATTAATCATCTATAACTAATTACAAGGATGAGAATCTTAATTTATGTTATTAATAATTCTCCAGCAGACACCACTCATCTCTCTTGCTTGGCGGATATGCAGGCACTGAAACATTTTCTCTCTTCCACAACATTAAAGATAAACATTTATCATCACACAATATTTCCATAGGTGGAAAACGTATAACTAAAGGGGAAGACAGATCTGTCTTTAATCTATATTTAGCGAGCCCCCATCCACCCACTTTCTTCTCCAACATAAGGTTATCGATATGTGTAAGGTCAATAAATTTATTAAATCAACAGTCAAATGTACATATAACAAATTCAATGAAATGGATTACTTGATATCAATATTTCCACAAAACCATGTTCAAATAATTTTAATATCTACACAGTCTTATATCCTAAACATAATTCAACAATTTAGTGTCCATACAAATCAAAGGATAATTCTTATCAGAGAACAGAAATGGAGTTTTTAGAGATAAGTGATAATAGTTTGTACATAATCTGATTTAGGCGTTGTCTCAATAGTCTTTCATGCGCTTTTTGTAAAAATCCTCAAGTTTATTGTTCACATTACTATTATCAATTCCATGTGATTCCCTCCTCACATTGTAGAACACTGATTCACTACTATTCTCTCAGGGCTAACCTGGGCGCTCCTTCACCGTATTAGCTTCCCCAAACAGAACAACTGTAGCAATTACCTGTAACTTTCTTGATCCAGAAATTGCTCAGTGTAGTCAGTGTACCTTTTCACCATACATCAACGGAGTGTATTGTATTCCTTACACCTAAACACTACAGTAGATACTTCTTGCATCTACCACAGTCATAGCAGTTTATAATTAAAGCCCAGGAGATTCAGATAAAGTGTTCTAAAATATAATAAGGGAATAAACATTAAGTTTCCAGTTTATTCCTTTTTAACTCCATTTTTCTTACATTCAAGTCTTAATTTTAAGTTTCCTGCAACAGTATTTATTAGCTGATGCACACATATAACATAAGAATTTTATGAGTACATTCACTAAAACAATGTCAAGTGTTTAGTTTACAACATATAAACATCATAGTTCTCAATTTGTAGAAATAAAAGTCTACTCACATAATGCATCTCTACATAAAATCCAAGTATAACTTATCAGTAGCAAAAATGCATGAAATATTTCAAAGTCCATTTTCTCTCAATCATTCATTTAACTCATCTTTAAACTAATACAAAAGAATACTAATAGCTGCCTTTCATGACTTTCTTGCCACACCAAATTCAAGTGATTAGACAATAAAATTCTCTACAGCAGGAAAACTGTTGATCTCAGCCCATTGGCCCATTCTTGTAAATCTTAACCATTGACTAATAAAACTACTCATCCAGTTGCAACTGGTTTGAATTGCATCAGCAATTTCTAGCATATTCTTAACTCAGCAAGTTGTTTACTTCAACTCTGACACAAAAATGCCATCATGGTTGCCCAAGGTCAGGTCACTTTGACAATTTAGCATATTATATAACAATTAAGGTTAGAAATTCTAAACACGCTATTGGTACACGATACAGAAACAGGAAAAATTTATTTCAACTAGTCTTATTCAGGACATATAGCATATTGGTTATGAAATGATTAAACCTGTTTATGTGTGATAAATTTGCCTAAATCATTCACTTTTTGCATTGACTACAAAAGCGTTTTTCCCCAAATTCTTAATGGCAGAAATTCCTCATTGTATCTCTTTTTTTATCCAGTACCTCACTTTCACAAAGTACTAGATAAGAGAGTGTATAAAGGGCTGTTACTCTTTGTGCCAGCTTTTGATAGCCCTTCTTTTTTATAAACCTTCTCCATGTGGGGGTGGGATAATAGTTCTGGTATAACATGCCTATTATTCATCTGGTGAATATTCAAAAAAAAACTTGATTTAAGTACAGAAATTAATTTTATTATTATAAAAGTGTTATTGTTTACTGGAATTTTAATTCTTGTTTTATTTTGCAGAATTCAGCTATTTTAGTTTGACACTTATGAGCATCATTTTAATGATAATGTATATTGCTTTATTTATTACAAACAGATCTGTAGATTCTGCTGGCATAGAATCAGGACAGACGAAAATGGGTTGTGTCCAGCATGTCGAAAGGTGTGTCTTAAGTATATATTTTATTTCTCATTCATCACTTTATCTTAATATGTATATAATTTCAAATAATTTTCATTTAGTGGGCAATATGAATATGTATAGCTAGATTTTTGTTTGTTTTTCAGATGTTAATTAGTCATATTGAACTTTTGTCAAATTATTAAATAGATAAATGATAAGTAACACATTTATGCACTGTATAAAGCTGTAACATTTTTTCTTTATGAAGTTTTCTGGTTTGTTTTATTCCTTCAGTCTTCAATGCAAGCACTATATTATGGTATTAGAACTTTCTTATACATTTCTGAGTAATTACACTTGTTTACCAATGGTCCTGGCTTATCTTTATCAGTGATTATTTTATTTTTTTATTTTTTTCAGCAATATCCAGAAGATCCAGCCGAGTTTAAGCCTCTTACAGATGACGAGTGAGTGAGGCTAATTTTTTGCTTTCCTTTTTAAGTTAATGTCAAAGTTTTGTTCTTTTGCTTAATTACACAGTGTTGTACAAACTACACAAAAATTAAACATTAAATCTGAGAGGGTCATTTCACAGCCATGCAAATTCATGAAACTTGACATTTTGAGGATGATTCATGAAAATTTGTGAAATTCTAGGAAAATAACATTTTCACTATTTTATCATACTTTTATGTCTGGTTTATTATTATTTCTTCTGTTATATTATTACTTTTTGTGCTGTTTTTGTTGGGATGTAGCAAATTATTTATTTGCTTTAAGATGAAGAAAAGTAACTCACTTAACTGGATATTTCACATTTTTAACATAATTGCCATCCTCTTTAATTTCTCCTGGAAAATTCCTTTTTCTGCAATTATTCCTTAAATCTTAGAATGTGTTTCAAGATTTAAAAAAAAATTTAAATAAATTTAAGGTCACTTTGTTGGTTTATTTTGAGAGCAAACTTGCAAATTGTATGATCTGTGTAAAGGCTCTTTGTATATATGCAGTAACAGTATGTATGCTACCATTTTGATTATTACCCTTCAGCATATGCAATTGGAGTTAATGATGTAGGTGTGGAGCATTTCATTCAGAATAATAAAAGTATAAAATCTTGTAAGTCTAGTGAAGAAAGAATAATGGATCCACTGGACAAAAGAAAGAGTACTGCTTTAGAGACTGAGAAGACAACAGTTCTACAATCACAAACTTGGATTGTAAATGGACTGTTTATACTTTACAAAAATGCATATGTGTCATTGGAAACTCCTCGTTCTCCTCTCTCCTACTCCCCCAACACATACCCATAGTCCAAACGTGTTATACGATCAAAATCCAACCTAGTTTTAGCATACTAAAACATTTCCTTTCATCAGCACTCAACCTATGAAAGTTTTTTCTTTGATTTTATTTTTTTTCCAAAATGTTTTTCATTATAAACCATATAGATCCCTTTCGTTGTATATAATTGGGAACTCATATGATAAGCTATCAAAATTGGTTATAAGCAGAAACAAATCTAAGAATTTGTGACTAATCGTTGAGCTTGATTTTCTCAAAAAGATCTCTGCTACACACATTGGCTTAGATGCTTGTATTTTTTTTAAGTTTTAAGATTAGAACAATGTGGGGTTTTGTTTTCTTAAATTTGTTTTGTTGTGGTTTTTTTTTTTTCTTTTTGTCATGTAATTTATAATTAACGTAATGTCTAGTTTAATCAGCTAGTGGTAGTTTGACCTGATGAATGTGCTTGAAGTTTTTTTCCTTACTAAATTTTGATAATAATGCCTAGGAGTAAGAAATAAAGAAAAAGTAAATTATGCACATTTAAATTGTGTCTAAAAGTTTGCTGTGAAGAAAATTTAAGAGTTTTTTAATTGTTTTGTCTGTTACCTGTTTTGTGTGTGCAGACTTCAGAACATCAGAAAAGAACGTAAACAGAAAGAGTGCCAGAGAAAACAGAAAGCAGCAGAGAATCGAAAACATTTAGCGAATGTGAGGGTGGTGCAGAAAAATCTTGTCTTTGTGGTGGGTCTGTCTCCAAGGCTGGCTGACCCTGAGGTCCTGAAAAAGCATGATTACTTTGGTAAATTTGGCAAAATCCATAAAGTAGTCATCAACCAAAGTACATCTTATGCAGGGTCTCAGGTGAGTGGATTATAATCGAAAGTGCAAACATGTATGATAGTTTCTTATTTCCATCCTAAATTTTGGATCTCAGGAGTTGTTAATATAATCACAAGATCAAGTCTTATAGGGAAATGGATGTAATCACAAGCATACCAAAGTAAGGGTGTATAGTCACAAGTGTACCAACATAAGGGAATGTTGTAGTCACAAGTGTACCAATATAAGGGAATGTATATATATATATATATGGGAGTGGTGTATAGTCACAAGCATACTGATGTAAGGGGAAAGGGAGTGGAATATAATCACAAGTATACGATGTATAGGAGTGGAATATGAAAGTGAATGTACTGATTTTAGGAAGTGGAGTATATAACAAGCATGTTGATTTAACCATATGTCATTGGCTTGAAAAGCATAACGATGCGTCACTGTGTCCTTGTTTTTGCCACTAAGCGATAGTTGAATGGGTCAGTGTACTAAAAACTGTAAAGTGACTGTAATTATAAATGGATTTTAAAAATTTAAATTACTACCTATTATAGACATACTAAGGAATTTTAAAAGTATTATTTTTAATTTATTTCAAATCCATAAATAAATAATAAAAAGTTTTCTTATCTTTTTGTTGAACTTGTGAATTTCAGCATCGGGTTGTTGTTTTTTTTGTTTTGTTTTTTTAACAAGTCTACTAAAAAATTAAAAGCTAGTATAATTCTAAAAAGGTTTTCAAAATAAGTTAATTGAAAAGTATTATAGACATACAGAGGAATTTTAGAACTATTTATTTCAAATTCAAAAACAAATAAATAATAAAAAGTTTTCTTATTTTTTTGTTGAACTTGCGAATATTTTCATCGTTTTTTTTTTCTTTTACAGGTCTACTAAAAAAATTCTAAAAAGATTTTCAAAATAAGTATTATGGGGACATTTTTAAAGTATTTATTTAAATTTAATTACTGACGTGTTGTTTTCCTAAATTTATTATTTCAAATTCAAAAATAAATAAATAATAAAAAATAAATAATAAAAAGTTTTCTTACCTTTTTGTTGTGTTGAACAGCATCATTTTTTCCTAAAATCCGAACACAAATACTTTGTTGAATTGGCAATTGAATATAATATAAAATAATTGTTCTTGTGTAAATATTCACTGTTTCCTGGAAAAGTTCCAATCATTTGCTTACAACGAAAGTGTCACACGAAAGCCAGGCATGCTTGTTTGTTTTTTTTTTGTATTATCACATGGTCACATCTAAAATTTCAGTAGGGGCTGGTTAATTTCATCTAGAGTTAATTAGAATCAACCACACAATAAAGTTCATTAGGTAGGATCAACCACACAACTCGCCATCAGAAAATCGGCCTCTAAACTTGCCATGCGTGACAAAAAATTCGCTTCAAAATGACTGCTCAACTTGAACAAAAGTGGATGGTGGTGGAGAAATTGTGCCTTTTCAATGACATTACCATTCTAATAATAGTATCCAATGATAGAATTTAGAACAATTGGCTGCTGAAGCCAACCACCTCTTTCTTTCACTCTGATTGGTTATTTTGAATGATTAGCATCGCTGAGATTGAGCGAGCGTGTGTGTGATAATGCCTCTGTACCGCAGACATGGCTAGACACTTTTGACAAGGTAAAGCTCTTGTACTGCAAACACTACGGATTAAGGAAGTGGAATATATCACAAGCATATGATTTAAGGAAGTGAAGTATATCACCAGCATATGATTTAAGGAACTTAAGTAAATCACAATCATACTGATACAAAAAAAATTGAATATATCACAAGTATAATAATTATGGAGGTGAAGTGACAAGTTTGCTGATGTAAGGAAATGAAGTAGTCTCATAAACTTAATGCTAAAGAAAAATAAATGTACCACAAGCTTACTGATGTGGAAAAAAGGAGTATATCCTAAACTTACTGATATAAAGACATGGGGTGTCTCACAGAATAAGATATAAACCTTTGGAGTATAGTCACAAGCTTAATGATTTAAAGAAGTGGGGTAACAACATGCTGATGTAAGACACTAGAGTATACTAGAACTTACTTTAATCAAACACAAATTATAATCTTTTTAATTTGTGTTTAGTGTTTTGTCTCTACAAAAATAATTTAGGCACAAACAAACTTAAAATATTTGTAAAGAGATGCATTGATAAAGATTATTTTTAATTTTACTGGTGAAATAAATATGCATTATGAGTCAGTAAATTCCCTTTTGTATATAATTTTTTTTTTAGTCAGTTTGTGTTTTGCTTAAAATTTACAATCTTTCATGCTTTCAGGGTCCAAGCGCTAGTGCATATGTTACTTATATTCGCCTGGAGGATGCGCTTCGGGCCATCTTAGCTGTCAACAATGTACATGTAGATGGCCGGACACTCAAGACCTCGTTGGGTACCACAAAATACTGTAGTCACTTTCTGCGTGGTTCACAGTGCATGAAAAGTGTAAGTTTACCAGGACTGTGCACGTTTCACAAGGGAAACCCAAACAAAACCACAGACTTTGCTACTTCACGGTAGAGAGTAGAATATGTGTCCATTAATTATTCTGAGCGTTTCAGTGAAAGAATACTGAAATACATACTGGAGTACATAAACTGTTGTGAAAGACTCTTTTTCTTGTGCACAAGTTTAGAGTACAAATTAATAATTATTAAACTCTTGTATGTTCACAACTCTAGAGCACCTTAATAATTATGAAAGACATTTTAGGGTGCATAAGTTAAGAACATGCAACTTGGGTGGGTGGGGGGGGAGGTTGTCTTCATGAGAAATGAACAGACCAAAAGCTCAGAAATTTAATTAATATCTGAGCCTGGAATGAAAATATGAATTAAAAGTTATGAAATGTGCACTTTCATCTTTCTGCCTTGAACAGTACAAGCCCATTATAAAAATTAGTTAATCTGTTTTACTTTTGGCAATTTATGATATTAGCATCTACTGAGAGTCCTTTTTTTAAAAAAAATATTTGTTTACTTGTTTTCTTACTAGTTGACATTATATCTTTTCTTATTACTTGTTCAACAGGACTGCATGTATTTACATGAATTGGGAGAGGAAGCAGCAAGTTTTACCAAAGAGGAAATGCAAATGGGGTGAGCCAAATTCAGACCTTAATTTTTTTTTTTAAATATTTTTTTAATCTGTGATCACTTTGAGGTCTTATATCTGCATTGGTATTTAGTTTGTAAGTGATGTATAACTTAATCAACAGACCTATAAACAGCATTTAATAATTGAACTTTGTGTTCATCTTTTTAGTCATGCTTGAGTTTTGGTACTGAAAACATGATATAGCTTTCCACCATTATTGAAGTGGGATAAAAATAGTTTTCATTTATTTAATTTTAAAAATTCACTTTTTATTTTGAAGTTTTATTTATATAGTGTTCTACCTTACAAGCAATTAGGATTTCAAATTAATTTTTAAATTTGTGTTGTTTCTTAGGTATTTTATTAGCTGGGTAAATAAATGGATGATGCTGTTTATAAAAGAAAATTAAGATTAGTTAATTTGTTTACATGAATTGCTTACTTCAGTGATGAAATATTTATAAACTCTGCAATGATCTTTAGTAAAAATTAATTTGAATCTGATTAGGTTTCTTAGTTTGACATCAAATTGTCGGATTTCTGTAGAATTCAATTGTCATATATATATTGGACTTTACTTTAAATTTAATTAAAGTATTATTTTTTCTTTGCTTCATAAATATCTTTTGGTCACTTTGTTTGTTTGTTCATTTGTTTGTAGGAAACATCAAGAATATGAACAGAAGTTGATAGAACAATTTCTAAATGCTCAAAATTCTGCCAATAATCATGTTTCAAACAATAAAATTCAGAACAGGTATGTGAAACTAGATGTATATGCTGTTCATTTAAAGATATTCTTTTATGTTGGTTTTTTTCTTTTTTTTGTAAGAAAGGCATTTATATTCCAGAATTTGGAGTGTTACAAATACAACAAAAGATAGAAAAATAGCATTACAAATTACTGATTTTTTTAACCTATAATTATAATTTGATGGAAAATACTGATGCATTTTTGTGTGTTTAGCAGAAGTGTGATAATTATGCAGAAAAGTTTTTAAATTCAGTTATATATTTAATTGATGGCTATTGTCTCCTTGCTTGAGCATTTAAATAATGTAAATGATTAGTATTACTTCTTCTCCATCAAAAGCTGGCATGAAATACATTCCCAAATAAATTGGGATCAAATTGGAAGAAATTCCATCCAGTAATATGAATGATGTCTTTCCATCTCAATTTAGTTGATTCCATCATCTAAGCTTGATGTTCTTCTTGTGGATTATCGTAAACAATATCAGGTGTCCCCAGTTAAAGTAAGTCGTAGCCGGTGCTAAAAGTCTAATAAGCAAAGATATGGGCACTTAGTAAATATTTCAGGGAAAAACCTAGCAACAAGTTTATTTGCAGTTTTCTCTTCTTGTCTGACCTTATTTCAAGAATCATATAGCAAGGTCTCATTTTCTTTTCACCAGGAAAAAGTCCAATTCACCATCAGCTCAGCAACAGATAAATCAGCAACACTCTCCACCTTTGTCAGAGCTGGGGGCCTTAGGAAACAATAAATTACCACAACTTTTAACACCTGCTGTACAGCAGGGTTCAAATGCAAGCAATGACTCCTTACAGACAGCTAACTCTCCTTCTGAAGCCTGGCCATCCCTTTTGCCAGGTATAGGGGGAAACACATCAGGGACAGGGAAACAAGACTGTTTGACTAATTACAATCGCAGTGCATCAAGCAACAGTCTCAACATAAGAACAACACCACCAATTGGCAAAACCTTTGGGAATGGTCGGCACCGGTCTGCTTCGGAAAATCAACAGAGGTGAGATTAATCATCTTCAGAGAATGTGGCAGGAAATTTTAAATTTTACATCCACACTTCTTTCCGTAGGATGGCTGTCGGGTATAACAGGTAATTTTAAATTGAGAAGGTAAGCTTTTTAGGTTGATATCACCAGAAAATTTTTTTTAAGAAAAGTCCTGTAAAAATGTTTAGGGTAACCATATTTTGTAATTAATTATATGCAATACTTTTTCAGGTTGGGTTTTTATGGGGTGGTATGGTGAGGTTTCAAGTCTATATGTTATCAAGTATTTTAATAAGTGTAATTTGTAGGTGTATGTTCCTTGGTAATAGTGAATATTATTGAATTAGCAGTGTGTAATTTGTAAGTGTATGTTCCTTGGTAATAGTGAATGGCTGCTCCATCTGTCAGATGTTTTGGAACCATTGTTTTAATAGATAATCTGGATAATTTTTGTATATGTGCTCTAACACATGTAAAAATGTGTTTTTTTGTGATAGTTGTGTGTTGGCACATTTTGAGTAAGTGTAAGTCTACTTGTGAGGGTGAGATGGTCCGTGGTGGGACTAGGGTTTTTGTTTTGAGTAACACAGTGTGTTATCATTTCATGCTTTAAATATATATACTTTGGAGAATTATATATATTGAATGAATGTAGAGTATTCCTGCGTGAGTGAGTGTTGCGTGTTTACGATTTAGATAGTCGACACTCATTAAAGTTGCCAATAGCGAACGTGGTGCACACAGATAAAAAGCGTGCCTCGATGGATTGTCACAAGACATAATTGTTCTAGAAGCTTTTGAGGACTCTTAGTAAAACTATATAAGGGAAGAAGAGAGACTTATATTTCATGATGAAAACGTGGATTTATGTGAAGACATCTTACTTTATTTGTGTGGAATTTCGTATACAGAAATTTCAGTAAGGGAAGTTGGGAATATCTCTTTCCACCCATTTTTTTCATCCGTCAACTGCTTAGTATTGAAGTGACAAGGCAACTTGCTTCACTATCTCCTGGCAAAGTGGAAAGTTCAACTTCAAGACAGCTTATGCATGCAACATTGGTTGTATGCAGTTAATGACAGAATCCATATTCCGCGGTTTGAAGGCCAGCATCTCGTTGCCCTGCGGACATGAGAAGTTCTGTATCCATAGACACGACAACACACTCCACTAGACGATACAACTGGTAATGCTAAACATCGCTGTTTTTTTTTCCATTGTCATGGTAACCAGAGAAAGCAGCGACAATTATAAGGTTGGCAACATGCCAACAGAGCACAGATTTACCCACATGGCGAGTCTGAGACAGTGCCTAAACCTGCAGGTCTTCACTGTCGGGTGACGCAACGATTGCATCATATCTTCTCTTTGAAGTACCCCTTGTTGTATGTGAATTATCATTGTTGATAGCAGTGCCATTTACCTCATAAGAATTGTATATCTATTTTTTATTTTATATTTTGAAGTTCATCATTTTCATTCCCCCCCTTTATTTCCCACAGAGTGTATGACATTGGAAAGTTGTATATCTCTGACTAATGACTGTGTGAAAGAGTAATGCCCCAAATTGGGTAATAAACGACCTAATTTCTCATTTCAAACAAACTTGTTATTCACAGTTTTTGAGAGGGGCGAAAGAATTCATATTTGTATTTTTTTGTATCGTTCATCTGTTTGTCCATTTATTCACTTTTATGACACTTGCTCACCCAAACAAAGCCATTTTCAGATTAATTCTAAATTCAACACACAAGATTTCAGGTCAAATAAACACATGCAATCACTGTAGAACAGAGTGTTAATAGAACACTTCTATTGCAGTGTTCACTATACAGTGAAGAAAAAACAACCATGGATACAAATCGGTTACAAGTCCCATGCTCTACCCAATCAATACTTTATCCATAGCCACAAACAGAAAAATTAATTCAGAAAGCACTCGTCGGTTTCCTTACAGAAACAAAGATGATGCACCTTTAAAACATTTAAGTAGTGACTTTAAAAGAACAACAAAGCAAAAAACTAATACAAACACAGTCACCATCTGCAATATAAGGAACTACCCACTTTCACATGAACTATAACAATTAGAATACCTTCTTCAGAATAAGTTACAAAGAGGAAATCCTCACAGGAACAAACCAAGACAGGGAACATCAAACGATATAAAGTATATTGTGGTTTCTGTGAAGAAAAGAAGTTATCGAGAGAAAAAATAAGTGTAAACCATAAGATTGAAAATAATTTCTCAGAAATGTCTATTTTAAATTATTATCACTTACTACTAGGGTTTAAAATATATGTTTTATTTTGTTGTTGTTGTATTTTTTTATGGAATCTTTTTTGTCAGAAATATAAAGCACTTTGAAAGTATAAATATTAAAATAATAATGTGTGATCCATTTGAAAAGAAACAAATTTTACACAAAATGAATGTAATCAAGTCTTGTGGCTTTGCATATTATAATTGTTGCTTCAATTAACAACTGCAACTTTTGTGACACACCAGTAGCCCAGAAACTAATTTGTGCAGTTAGTTATCAATTCCAGTTTCACTTGGAAGGTTTATCAGGCAGAAAGGAATATTTATATTTACTAATTATATTCACATCTGAGGACTTAGAGACTCTCTTGATATTTCTTAGCCATTGCAGCTAATTTCTGATGGCTGTTTGAAATCTGAGGACTGGCAATTCCCATGTTTAAAGTTTAAAGACAGTGATGCTTGCTGACATTTTAGGTGTAATTTAGGCAGACAGTCCTCAGGCAAAAATAGGTGATGTGGATAGAGAGAGGCCATAAACTGTCTGCCTTCCCAGCATGACGCCTTGAAATGGTTTTGGACTTATTCAACTGAGACCCTGGAAGATACTGATTTTATGAGCCTGGGCACTGAGAATTTTTTCTATATTGTTCTAGTTCTAAACTTTATAATCTGGCAACAGTAGGTTCTAGCTATCAGTATTTTTACATTCGAAATTGGTATGCTAAATTCAGCAACTCACACAAACATTTATTCCCTGCATTTGACATTAAGTCTACAAAAATTTGTAGACTCCCTGATTTTGTTATCAAAGACCATTTGTTTTTATGCCATATAGCCCCTAATTTTTACAGATGGGCAACATTGCTATAAAACTATTCTTATTGTCTTTAGAAGTTGATACCCTTACAACTAAAACAGACTAAAAGAAAGAAGGCCGATCTTTGATCGGTAATTGCAATTAAACTTCTTTCAGTCATAAGGTCTCAGTTTCTGAAGAAGTCAAGGAAAATAGCTTGATAGAAATATTGCCCATTGTGGATTCCTTTAATAAAATCATCAGCCATTGACATTATAAATATTCATTTCAATGTTGACATTTTCATTTATTGTATTGAGTTTTCATGTTGCTGCTAAAGATCAGACACAGTATTTATAATTTTTAAAATTTTATGTTTCACTCAATTCAGCACTTAAAAAAAAAAGAAATTGTATGCAGTATGCTTTACTTTTGAATTTAGATTTGTTAGTTATTCTGTCAAAAACTGCCTTTAAATTACCACTTAATAATTACTAAATTATTATTCAACACATTAAAAAATTTGAATTTTCCCCCATAATCTTTGGAATGTAATGGAATATTTGTGTCTAAACATTAACCAGATTCTGCTTGAAGAGTGTTAACTGCTAACCATCATGCACTAGTAACAGATTTTCTGTTTTCAGCCAAGATAATGTAGGGTCAGACGATGACTCCACATCAGGGAGTCCAGTGAGCCACCAGACGGAGCCAGCTTTCATTGAAAACCAGGCTAACAGCTCGAGCTTCTTGTTGTCAGCAACTTCTTCTCAAAACCAGGGACTGCTCAGTCCAGCAGATGACTCAGCATTACAACTTCCACAGTCCCCTCCCCCATTACATATGTCCCTTCCGTTGTCTTTGTCTCAGCCAATCGTAATGCCCATTGGGACAAATCGCCGACTATCTGGCTTCCCTCCTGCTGCTAACAGTCTTTCATTTTTCAGTAATAATATAGGTAGTGGAAAGGTAGCTGTGCCTCATTCAGTACAGTCACAAGGTAAGAATGCACCCTATCAATCAAGTTGCTGTCATATGTGTTTTTAATGATGTATGTTTGCTTATTAATTTTATTCATTTTGTCACTATGGATGTTTGAGAACAGGGGCAGTGTTTAATTATATACAGTCTTTTAATAGCCATAATGCAGATAAGGTCACTTAAAAAGAAAACCTAAGATTATCAGATTAATGTACATATAGAAAGAAAATGTTGAAATTTGTTCTGATGTAATATTGCACCAATTTAAAAGTTAACATTGGTGGAAAATAACTTATTCATAGTTTGTTTCATGCTGATTTAAATATTCCAAAAAGTGCTGGTGATGGTATAAGGCACTTTATTGTTGGTAAGCTCTCAGGGATATGTGGCTCGATCAGATTCATCATTTGCATCGTCCATTTCAAGATCACACAATAGATTTTATAATGCTGACTGAAAAATGAAGTAATAGAAAGAAAATCTGGTGGTGGAGAAATAAAGTTTCAAGCAGACTCACATGTTGTTCACTGTTTTGGCCATTTGATCTATACATATAAAACAAAAGAAAAAGTAAACAGACCAGAACCCATTACAATGTGTCTACTGTGATGACATTACTAATGTATTCAATATTAAAGATTTATAAACAGTGCATTACACATATAACTTTGTTTATATTATAAAGAGCACTATACCATATGTATACACCTTAATGGAATCACATTATAGTTGTATTTAACTTGTTCAAATTCACCTATTCACAGTCAGCAAAAACAAAAGAATTAAACAAAAAGAGAGAGAAAATAACAATTGAAATTATTCTGTTTGCCATTTCACTAAGTGAGTGCATGCTTCAGGGTGTACATAAGATGTGAATCTGCTGTTCCTAAGTCTCAGTTCCCTCTGATTGTGAGCTTCTCACCACTGAGCGTGGTTTTAGGAGTTTCAAGAGTAATTTTGACTATATGCATTTTTTGCCCTGTGCACAGACTGGAATCTAACCCCTTGCAAAGGAAGCGACTCCACAACATATAATAATAATAATTATATATAAAATCAAGTATTCAACATCTTATATCATAGCATCATTTTAGTATGTCATTTAGAAATCTGGTTTTCTTTTTTCATAATAGTCCTCTCACTATACAACAACTGAAATGAATCCTAAATTTCTCACAGGCATTGCTACAAAATTCCTTGTAAATTGACTGTTGCAACTCTCTTCTATCTGATCTTCTATTGTGTCTTGTGAAAAAACTTTACATTTAGCTAAATATATCTAACCTTAAGCGTGTATATTCTACTGCTAGAAGATTTCACAAGTCATCAAACATATATTTTTTCAAAATGCCAATAACAAATTAAAGATTTTTGGCTAATGTTCAAATGAAATAAGGTGCCTTGGTGAGCTTACAGGTCATGGTCATTTTCAAGAGGGCTCTCAAGACATGTTTTCCTTCAACAAAATTAGTACTGTCTTTTTTGTTATTGAGTACTCAAAGTGTACATTTGTAGATTCATTTTATTTATGTTTCATTTTTTATAAGTTTATTTATTGTTTCATGTTTATTTTAATATTTTACATGTAGATTCATCAGTTTGCTCTATCATCCTTAGATTTCATATTCTGAAGCAGTTTGTATCAATAGGGACATTGTAAATTTTATGTGTGGATATTGTATGGAACTCGAGCTTTTTATAAGAATAATACTGACTTTTACATCAAATATATTATTATTTTTTCATTCATATAGCTCTGATTGTAATCACCTCATGATAAATGAATATCAGAAATCCTTTTAATGAGGCCAGAAATTGTTAATCAGTTTGCTGTTATAATAAAAGACCCAAACCCTGAAGATGTTACCTTTTCTTAAACTAATGTTACATCCCATTATTACAAATCTGTTTGTCATTATAATAATGTATGCATAGTCTTTTAAAAATCATAAAAATCTTTGTGATACTTTGAGGATTTGCAAATATAGTAAGAATCTTCATAGAATAGTGTTCCTTTGAAAGCTAGTTTTGTTTTACTTGCGATTAACACTAGTTTGATTTTTTATTAAAATAGTTATTCATTTTATAAGTATCATCAAATTATAGGTTGCAGAAATAATCGAGAAATTGGTTCATCAAACAAAAAATGCCTTATACAGGCAAATATTTACTGCATTAAACCTTTTATTAGATACTTATTGTTTTTAAGTTCATGATTTTGTGCTATATGATTTACCTGTTGTTTACTTTATTATCCACAAAATCGATCTAAACTAATTTTAAGCAGAAAATATTAATTCCCATCAGTCAATCAGTGTTTTTTTCTTATTTTTCAAAACTTTTAGAAATCTGAAATATGTATTCTGTTTGTATTTTGCATTACCAGGAGTATGAATCCAGTTTTACATTTGATTTATTTGAGAAAGAAAAGGTTCCTTGCCTCCTTCATAGATTATATGGTAAAATTGTGGTATTACCCCCGGACTACATATCCAATTTATCATTTGATTTATTTGAAAAAGAGAAGGTTCTTTGCCTCTTTCAGAGAATATTGGGTTAAAATTATAGCATTACCAGATGGTTCATTTCAGAAAGGACATATTCTTTGCCTATTTTATTATTATCGATTATTGGATAAAATTGTGGTATTACCCATGATAAGTCCACTACGCATTTGATTTATTTCAGAAAGGACAGATTCTTTGCCTCCTTCAGAGATGTCAGACTCTATATTAGTTTCCAGCAGCACAGACTGGTCTGAAGCATTTGGTTTCAAAAGCAAAGAGACAACAGATGATGATCTGGGTCAGTTGTTTGCAATTGCCATTTTTTTTCATTAATAAATCTAAAGGTTCTTCATTGAGAGATGCTAATTTCAGGCAACGATTTAGTTGTCTGAACCACAATACAAAGGAAATTAAATGAAAACAACATAGTACATAATTGCTATAAGGAAACAGATTTATATTTGTTGCAGTTTGCTATGTTAAAATCGTTGCAGGAGACAGACATAAAAATTGTTGTCTGCTATCTGCATTCACCAAGTATTTTAGTCAACAAGCCAGAAATTGTCATCACAAACTATGGTAAAGTGTTTCATTTATTATTTAAAATGTCTTATGTCACTTTTATTGTTTGCAGGGTTTGATCCTTGTGCAGAGTCATTTAAAGGGCTAGCAGACTTAATAGAGAAAGAGAATGGTCAGAATGGCCAGTGGAATCAGGGTTTGGCAGGCTCTCTCAGCCAGGAGCAGCAACATGTTTTTGCGGGCCACCTGTCCCAGCATCTCCCCTCCTCCTTAGGCCTTCTTCAGTCTTCTCAACACAGTCTTCCACCAGGATTCTCCCTGTCACACATACAGCAGCAGCAACTTCATCAACACTTATTTAGGCCAGGTAAACATGACGATTGATTTGGGTCAGTTAGTACTGGAGACTTTATAAAGTTAGCAAATATAAACTTGACACTTATCCAAATGGGCTTAAACAAAATTCTGAGATCCAGGGTATTATGATTTGGGTGTATCTTATATTGAATTGTAATTATACTGAAATTATTTTCGAAATATTACAGAAATGTAAGGATTCAAATGGAAAAGCAGTTTTTAAAAAAATGTAAAATGTATAGATGTTTCTTGAAATCTAATGTATCAATTTTCAAAGGAAATCATGGGGAAAATAAATTATCAGTCTGACATATTTTATTTACAACTGTACCTTACCATCTGCAAATTCAGGTATTCACAAGGTAAGTCATAAATTTTAATGTTTCAAAAAGCTATCCATCCTTAGGTTAAGAGCTGTGAATTTTTAATCACATTTAGCTTACTGGTGACACATTATCACATATGTTATGTGCTCAGTTAAAGTTTCCTTCTGGTTTATTTTTCTCAAGTATATAAATTTTTGTTTGTATTTACATTTTCATTTGGTTTTCTTTGTTTATTTAACCTAAGAACTCTTGTGCAAGATTTGTTGTTAAGCGTGAAGTAAAATGAAGGTTACATAGTAAGTGGCAACAGTATAATAGATTGAAATATTTTTCCTCAAGTTTGAACTGTCTAAAGAGTATTATTATATGAATGTAGTGTCCTTTTTAAATGTTGAGGTGATGGTGAATTTTATTTTTAATAAAACATTTGAATGCAGCAGCTGTGTAATTTTTTTTTTTAAATCATAACATAATACTTAAGAGAGTACTTGTAAAATTTGCTTTAAAATACCAACCATTACGACATGACCATAGTCTTTTGTATCATTCAGGTAGCTAGTATAAATCATTATTTCTTCAGATGAAATAGAAAGGTATTTTTTTAAAAATTCTGTACTATTCAATTGTCAGAATGAAGTAACAGGCAAATATCACACAGTGGATGTTCTAATTACTAATACTGCTTATGAATACCACCAATTCGATTGTTTTAAATGAGTGCAAATTATGCAAACTCTCTCTCTCTATATATATATATATATATCTGTATGTTGCATTTTAGTCATTGATAGACAGTATACAGTAAAAACTTTTTAAAAATTTCATAGAGCATCGATTTGTTTACAAAATCCCCTTTGACTACCCACTTTTATTAACCAATTTGTTTTAAGTGCCATACTTATACACAAACTTTTTTTCATTTGTTAACTTGTTCAGGGTTGTTGCAGTTGTAACTTTTGTTTCAACTCTTTGGTGGTGGCAGTCATTTAAATCATTATTATAAAAGACACCACAGATGAAAAGTTATAGCTTATTTACATGGTTTAGTGAGGTCCTGTTCAGTGTGTTGATTTTTGTCCCGTTTTTAGATCTCGGTGCTAACAGAATGATGGACTTTCAGCCCTATAGTGCCCGCCCTCGCTTCCCTTCAGTACATAACAACTTTCATCACAGTGGCCATGACATCAGTCCTAATCTCACTCATCATCACATCCCACATTCAGGCTCTCTTCCACAAACACAGGTAGGACATGATGCTGCTTGTTGCAAGGAGTAAAGAAATGCATTATGTTAGAGTGTCTATATCTAACCTGTTCAAATTTTTACTCTCATCTGTGTAATTCAAGGTTTTTTTCTCCTCATTATTCATCCAAGCGCCCTGGAGGACAAAAATATGAAGTCACACGAGAGAATGGAAAGAAGCATTTTTAACTGTATCTCTTTAGTTACTGATTGGGTAGCTGGTAGAGGGGAATGGAGGAGGATTGGTATTTGCATGGATCTTTACTATTCAAGTCCTGGACTTGAAAATATAGGGTTTTGCTTAGTTTGTTAGCAGGTGCATTGGTGTGTGGTACATGAAAAATTTGTACACAAAGTCAGGCGTCCATCTACCTGAATTGAACTTTTAATGAAAATATTTTGCATCTTAAAAATTATGTATGTGTATCACACACCCACACATACTTCAGTTGATCAGCAGTCGACCAAATTTTAGATTGCTACCCTATTGTCACAGGTAGTACTGGTGCTGATTGTGGCTGGCCTCTCACTCCTCCTCGTTGGGTGTGTGTGTGGGGGGTTAGATCAGCTGCTGCGAAGCAGAGATTATGCCGAATGGTCAAGATGTAAAATAACCATTTTCAATTACAGACACCACATTGTTCTTGTGGGGGGGGGGGGGAAATCTTTATTCTGCATGTGGATAAAATGTAAAAGTTGGCCTGAATGTGAGTAGGTGGGTGAATGTAGTGTGAGGGACGAACGGAACAAACAAACAATCGCACCAACGCACTTTCACAACAAAGAAAAAAAGCCCAACTATTGAAAAAGAGTTAACAAAAAAAATTTATTCTAAAACGGGGCTAATCTCATACGGCGTTAATCGTTCAATCAGAAGCATCCACACACATCATTCATGGAATAGGAAACAAGAGCGATGAAAATGATAGATAAAGTAAAAATAAAAAGATAACCAAATCAGCAATATGACTTGTTGTGAAGACCACAATAACAACTGCCAGATAAATCACTGGCACATTTCTCTGGGTGAAAATCCAATACAACAATATATACAACAGCGGTGATAACTGCAACACTTTGTCATATAATAAACGAAAATTAATACTACAAATCTGTGGGTGAAAACCCAGCACAGATAATAATCAATTAATTGCACTAGCAATGATAACCGCGAAAATATCCAACATTAATGAAAGTCAGTGTATTACAAATAGTGGGTGAAAACCCAATGCCAGTAAATATTAATTAGAACAGTGGTGATAAGCGCAAAATGTCACTAAATAATTACTTATATGCACAAAAAAAAGTTCAGGACGAAAAACCCAAGTGTCAGCAGTAAATATTGAACCAAAGCTAAATCAGTAAATATTCAGTAGAAAAATGTTTATAAAATGAAATCCCGAAAAGTCAATAATAATAATAAACTACAACTAAGCTACCTAAGTGAATGCACCACTAATTAACTACTTTCCTACTTACAGTTACTGGAGGGTTGATCAAACCCGACGACACACTAATTAAACACTGTCCAAAGA
Source organism: Sinotaia quadrata (assembly GCA_028829895.1). Lineage (NCBI taxonomy): Eukaryota > Metazoa > Mollusca > Gastropoda > Architaenioglossa > Viviparidae > Sinotaia > Sinotaia quadrata. The sequence continues at coordinate 37,495,856 of CM054184.1, forward strand.
ATATGATGTCCAAAGAATATTAACACATTTCCTCTCATGTAAATAAATAGCAATGTTCATCATGAAGACCGGAACAAAATGGTGGTGATCTCCCCTGGTCAGGGATGGAGGTAGAACACGCACAAACTGACAAACACAGAAATAACAAATAATGCACGGCCCCACTGATAAATGAAGCTCGTATCGAATGCAGGCAAAAATCGTTGAAGCCGGCACTGAAAAGTGAACCGCTTTGCAGGGGGTGATAATCCACTGCCCTCCTTACTTAACAGCAAAGGGAAAGTCCTCCTGGTGAAGACCAACTGAATGTATGGTCAAAATGACCCCCTCTGCAGGCAACTCTTCTGCTCCCCAGTTTCGTACAAGAACCCTGGTGAGAAGCTGTTTATGGGGTATGACTCTTCGATGGCCAGGCAGAAAGCAGCAGCCAGTACCTTGAACGACCAAGTAGTCAACGTAAAAATCTGAGTACGAGGTCTCCACCAGACGATGATGAACATTTGACAGATACCCCAGTTACGATAAACTGGGAAATAAAATCCTGTGGTGGGTCCATTGTAGAAAAGTTGCACACAATTCTGACACAGCTTGTATATGACCCACACAAATGTACACTGAAGTAAAAAATGTTCCCCTATATATTTTATATAAATTTTCCAGCAAAACTTGCACGAGAATCTTAACTCTTTCTAATTCTACTGGTGCAATCACACTAGGTGCATCCACAAAAATATAGTCCCTAACTAAAATTATATTTAAGGACTTAAGAAAGGCTAACCACAATCTCTATCTATTGTTAACATTTTTACTATCACTAACATAAATAATTAAACAATTAAATCAAATTAAAGTGCTGAAAGCACAAAATAAACATGCACACTCGCAAATACACTGACAATGCGAATGCATCACACCACTCTCGCTCCATAATATAAAATCATCCCACGAGGTCAAAGGGAGGTAAAGAAAGTAAATTAAAAAATGTTTCGGATTACCCCCCTTTTACTGTGACACCTATCAATCAATATTGTAACCATCAGAAGAAAGGCCAGCTAACACTTTTTTGCAATGTTTGAAGTCAGCATTGATAAGCACATCACAACAAACTTTAACAAGGCATATGGGACAATTTGCATACCCTTCTCTATCAACTGATGGTGTGCCAGAACACCAAACATGGGAGGACAAGACTAACAGAATCATCAAAGCAGCATCAGAACTTAATTGGTACACCTGTTCCTTTTATGAAAGTTCTTTGTAAATAGCAACTGATAGAGAAAAACTGCAGCAGTACTAAAAGATAACTATCATTTATTTGTAACCACACCCTCAGGTCATCGTTTGAGATCATTTGCACCAAGAACAGATTCTGCTATCAAGTTAACCTTTCTTTTTTGTTCTGATGTAAAATATATTGCAGTATGTAATTTGGTTCACAACTGTGTGACCAGATCGGTGAGCTATATACTAATTTGGAAAACATTTCATTTTTTATTATTATAATTGCTTGGTATAGATTAAATGAGTCTGAAAGTGTGTGTCTTGTTCTGAAGATCTTTGTAATGTCACTTGCCATTAAATTTTATCTTATCTATCATATTTACTGTTGGTAGTACTTTTACCATATAACAATTATAAGTAATGATTTTGCTATTATTATTCATAAATTGCTAGACTGTCATTTGTGAGTGATGTTACTTGTTTGCTGTTGTGAGTTTAAATTAGTGACTTTCATTTCAGCTTGAGTTCTTCAACATGAAGGATATGCAGGAACAGCTGCGTTCATTGTTGCCAAACATCAACATCAGTTTTGGTTCACCACCACAGCCACTTCCTCCTCCTGGCGTCACACACACACTGCCTGGTAAGTCCTTTCTTGATCCTTGCTCTATGCATTCTTGTCATGGAGGACTACTAAAATATTACAGAAGAAGCTGTCATTCAAATTGGAATAAAAAATTATTGCAGGTAATTTCCTATTTATTTGGGAATGTATTTCCAGAATAGGGATGTACATCAAAATGAAGTGAATTGGACATGTTTGTCCCACTTGGAAACAAAAAAACAAAAAAAATGCGTTCCATGGTCAAAACTCAGGGCTCATCAAGCTAAATCTCAGCTTAAATCTGTTTACTTCATTCTTCCTCTCTTAGAATGATTTGCAACATGCCATTTAGACTCTGAAAGATCTTGGGTGGGATTGGGGTTGATAGGTATGCTTGTAGAAGATAGTGATAAAAAATATTTTGTAAAACTTCTTACACGTTGACAAACTGACAGAGACTGCATCTTTGTTTAGATATGTGTGTGCATCAGAGTTTTCTTCCTAAACTGTCAAACACAAATAATGCTTAGATATAAGTGTGCGCATCAGATTTCATCCTAAACAATCAAACACGAATAATGTTCTATGGAGGATGAAATTAATTGTTTGAATAATTTCTATTTGACATTAAAATGATTTCAAACAATTAAAAAGCACAGGTGATCAGTACATAGTTTGTAATTAATTGTTTATGTTGTTAATTATACAGGTTTTTAATAATAATTAATAAGCAATAGATGGCATGCATAAACTGAAGTTTGAAACACTTGGACAGAAGTAATTGTAGAACAGACTTTTAATTGTATTATGGTTACTTTGTGTTTTTAAATAAATTCATTTAATTTTTATTCCCACTGAAATAAAAGTTATTTGACATGCATAATTTTTTTTTTTTAGCAAATTTGACTTTAGGCTTTTTTCATGTATCTTTACAAATATAGAAAGAATTATTAATAATTTATGGCTTAAATAGAAATATTCTTTGATCTACTTGTTTGTTTACTGTTTGTTGTAAAACATTTGCTTAATTGAGGACAATGCAGTGAATGTGCTGAATATCAGAGCCAAAATTCAGTAGAACAAGAATGATATTGCATAAAGAATTCACATGGTGACAGTATTTGGGGGAAAGCTCAACAAGAGTGAAATCGCAGTCAGATTTTACAAGATGATGGTATTGTTGGGGAAAGCTCAAGAACAAGGAAATTGAACCTAGAGTTTAATAGACGATAGTAAATTCCTTTCAGGGTTTCTTTTACACTGACACAAATTGATCCTTTTTTTTTTTAATATAACAGTTTAAAATCAAATATTTCATAAATTATAAATAGTAAATTAGTTGTATTGAAGGCATTTGCTGCTAAGGTTAGTCAGTTCATTTTTCACATAAATATTGTGGTGGAGTCAGTTTTCCTATCTCTATTTCTAAACTTAATAATTATATATTTGTTGCCAATGTTAACATGACCTGACCTTGGACACTGTTTATGATGATATTTTTGTAAGTGCCAAAGTTGGAGTAAACAACTCAGGTAGAGAACATGCTAGTACTTGTTTATCTGCTCCAATTTAAACTTCAAATATGTATGCACAATCCAGCATTGGGCATTTCCTGACATGGCAACACCTGATATATGACATATCAAGTTCTTTTGATGTGTTAATGGATAATTCATACAAATACATTGACTGGAGGTTATCTTTGCCTCTTACAGCGATCGTGCAGAATGGATCTGATGTATCCTGGGTAACAAACGATCCAGCAATTCTGGGTTTACGGCCATTTCGAGAAGGTGTGTCAGAAAATGATTCTTATTAAAGAGAAACATTTCACTTTAAACCCTGGTTTGCTTTATGAAAAAAAATCATGTTTCCTTAATTTGTGTTAATATTTTTTTTTGGTGGGGGGCCTGAATTACCTGCTGATTATATAATTGCTCTGTCACAATTCTATACTCTTTACGGCAGATATAGATTAGATAATAAATTTAAAATCTGATAGATATCAAGAAATCATTTTGTGCTTTTGATTAATTGATCATCAACATGTTAGCATTTGTTTCTGTGAATTTCAGATGCCCCTCATTGGTTAAAATCAATCCACCAGTTAACAGAGAGTGACAGCCCTGTTCAAAATCACAGTCGCCTGCCCTTTGTTCAGCAATTTCCCATTGGCCCTGCAGCCAGTTGGCCTCCACAGACACAGAACCCTCCACCAGGTTTCCGTAATCCTGTCAGACCACCTGCTGCAGAACCACACAAATTGGCTGAAGGTCAGGAACATCATTTTTATCAGGGTCAGTGATTTGTATAGTGTTCAAGACTTCCCAGATTTGCCCAGTCATTTTCTCAGATTATGTTATGTAGTAATAAGAGAAATCTGTGTTAAAATTAATTTTAACCAAAGATCAGAATTATTAGGTTCACCACTTTGACTGTACAACACTTAAGAGTTCATTTCTAGATTGTAGTATATGTCAAGGACATTTAACTGTTTTCATGCCCAAATTAAATCTACAAATCAGACACACACACAAACACATGTACCTCTTATCCTCTGGAGAAACCATCTGTCAGATAAGGAACAAGTCAGATGAGCAAGGGAAATGTGAATCCGAAAATAAATATAAGAAATAAGAATATAACAAAGACACATAAAGCTCAACAGAAATATATGATCAATAGTATAAGCAGACATTTAATCTCAGAAATGATCTCATTACACTTATCACCAGTGACAGTAATGTTCATGACAGAATTAAAATACATGTTTAAAATTAGATCATTAGTGTCTCATGCATGCATATGGTAGATATACACTTTATTTCAACATATCTTGATGCCTGCACTTTGAAGGACATTTTGAATTATGCATCTTGATATCAGAAAAGATAATATGCACTTAACATTAAAATAAACAGACCAGGGCTGGGTTGGGGTAAATGTAAATGGCAACTCTTGATGTGTTGTAGCTTGTGTTTCCAAAAACAGTTTGCAGTTTATCAGGTACATTTTCAAGACTGTTTTTTCTTGTTATATTGCTATAGTAAAATGTGTTGGGTACATTATTTATATAGTCCACTTCACCTAAAATAGTTTTAATATCAAGTTTTGTCTTTTGAAGATGAGTTTGCCAAAGCCTGCCAAAAAATTGGACTGCTTACTACTGACTTTTGAAAATGAAATTTCAACTGAAGCAAAATACTTAGGTGTTAGTGGGTAGTTCCAACCATTATTTAAAAATGTATTCCGAATAAAACAAATATTTAAATTGTACTGTAAGATGATTATAGGTTGCTTACGAGGTCTAGAGAGAAAATTTCAAATGCTTATGAGATGTGGTCATTAAAATATGTTTGTTAGTTGACAACATTTTTTAGATGAATAAATGTACATTTTGGATTATTATAATAAAATAATGGTACACATTCATAAATAGCAGAAATCAGAATTACAGCAGAAATGTATATACTAAATAATTTAAATAAATTTAAAAAATTTTAGAGATGTTTGTGCAAGCTGTGTAAACATGGATCAGTGTAATGTAAATTTGCTCACAACAAATATTACAAAAACTTAAAGTCATTTTTAAGACATTACCATCCCTGTAAGAATGGAATAAAATATGATGTTTATGCATTTATAACACTAAAGTAGTAATGTGTTTTAAATAATTTTTTTTAAAAAGACATATATAAAAAGACAAATGATACTTGGCTCAAAGATCAACAAATTTAACAATTTTAGAAAAGTTTATAAAGAAATCCCTATAAGACAAAAATTTTACATCATGTCTCTTTTAAACTAGTCAACTCAGAGACATGATTCAAATACAACAACCAAGAGAAATTTATACTTAATACTTATTTATTTATACTTACTTATTTAAATAAATTTGTATTTTTTAAATTCTATGTATAGTATTACAACAAAATATATATGAACTATTTTGGAGGTAATTTGTGATGCATTTTAAAACTTGATAATTGCAGTTTTAAAAAAATTTAATTGTATAAGTTATGCACAATTGTCTACAAAAATTACAATTTACTTGATATTATTTTTTAAATCTTATATTTTGTTAAATATAGAACTATATATAAATAATATTTTATTTTATTTTTCATACATCATGCACACTTAAAAGTGTTGTATATTGTGTGCAGTTAAAGTTATGTTTCTTAGGTGCACTATGTCTGTGTAAATGATTTTACAATGTAATAAATTCTTTACATATTTTAGTTTCATTAAAATCATTGTGCTTATGTATACTGTGCATATGATTGTGGTTGATGTTTAAATCTGGAAACAATCACCATTCTCTATATCTCAAGCAAAAAATGAACTTTATACTATCAATAATTTATACATATAATTCCTATTTACAGTCAGTAACAATCAGCAAACTCCCACTTCCTTTAGCACTATCTGATACCAGTGTTTCATGAAATATTTGCATTTCCTTTTATAGTTTAAGGCCATCACTATCTGTGAATAAAAGAATTTTAATGTTTTAATTCCAAATGAAACACTCATTCACATTTAGCTCAATTATTTGTCAATAGCTAAGCCAGTTCATTCATTAAAATGTTGATCATACAATAATAACATCCCCCCCACCAAAAAAAAAAAAAAAAAAAAATATGCATATTTAATCATGATTTATAAAATAAAAATTATTTATGTCCAAATCTTGTTCACACTACAGTTAACAATTACACTTTAAAAAAAAAAAAACAGTCCTGAGCATGATCATTGTGTTAGAAAGTAAGAAATCAGACACTTGATGCTCAGTCATAGTTTTGCTATAAATAATTCGCATTTAGAAAACAAATACTAATGAAAATAATTTTCGTTGAAGACATTACTAACCAATAAAAATGTAGCAAGCATAAAATTACTAGATGTAGGATTTTTATTGGATCCAGTATTTGTTTTTATACATTTGATGCAGCTGAAGCTATTTGAAGTTTTGTATAACATTTTTAGTGTATTTCAGTGAAAAAAATAATTCAGATACAACTGCAGTCATAATTTCAAATTGTTTTTAAAGGAATTCTAAAGTCTTCTATTTAATAAAACAATTATAAAAGTAGTAGCAAATAAGCATCTTGTGATTTAGTCTTTATTTTTTTTATTTATTTTATTATCAGAATGAATCATATTTTATGCATGAAACAAAATTCTAAATGAGGCTTTTGTTTTTTACTGACTTCAGTTGTGAAGTCTCACCTTTAGCAAAATTAAATCTTACAAAATTTAGTTATTTTCCTTTCACAGTTTCAGATGATTTAATCAGATGAAATATAGGAAAAACTTACACTAGCTTTATTTTACAGTAAGTTGTATGAGCAAATTACTTTATTAAATATACAGACATTTCTTTTAAATATCACAAAATTTATGCATAAAATACCAATTATTCTTCCAAAACATCAACATCAGACTGGCATTATTTTATTTAGTTATTTTGTATCTGTTAATTTAAGTTGGTTATATTTATATAGTATAATATTTGTGAGACATTTTTTGCAAAATAAAAGGATAATTTAGGTTTCTAGTTAATGTTTTTAAAAAATGTGTTTAAAAAATTATATGTATATTTTTTAAATGTGTATTTGTTTTCGCTTTTGTCATCATCTGCAGATGATCTTATTTATCAGCATTTAATTTTTCTCAGAATGATTTTTTTTTTTAACCTGTCAATCAGTCGTACCAAATAAAACTGCCATAATTTTGTGTGTATGTGTGTGCATAAGTGGGTGGAGTAAATCAGCTGCCAACAAACTAAACAAATTTGTTTTTCAGTTTTGTTTTTTATTTCTCTCCAGCTCTTCAGTAATAAGGATGCATTTACCTGTCCCATGCCACTATGACTGATCCAGTGATTTTGCTGCCAGCAGTTTTTATTCTGCCGGACTTGTGTTTGCTCTGCATTTTACATGCTTTATTGCATTTATTATAGAGGCCACCTAATAAATAAATTGAGTTGATTGTCCATGGAAAGGCATTGAAACCATTTTTAGGGTTACCTGCCAAATTGCTAAACTGCAAATCTGTGAGGAAAAAAGTAATATTACTGAAAAACATTACTTGGTTTGACTCTCCCACATTTGTACATCTGCACAAGAACCCTGTAATTTTAGTTTCTTTTTTTTTTTTTAAATTGCTTTTTTTTTAAAAAAAAAAGTTAGATTCCTAAGCCAAGTTTAAATGGTTTTTCTTATCAGATTAGTAACTATAATTTTCAGAGTAAACCTTTTGAGAAAAAATTAAAATATGTTTATATATATATATATATTTGGCTTAATTTGTTGTAGTAAACCAGCAACAAAAATAACCTGCATGGTAAGTCGTCAAGTTAGATCAAATTTGGAAATTGATGATATAACCTATTTATTGTGATCACTGAATCAAATGGTTAGAAAAATGAAGTTATTTGTAAATTCATCCTATATCTTGGGCATCAGCATACATTTATAATTATAGATTTTTATATTGTATTCTATGGGTTGGCTTCAAGCAAAAGCACATTGAAATATTACTTACGAAAAATTCTTTTTCTGTCATAATTGCTAGTTTTAAATCTTGAAAAACATTATAGATAATAATTTGTTACAATAATCGTCTTAGGCAAAATATTTGTATGATTAAGTATTTTTGGTGATCAAACAGCTACGACAAAGCATGTACAGTTTTGTTTGACCATGGCGATGCTAAATCGGGGAATAGGACAACAAAATATTTTAATTTCTTGACCATGTTCTCTCTCCACTTACTTCCCTTGACTGATTTTCTTAGCAACAAGACATCAGTGACACTATATTGCATAATTCATTAATAATTTCTTTTTTAAGAACAAGACAGTTAAATTATTTTCTCAATAGGATAGACTTTCTTTTACAGAGACACATGCTGATCTGTGATTTTGCAATGTGTTCATTTGTATAAATAATTTTATTGAAAATTTTGGATAAGTTGTAATCCAGCAAATGTCATCCTTTACTAACAAGAACAGTTCTTTCATTAAATATAGGGTTGTTTTTTTAAAATTAAATTATTTTATTAGAATCAGAAAAACTATTATGAAATACATGTAATATTATTTTCAGGATGAAAAGCCTTTCATCACATATGTGTATGTGTATATGAAAATATAAAAGTCAAAAAGATTTATATTTTACATTGAAACCGTGAGGAAGAAATAGTTGAATGCTACATAGGAGAATTTTCAACACCATCTCTTGGTTTCCCTAATATGCTGAGTCTTCAAGTGAGATTTTGTTGCAGGCATTTCATGCTAATGAAATTTTTATCACAAGGATATGTCATGGATAGTTTACAGTTGTTGGATTATTCCTGCTAGTGTGGGCTTTTCCCTTCCTATTTTTTTTTTTTTTGTAATAGAAAAATTATGTTTTCAAATAACTCAACATTTTTGCACAGGGACAATGCTACAAACCTTAAATTGTGTTGGCATGAAAAAAATTCTTCCATGGTGAAGATGCATGAAGTTTTGTTTATTTTAGGGACAGTGGCTGGCAGGCACCTGCTTCTTTAACAGGTTTGCCTTTGCTTAACTGTGATCAAAGTGAGGAGGGATTTCCTTACACATTTTTTTTTTGTTGTTGTCTCCCCTTTGGGGATGGGGGTAATTGTGCATGAAACAGAGACTGCGGTGGCAGTGTTGACAGACTGGAATAAGGAACTGGCACATCATTTGCTTTTGCTTTTACCCTGGGTTTTTTCTCCAAACATGTGATTGTGTGGGTATTTCATTGTGCTAGCGACTGTTCGGGTGTTGGAAGCAATAGATGCTTAAACAGACACCCATTTATTTATAACTTGGTTGACTGACTGATATGCATGATTTGGCCAAGTTGTGGAGAAAGGCTGAAATATACAGCAAACAAATTGAAAAGTTGTTTTTTGTTGTTTTCTTTGTATTCTAGTATGAGTGTATTTTAGTACTCTTTCTGAAAGAAGTTGATGTTTGCATGAATTTGAAATATTTTAATAATTAAAAGTTGTTAGTGTTTATTTTTATGAAGATGCAAAACCAGTTATATTTAGCCAATAAAACATGAAATGTCAGAACACTTTAAAGAGAGGTATAGTATCTGTTTCAGCTATATATATATAATCCTCATCAGGACACAGTAAATGCTGACAGATAAACAATTAAATTAGTCCTGCTGCTGCATGAAAGCCTCTCGGAATATATATATACATACATATATTCAAAACAGATGAGCACTGAAATGCAATCACCTATACTTTAGCTTAGTGCATATTTAATCAAAGTCTAGACAAAGAATAGATGTATACATCATTATTTATAGTCAAAGTACATGCATTTAAAATGCACATACCAGTCTTGTTTGTTTTTATTTATTATTAACATAATTAAATTTGAATATTCCAGAAATTAAATATGGATATTCCAAAATGGAATAATAATATTTTTCGATAACTGACTTTAAGGTGCAGCATGAGAAGGCAGCTGTGCACAATGATGATTTTCTTTAAATAGTAGTTGTCAACAGCTAATCTGAAGGTACAAGATAGCAGCTGTTTGCAGTGTTAACTATGTTTTCAGTTTTCTCCTGTTTGTGTGCCCACTTTTTAAAAAAACATCTAATTTGGATTATAGCTTTTAACTTGTTCATTAAGTATCAGTGTTTGAAGAATGTTTAAAAATTGAGATAAACAGGTATATAGTTTTAAGTAAACTCAAATTAAAATATCTATGCCTCTTCGAATACACTCATCTTCAAACATCGCCAAGATGCCATCCAGAGTTGAATATGAAAGCAAATGGTCTTTTCAGTAACATGTTTCTTAAGTGCGTAAATTGCCTGAGCCAAGAAACAGTAATACCAATTCTTTTTATACAAAACAATGATGGCAAGTTTTTGGGTCTAGCACAAAATATAATGGCACATGTTCAAGGCAACATACAATATTTTACCTTTGTAAAAATGCATTGTTGTGAAAATTTGTTATAGGTATTTGTAAAATGTGGTTTGGACTTTTTATTACATTGGCTATCGTTAAAATTTTATATATAGTCCACTTGTTCAAAGAAAGCGATTGTTTTCAATAAAATTATATATATATATATAAATTACAATTAAATTAGTATTGATGTACAACACAGTTTACAAGAATCTTTGAAGGTAACTCTCAGAAATGAACTGTGATTAATTTTAAAGACAATAGAATTCATTCAAAACCGGTTATTTACACCACCCATTTCTACAAACCGTTTTTTTCTCTTATTTATAACATTAACATAACAGATCAATCATACTGTTTAGATTAATACTGATTACTGTAAAATATTCAATGATGAAATGATGTCAGAAAAGTGCATACTAATATTTTACATTTATTGGAGTAATATATTGATATCAGTCAGGTAAGTCTCAAACATGGTATTTGTCTATCATCTTGTGTGTGTCTGCGTGTATATGTATTACTGTATTGTTTGGTTAGATTGCCAACATCTCTATGACATATAAACAGGTATAGAAGATAATTTGAAATTTGTATGTAACCACTGTAGCAATATTAACAAACTGAAAGATTTAAGTAAAATGAGTGTAAATATATAGTTTTTAAAAAAAATATTTAATCATTATTAAATGTTTGGCAAAATGTTAATAGCCTGCAACTTTTAAAAATATTATTTAATTTGGTACTAAAAGTAAAAGTAATTAATGCACAAAGGCCCGGCTAGCTAACCGTGTACTATGTCATCAAGATACGAACCAACAGTAACATACCTCACACATGCACTATATCATCAAGATACGGACGTATAAACAGTAACATACCTCACACATGCACTATATCATCAAGATACGGACGTATAAACAGTAACACACCTCACACATGCACTATATCATCAAGATACCGACATTCAAAACGGTAAAACTCCGAGATATCGTCGGTAATTACATACTTAGATAGACGGCATCCACTACCACACCGGAATACTTTAGCAGACAACATGAAGTTTCTACGTATTTGTTTTCTCCACAATGGCAGGAAGACCACGAGCGTCAACAACTATTGTATCACCGAACGAAATACTGAGTAAAAACGACATGTTAAATGAAGTGTGGCGATTGTCGACGCTTTCACCACACTTGCAACAACCTGAATCTGCATTACAGTGGTATGCCCGCCGCAATTTGGTTCGCAATTCAGTATCATGCGGAATATGCAATCAGCCGAGCACAGCTTTTCGGGGTGTCTTTTCAAGTTATTAAAGCCGTTTTGGGTCTATTTTAATGTTATTAATTACCGACGCTATATCGGTGTTTTGTAGGCCTAACACACCATGCATATGCACCGAGTCAAAAAGATACGGACCTATAAACAGTAACACATAGTTCATTCCACACTATCAAGTACGCACAAACACCAGCTAGAAAAGAAAAATAATCTTTAAACTACAAACAACATAAACACGGGCAAAAAGAATTCTGAATGACTAAATTACCGGGATGTGTATTTTATACAATGTATACTAATATGTGTTTCAAATTTTTTTTTTTTTTGGGGGGGGGAGGCGTTTCCGGCCGGAGCCAATCTAACGCAGGGAATCACCACACTGATCCCACTGTATTTACTGGAGCCTTTTTGGAGCCATTTCTAAACGAGGCTCAGAAGACATGCCATCGGAACAGTCCCACGCCGAACCGCACATGCTGATGCGGCTGAAATTTTGGTATTCGAAATCCAACTATGTAACCCCTGCATCGAATTTAACCCAAATTATTAGTTGTTCTGTATTAGTAACATCATATGATTCATCAAAGGCTAACTAAAACCTGAGGCATTCTTCAAATCAAACACCCACTGGTCAAATATATTACTGGATAGCATTGAAATTCGTCTTGACATGGTCTGATGAGATAACTGAAGATCTGAAATTTGCTTTTTGATTTCATCTTTTCTTAAATTCAGCAAACAAAGAATCGGCATACTCTTTAAAAGTTTCGCCATCTGAATATGGTTTCTGATTGGATTTTTGCTAAAATCCAGCTAATTTCCAAGGATGCCTTTGCAACAGTCACTTGCACTCATTTTGTCATCGAAAAATATTTTGCAGCATGTAGATTTCGTTTAAGAGAATTTACTTTGTCTTCCCTCACTTTAGAACCAACTGGATAATTTTTCTCAAAATTGTTAGGCATGAAAGTGAAGTTTTTTCTGCAGATTGTCTTTTTTCCAAAACAACTAAGGAATTCTGGCAGAGCAAGCAAACAGGCTTATTATCCGGATTAAGCATTCGATTTAAGAGTTAATTTTAAATATTGCACAAATTAATAGTTTTAATTTTAAAAAATAATTCTAAAAGTATTTTAATGACCGTACTCGCTAAGATTTCCGGAAGTGGATGTTCTGTTGCACGCTTTGTTATTGAGTTAAAATTTTTATTTTTTTTCTATCTCTAAAAATGACAATCATAGCAAATAAAACGGACAAAACATCGGCCCCAGCCTATGGAAAGTTAGAACCAGTCAACATAATATTGGACAGGACTGGTCTACAGCTTTCACATTAAAGAGACGTTACTCTAGTTAGCTTTTTTTCGAGACAAGGGAGATAAATGTTTTGATCCTGAACACGCCATCTGGTGGACTCTAGTGTCAAGCAGACTGCTGTCTTGTACATGAGATATGCAACACTCAATGTTTTGATGACAGTGGGACATATTCTTTTATATTTCTCGTGAAAAAGATTTTACAGCATTTAAAGGCTTGCTAGACCATCAACAGGTAATATTTTTAATGTAACTGTTTGAAGTGCATTTTCTTATTTTATTTAACTCGGTGACTAAAGAGAGATATATATATACACATACGTAGTCGTGAGTAGTGACATGTACTGATGTAGTTGTACAAGAATTCAGCTCCAAAAATAGAAAGAGAGATTCAATAAACCGAAAATTGGTTCCGCTTTTTACTATATTTTGTTTAGTGGAAAACACATTTTACGGTGTTGAGCTGCTTATGAGTATTATTGTTTTTCATCTCTTCTCAATTTGAGACGTTAATTTCACTAACGTTTGGAAAGTACTTTTGTGTGTGTAATTGAAATATTGTTTCTTTCACATTTTAGAAATCTCTATTTGTTATTGATTTATTAATTTTTTACGGAAGTAAACAGTGCTTTTTCTTTTCTTTTTAGGCATATTATCTAATTTTTAAAAAATCATAATATATAGGCCTAACGTTAATTAATTAAAAGGTTCTATATTATTAGTGATTACAATATTAGGCCTATACATTTTTCAATATTGATGCTAGATAAATATTTAGCCTAAATAATTAAAATTTAAGAAAATGGAATAATCACCTCAAATGAGAAAGGACAAGTGTTTTAAAATAGAATATAATTTAATTCTAATAAATCTTAACATATAAATTATTTTCTTTATATTCATTAAAACTTTTAGAACATTTCAATGACAAATAAATATATATTAATTAATTTACTAAAGTTTTAGAATCAGTTGATTTAATGACTACTTTTAAATCAACTTTTAAAATTAATTTATAAAGTAGGTGAATACAATAGACATTCAGTACTATTTATTATGTATAATTGTTTTGTCAATTGGGTGCATATTTATATTTTAATGATAAGTTATTCATTATCATGATTATGGCACTTAACATTATTATTAATACTTTAATAATGAGAAATGGAGTATTAATTCAGCTGTATAAGCAGTGCTCTAAATGTCTTTTCAAATTTATTAAGTGTTTTCAAATCTGAACATAATGTACCAATTGGTCATAAAGGGTTGATGTCAAATTAGAAAGGGAAAAAATATTTTATTTTTAATTTATTAGTAATATTACATTTTTGGTTTTATTTCTATCAAAAAGTTTCAAAATGTTATTGCTATTTTCTTGAGTCTTAAAAAAACTCTTATCGATAGATTATCAGAAGCTTAAGCTATCCAGAGCAAAGTGTAAGGTACCTAACAAAGTAACATATTATTGCATTAAAATAGTTTTTTTTCCCTATATATCCTTCTTTTTAATAATATAGATAAATAGAAAATCATGTAGAATGCTTGCAAGTTGCATACTTTTATAATTACTTAATTAGTAATTTGACAATGTAGCTAAAATAAAAGAACTATCATTGTGGTTCCTGATTCATAAGATGTTCCTTAAGTCATAATATATAATTTTTTAAAACTAATTTAGATTAATGGACATTGCATATGATAGACAGTTTTCTGAAAACAGCTCAATTATTTTAGATGTGAGTTTTATCACTAGGCTCCTAGGTGCGTTTTTAATTATCTAGATCAGTAGATGTGAATGCCAGCTTTCCAGCTGATCAAATCTGCCTTAACTCAAGAAAATGATTCTTACAACCCTCAACTTTACAAATACAAGAGCAAGTTATTGCTGAGTATGTGAGCTAGTCCAGATCATTATATTTCCTGGGAACATTTAAGTCAAGCTAATTTTATAGGGCATTGGCATACATGTTCATGGTTAATAAATTGATGACATCTATAGAGTCTTTAAGTTTAATTTAAAGTTTAAATGAATATTGGCAGACTCTAGTGTTGACCTGTTTGTTTAGAGTGGTGTTTGAATCACTGTTATACTTGTTTTGATTAGACCACAAATATTCTTATTAAATATACATTTATATTAAATAATAATAAATAATTTGTTTTTGTTTACTCCTTAGAAATTATTTTGTAAGTTTAAATTGAACATCCAGTTGGGAGTTTTCTGTCCAGAGAAAAAGGAAAGTTGATGAAATTTTACAACTACTTTGTGTTTATATTGATAAAAGTGTAGATGTTGAATCTCTTAAATGCACAGTCTACCTCCTTTCCACCTGTTAGAAGTCTGTTCTTTGATAAGATTGTTGGCAGGTGAGAAATGAGGAAACATTAAACTGAGAAGTGAGATGTTGCACTAGAAAGTGTTACATTTTTATTGTTGTTTGTCCTTTATCAGTTTATGTGAACAGATAGACAGTGCCATAGTTTACCTCACTTAATGCATAGTTTTGCATTACTACTACTATACTACATAGTTTGCACAGTTTTGCATGGAGTTACAATGTGCTTGAATAGTTGATGCTTATGTACACATTTGATGTAAATGCATTTATATGATATGCTTTAGTGTCTTTACTCTTTTGATTTTAAGAAATGTACTTTAAAGTATGTCTGCTGTTTTGCTGTCATATTTGTTAAGCACCACAAAGAATCATTTAGAGAGTTAGTGTTATTGATTATTTTATTTAATCCAGTTTGGATTTTAGTGCAAAAGGGAAACTATGAAGTGAGAAAATTGTTTAATTGTTGAGATTTTAACATCATGCATGTCCATTGGATGATTTGAATATTTTTTAATAGAACCTCTATTTTAGGTTGAAGACTAGATCTGAAAAAATCTTTTGAGGTCTGGTTATGTCGTGATCTGCAACTCTGTAAAAATCAATGTAAATATAGGAAGATTTTCAGTATGTGGTAACTTTTATAAGCTTATTATTCAGAATGCTTGTATGCTGTACTCTTCTGGCCTTTTTCAGATCTACTGTGCTATGGTTTGGTGACCTTTAGTGATTAGGTGGTCATCGGTTAGGCTTTTGCTTCTAAATAGAAACAATGATGGAGGCATTCTTGCGAAACCAAATCTTGAATGTGTGCCGTCTTAGGAATCCCCGAATCCAACATGAGGAAGATGAGAAAAAGCGAGTAAAGCTGCCTCATCGTGCTGAACGTGTTCATGTTGAGGGAGACTTACTCACGTAAGAAATTATTTTATTTTCATTTCATTTTCTCTCAGTGTCTTAGTAATAAGTTGTATAATTTATTTTTAAAATTTTGTTATTTTCTTGGTAAATATGCACAAAATAGTAGTTAAAAGTTGACATTGAAAAAAGAATTGGACTGAAAATAGCTATTAAAAATTGTTTAGGAATTTCTTCCAGAAGTGCTTAACAAGCAGATTATCGATGGTTGACAATATAGTGCACAACTTTTCTCATACAGCTTCCACCATTAATCATGGAGCGAATAAGATAATCACTGCCATCTGTTTTCTCTTTTGTAATACACATTTTGTAATGTTACAAGTGTTATATTCATAGCAGTGGTGACAATCCTGACTTTAAAATACAATAACATGTAGAACTAGAACTTTAGAAGTGATACAGTTTGTGATTGAAGTATTTTTGTAATGTTACAAATGTTATATTCGTAGCAGTGCTGACTTTACAATACAATTACACATAGAAGTGATACAGTTTATCTTTGCGATTGAAGTGTAGTTTTTATTCCATTGATGAGCTGAATTTGATGTAACACCAGTTTACAGAATGCTTGTGGTTGTATACTAGCATCATAGAGGTTTCCATGTTTTAACTCTTACACAGGTATGAACAGTCATGATTTCTGTGGTGAAATTTAAACTAACAATTTGTGTATCCTTTATGCATAAAAACATTACATGTGTTAAAATATTAGTTTTAATTTATCACTGTATTAAAGCATTTAGACATTATTATATATATATATAATGAATATTTTGTTCAGAACAAATATATGTCCTAGCAGAATTAATTGTTACCTCTAGTAATGTTTATCATTACAATGTTCCTAAATGTGGTTTATTGGTATTGAAATTAATTAGCTATAAGTACAATTGGAACTGCTTGTTTTAATCAAGATTTTTTTCTGTTTCTTTTCTTCTTAATGATCAGCAATGTTTAAAGGCAGAAATCATCAGAAAAATATAATAGTAACTGCAGTGTGATAAAGTATATACTGTACCCTAATAGTGTACTTAATAAATGTAAATATAGTGAGTATGTAAACACTTTTGAAAGTAACAGGATCGCTGAATTAAAATTGAATAAAGATTATTTAGGAGTTGAAAAGGAGTGAATGATTGAAGAATGACAACGAACTTTAGAGTCTGTTATGATTAGTGGGGACGGGTCCTGCCAGTGACCGTACATAAGTGGAGAGTACAATAGCTTGCTCTTGGGCTGAATGAGTCACTAATGTAATTTACTGAAAATTGCTCTTATAGTTCATAAAATTTATAGCATGAATAGAAAGTTATAAGAAACATACCAACACTCCATAAAATTAAGAACCATTTAAAAAAAAAAATCTAAGTAAATACTTTTCATTGATTTTTTTTAACTTGATGTGAAACAATTGAGTTTTTAAAAAAGAATTATTTTTTCTTTTTGTAAATATAACTGTACTTGATTAATTAAATTTAATCTTGAATTTTGATTCTACAGTAAGTCACATATACTCTACATCATTTGGAATGAATTTTGTATTTTGTGGTTTCAGATACATGCCAGATGGACCACACCGTGTTGGCGTGTACATAGCACCATTACCATTAAATTCTGAAGAAAATTACTTTGAACTAGAGATTGTAGATGCTGGTGTTAGCAGCTGCATTGGTGAGTAGATAATTATTTTTTTTACCAAGTAATCTAGTGTGGAATTGTCAGTACTCTTTTATTTTTAAAAAGCAACTGTCTAACTTGAAATGGAGAAAGCTCTTGGGGACTATAGGCTCTGGTTAATAAATAAATATTATCAGAAAGATGATGTTGACAGGTATAGACAATGGATTATAGATTGTACATTGTAAACTAAAATGCTGATGTTACAGCATCATTTTCTGAAGTTTTAAAGTAAAATAAAATTTAAAAAATGTTTATAAATTAGAAAGCATGGTGTGCTTAGTTTTTATTTTTTACTGCTCACAGTACATAATCAGAACTAGGGCTGTCAATTTTTTCTAAAATGCTGCCCAGGTACCTGTCCAAATTTTGAATGGGTACACGCTTGAAAATTAGCATAATCTCCATCACAACTGGTGATCTCTACACAAAGCTACTTAACCATTAAGCATGTGCTCTATTTCACACAGTAGTCAGTGGTATGCATCTAGTGACTTATGATCTTTATATGTACAACACAAACTTTAATTTTAATATGATCAATCATTACATAAACTAAACTAAAACTAAATAAAATATCAACAACAATAACGTATTTAAAAGAAGGACATCAAGTTCAATTGCCCTTCGCCAACAGAATTTCATCGCACAGATTGCATTTCGCCATGTCACATCCAATCGCTTGGGCATGAAGATGATGTCTTCGACTCTTACCCATATTAAAAATATTACAATGTTATTATTTAATTTATTGACGTTAAAATACTGACAAGTTTGTTTACTGAAGTTTTATTAACATGATATACATGTTAATGAACACAAGAAATGGTGCGAGCTACGGTGATCCATATCATCCATAATTAAATCTAGGTACAGTGGCTGCCACAGGCGGCATGATTTAGCAGGCCGCTATCTACGAATGGGATGCGAATGTGACCGGGGTGGGGGGGGGAATGTGTCCTGAAAGCTTGCCTAGGCCTTGGTTGAATGCCTGTGAAATGCATTGATATTTCTAGTCCTAAGGTATGCAAATCTGCTTTCAGGAAAAGAAAGTCCTTATAAGCAAACCATTGTGATTGGTTACTGAGGATAGTAGCTTGAGTAAACACTGATTGGACTTTCTTTAGGAATCAGTTCAGATCCTTTATTCGCTAGAAATGTAATGGAACTTTACTTGGCATATTTTAAATAAATTTTAATTATGACCTCATAATTAGGAAATTATTCTTTATATCACTTTCAGAGTCAGTTAGTTTTGCATGTTAGGATTTTCTTATTGCATAGTTTTGAAATATATTGTAAATAATAACAAAATGTCTGGAGTGTTCTAAAAATTTCAGTTGAAAGAAAACAAGGACAGTTATATTTTTACTTTGGATCAAGTAGTGCATTATATTTGTATAAAATGTGAGGTTATTTTTTGTTGACATTTCTTATTAAAATAATTCAGACAGGAAAGATTCAAAAGGAATAAAAATGGACATTTCTTATTAAAACAATCCCAGAAAAGGGAAGTTTCAAAGAAAAAATGTCATTGTTATTAAAAAACAAATATTTTTTTTAAAATGTTGTAGGAATCATATTAAATGCTAAACATTCATTTGTGATTATTCATTGTATATTTGTGCAGCTATAGGCCTTGTGCCTTACCAGTATCCATTGAATGCACAACCTGGCTGGAAGCCTTATGGTGTTGGCTACCATGCTGATGATGGAAGGTAATAATTCAGTATAGTAAGCCTATGACCATTTAAAAGGATTTATTTTTGTGTGTTATTTGCAAATGTTTTGGCTTAAAATATCTATTATGCTACATTAAACATATAAAAAATTAATAGTTGTAATTAAAATGGATTGCTGATTTACTTTATGCTCTGTGACTTGAATAGTTGTATTTCTTGTTGTAATACTAATATATCTTATACCAAATGAGGAAAACCTTTGGGTAATCTGTTTTGAGTTTGAAATATTTATTAAAGTTATTTTTAAATGGAAATATACATTGATTTTAGTGGTGTGAACATTATCTCATTTATTATTAAAAACAAAGTAGTTGCAAAGTTTTTTTGTATGGAGATTATTAATTTTTCATACAGCTAATCAAATTATTTTTTTCTTTAATATGTAAGATGTGTATTATTTTTGTGTTTCAATGTTGTCTTACACATGCAAGCCATGGCCAATGCAGTCTTGTTAACCCAAGTTAAGATAAAGAAAAAACTATTTGATAATGATATTTTATGTGAACTACTCTTAGCCCAGTACCTTTGGGCTTTAGCACTAGGAAGATGTTTGCAAGCTAGAGTTACATTGTTTTTCTTTCAAGGATATTATTTTTCTCATCATTGTTTATTATTGCTATCAGTCCCATTCATTCTTGTTTGTTGTCTCCAACAACCTTAAGTCATATTTTTTCCTTACTTCTCATTTGTTGACATTCTTGTCTGTTTATCTCATTTGTTTGACCTTGATGATGAGTAATCGTGTTTTGAATGCAGATGCTTGACGGAATATTTTGACTCACTAGCCACAAGAATAAAAAGGCATGCTTGTTATAGCTTATAAATGTTTAATTGATCCAGTTTCATTGCTGACAGTCAAGCATGTGCCTCTGAGCCTGCACACATGGAATGACTGTCAGATGTTAATGTCTTAACTAAGAGTACCAGAAAGCTGCCTTCATATCACTGAATGGGGTGATTTATTGATTGAAGGGAGTTCGTCCACCCTGGTTTTCTGTGCTGAGTTTGGTCCCACCCTCCCTAAATGTCAGGAAAAGTTTTCTCTTTATACATATGGTTTTTTAAAATCAAGAAAATAGTGATTCCTATATTTGGATCAATACTTGCTGATACAATGAGACATTTTTAATAGGCTAGACATATTCTCAGAGAAAGTGTATCAAACCTGTTTGTTAATATAGAAAGAGAGCTTGGTTTTCTCCTACCTGGGATTTTGGGATAGCTGAAATATTTAGATTCTAGTCACTTGGATCTCTGAAATCAAAATTTTAAAGTCATATCTTTTAAAACCCTTTTTTCTAGCAGTCTTTGTACTCTTCATTGAGGAACAGTGAATGCTTTAACTGGGGGCTTCATGAAATACATCTTGACTTAATGATGTAACAAGTTAGGAATAGACCCTCTCTTCTTGGCTAAGAATAGATTTCTTGACCAGCTTAAATGGTCAGATATCTCTCCTTCACCAGTCACTGAGTCAGGGAAAAAGATAATATTTCTGCTATACAAGGCTCAGACCTTTGAAAGTTTACCTACAGAAATCAAAACTAATGTTTTTAGACTTTAATGTTTTAGACTTTTTCTGCCCATTGCAAGTTAAAGATAATGCACTCAAATATTGTAATCCTGACTTTAAAAAAGTTATCAGATATGGATAAAAACATAAGTACATTCTTGTCCAGGTCCATGTAATTAAGAGTTGTTAGAGTTGTTCTTTTCATTGCCTTTGTTACTTGTGAGTATATAAATATTAAACAAAAAGACTAAAACAGCTAACATAGATTGTTTTTAATGATTTCTTGTTTTAACTCAAAAATAGTAGATTTCCAAACTGTCTGTCATGAATTAAATTTATATTCATTTGGTGCAGGATTTATTACTTTATTGTATTAATAATATTTATTTTTAAAATCTTTTTAGATGATTGAAACATATCAGTAACTTCAGTGGTCATAGCTGAATGCTTTGGTGTGTTCCATTGAGCATTCTTTGTTGATAAAGTGTTGTAATATATCCATATCCATACTAAACACATTGCTTTTCGTTATTATGAAAATATTATTATTATGCCAACAGTCAACCACAACTTATATACTGATTGGAATATTGCAGCAAAATTCATACATAATGTGTACTCTTGATTATATTTGACAGATACAAGAGATTATTTATTCTACAGTATGTTGTTTTTTTCTTCCTTGTGATTGGTATTGTTGCCCATGCTAATAGAAGTTTTAATACGAGGTTAAATATAAACAGATTTTAATATTTTAAAGATTATTTTAATTCAGAAGTGATGTAGACAGTGGAAAATAAAATTGATTTACTACATTTGAAAAGAAAGTGTTAGGTACTAGAGTTCTCATTTGATCCAGGCATAGTATGTTGCTACTGGGTCAGTAACATTGATAAAATTAAAAAGAATAGAGTTTATTGACCTTACAACAAAATACTGCAGTTTATCTTTAATTATTTTTAACAAAATATATCCCTACCTTTGCTGCTCAGGTATCTTGTTTGTACACATATGCATGCACATTTTAAATTAAAACAGTTTTGTTTATTTGAAAATTGTTATATTTTATTATTTTTAAAAAAATTGACATTCTTTCTCCTTTTGAAATCTGATTTTTTTTTTTTAATCCTGTTTTGACAAGGCTATACAAATCCAGTGGCTTGGGCCAGGAGTTTGGTCCTCGGTGCAGAGCTGGGGATATTTTAGGGTGCGGAATCAAGTTCACCTCAGGAAAGCAGCAAGAGCCCGGCCAGGCTTTGGTCTTTTTCACACGTAACCAGAAAGAGGTGAGTTTATTTTTTAACAATTTTTTTTTTTTTACAATAATGCACTTTTTATAGGCCGTTGATAGAGATCAGTATAACAGCTGTTGAGTCTGAGAGAAAATAAGTGGTACCAGTTGGGTCTGATAGTTTTATAAAAATTGTTATAAAGAAATCTTTAATAGATTGTATTGTAATGTGATGATTACAAGTTAACATCTACTATCTGAATGGTCACCAGTGACAGTTGTCAAGATTATCTCTGATTTCATTATTTTTTAACTTGACAACTGACAATTTGTAGAGTCAGCATAGAGTGATGGATCCTAACTCTTCATTGGAGAATTCCTTTCCTGACAGGTTTATAGGTTTATATACCTGTTGTATATTCACATTGCAACCAACAGGCTATTGCACCTTGAAAACTATAAACATTTTCTTTTTTTAAAATGTGAATATCCAAGGGAAGAGAGTATATATGACTTTTCTACATTTTGGTGCTATCTTAAATGTGTTCACAATGTCAACTGGGAGACTTCCCAGCAAAATTTTCAAACCTCTGTGAAAGCCTGTAATTTTGATTGACTTTCTCATAGCTGTTGTGTTATAGATTTGACCAACTTTCTTTCTCCTCTGCCATCTATTCTTTCCAAAAGTAGGTAGCGACACCGAAAAAATAAAATAAAATCGAGCATTCAGTTTTGTTATTTTCATTTAAAACTTTTCACAACATGAAAAATTAAAAAAATGTGAAGCTGTTTAAATTTGTTCCAGAGATATGCTGTTTTTAAGTTTTAAAAAATGTCGGCAGTGAAAAAAATGGTTATTGCTAAAGACTAACTAAAATCTAAATTCAAGTAAATACTTAATGAAAGTTATACTGTCTTTAGCAATGTTTTTCTATGCATTTACCTTTTCTAAAAGTTCTATCACTGCAGCTTAATGTTACATTGTGAATGTAATTTCTTGACTGTTCCTTAACCATTTGTAATAGAAAAATAAAGAAACTTTTGTCAGTAAGAGACTTATTATTTGTTTAAACTAGAGTCTTGCTGTCATAAGTTGAAGATAGTGGACAAGTCACTCTGGTTGGGATTTCATTTCACTCGCTAGTTGCTACCACCATAAGACTTCTTATACGACATATAATATAAAATAACAATGAGATAATATAAGTTTGATTTTGCTATTACTTTTATAATGGTAATATTTTAAAAATAGCATTTTGGGATTCAACAGAAAGCATATTTAATTTGAAATTATGACTGTAATCACCCAAATGAATATTTTCTTTTTGAAACTTGCACTCTATCTATAAACTGTTTATAGTTGAGTTGTGTTGTTGAGCATGTTGACTGTGTCATGTATAAAATTTTGTTGGTGTATTTGATATCCAAAATCTGTTGATTTAGGATTTATTACAGTTAATAATGCTTTCAGTAAATGTATATTCATGGGTTATTGTGATATTGTTTTGATGATTGGTATTGATTGTTATTATGTATTAATCATTTATTGTATAAGTTTGCTTTTTGCACTGCTTCCTATTATCTATAGCAGTGGTCCCCAACCTTTTCCTCGCTGCGGACCGGTCAACGTTAGATAATTTTACCGCGGCCCGATGATTGGGGGGGGGGGGGGGAACGTTGATTGTTTATAGTTTAGATTGTTTTGATTTAATAATTAATTTAATTGTATTTATTTTAATTTGAAGGCACGTTTAAATACAATTAAATTAATTATTAAACCAAAACAATCTAAACTATAAACAATCAACGTTTCTCCCCCCCCCCCCACATCATCGGGCCGCGGTAAAATTATTGTTACACCAAAAAATGAATATAAAGTGATTTAACATTTTAACTCACTAGAATGCTAAATCAATGAGAACCCTGAGCTTGTTTCTTTGCAACGAGACGGTTCCATCTAGGGGTAATAGGAGACAATTACACCCGAAGTGTGTTGCTTATGTCCAGTTTATTCCGTTGTTTTGTTTTGGTTGCTGTCACTGCAGAAAACCCCGCTTCACACAGATAGGATGTCGGAAATGGCAATAGAGATTTAAGTGCTGTGGTGGCCGTTGTTGTATTGGCGGGTGAGGGGGTTTACAGAGCCCAGGCTAATACCACATCGTCTGTACTTAGTGTGTATGTGCGCCCAGGATATTCACCAGTGGTGTTGTTGTTGTTGTCATTGTTGTTGTTGATGTCCCCGGTATCCGTTGGGCTGTATGTAGGTGGGTGTTGGCAGCCAGTATAGGTGGTCAAGCATTAGTTGAATTAGATCCACAAATATCCCCACTGCATGTGATGTTGCTCCCTGTACTGCCACCGTTGTTGTCGCAGCGCTGCTGTTGTTGTTGTGGCTGTAGTAGATGATACTGTTGTTGTCGTCTGATGTGTTCTGGCGGGCGCCTTCTTTTTGATTTGGGGCTCCGTTCTGTAGTTTTTCCTTGTGTGTCTGTTGTGGTTGTCTTTATTGCAGTCCCTGGTGGTGACTCAGGCTGTGGATTGGTGGCAGTTGGTTTAGTCGTTGTTGTTGTTTCTTGTGGTGTAGTTGGAGCGTTGTCGACTTCTGTTTCGGTCTGTGCGTCAGTTGTCTTCACTTCTTTTTCTGTTTGTATTTTTCTTTCTTGCGTCTTGATATGTACCATTTGTGTGCTAGAGATTTTTTGGCGTTTCTTCTTATTTTCGGTGGTAGTTGTTTTAATTTCTTTTTCTTTGCTGATAGAGCTTGTAGTCTGAGTTTCCTTATTATCTGTTGTGGGTTTTGGAGTTTGCAAGAATGCCTGTCTGATTTCTTGTTTTGCTGTTTGAGTTGAATTCACTTTGGCCGTATGTGGAATTTTCCAGATGATGTTGGTGTTTATTCCTTGTTCTGTTGTA
This sequence comes from Sinotaia quadrata, assembly GCA_028829895.1. NCBI lineage: Eukaryota > Metazoa > Mollusca > Gastropoda > Architaenioglossa > Viviparidae > Sinotaia > Sinotaia quadrata. Next base: position 37,521,574 of record CM054184.1, read on the forward strand.
GTGGCTTGTAGTTTGGGTGGAAACGTGGCTTTTTCCTTCAAAGACTGTTTGAGTTGTGCCGTCTTCCTTTGTGGCTTTTCGCGTTGTTTCTTCCTTTTCCATTTGTAAAGAGCGTGTTTTTGTTGTCGGCGTTATTTTCCAGATGATGTCTGTCTGTGTTTCACAGTCTGTTGATGTATTTTTTTTTCCGGTTGTCTTGTCAGGTGCTTGTTTAAAATCTTGTGGAGACCAATTGCGGTTAAGATGGCTTGTTGTCTAGTGTAAGTTCATCTTTCGTTTTTGTGTGGAAGAGGGTCAACAGCAAATTAGTGAACACATTTTTTAGTTCAATGTTTTTAGTTTCTAGTGTGAAGATGAAGGGGGTAACTTTTTGTATGCCCCCATTTTCGGTTGGTTTGCTGATTTCACAGCAGTATTTTGTCCAGTCTTCTCCTCTGTACTTCTTAATGTTTGCACCTCTTCAAGCCTCTTTTGCCGTATCTGTCTCAGCTGGGCTATGCGCTCGTTTGTGAAACAGAAAGGGCCGTCCGCATCTTCTGTGACTGACTCAGAATCGCGTAAAATGTCACTTGGTGGAGTGGGCAGTAGTGGCATTTTTGCCAGCCCTGAAAAGGGCTGAGGCTTGGTGCTGGCTTGTCTGGTGTGGCGCTTTGACAGGACTCTCCTCCCGTCGGTCCAATGGATGGAGTGCGTTCGTTGGTGGTCCGAAGCGAAGTGTGTTGGTGTGGTTGGGAAGTAGAGCTCGAATTCTTTAAAAGCAAAGACAGATGATCGTGCACCAACTGGGAGAATGAATGCTCAGACGCAATCTCGTCCATGGAAAGTCGCACAAACCCGAGAGAAATACACCACAGTAAATAAAATTGGGCGGCCCGGTACCATTTGGTCCACGGACCGGTACCGGTCCGCGGACCGGGGGTTGGGGACCACTGATCTATAGGACTTAGGGGAATGTAGAGTGCTTTTGGATTTAAATAATAACAATCATATTGGATTTCAACAGTAACAATCTTCTATGCTGTATATATCTTTATGTTGTAAGCAGAAAGATTTTGAATGTTTATATAAAACTAAAATATGTAGAGAGTTGATCAATTTGCATCATACTGGTTTGTTTTTCATTTTAACCCAAAATCACTCAGTTCATTATGTTTTCAAGTGTGTATTATATAAGTAAAATATCATATTAAAATTACCGCATTGTTAAATTCTGTTATACACATTGTTGTAAATCTAAAATAGAGATGTAATATCTACTTGTTAAACTGCATTTTTTATAGATATTGGTAATTGTGTAGTAAAAGAGTAGTAAATGAATGGAGTTTAAATGCTTTTAAAATACATAATAAAATGACAGAAGAAAATGGTTTACATAATTTACGAAATAATACTCTTTACAGAAATTAAAAAGTTAGACTGTATCATATAGAGTTTGAATTTCTCTTTGGTTTTATGTCTGAACTATGTCTTGCATGAAATATTGAAAGATATTTTACATTTTAAGATATGCATCTTAAAGTTTTATACTATAGTCACTTTTCCCAAAATTGTTCAATTTGTTTGTTAATCTTTGTGATATATTATTTGCTTTAGATGAATAAGATGGACGTCTGATAAAAATATTGGATTCAAACAACTTTTATTTTAGATTTATAGAAAGAATACATTTTATGTAAGTCTTGCAGATATTTGATGTCTTAAAATGCCTTTTATAATTTATTAGAGCAAATTTACATAATGATTAGCCGTGTTTCATTCATCTAATTTACCTTTCATTTTTCCCCGCTGTCTGCCTAAGTGTGATTGTCTGTCTGATGTATAACTAGTCATTATTTATGGCTTTATTGCCACACTCAATAACCAGTGCATCTCAACATTATATTTAATTAAATTAAAATTATTTTATAATTTTTTTTACAAGTTCTGACATAAGTTCTGATTTTAAAAAAATCCAAAAGGTTGAGAATCTAGTTGACACGGTATGAATATTGTATTAAATGTCATTGAATTTCATCATCCAGAAAGAAATAGACTCTGCAGAATGCTTTGCCTATTGGAGGTTGTTTAGCAAGTGCATGATTTGAATACTTGAGATATATTACAAATCTTGAAGGAAATAGTGTTTGTTTTATAAGTAAAAGTATTAATTTTTAAAAATAACATTCTATAAGGTAAATAAATCTTTAAACCTTTTAATTAACCCCTAATATTTTTATACTCATTAAACTTAAAATAAAGATTTAAAACTAAAAATGAATGAATCACTATTTGAGGTCAAAATTACTGTACTAGAAGTTGAGCTGTCCATGTGTTTGAAGAAATAACATGCAATCTTTGAATGGTGGTAGCTGTGAGAATGACATGGTGGGTAAACATATACAGCACATTGTAATTTTTATACTTAAAAAAAAAAAATTATCAATAAAAAAAAAATACTTCAAATACAGTGTACAACTCTTCAGTAATTCATGTTTTGTTTGATTTGGCTTTCATGGTGGGTAAACATATACAGCACATTGTAATTTTTATACTTAAAAAAAAAAAATTATCAATAAAAAAAAAATACTTCAAATACAGTGTACAACTCTTCAGTAATTCATGTTTTGTTTGATTTGGCTTTCACTTTCATTTCCAACTTTCATCGATTTCACAAATGGGTTCAGACAGTGAAGAATATATCTCTTTTCTGGAAAGGAGAGATGTAGTATCTTTGTTGATGAGAGTGGGGGTTTGAATGGAAGTGTAGTGGAAGTTTTAGGTGAAATTTGCTGGAGCAGTGACCAAACAAACCTACTTTTGTTAATTGTTAAATGCTAAAGAATCTTAATTGTTTACTGTTTGTGGCCCAGAGGGTCTGATTTATTTGTCCCATCCAACAAGCTAATTACTAAGTCTACCATCTTTAGCTTTGTAGCAGTTAATGATCACCATGTGGTTATTACCTTAGTGAGATTCAAATCTTTATTCTTTGAGCTATAGATTAGCACCCTGTGTTGTACTTTACCACTCTCCATATTTATATAGATTTTAAAAAATCAGCCTACCTGTAATGGTACTTGTGTAAAAAAATTTACAGAGAACATTATTAATGGCAACTGAAGGAACTGTGAGCATATTTTACAAAAAAAAAAAAAAAAGAAAAAAGAAAGAAAGAATAAAGAGAAACAAAAATAAAACCTTCAACTTTATTATCTGTTCTTGGTAAATGCTAGTAGTACGTTTCTTATCAATGCTTGATATTTTTAAAATTATTTTTATATTGCAAGTGGTATTTTATTAACTAGATTTTGTTGTAGGGTCCATTTGTTATCATTTAATATCCTTATGCTTAGATAAATGAAAGCAACATTTAAGATAATTGAAACAGAGCATTTCCCATGGGTTTAGTTTATTACATGCACTTGCAGAGATTGTGGTTATGTGTGTGAAAGGGAGAGAGAAAGCAGCAGATAAATAGAAACAGAGAGTTTCCATTTACATTCTAGTAACAGGATTTAAAAAAATTGTTTGTTATAAATGTAAATGGCTTGCTGAATTAATTTCCAAGTTTCATTTTTATTAGTTACTAGCTTTCACATGAAACAAAATTTTAAAAGAAAAGTTTTTGTAACAGCTTGGAACTGTCAGTGTCCCTGTACCCCCGGGGGGTCTGCATCCAGCAGTAGGCCTGCATTCAGATGGAGAAGAGGTTCGACTCAATCTTGATGCAGAGTGGATCATTGATGACCATATGATGATGGCTGTTGATCAGAGTGAAGATGATTGGAAACGATTGCATGATGTGAAATTAACAGGCTCAGTAAGCAGTAACAGTTCTGGAATTAAGCAGTTATTTTAAATTAGTATTGATTTGGTTAAGTAAGCAGTAACAGTTCTGGAATTAAGCAGCATCATTAAACTGGTATTGCTTTGGTTAAGTAAGCAACAACAGTTAAGTAAGTTAGTAATATCGTTAAACGGGTATTGATTTGGTTAAATAAACCATAACAGTTCTGTAATTAAGCAGCATCGTTAAACTTATATTGATTGGTTAAGTAAGCAGTAACAGTCTGTAATTAAGCTGGTATTGATTTGGCTAAATAAGCAGTTACGGTTCTGTAAATAAATAGTATTGTTAAACTGGTATTGATTTGGTTAAATAAGTAATAGCTCAGTAAGCAAGTAGTATCATTAAACTGGTATTGATTTGGTTAAGTAACCAGTAACTGTTCTGTAATTATGTAGTATCATTAAACTGGTATTGGTTTGGTTAAATAAGCAATAACCATTCAATAAGTAAGCAGTATAACTTTAGTAAATATACACTATCAGTTCAATAAAAAAAAAACAACAGTAGTTCGGTAAATAAGCAGTAGTAATTTGGTAAGCAAGCAGTAGTGATTTGGTAAATAAGCAATAGTGATTCAGCAAGCAAGCAGTAGTGATTTGGTAAATAAGCAATAGTGATTCAGTAAACAAGCAGTAGGATTTGGTAAGCCAGCAATAGTGATTCGAGTACAAGTTTGTTTTTCCTAATAGATGTCATTTAATTTTTGCTTTACTAAGGATGTCTATTTTCACTTACTTTTTTTACTTTTTTAAATGGTCACAAAATGTTATTTGTGGACCTATATGTTGATAAATCCCAAAGACCAAAGGTAAAAACTAAATTAAATGAAGATAAATAGAAAACATTGATTGAATGTAATTGAAATTGATTGATTGATTTAACGTAAATGAAATTGTTTTATTTCATATATTTTATTATTATTTTTTAAAACAGACCTTAGAGTACACAGGTCGAGGGAAGACAATCCATGATGTAGGCTTAGCCCAGGCTCGTTTACCCCTCACCACAACTCATCATTATTTTGAACTGGAAATTGTTGATCCAGGCGAGAGTTGCTACATTGCAATTGGCATTGCTAGACGGGTATTTGCTTATTATGCATTGATCTGTTTAGAAAGATTAATTTTCTTCTTTTTTTAGTTCTTTACATTAATTTCTCAATTTGAATCTTAATTTTTTGGGGGTGGCATTTTATGTTGACTGTTGCAGAATTTGAAAATAATATGCTTGGAACATCTGCACTTTTGACATGCAGTTTTTTAGTACAGAGGGGAAAAAAATGTTTGTTTAATATTCACTCATTAACTTGTTAAAAAATTAGTTTAGTAACCCAAATGTTTATGTGTGCATGTTCATCTGAGAGAAAGATAATTCATTCTGTTTCAGAACTATCCCAAACATAGGCACCCAGGTTGGAATCATGAGTCTATTGCATATCATGCAGGTAAATGTGTATGTTTGTTTGCAATTTTTATTGTAGAAGTTTACCATCTGTTGGTTAGTTTTGCATAGATGCAGTATGGCATTGTGCCAGTCTTAGCATAAGTGTATTTTAGCATTAAAGTATTTTAAATATATAGCATTAAAATATTTTAATTATAGCATTCAGATGTCACTGTTAGCCTAAGTACATTAAATTATTTTAATTATTGCATTCGGATGTAGTTTTTAGCTTAAGTACATTAAAGTATTTTAATTATAGCATTCATATGTCACTGTTAGCCTAAGTACATTAAATTATTTTAATTATAGCATTCAGATGTACCTGTTAGCCTAAGTACATTAAAGTATTTTAATTATAGCATTCATATGTCACTGTTAGCCTAAGTACATTAAAGTATTTTAATTATAGCATTCAGATGTAGTTTTTAGCTTAAGTACATTAAAGTATTTTATTTATAGCATTAGGACAGTGTTAGCTTAAGAGCACACATTAAAGTATTTTATTTTAAATCTAATTAATTTAATCTGTAATTGCTTTCTATAAATATTAATAACTTATTGCACATTTTTTGCACATTTATAATATAGTAGGCTTTATTGCCTTTATGTTCCTTCATTATTAGACAATATTGAACTTGGAACTGAATTGTTTCTTAGGCTTCAGCTTTGTTTTTTATTATCATTATAAAATCAAGTAAAATAAGAAAGCATCGCACAACAATGGTATCTAAATTTTCTCCAAAGAACTTATAATTAAAAAAAATATTTGTTGTTGGGGCAATGAGGGTTCATTGGAAAGATGGATGGGCAAACTTTAGCAACAGCTGATGTTATTGACTTCCTTGGTTGGAACTTATCTGAACACATTTCTTCACCTTGAGAACTTAGAGCAAAAGATGGGGGAGAAAACTTTTCCTCTTTGTGTTCCAGTACATAGTACTGGACCTAGAGGTTTGGCACTACAGGTCAAAGTCATAGGTTATACACTGTGTACTACACATGCCTTGTGAAGGCACATTAGTATGTAGCTCATACCTCCACACATAGTCATGTTTTCACCCAATAGTCTCACGAGTCAACCCTTCATCCATGGGAAGACTACTCTCTTATACCCCTACATTGAGATAGTGAAAGATATAATATAAGGCCTGAAAGGAACTACTATGTCATTTGCTTTAGTTATTGTACATCAATTCTGCTTGTGCAGGTGTTTGACTTAAAAGATTTGACTGTGTTTAAAACCATATGTAGTGGCACTAAATGGTTACAAAATTTGTTCGAGTAATATCCTCCCAACAAACAGTTTGTGAAAAGTCACTGAAAATCCTAGTCTTATATTATTTTTTTATATCTGCTTGAATGGGAGCAAAAATTTAATATAATTTAATTGTTTGTATTATATTGATCTACATTTGACTTTATTTATTTTGCATTATTTATTTACTGTATGTTTATGCTTTGTTATATGTAGATGATGGAAAGATTTTTGTGGGCTCAGGAATTGGAGATCCATTTGGACCACGTTGCTACAAAGGTAATGTTAAAAGCGATTTTGAATATGCCTATTGTTACTTTATTTCTGGTAATTTTTCTTTGCTCTTTGAGCACATATTTATTCACATTTTTCACTGTAACATTGAAATCTCATTTCAGAATGGTCATGATTTGAGTACCTGTATAAAATTATTGTGTTTAAGCATGTACAAGCAACTGTTACACTTTCTTTCATTCTTCCCCCCCCCCCCCCCCCATGTTTCCTTTTGCTTATTTTTAATTATGTCTTTGGAATTTTTATACCTGTCAGAGTGTGGAATTTTTATACCTGTCTGAGTGAGAATAAAGTCAACGATTTCACATGGGTGATGTTTGGTGATGAACTTATTGTCTTTTTATTTTATTGTTTTAATTGCATAAAAGTTCTTAAGTTTGCTTGACAATAATTAATATATAAAGAGAATTGTGTTATTGGTGTTTAAAATAAGGATCTTTAGTTAATTTTGTTTGCAAATGACAGGCTGGCAATATGTTAAATGCTAACACACTTTTTTTTTCTCTTTATGTCTCCTTACATCTTTGCAAGTTGTTTCTTTCACAGCTATATTAATTTTTCTTTTCTATTGCAAGGTATACAGTTCTTTGAAATTTCATTTTACATTTGTTTCTATTTTTGATTTGTGTACATTTTTGATTGTAATTATGTTTTTGCTGGGGAAAAAAGTATATTTTTGTATTTTATTTTATTCCTCACAGGAGACATCATGGGCTGTGGAATTATATTTCCACCTGACTTTGACCTTGAGGCTGTGGATCCATCTATTGACGAAGATGAAGATTGTGATATTGATGATCCCATCAACAATTACGATTCTGCAAGTTCTGACGAGGAACTTGATACAGAACCACAGTACAAACCAGGCCAGGAAAAAGGTTTCATGGTAGATGTAAGTAAAATGTTATCAGTTTCACAAGAGTATTATTGTTGTTGCTTTTCCCCTAATAGAATTTATGTTAAATGTCAGTCATGTTTTTTTTTCCCCTGGAATAATATCTGCACATTCATTTTATCCCAGGTGTTTTTCACTCGTAATGGAAAGATCATTGGCAAGCGACAAGTGCCCATACCCAAGGGTGGTTTCTACCCAACGATTGGCATGTTAAGTAGCTGCGAGAAAGTACGAGTGGATTTGTGTCCTCTGACAGGTTGATGTGTCTATTTGTTGTGGCTTAGAATCGGACACATAGCACTACAAAAAATGGAAGAGCCTTACACTGCTTGCTTGACAGTCTCTCTTCACAGTTGCTTTGTCTCGTGTTGTTGCAGTAAACCGTTGGAGCTATTATCCTGTGATATTTATAATAACCTGTGCCCTAGTAGAAAGGGATTGTCTTCTAAACTTTTCATCATCTTAGTCACTAATTATCAATTAGTACTTGTTATTCAGGTTTAAAACAAAACATTACAATTAGAAAGCAGCTTTGTGACAATTACAAAGACATTTTCAAATTTGATTGTGGTATGGGACTGTGGGGAGATCATTATAGTTTATAGTATGTGGGCCATACCTGAATGGGATAATTTGTTTAGTTTGCTGCCATGGTGGAAACAATATTTTAAAGCAAGTTATATGTGGCATACTTCATAAAACCTCTAATAGTAAAGCGTACTGAGCCACCTTCATTCCTTCCTCCATTTTTTTTTCAAGAAATACCTATGCTATCTCATTTTAGGTCATGAAGTCATCAAATTTATTATCCAATTAGTACAGTTATGTTGCAAAAGTATCTTTCCATATACATGTCAAGATTCACCTAAAATTTGTAATTGTGATCATTAAAATATTATTATTATTATTATTGCAAGCAGCATCTTTGTTAATGTAACTAATTACAAGAATATTTTACATGGAAAAATGAAGCCAGTTTGATTGACACCAGTGCCAAAAGTTAGACGAAATATTTCTGTTTCACATATCCTGAACCTGATCTAGTCAAACTGCACCCTAACAAACATGGAATTTTTTACTTGTTTTTTTTTTTGTATATTTTTGACATGAGGGGTGATGTTACTGGCCAAATTATAGATGATCTTTTGCATAAATTTTCATAAAACTGTTTATGCCATGGTGATTATTTGAAATTTGACAGATTTTTACCTGTTGAATGACATAGTTGGACAGTTTTTTTATACGTGGATAATATTGATATATATAGCTTTTATCATGGATGATACAGTTTAACATAGCTTTTTTGAAATAGTGGATGAGACACTGACATAATTTTTTGTGAGATGGTTGAGACACTTTGATATGGTTTTGGATGTGGCAGATGCGACACTTGATGTGGTGGATGAAACACTTTGACATAGTTTTTGATATGGTGGATGAGACACTGACAGTTTTTGATATGATCAATGAGACACTTTGACAGTTTTTGATATTGTGGATGAGATACTTTGACAGTTTTTGATATGATGGATGAGACACTTTGACAGTTTTTGATATGGTGGATGAGACACTTTGACAGTTTTTGATATGATGGATGAGACACTTTGACAGTTTTTGATATGATAGATGAGACACTTTGACGTAGACTTTGATGTGATGAATGAATGAATATAGTTTGGAAGATATGTTAAACCTTTTGTTTGATAAAAGTGTTATCCCTTTCATGGAAATCTGGGTTTGTTTTTCTTATGCTGTTTATGCAGTAAATGTTATGCAGTTAACTAAAGTAGTAGTTGCAGCTTTTTGAACATCAGATCATTTGAAAAAGAAATTTGTAAAACATAAAACTAGCTTATAAATATTGTATCAACTGTTACCGTATAACTCTGCAAGAAACTCTTGGTTATGGATGTGAAACTGAATAGTAACTATATGCATCTTGGAAGTCCAAAGTTATTTCATGTAGTCGCTAACTTTACACCATGCTTTGTTTGATGTTTTTTGAATAAGGTAACAGCACCCAGAAATATCAAACTGTTATTCTAAAATCTTACATAGAAATGGCATTAAATTTTGTCTTTAAAGAAATGGTACAAAACTGATGCAAATTGGGAGTACTCCCTATAAAATGTGAACTCTTCAAACAAAGAATTCATATTTCACCTGTTTTAGGTATCATTTTGTGAGGGACCTTTCTTAATTAATTTTTGTTTGTTTTGTTACCTGGAATATGTTGGTGTTGCTGTCAGTTCTATTATTTTTTGCAAGCATATACATTATTTATTTTTGCATTATTCTGCACACACACACAAGATATACAGATGTGCACACAAATTCACACCTGTAAATAAATTATTTTATTTAAAATATTGTCTTTGCAGTGGATCCTGTTTTCTTTCACTGACTTTTGTTAATGTTCAGATTAACTTGTTTTGATTCACCACTTATTTCTTTGTCACATAATTTCTCTCTGTCTTAGGACAGTTAAGATCAGCACCTCATAATCATAATCATTAAAGGCCACATAAGGACATTATTGCATAATATTTTTGTGACATTTCTAACTCTAACCAGTGTGAATGTTAAGGACACATATAGGAAAGATGTTTGGATGTCAGATTAGCATGTCCCACTTTAAGACATCATTATTGTGAGATATAAGAGGTTCAGCATGGGCTCTGGTAGTTGTTGTTGATTTTGCTCTTTCTTATGGCTGGGCAATTGGACTTGATTGCTGAGGACAAAGGGTAAAGTGAAACTTTGTGCACCATTTCTAGGGGTAAGGTGATTATCTCTTGTCTGCTTCATTCCAGACCTCTAAGCCTGCAGCTGTCCTTGTTGTATCTCCCTTCTAGTTCAGTTTAGTACAAAAGAATAAGACTCTTTGAATCAAGCCAACTATCCCTGCACAACATGCACAGCAACACAACCTTTCAAACTTATACTCATTCATTTATTAATTTTTAAATATTTGTTTTAATATAATTAGTTTTATTTTTAATCAAGGAAAACAGTAAATAAGTACAGTAACAAACTGCTATTTGTACTATATCTGAATCTAAATATAAGAGTCATATGTGATGACCACTGTACATGAATAATTTGTATAGATTTCCTAGTGTATTGTTATATTATTCTCTTGTTTAATTATTACCAGTTGCATTCAACATTGGCAGAGTGGCAGGAAAACTTTCCTGTGAGGGTGTTGGTAGAAATTAGTTTCTGTCCACTGTAGACAAGATTATATTTCTTTTGACAATTTGGTCAAAATAAAGTTTGTATCTGAATCATATGTTATAAATTAAGTGCATTTATTTTATTGTTTCTACAGCCAAGTGCCTTGTATTAAGGCAAAGTTAATAAACTTGGATGCCTCATACTATGTAGGCATAGCAACTGATCTGCGATTCATATTTGCAATAAATTATACCCTAAACAATCAAGTATCAGATTTGATTAATGTATGTTGTGATCATTGAGTGATGGGATAAATTTAAATTTGATGGGATAAGTTTAAAGATAATATTTTGATTATAATGTGCCAAATGATTCAGTGCTTGTCACTTGATGCATTGAAGACTTTGAAAATGCCATAGTAATAGTTATGGGCTGTTGTTACTGCAGTATTCAGTCTTGGTTGATGGAATTCTTGCATAACAGTAATTGTCTTATTTATATTTGTTCCCGTCTTGTATTATTTTTATTTCCTTGTTACATTTATTCAGTTTATCTCTGCAACAGGTTGTCATTTATTCATATTTTTTATTCTGGTCCTTATTGTTTTCTCGTTAAAAAATACAACATTTAATGCCACCTTTTTATTTTAAAAATTAATTTTCATGTTAAAGCTCTGCCTATGATCATACATTTGAAGATTTTTATGAAGCTGTAGGTAGTTGACTAACTGTAGTGACTGGTGTTACTTGTGTGAGTTGTTTTTGTCAAATTCTGTTCATATTATTTTGATATTAGCTGTTGTTTAGAAAACATTTAATTGTTCATTAAATTTGTGTTAATAAAATATCATCTCATAGTCACACAACATCATGTAACTTTATTCACCTCTACAATATTTGAAATATGTGATTATGGATGTTATTACATGTTCATTCATTACTTAACATACTAAGAAGCTTTTCATTTTCATACAACTCAGACGCAAGCATTAGCAAGATGTGTATTTGCTGGTATTTTTTTTTTTAAAAGCAAGGCCTTTCAACAACAACAAAAAATACATGTATATACATTCATTTGTTTATTTCTGATTTAACTAAAAAATAAAAAATATTATCATCACATTATTTCTTGCATAAACAACTCATTTTAACACTTCATTGCAAGAAGGCTTAAAATGTTAGCTTCAGAGTGAATGCTTTATTTGTATATTCATAAGCTGTGTTAGCTTGTTCATGAGTGCACTGTGGATTTAGTTTGACTTGTGGTAAAAAAAGAAAGCTAGCTGAAGATATGTTATACACTAGAATTTTACACCGGTGATTGTGTGACTGCTTCAGGTACTTTTATTTTTTAAATCTATTTTTTTATTTGATTTTGGTTTTGTTGTTTGTGTGAAAATTTTCATTCATTTATATTGATTACATAATATTTAAAAAATAAAATATAGCTACTCTCCCCAAACATATTTAGGTTTTAACTTCTGGTTTGGCACTGTTAACAACAATCAAAAATGGTAACACAAGAGATAATCAAATACTTTTAATGTCATAACATACAAGACTTAGTGTTATAAACTGTATTCCTTTTTCTGGGGAAAAGGTCAAACATTTTAAAATGCTATTTTAATTCAGTTTAGTTTTTAATTTTAAATATTTTTCTTGTGTCGATTGAATTAATGTTAGATATAAATAAACTCAGCTAGTCAACAAGATGTGTTAAGGATATATTTGAAAGATGTATATGAGGAAAAGTTACATTAAGATTGGAAGGTTGCATTAATTCTTTGGTCAGATACACAATTAATTTGAAAGATCTTGTGCCTATGGTTCTCAAATTTTATAGTATACAGGCCCTTCATCAAATGTATAAATTATGTGATATCTTTCTGCTTTCACCTGATTATAGGTGCTGATTTCAGAATTACATTGCTCCCTGGCCAAAGTACTGTTGTTCACTCTGAGTTTGAATATACCAGACGATATATTCATATATATATATATATATAAAACCCTACTTCAGCATTAGGTAGACAATGCTTTAAAAACCAGCATTAGGTGAACCTCAGTGTGTATATATATATACACAACCTTCAAAACCACACTTGAATTCACAGGAAAAAAACTATTGAAATATGAAATATGTCAAAGGTAACTACAATAAAGATTATAGAAAGAGAGAGAAAATGAGGTTTTATTTATACAAATAAATAGTACAAGACTTAGGCAAACCACATATATGTCTGCCTAATGTTGTGGGTCGACAAGGCTGGTTTTTAAGCATGTTTGGTGTGCTTAAGTCTGTGGGTAGGGCTATATATATATTATATATTCAGTATTCCTTTTAGATCCAAGGGCAGCCATCTAACTTGTCCATAAAGTCACACTTCATAATAGTGATACTTTGAAATTATTTTATTTTATACTTAACAGTTATTTAATAGATTTCATTACCCATTGATACATTATTTTAATTGTATTCTTTAATAAGGTAGAATGAGTCCCACCACCACACACACCCAAACACACCTGTTTTTTGGAGCACCATCTAAGAGCTATCTTAGGGTTTAATTTATACAAATATATGGCAGTTGCAATCCTGTAAATGTGGTAATAGAGGGAAAGTGAACAAATCTTAACATATATACATGTCTTTACAACATTTATTGTCTAAGCAGCCTTAAAACATTCATTTCGAAAATTAAGAAAAAAAATAACTTGAAATATGCAACATCATTATTAATGCAAGTTGCAGGCATAAACTGAATGTTTTAGAAGCATTTCACATGAAAGTGGGATAAATGCAAAAGAGGGGGGAGGGGGCAGAGGCTTAAATTCATGGTCATCAGATGAGACAAAAAGTAATTTCATTTAAGAGAAGCCACTAAGAAATGCAGAAATGATCATTGATAAAGCAAACACACTCACATCTGGAATTTATTTATGTATCATTAATAAACTTTTGTACTTAATGAAGATGGGTGTGCACTATTATTGGGTGTTGAATCTAGAAACTGAAATTACATTATTTATGTATCTTTAAAATAAACTTCTATACTTTATAACAGTGGTGTATTCATTATATGAGGTATAGGATTTCATTTATACCTTTTTATGTCATAATGTAGTTGCCAGAGTGGTATCTCTTCCCTTGACCAGGGATTGCTGAAATGTGAAGTTTTTTGTAAGTTGCTAAGTTTGAAATTCCTGGAATTATATAGTAGTTGAAAATGAACTTCATAATTTACAATATTGTCATTACAACATTTAAATCAATGCTTTCTCTTTTTTCCTAAATTTTCCCCAGTTGAACCAAACCTTTAGTTCCTTCATAACCCTTTCATTAGGACCAACCTTACAGATAAATACATTTAAATTGTGTGAATCTCCTATTTTGATTATTGGTGGGGTTTTTTAAAATTTATTTTTTTATGTTCTTTATTAATCCTAATTTAAAAAATGAACTTTTAAAAATGTTCTCATTCTTTATAAATGTCATGTTAAGCTGCTTATTTGCTTAAAGGATACATAAGTTTTTGATTTTCAGAATCCTACCATATGTACCTAATAAGTAAATAGTATAATTTATTTTGTTTTCTTTATGTTATTGGTTTTGTTTTTGTTTCTTTAATATTAACACTTATTACATTATTGAGACCAAAACAAATATGATTTATCTCCCTGTTTACAAATTGTATTGAGATAACATTGCTTTGTTGTTTTGTATATGTACACCTGGACAAAATTTGTTCAAAATTAATTCCATTGGATTAAAACTTAAAGGTTGTGCTTGACAAGATGTATATAAAATAACTAAAGGTTTTAAAATTATTTTCTTCACAGCTGGTCATGAATTAAATTCTACATAATCTTTGCATGGGCTGTGTGTAATGAAGTGCACCTTTAAATTAGGATTTCTCCATTGAAGGAATTAATTAAGATGATCTGTGTTTTGGTAAATTGTTTTGAAATTTGCACAAAATGTTAACATTTGTAAAGTTAAAATCTGTTTCATAGATGACAGAGATTGTGGAAATGCAACATATGTGTATTTAACTTATGCAATATTTAGTTACCTGCATTTGCATGTCTTTTGCAGTGAGTGTGATTCTGGTGTGTTTAAATCAAGGCATTCTTAAAATTATATGGCCTCTAAATGCAAGCCAACTACTTCATCTGGTGCTTAGCCAAAGAAATGCTAATGTGTTCCAAAGCTGCAGAAACTGCTTCAACCTTGATAAAAATAACAGATTAATAGTAAATTTTGATTATATGCAATTTTGGGCTTATAAACTGTCTTTAGAATGCAGCCTCTGCACAAATCAAGACTCCACCGCACAAATGTACAGATCCTGGATACTGGATACTGGAGTTGTGCTCTTAAGTTAGCCCCTTGAAATACTATTAGTTATTTATAAATAGTGTTTTAGCTACTTTTAGATTTAAACAATTACAAAATAATTCAATAAATTATTACTTTGTAGGCTTTCCCATTCTTGTAAACATTGTATCACAATAGACATTTTTTCCTAAGAAGTTATGATCCATTTACTCTTTAGAAATTAGTGTCCCCTATGTTGCGACAGCAATACGTAGTAAATTAACATGAGTTTAATATAACATGTTATCCTGCAACAAGAGAGTTCCTGATTTCTAAAGCAATAAGCGAAATAGCTTTTCAGTTTAGAATTTAGAATGCCATCATTTCAGGCAAAACACATTTGTTTAAAACACTGGTTGCTTGAAAATGTCATCACTTCTTTTTAGGACACACTTTGTTGAGCACAGTATTTTTCATGAGCACTGACTTTGAATACTGACTTTTATTGAGAATTAAGAAAATATGGTACAGGTATTTAACTAAAATTGTTTGGCATTTTTTTAATGCTTATTTGTATCTCCATATTTCTTAAATAAATTTGCTGGTAGATTTATGTTGGACTGAATACTCTGGCTCTGTTGAACTGTTTAAAAGTATCACACATTTTCTCATCTATTATTTTGTAATTTAAAATAAAAGGTCAAAGTTGCCAGTACTTTTATTATTGAATCATGGTTGTTAAATTATAGTGGTTTTAAAAGTAAATATGTATATAAGTTGAATGATTGTTTTTTTCTGGAAAAAGAGAATATAAGACAATGAGTACTTACACAGTCTGACTTTTTGTTTCTTCTTTTTAAAGAGTGATGGAAATGTGTGGTGTGTAATCTTTTAATTATATATCTCATCATTCTGTAAAGTGTACTCACAGCAACATACTTGTTAAATTAGCATTCTATACCTTAAACTTAAGAAGAAAATGAATGAAGAATGGAAGATTTGCTTCTTCTTTCTGTTAATGAATGAAAGAGGTGTGTGAGGCTGCTATTATCTCATCAGTTTGAACACAGGAAAAATGCATATTTTCAAGAAATAAAATTTTCAACATTTTATTCAATTGTAATATTAACAAATAACATCTTCAGTAATATGACTTCTATCATTTGTGATGCTAAGGTTAATGCGCTTTGCAAGATTCATGTGAACTCGATGCAATAACTTGTATAGATGAAACGGTTGCTCTTTTAAGATATGACTGATGGTTGTTTTGGGAACACCTAGCTCCATGGATGTCCTGTAAAGTGATTTGGGGGGGGGGGGCCTAGCATAAATTTTAGCCATAATAAAAGCCATATTTAATCTGTGGAGGTAAAAAAATTATAAATAATGAGATTTCCGATGTGTCTAGACTTTAGAGACACCCTATAATGCAGTTGCAGTGACATACTAGTTAAATTAGCATTCTTTAAACATAAGAAGAAAATGAATGAAGAATGAAAGATTTCTTTCTGTTATAATGAATGATGGAAGTGTGTGGGTTTGCAGTCTTGTTTATATCTCATCGTTCTGTATAAATCTATAATGCAGTTGCAGCAACAGTTAATTACCATTCTATGCCTTAAGGGGAGGTTTGAGGGTGAAACTGGAAAAAACTCACATAAAAATCAAGCAATCACAACTCCTGTATTTATTAACTTATTGCCATAATTTTTTGTATGCAGTTAATCACACCTATTGCTAACACAATTAAGCAATAAAACAGTTTATCTGATGTTTTAATGTGTAGTTATATGGATTATAATGACACATGTGTTTTTGTGTCGACGCAAAACTACATTCCGCCGTTCAACTGATTACAAGTAAACTATACATTATTTTAATGTGAAATTTGGTATACTTCAGGTAGGTATGTTGTAGTACAATGTGAACTAACATGAAAAGTCTACCATGAAAATTTTTGTTGTTTTTGTTGAAATATATATTTGAAGAGGTTTGACATAGTAAAAATAAGTCTTCTATTTTACACACTTGCTTCTTTCTAGTTCAGAATGTAGCCATATGTGTGCTGGAACTATGTTCAAAATTTCATGGCATTCTGATAAATAGTTTCTGAGATATCTATAAAACCGTACTGGCAGCGCATAAAAAACTGATTCTGAGAAAACGCGTCGCAAAGTTTTTCTTTACTAAAGTCATGTGTTTTGATAATAAATATAAGTTAAATAGATGAATCTTTTTATTTTATAATCAAACATTAATTATATTTTAAAGACAGTAACATTACCAACTTATTCTTGACCACCAGCAAGATAAAACTGCTGAATGTTAGCATTATTAGATGCATTTTGAACAATTTTTACGCGTACATTGTGAAAAATAAAACTGAGACAGCGAGAGGCTAAGTCGTGTCTTGTCTAGTGCACTGATGGTAGTTTGTCGCTATCCCCTAGAGGTTTCTGGCAATGTGGGCATAAAAGTCTCTTTATAAAGTTTAAAAGGAGTTCACAGTCTACAAAACGAAAGCCTGTTAATGTTATTTGTTCATTATCACTGTCAACTTCCATTTCACACGCTTTACCTTCAAGTTTTGCATGAGGCAGAGACATTGCCTGTAGCAGACGATGTATTTGTGACACGGCGTCGCTCATTGTATACAACACGTGTTCAGCATAGAATTATTTACTGTAATCAGTCATTTAGTATGTCTGTTTCCCTGGAATCTTCGATTTCTGGAAGAATAGGATTGTTTTATTTTCCCCATCTTAGTTTTACTGTACTCAAGCCTCAAATAGAACTCACACTGAACGTAGATTGTAACTTTCATGAGATCGAAGCTGTGAAACACGCCATGAGGTCAGTTTGCTAAATCCGACTTGCTCTTGAAAGCTAATCGCTGATTGGCTGATTTTAGACCCTTTGCTATATTAGTCTTTTAACAAGTAGCCAATGAAAATGCATGTTATGGTGGATTTTGGACATGGAAATGGGAAGCTAAAGCTGGCTTTTCTGGTTCTTTTGGTATATTATATGTAATATTATATTATGTAGGAGACGAGATATGACCTTTGAAACTTTATGCATATATAATTAGCTATAATTGCACTTTTGTTTATGCATACCTACTCAATTAAAACTTAAATTAAAGGGCTTTTTATTAACAGTTACGAAAATGTGAACGTGGGAAGTGAAAGTAGAATGATTAAAGTTAACAATAACACGAAGAACAAAAAACACACAAAAAATAAAAAATCTTATAATTTTCACCCTCAAACCTCCCCTTAAATTTAAAAAGAAAATGAATGAATACTGAAAGAACTCTATTATTTTAACTCCCACAACTCTACCCTTTCCCACTCACATAACCAAATGGTTTATCTTAATTTTTTGTTTAAAACAATAGCTTTAAAACAAACTGTATTTATCAGATATGCTATTACCATGTATTATATCTCACAAATTAGTTCTTGGGATTAAACTTCTGTTTAGATTACATGTATTCAGGAAAGCTACAAAGTAACTGTCTCCTGCTCTAATAAAACTAAACTATGTCAAATAAGAGATCAAGAAGAACAAGCAATGGATAGCAAATAAAGTTCAACAAATAAATTCTAAATGAAATGAGCTCAAGCAAAATGCTTTTCATCTATTGTTAAACTAACCAACTGAATTACTTCCAACATTTGTTGATTTTGCAGATGGTAAAAACCACACATCCTAACATTCAACCTTGTAATTTCCCTGGAAAAAGGACAACTCTGTTCAAGCTTATTCTATTGTTAACCTTATGGGTTATTTATTTTTTAAAAAGCTTGGTTTATGACATCTTGTTGATCTGCATTAAGTTTATGTGTTAAAAAATAGCTAATAATGCTTCATAAGTTGAGAAATTGAAGATTATATAACTAGAAAACTACATAAAAATATCTAAATATAGCTTTGCAATAACAGTAATCATTATATGACATGATTTTTTTTTTTTTACATTATTTCCATCTTGTTTATATATGGAAATCTCCTTTTCCACCCTTCTCCATATCTAGTTATATTGGTCACAAACTCAAAAAATATTTACCTAATTCACACATGATGTAACAGTAAAAGAATAAAAAAAATAAAAGTATGAAATTGCTTAAAAATATAAATAATAGAGTATTGTATAAAACCTATATCACCCCATATTCCAACTTCAGCCGAAAAGATGAACGGGCAATCTCCAAATTGTGTTCTCACACTTCAGAGCAGTCTAAAGTCAAAAGTGCATTTTGGGAAATCCCCCCAGTTACAGGATGACAACCTTCACCTTTTGTATGTGACACGATGACCTCGTCTCAGACATGGCGATGAAGCGAAGAGGTAGCTTTTTCCGGACGCTGAAAAATGTCGAACCTGATTACGACGATTATATTCTTGATAGAGGCGTTAAAGCTGCAGCATCAAATAAGTGGCTTTTCGAAATCGCATGGGAAGCGGCTAATAAAGGTATATTTATTTTGTATGTTAGTTTCGCACATGTTTTAATGTTCTGTATCGCCTGCACTAAACCAAAGACGGTGCACTCGCTCGCTTATGAATGGAGTGTTTTGATACGTTTGTGTCGTTGCAACTTTTTGCGCTTTGTATCGATGATGTTTATGTCAGTTCCTATTATGATTTCATAAATTGTTATTTTAAACACATAATTAGGTTGCTAGTAAATTTTAAATCGTTTTACGACTAATACCAGATCTAGACGAGACGATGCATAACGACCAAGGTTAAATCATCTTTCTACTTCTACTTGTTCTAGTATATGTATTACATTACTATTATTGTCTAAGTTTTAACATATATCACTCATTTACAGTTTGTGGCTTTCAAGATAATTATTTGTACCTCTTATTCTCATTTAGTTTGCAATAAAAATGTATTATTTGATAAATATGCATTATTTGACTCACTGTGTTGTAATTAGATAATTTTACATTTCCAACAGTAGCACTGGCAGTGGGTTTAATTATTTTTTTTTTTATTGTCATTGTAGGAATTCTTTTTACTAAAAGAGTTGTTTATATTATAAATAGAAAACAGATACATACTTTTAATTGGTCATTTGCAATAAGTTGAATAATTTAGCTTACATAAGCCACTGAATATTTAATAATATAATTATTATTTTTGAAATATTGGGATAAGTATATTGTATACAGTGCAATCCCAGTAATCTAAACTAATTAATGCAAGCATTGGACTTTTGAAATGTTTGGGCAACTGGTGTTTAAAATAAAATTTATTGTTTGATACACTTTGAAATAGATCTATTTATTTCATTTATGAAAAACTAAGATTCTGTGATGTAAAAAATATATATAAATTATGTCTAATATAAAAATTCATGCATAAATTAATTACATTAAAGTGCCATAGACAGATATACAACCTTGCACTGACCACATTCTGCAAATGACAATGCTTACAATGTATACTATCAATTGACATCAGTTTCTCACATAGTTTCATGTATGTGCATATATTAATATTATGCTGATTTTATTTTATTAGTGAATTAGGTGTAGTGCTAGACAGATGTGCAATATTTTTCTCAAACATAAATAAATTATTTTCAAGTGACAAATAGAAAATTGTCATCATGCTTAACTGCACACAAATGATCCACTTGAAATGATATTTTAGAGTTAGTTGCTGCTTTAGCTTGGTCCAATGACATTAAGTAAGCTAATTAGTACCAATTATAGCAAGTTTAACTTCACTCTTCATTGTCACATTTGGTAAGTTTTAACCTTACTGTCCATTGACACAAGCTTTAGATTCTTGTTTATACTATATCTGATCTTACCCTCTCTTATAGTTATACATCCTGCATTTATTAATATTGTAAATTTCAGCTTCATTGTGTTTTTTTAATAGATTAGCTAATGAAAATTAAAATATCAATCAGTATAGCCTTTAGAAGCAAGACCAAGCTTATAGTCTCAGAAAAATAGCAGAAATAATACAACTCAGTAAAAGAGGCATCAGTTCTAGATGTATATTATTTAGCATTGAAATATTTTATTCCAGTTTTCTGTTTAGGAGTGTCAGTTTTTTTTTATATCCACATGAATCATAATTCACAGCCCTCCTACAGAATATTCTGTTTGAAAGATTATATTTAAAAGAAAACAGTAATTCTAATAGTTATTAAAATTATTCCCATGAATAGCTCTAGATTTGACACCCATTTCAGCCCTTGTGGAAAACCATTTCTCTGCAGTCTTATTGTTCCAAAGTATAAAGTCCTCTCTTGAGCAAATCTTCCATAAGTCTGGGAGATGTAAAAATTTTATCAGAAAAAAATAACTCTGTGTGTGAAGTCTAAATCTGCTGATAGCTTTGTGACAACATAATGACCAAGTCCATTAGGCATTGGCTGGGGATTTTCATGGCCAAGGTAAATTTTGAACTTGCACAAATATGCAGTTTCACTGTCACAGAGCATCCACACTTTGATACCATGCTGGACTGGTTTTGATACTGTAGATACACAAGATGCCAGTAAAACGAATCATTGATTCATCTATTGCTAAATGACACCTAGTTATGAATATAGCAGCAGATTTAGTTCCAGGGTATGCATTACTCCTTTCACTTTGTATAAGCGGTGAAAGTTCGGACCTCCTCTGGTTGGCTCTGCCCTTCTGTCACTGACATGAAGGTTTGAAGTCAGGCTGGTAAAACTGGCAAAGATCGATTTTATGCCAACATTCCTGATAATAGGATCTGTAGACCAGTAGAGATCAATCTCTGGAAACTGAGACAGGCACATCAAAATATTGCATGCAATATATACTTTCACCTCTGCTAATGTTGTTGGCTCAAAGTTTGCACAAATACGGGCACCTTGTTGAAATACAGCATATCTATTGTTATTGTGGATAATGTCTACTAATAACACTTCAGGAAATAACAAAGAAAATAATCCAGTGCTGATAACATTTAAATCCATCTGGAAACACAGCTCCTGTAATAGTTGAGTTAAAATCATTGACAATAAATGGTGTATGTGTTCAGTCCAAACATTGTCAGTTTGAATCGGTGGGTCTGGATCTACTTCTATGTCAGATTCTAACTCAATACTATCGCTGTCGTAATTAAAAACAATATCACTTTCATTCTCACTATCATATTCATTTAAACCATGATCTGCCTGCATCATAAAATGATCCTTCTTCACTGGATTGAAGAAAAATTGATGGAACTGAACACTTGACATCTCTTGATTCACAACTGCTATGACATGTCTGACATTCCTGATCAGCACTTTGGCACAAATGAGACCAGCATGGGTAAAAACTTTTAAAAAAATTATTTTAAAAAATAAGCAGTGCCAATTGACATCATAAACTGATTTGAAAATGAACGATGTTCCAAATGGCTTCAAAAACGGCCTCAATTTGGCGTTATATACAAAAACTGACTGATTTGAAATATAGATGTGCTTAGGCATGCTTATGTAATAGAGAGAGTAGTGCTCAGACGCTCTTCCGTAATCTGCAGTGAAGTGTGGAAAAACACACTTCTGTCAGGGAATGGGTTAATACTCCCAAAGCCACAACTTTTTACCAACATACAGTTCTCTTTTCCTAGTGCTCCCAATTGAAGAACTTGGATCTACAAACATTCTCTCCTTGTGCTACCCAAATCACTAGTTAATCTGTTTACAACATATTTTTCTTCAGTATATACACTCCCCAAATCACTACTTGAACCTACTGGCTACTTACAACATGTTTTTCTTTTAGTACAAATAATCCCCACATGTTTTCTTTTAGCACATATACTACACAAATCACTACTTAAACCTACTTAAACATGTTTTCTTTTAGTATATATAATCCCCATATTTTTTCTTTTAGTGCATATTTATATATATATATTATATGATATACTCTCCAAATCACTACTTAAACTTACAACACGTTTTTCTTTTAGTACATATACTCCCAAATCACTACTTAAACCTACTTACAACATGTTTTTCTTTTAGTACATATACTCCCCAAATCACTACTTAAACCTACTTACAACATGTTTTTCTTTTAGTACATAAACTCCCCAAATCACTACTTAAACCTACTTACAACATGTTTTTCTTTTAGTACATATACTCCCCAAATCACTACTTAAACCTACTTACAACATGTTTTTCTTTTAGTACATATACTCCCCAAAATCACAGCTGCACTCTTATTTTAGTACCAGTAAGCAGTATTTGAATATGTACTCCTCATTTAATAAATTAGATGTATAGCTTTCTTCTGACTTCAGATGTGTATACTATAATTATGATAGTAACAATTTAGCCTTACAGAACAAGTCAGACATACAAACATTGTATTCCTTTCTTATAACTTATGTGATGTATAATTATAATAATGACAGACTTGCAGAATATCAAGTCAGACATTGTACATGTTTCTTATAATTCCAGTAATTATAGTAGTACAGTACTAAGCTTGCAAAAGAACAAATCAGACATACACCGATGCAGACATTGAGACAACACTTCTTTCTTGGTCCTTTCAAAATAGCAATGTTGAACTAATGACTAATTCCAAAATAACATAGTTGAATGATACTCCATTCCTTTCATAATACTTCCAAGATAAAAACATTGAACTACAAACAGCACAGTTTTTCTAACTAATCTCAAAATAGCCTTACAATCTCTTTTAGTACTTCTTAAGTAAAAACATTGAATTATAAAAAAAACACTTTTCCTGATTAATCCCAGGATAATATGTAGTACTCCATACATCAGTCCCTTTTTTTAGTACAACATTGAATTATAAAAATAACAACCATGCAAACACTTTTTTCTTGGTACCTCCATAATGACTACATATAGCACTAATGTAAATAATTAAGGTCAACTGATGATACCCCACCGCCACCCCACCCCCTTTTTTTTTTAATAAAAAAAATGAGTACTTTCAAAGCAGCAATGTAAACTGACATATATAGGTTTTTTTTCTTAGTACCTCCAAAGGTTCATTTTATTTGACTTGCTATTAAATGTGGTGTTGGAGTGTATTCTCTTGCAGGGCCCTAATACATGAAGACACATTGTTTCTGTCACTTAAAGTTAAACTGTTAAAGGCAACTCTCTGTGGGAGATGTACAGATTTATAAACCCACCCCACCACAGATGGTTTTCTATTGTTTACCCAAGGTTGTTGAGGTCACCAGCTTCCCAACTTAACCTGCACCCTGCCTTTGACAGTCTTTCATGAATGTGACATATATACATTCATGTGTGCCACACATGTTGTGTTGTGGGGTGGGGGTGTAACAGCTTGCTGTCTCAGCATTTCCATTTCATATTGTGTCATAAATGGGAGCTGGTGGCTGTAATTTCAGTTTTCATTGTGCAAACAAATTAAATAGTTTTAAACAGTTTATTTATCTCCTCCAGTGAACAGTTAGATGACAGGAGTTTTTGCTTTGTTTTAGCTAATTCATGTTTGCTTGCCTAAAAGTCAGCCTTTTTCCTGTATAAAATAATTTCATTAAAGATAGAGAAAGTAATTGCTTATTTGCCTGTTCACATCTTATCCACATCGTCACAAACTAGAAAGTGGAGATACACTTATGTTACCTTCTGTTTACTAATACTATTTATATTAAATGAGGAGAGAAGAAGATACCAATAAACTGAAAGTAGAGATATTTCATGAGTTATAAGTCTGCAGATCATTATTTATTCTAGAAACGACTTTTCTAATTTGCTGTGTTGATAATTATTACTTCTCTGTGAATTATATAATATTAATTTGTTCAGTTTAATATGCAGTTTTTTAAAACTCACTTATCTGATTAGAAGGTAATACAACCTGATACTCTAGCACCTCAAATCATTTTTTTTTTTTTTTTGGTCACAGAGATGGTAACAAGTCATGGAACAGATTTATTTTCAC
The DNA here is from genome assembly GCA_028829895.1 of Sinotaia quadrata. Classification (NCBI taxonomy): domain Eukaryota; kingdom Metazoa; phylum Mollusca; class Gastropoda; order Architaenioglossa; family Viviparidae; genus Sinotaia; species Sinotaia quadrata. The sequence continues at coordinate 37,546,737 of CM054184.1, forward strand.
TTTAAATATTTTTTTCCCTACAAGGTCTAATCGAGTTTTAGCTGAAGTTAGATTTTCTTTTATAAGTTATATTGTTTGACCAATTCTGTCAATGCATTGCTGCAGTTTTGGCATGTAGAAATTTACACAAATCAAAGCATCATTTGCTTAAATCAAAGTAAAGATTTTGCTTGGGATACTGTAAAATTATTAATATTATGGGGGTGGGGCAGGGTGCATATTATATCTCTTATTTATTAAGTAAGGATTAGGTATGCACATTTTTTCTTTGTAACAAAACTTGCATGAATTATGTAAATAGAGCATTTGCAGATATTGGTTTTGTTTCCTTTTTTTTTTTTTTTACTTTGTTACAAATGGGTTAAAATGAAAGCATGCATGTCAAAATGGTATAAATTGAGCACTTCCTATATTAGTAGAGTAACTGATATTTGGATATATTCTCCTTCTTGCACACTCTCATACTTACTGGTGTATATGTGTGGATGTGTAACAGTTGGAGGCATCTACACTGTGATCAAAACCAAAGCTCCCATCACAGTGGAAGAATGGGGGGAACAGTACTGTTTGATGGGTCCCTATAATGAGGCATGTGTCCGAACAGAGGTGGAAATTCTGGAACCACATCACTATGTCTACCGCGACACAATCCAGACATTGAGGCAAGCTGGAATAAAGGTATGTGAATGTTATCATCTTTGCTGGAGAGGCAGATAAATACTTCCCCCATTAAAATCCATTAAACTTGAAGATTTTTTTACCTTACTTCAGTCGTTTGTTCATGAGATACATAGCAACATGTGTTTTAGACAGCTTCAGGGTTTATGATTTTTGAAGTCTCCTTCAATCTTTGGTCCTGTATTTTATATTAATTAAACTGCATATCTCTCACTCTCTCTTGCTTTTTAAATTTTCCTTATCAATACTTATTAAGTCATCACAGCTATTTCACTGTACTAATAGCCAATATGTTAAAGAAATTCTTCTCCTTATAATAAAGAAATTGGAACTCCTTTAGAACCCTGTGCCAAGTTCAGCAATATAAATCAGTATTTAAAATAATAATATTTAAATCTTGGTTCAGCTCTTTAGTCTAAAGGAAGAAAGATTGATGAGCTAAAATGGAAAGAGTGTGTTTATTATATTTAAGAATCAATTTCACCTGTAAACCAGAGAGATAGGAGTTACACCCTACCAGTTTAAGGACCAAATACAACTGCTTTGTTATGTTTTAAAAAAAAAAAAAGAATTCTTGTGAAATCATAGAAATCATAACATCTTTACCAGTTTGCTAAAATAAACAAAACAGAATAATAATTATTGATTTAGAAAATGGATAAGTTTATTTGAAGACTCATTTCTTTCATTTTCCATGCAAGTAAGAAACAGGAAATCATAAATATATTGAACAGATAATTGAAGAGGCCTTGTAAAAGAACTCAACCTCTATAACATTGGAGGGCTTGTCTTTTAGTTTTTGTTTCAAATCTGGCACTGCAACAGTTCTGTGGCACAATCTGAGATGTCATTAGAATTTAAACATTTAAATGCAGAATAGGAACTGCTAAAATAATTATTGATTTAGAACAAATGGATACATTTATTTAAAGACTCACTTCTGTCATTTTCCATGCAAGTAAGAAACAGGAAATCACAAATATACTGAACAGATAATCAGTAGCCTAATGAGGCCTTGTACAAAAACCTAACCTCTAAAAAGCATATAGTATTGGAAGACTTGTCTTTTGTTAATTTTTTTTTTTTTAATCTGGCACTGTAATAAGTTCTGTAGGACAATATGAAAGGGACTGTTTTATCCTGAAGCAGAACATCACTGTTTGTAAAATAAATCCAGAATATATTGAATAAGTAATCATCTTTATTAATTTTGTTCCCACTTTGTTGTAGGTGGTTTTTGGGCGGTGGCTTATTGATGGATATCCCAAAGTTGTATTGTTTGACATTGGCTCTGCAGCATGGAAGTTAGATGAATTCAAGCACGAGTTGTGGGAGTCTGCTGGCATTGGCATCCCATGGCATGATCGAGAGTCTAATGATGCTATCATTTTCGGTGCCCTGGTTGCATGGTTTTTGGCCGAGGTAGGACATCTTTATATTATTTCATAGTGTCCTTGGGAAAGCTTTCAGTAACTCAGTGATTTACAATGAGTATTCTTTGCATTTCAAAACAAGATAAAATAAATATTCTTCCTAATTGATATATATATATATAATTGCAATCATGGAAGAGCATTTCAGACTCGTTTTTTTTTCAAGAATTAATTAGAGAAGCTTTCTTTGATAAAATTATCCTAACTTTTTTAATAATTTTTAGGAAATTGTATTGGTCATTGTCTTTCAGATGCTGTGGATGTACATGTTTACATTTATACATAAGCAGTTCTAACATTCTTTTATTAATCATGGGTAAGGAAATAACATTCAGTCTTGCATTATGTCACTTTGTGATGTAATTTTGTTCGTATTATCTCCAGTTTTGAGTAAATTATTCTGTTGACATTAAAAAGCACACACATACATGCACATTTTTCATGCATCCACTGAAAGTTTTTTTTTTTACACAAAAGAGTTTAAAATGTCGTAAAAGTTCAGTAATAAGAGGGTTAGTAGAAAAGGTGGCAAAATGCACTCAGTTGATTGCCATTGTAAATATAATTTGAATGTTATTTTTAATAAAAACAACAATCATTCAAATCTTGTTTGACTTTACAGTTTGTTAAACATCTACCTGGGGAGCCAATAGTTATCGGGCATTTCCACGAATGGCTTGCAGGTGTTGGTCTTATCTACACAAGGTTACGACAGCTCAGCGTTAGTGTCATTTTCACCACTCACGCTACTCTGCTGGGTCGCTATCTCTGTGCTGGAAGCGCTGACTTTTATAACAATCTGGACAAGGTGGGTACCGATGTATATCAGAACAAAGGATGTGAGGCCAAAACATCATGGTGTCTGTAAATCTTATCTTGATAGCAGACATTTTCCAAACTGTTGTTGCATGGAGTATGTTTTGCTCTTTACATGAATGTTCCACCAAGGATACAAGGAAATCATTTTTCTATTCCATTCTAATTCTTTTCAGTATAATTTTATTTGCTTAGGACAGTAACAAGGAAAATAATTTAACACTGTATAATAATATATATTATTTGACAGTTTAACTTGGACAGAGAGGCTGGAGATCGTCAGATCTACCATCGTTACTGCATGGAGAGAGCGGCAGTGCATTGTGCTCATGTCTTCACTACTGTTTCTGAGATCACTGGAACAGAATCTGAATTCTTGCTGAAACGCAAGCCTGGTAAGTGCATTAAAAAAGAGGAATATGAGTGCCAATTGATTAATTTTGTACACTTCTATGTGTTGTCACTAATTTTGTATTGGTTTGTTTTGTTCGTTACCAGTTCTTTAAAAATGACTGTGGCATACTGTATGCTCTAAAATTATTTTACTTTGTTTATGTTGTACTTCACACACCATGGTAGATTGGACAACTCAGAATATCAAACTTGCAAGAAGTGAGATATAATCATTTCTTGGAAATCACACTTGTCTCTGAACTTAAGCATTCCATTATGAATCATTATAGTTACCAAAAGATTTTTCTTCTTTTGATTTGTTTGTTATCATTAAAACAGAGATAACAATTTGACATAATTATAGTAATTGAAAATAAATTGGTTAAATAATTTTATGTAACTAGTTTAATAAAAATAAAAATTGCTATGGTAGATCTAGAGGTAAAATGGATGAAGAGTAAAGGGTGCTTTCTTTGCTTATATGGCCACAGTCGTTTTTTCCTACTCAAGGTGTCAATGGAAGGCTTAGACAAACAAACATTCTTGAACTGCCACTGTAAAGAAAAACAAATATCAAATACATTATTTTTATGATCCTGACTCCTAAATTATTATTATTGTTAAATAGTAAAACAGTATTCTTAAATTTTTCAGATGTCATCACACCCAATGGTCTTAATGTGGTGAAATTCAGTGCCTTGCATGAATTCCAAAATCTTCATGCCATAAACAAAGAAAAACTCAATGACTTTGTGCGAGGACATTTTTATGGGTAAATTTACAAATTACGATGTTTATATTTGTATGTGCCTGGTATCTTAATGCTTGAATATTAGATATCTTCATAATTTAAAAATCTTTAACATTAATACTTTATTTCATGGATTTGTTGGGCTCTGATTTTTTAAGCAACTGAATAAATCTTATATTATTTTGCTTTTCATTATTATTATTATTAATATTCTGTTTGGGCCATACTAAATTTTATTGTAATGTTTTTCTAGACACTAAGGTATCTAAGTGGACTCACTCATTAATGAATTTTATCTCTCTAGATTTTCCCAATCCTACCCAGTTATTTTGATAATTGTCTCACCCTGGCATTTTCGGAATCTCTGACACATAAGGACAAACAATTAATAATACATTATAGGAACTCTACAATACATTTACAGTTATATTTTAAAAAAACGTAGATATATCAATTATCAGCTCTATGGTTGGAATTAAAAGCACACTTAAAATTACAAATTAACTTGAGATTAAGGGTTTTCCTTAACTTTAGAGTGACATCTCCCTGTTAGCACTTCTGCTAATCTTTATCTTCACTAAAGAGGCCATCCAATTATCAGATATTTACTACTCTCTACTATGTTCTAGCTTACTCATCAATATAAAATCATTCTCAGTTCATGTAAATTATATTATGACAATGATGGTCGCAGTGTTGCCTCAGTGTGCATAGCCATGTGATCCTTTTGTTTCATATAATTGCTTACAAAATGCAGCAAACTGAAATGCATCATAGCATAAGAACTGATGAACAAAGTATATCCAGAATGTATATTATTAATTCATTTGCCATGTAGTTAATGTCTATTTTTTTCAAAGGTATAGCAACAACATTGAAGAAATTATTTGAAACTGAAAATAGCCATTTCAATAAATTTTAACCAAAAAAAAAAAAAAGAGCAGTAATCAAGTGTTATACAGAAAATGTAAAAAAAGTAAATGGTCATATCTCTCAAACTATATAATATACAGAGCTGGTGCACATATCAAAATTGTCAGTAAACTTTGCTCTTTCTAATTAATCTAAATATATAAAGATAAGTTATGTTTAATCATTTATTTAATTTTATTTTAATTTTAAGCAGTGCCCAAGGTTGGATCACTTTCACCTTGGCAACATATGTATAATTATTAGGTTTAGAAAGAGGGATAGGCAAATTTACTCTGCCACATTTGCATTAAAATATAGCCCCTAAAGATTTTAATACTGTTATATAAGCAGTGACAGGTTTGCTCTACTTTTGCTAGGGACATGACCTTTCTTTAGGCATGTGGCAGTTGATAGATTGTTACACTTTCATGGATTTCATTGAGGGTTTTTTCCTGCTTAAGCATCTTGATTATATGTACTATGCACATAAATTCATTTTATTCAAGAAGAAAATACCCTACTTTCATTTACTATGCCTCTTTAGCATGGAGGCTGGAAATGAACATGATTGTAGGTTTTCAGCAAAAGTTGATTTAACTTTTAAAATAATTTTGTATTTGCTATTTTGTGGTGTTTATCATAATTACTGACTTTTTAGTGTTATCTGTATGAGCTCTTCATTTCAATTTTATCATGGTCATTATATGATATTGCAATGTTTATCATAATTACTGACCTTTTGGTGTTTGCCCTATGAGCTTTTCATTGCAGTGTTATCATAATTATTGAATTTTTGTTGTCAGCTGTAAGAGATCTTCATTACAATGTTTATCATTATTACTGATTTCTCTGAATTTTATGAACTCTTCATTTGCAGTGTTTATTATAATTACTGGCTGTTTGGTGCCAGTAGATTAGCTCTTCATTGGAGTTTATCATAATTAGACTTTGATTTGGGGCTGTTGAGTGGGCTTTTCATTTAACATTTGTTAAATTGTTGTCTATGGGGATGACTGAAAGGGTTTTCATTGTATCAGTTGTCGTTTTGTTATCTATGGATTGATTGATTGAATGGCTTTTTCATTTGCAAAATTTATATAAGAGTAAAATAGTGTTGTACTTTAAATAGCAACACATATCTTTATTCAGTTTATCCTGTTTGTGTGTGGAATGTTTGATACAGTAAATTGTATGTTTTAAATATGTTATTAAGAATTATTACAGAAAGTATTTTCTCTTTATCACTTTGCTGTAACATTTTTTAAACTTATAAAATAATGCCTAATGTATGCAAAGATTGTCTTTCTAAATGAAACTGTGTCATTTTTTCCTTTATCCTTGAGTAGATGCTTTGCAGATGTCCATGATCTTTGTCGTTCAATTGATTATGTTGGTTTCTCTATGTTAGATGTTCTTTGTGTGCAGCCATTATGACTTTGACCTGGACAAGACACTGTACTTCTTCACTGCTGGTCGCTACGAATTCACAAATAAGGGAGCCGATATGTTTATAGAAGGTTTGGCACGCCTCAACCATTACATGAAGGTCAGCATTGACGTGCTGTGATTTAGTCTGTGATGAAGAGAGCCATCTTAGTTAATGTACATGAATAATTTGTCCTTTTAAAATTTCTTTCTCTTTTATTTTATACTGTTATTTTTTTTAAAATCCTATTAATTATAAAGACAAACTATTAAAAGTTTTGAATTGGTAATGATCTGAGGCACAAATGAAATCAGCAAGTTACAGATTTGTTGATTTAATTTAATTTTGTTATAATATGTCAAAACTAATTTTGTTGTTGTTTTTCTTTCTTTTTTTTAAACAGTATCTTTGTAAATTATTGACATAATTCTTTTTTGTGTTTGTCTGCTGATATAGAAATATCTTATTAGTTCCTGCATCACCACTTGCCAATTTATATTTTGTCTTATTTTAATGTATCAGATTTATTTTTCCACAAAGTCATCTATGTGTTGTGTACTTTCTATTTACTTGCAGTCTTGCAACAGTGAAATGACAGTGGTCGCTTTCTTAATCTTTCCTGCAAGGACACAGAACTTTAATGTGGAATCACTACGAGGTCAGGCCATTGCTAAACAGCTCCGAGAAACTGTCAATCATGTTCAAAACCAGATTGGAAAGCGCATCTTTGAAATTTGTCTCAGGTAATTTGAAATTAGTGCAGAGCTTTTTTCTGAGTTAAATAAATTTAATAGACGATAAAATGTTTATAAAATATATTATAGTTTTATTTTATATTTAAAATGATTACCAGTTTTTAAAGACTAGGCAGAGAGAAATCTAGGGGATATAAATTTATAAACCAAATACATGATTTTATTTTGTTTCAAGTTTTTATAAACTTTACAATGTTTAGAATTTTTTTAATGCAGTTTAATATATGCTATCTAGAATCAAAGCTCACATTACTGCTTAAGATCAAAGTCTTATAATTTGTTGGTTTAAAAAAATGCAGCCTAGAATCCTTTTTTAGAATTTCAATGCACGCTTTTATAATGGGACGGTTACTGCCTCATTCTCGTCTATCATTTGGTCACAAAATTACTATTAACCCGTTCGCAGTCTGGGTGTCAAGTTATGTCACAACCGGAAGTGACTGAGCCCTTGACTGCGTTCCACGGTATGTCACAGGCTTACGGATACGTGCGTGTTGTTCGTTCATTCATGAAACCATTCATTAAAAATAACCAATCAGAAAAATTGAAAGATATGTTTGGCTTCCGCACCCAATCTGTTATAAATTTTTTCATTGGATACTTATAATCAGTATGTTAATGAGCTTGAATTGGCGGCTTTTTCAATACAACCCACTGTCTTTGTGAAGACGCGCAGACATTTTGTGTTGATCTCCATGGCAAGTTTCGATGTTTTCAAACTCACAGTTTGAAGCCACAGCTGGGTCAGAATTTGATTCATTTTAGATGAATCTGATTTCTTATCAGAAAATAAAAATGTTCAACCAGCCCCTATTGAAATTTTAGACACAGTTGACCTCGAGGCCAGCACTACGAAAACTGAAAACCGGTCCTGTCGAAGCGTGGCGTCAGCGTCTGTTACGTGCATGGAAAAGCCACATGCTTTTGCAGGAAATAGTGAAATATAAATGCCATTTGCAGAAAATACTGGAGAAGTTGATATTTTGGAAGCACTTTTACCAGTGAATTTTGTGCAAAAAATTGTCGAGTTCACGAATACTTATGCCGCAGATCTACTATTATCGTGTGCAAATCTTTCTTACTTCGTCTCTTCAAATAGTGGCGTGATACAGAGGTGACTGAAATGTATCAGTTTTGGGGACTTATTGTATTGATGTGTAAAAAAAATTCTTATGGAAATAGTTTTTATGTGCACAAAATATACTGAACTGGACATATGTGGAACATTTTTCTTCACTTCAATTGGATTTATCTACTTGGATGCGATCTATTTTTCTAGATCTATTTCAGATCTCTCGCGCTATATCCATTGAGTAAAAGTACTTGGTGGTGTGTGCTTGATATAAAAAAACTAATAATAATGCAAAATCTTGGATTACTATTCTGAAATATTGATTAAACATCTCCACACAATTTGGACTATTAAATAAATGTGTAATAAAATGAAAATCCTCCAGGAATACGACAACAGATGATGAAAATCGCAAGTTCAACAAAAAGGTAAAAAAACTTTTTATTATTTATATATTTTTTAATTTTTAAAAAAAATTTAAAAATACTTCAAATATTTTATTAATATATATGTAATAGTTTACAATGAACGTTTTTCAAATTCATTTAGTATTAGCTTCACTTTTGATTTTTTAGTTTAGTAACCCATAGAAATTATCGCTGAACGGCAAAAGTGCCTGACATGGCGCTGCCGACGCGCGTTTTTTCGCATGACAGGGATCGGGTTAATAGGTGGGGACAAAGTTCCATTGATCTCCCTTCAAATTTTTTTTTTACATTTTTTATAGTGGGTGCTTGTCCTATATTATGTAGTTTTCCTATTCAGAGAACTGGTGCAGCAGAGAGCAAGTCAGTTTGCACAAATAAGTCAATTTTGAGTAATATTAAATAAGGATGATTTTAGCTGATAAAATATGTATTGCCTGACCTCTGTTCATTCTGCCTGGTTCTGCAGTTTCTGTTTTTCCTGCTAACAAATGCAAGCATTTTATTTTAATTATCAAATACTCTATTTTTATACATTATGACCTAAATATAAGTCAGTTTCTAAGTTTATTTAAAATCTTTATTATGTTGCAACATATATAATACAAATGAGAACCTAGAAATTAAACTAATGCAATAGCTTTTGGTGCAAAGATCACCAATCAGTGAATGGCTTAATTTAGAATTTGCAGCCTAGTATCAAATGCAATAGAATGAAGTGTTTTAATTTTGTTTTAAAAAAATCCATTGCAACATTTAAAATTCTCTTTAATGCATAAGATCACAAGAATAACAAAATGAGCACCCAGCATCCCAGCAAATGACATTCATTGATTTTAACATCACTTTAAGCTTCTACTCAGTAATAAAAGGAGAAATAAGAAGTTAAGATTCTTGTAGAAACCAGAAATATGCCTCCAATCCATTTGCCCTCCAAACTTAATGTATAACTTCAATTTTTTTCTCATAATGTATTTCAATTTTGTTTTCACTCATAGGTTGGTTGATTATGTCCCATTTTGAAGTTTGCCCTTGTATTGATTGTTGGCTTTTAGGCTTGCAACTATGTAATGTACTACAATAAAATAAACTTTTCCAAACTTCATGCATAGGTTTGTAATATTTACTCTATAGACTGGAAACTGGATTAGCAATAAAATGTTTTTGATACTTTGGAAAACCTTTTATGTTTGTAGAAAAAAACGAAAAATCATTCTTGAAGTTGTGTGGTTGGTATTATACTATTTTATTTTGATTTGATGCATTTCAAAATGTTCTTTTTGAATGATTAGATTTTATTGAAAAGATGGAGTTAATTCTTTGAAGATATTTTCAGGGGAAGCCTACCCACGGGAGATGACATTCTTCAGCAGGAAGACATGGTTAAACTGAAGAGATGTATATTTGCTGCTCAGGTAAGTTTGACAGCAGACATTTAGACAATGACATCCTTTGCTAGATTGGAGAGCTGCATCATACTACCAACCAATTACATAAAATTACGACTCTTGGAGATGATATAAGTGATTTCTGCAACCATATCTACATGCACCTTTTAACCAAGCCAGCTCTTGAGTTGGAAAAGGAAAGGTCTGCCACATGTCACATCTCCCTGCCCTGAAGATTAGTAATCTACTCTGAATATATATGTATAGTTAATTATCAGTCACTTCAAATTTTTTTTCACCTTAGAGCCCATTTCATCAGTGGATGATGTTGATGTTTGACCAGAATGTGGTTCGTCTTGAACTAATTCCCAGCTATTTTAAATGCATTTTATCCACTGGTAAATGACAGGCATATTTAGGCAATCATCACCAAAGGTATTTCTTAACATTTTGAGGATTTCTGTTTCTCCTTTACCATTTTTCACACAAAACTTGATGCATTTCTTTTCTCTCCATGTTATTATGACAGTGGCAAGAGATATGTCTATCTTTGAACACTGTTTTTCACAACTATGGCTATAAGTTCTGGATAAATAGTTCAATGTGTAGATCACTACTTGCACTTTGTACACACCTCAGAAAATCTCACTGCTTTTGTTCTGGCAATTGTAACAGAAGAAGTCTTAGAACATGTTTGATCTCCCCTTGTATGTCTATGCACTTTTGATGCTTACTTAATGTGAATAGCAATGAAGCAGTCCTTAATCTGCATAGATAAGCAGGTTATACTGTTGGGACTCTACTCCTTTATAAAGGAAAGATGTTTCAGAAATTAATTGATTCATCACTTGAGTATAATTACCCAAATCCTAATATGTGCTGCTATTTATAGAAGGAACATTTTCTACACACTGATTTGACTCATATGAAACAGTGAGTCTGTGTTCCTGATCATCTCTGCCATTGTTTCTTATTATGAAAGGAAAGCAGTGCTGTGTGCAAACTGCTGTTGCTGTTCCACTGGAGAACATGGCAGTGATATCCAGTCACTTTTGATTTTGCTCACATAGCCATTGCTTAAATCAGCAGCCCATATGCCCAGAAACCATGTTTTTAAAAAAAACCAAAGATCTTTGAATTACACCCATTAAACTGATATCAGGTTATCTCATTGCTCATTAAGCACAAACATAATTTCTACATCAAGATTGCTCGATCTTGGGGCTTATGAGATTTTATTCTAATTTTTGATCTTGGGGCTTATGAGTTTTTATTCTAATTGTTTGATATGGGGCTTATGAGTTTTTATTCTAATTTGTTTGATCTTGGAACTTATGAGCTTTTTATTCTGATTGCTTGATCTTGGGGCTTATGAGCTTTTATTCAGATGGGTGAACAGGTTACAAATGAGTGATCTTTATTAGAAATCTGTATTGATATTTTATTACATTATTACTACTTATCTGTGCCCACAATGTTTCTGGTACTTATGAACTTATATTCTGAAGGGTAAAGAATTTGAAGATATGTGAACTTATCATAAATAATTTTTTTTTATTGATATTCTTTCACAGCGTCATAACCTGCCTCCTATCTGCACCCACAATGTTTCTGATGACCATAATGACCAAGTTCTCAATGCACTGCGTCGCTGTCAACTCTTCAACAATCGCCATGATCGTGTTAAGGTTGGTATTGTAGCATTAAACATTATACATATAGGTTTGAGAGCTCAGAGATGTTGTTTGCAAGTGTATCTTGGTAGTAGGAAAGATCATATAGATGACTGTGTAATACCCATAAGGAAAAAATTGTCAATTGTTTATTTGGGGTTTTAATAACAAGTATCAAAACTAGGGGCATCCATCCAACTAACATCTGTGGGGCACTTTTGACCCAGTCTAGTCCTTTTTTTTTTTTGCAACTTAATATCTGTTGTAGACATTTCTGCAGTTTTATGCAATCCCAAGTTTAAAATTAGCAATAGAATTTCATAAAGAACTTTTTTTAATCCACCTCAAACATTACCACTAGTATAAGGCAAGCAGTGAAGCCTGAGGGCAAGCAACAAAGCCTCAAGGCAAACAGCGAAACCTCAAGGCAAGCAGAGGGAATGTTTGAGTACATGAGGTTGTGAAATGTGAAGTAGTGTGCTATCATATTCTGTTCCTAGCATTCAGTCCTGTGATTGATAAAGTTGTGAATCAGTTGCTATCTTGTATTTTTCCCAGCATTCAGCCAGATGATTGATAAAATTGTGAATCATTTTGTTGTTCTCAACATTCATATTCAGATACTAAGATCTGTACAGTCATTATAATCTTATTCACATTTGTTTTTGTGTGCAGGTCATTTTCCATCCAGAGTTTCTCAACTCAACAAACCCTTTGTTTGGTTTGGACTATGAAGATTTTGTGCGAGGTTGCCACTTGGGTGTCTTTCCATCATATTATGAGCCCTGGGGCTATACGCCTGGTAGGTTTTAATTTAGAACTTAAGATATCAATTTTCTTGTGGGAGATTTGTGGTTATTTTGTTATTTTAGCTTTAGAAAAAAATGATCTAGAAGTTCTCAAGTCATTTGTAATCTATTTTAAAAATATTTTTAATTTGATTTCAAGACAGTTAGAGTATACTGTAGTTTCCTAGTGCTGTGCATAAAGATATCTAATTCATCCCCACTCTCCTGTTGCTGTGTAAGACAATATAGTTTTGGAGATAGAGAAGAAATATTGTGTTGATTATCTAATGTTCTTACAAGAATTTTCTGGCCACCTAAAAAGGCTGGTTACCATAGTACATAGCTAATGAAAATTTAGCTAACAATGGACCCCTTAATACAAATCCCTTTTAGCTATAAAGCTGTTGCTTTGGCTAACTTGGTACATACAGGTGTCATTTTGGCAAGTCTGAATGCTCAGCAAAAGCCTTTTATGATTGTTGGACAGTCTAAATGCTCAGCAATAGTCTTTTATGATTGTTGGACAGTCTAAATGCTCAGCAACAGTCTTTTATGATTGTTGGCCATTTTAAATGCTCAGCAACAGTCTTTTATGATTCTTGTGCTTTCAAGTGAGTTTGGTTGCATTGTTTGTTTCTGCTTTCCAAGCAATAACATCTCTCCTCTTTGCTCAGTGTTTTTTGCTTTTAAAGCCATGCTACAGCCTTCAAATTTGGTACACACATTGTCTTTGATTTAGATAAGAATAATCTGTTGTTATATTTGGAATATCATGCTTTGTTGTTTTTTTTAAATTAATTTTTTTTTAGATTTTTTAAAATGCCCAAAATATGTTTTTCATAAATGCATTGTTCAAATACTTGCATATGTCAGAAAATTTTTTAAATAAAATTTTTATTATCCTTGATGCATGTTCAAAAAGTGAAGGATGCGTTTAAATAAATTTTAAATAGGAAAAAGTTACATTTTTTTTATGATGTACCTGTCAAAAATATTAAATTGAACATAAAAGTAAAAACATTGTTAAAAAAAATAATGAATGCAGGTTTTAATCTATCCTTGATTTTGTGCACATGTATATAAAGAACAAATATGTTAAGTTTCACCTATGTGGGTTTACTAGATTTGGAAACCAAGGTCTACAAGCAAGCAGCACAGACTGAAAAACAGTTTTGAGAAAAACGCATTTAAATTTAGTAAAGCCCATAAAACATGGAATTTGTGTTCAATATTTACTTTTTTTTTTTTAAATAACTATGCCTTATCCACAGGACAATGAGTTCTTAATAATCATTTAGAATCATTTAATAATCCTGAGCCATAGTTACTCCTTCTGCCTTCTCCACTGCACAAGTCTTCTGCTTCTTTGACATTTTCTTTTCTCTGTGATGTCACTTAGTCTCTGGCTTGGCTAAATATTCTACTTGCTTGCATCTTCTGCTGTTTTGTACCTCCTGGTATTCTTGGAGTACAACAGTAGGTGTCACATCCAAGTGTTTCATCACTGGAGATAAATGAGCACAGCCTAGATTGAAATGAGAAACTGCACTGATAGTCTGCACAGATACATTGTGCTCCTATGTGAACTTAAAACTATACCTATCTAAACAACAACCACTACCCCACCACATGATTAGAAGTAAATTCATGCTTGTGCCAAGGTCCATCAAAGGAAACCATAACATTAGGAGAAGCAACAGTTTCACCATCTTTAATATTACCACCATCAACAATTTCTATATCATTAACATCATTTAACTTGGCAAATGATTCTGCTGATAAAATAGTTTCAGCAACTGTTTGCTAATAAAACTTTCTTTGAAAGCCTAGTGTAAGATTTGGAAAGCACTGACAGCAGGTTGAGCTTAGCAAAAAATGTTCTCAATGCTGCATACCCCATCCCCAACACATTAAAACACATGAATATTGCATTATTTACATCAAACCCAACACTGGAAATGTTACTGAACCAATGCCTAAAACATGACATATGAATGTGCATTCATCACAACTCACTTGCATATGAACAAAATAGCTCATATTCTTTCCCAAACACCACTTTCAAACTTCCAACAATTTTGCATTCAGAGCAAGCAACAAATGAAAACAAAGCATTCAAGTTATCTAACTCAATGATCCACCTGATATTCTTCTCTGAAGCAGTTTCAACATCTGCTAACTTCAGCTGAAGCAAAGTTAGTTTCTGCCTGGAAGCAGTCGGGTGGGGGTGTTAAGGAGGGCATCACCAGCAGCAGTCAGCATGTAGCACTAGGAACGCTATAAATACCCGGCACGGCACTTCTAGAAGTAGATGGATTGGTGTTGACCAAAGACAGAGCAGGCAAAATGTGCTGTTCTACATTGCCAGCAACAATCAAAGTTTGTTTTCTTGTAGAAGTAGGCGGGTGGGAGATGATTGCTTGGACCCAGTGCATATTTAAACAATGTGTGTCATCTGCAACAACGAGCATGGTAGCACCAGGGGCAGAATAAATATCCTGCATTGTTCCTCTAGTAGTAGATGGATGGGAGATGGCTGAAGAGATTTTGTCAAAATATGGAGTTTGTGTACTGTCTGCAGCTATGAAACTTCGTTTATTTTAGGTAAACAGGCATGGGGGTGTCGCAGTATGTAAATATGTTGTATGTTATCTGCAACATTCAACGTGTTATTGCTAGGATTACTATGATTGTCCTGTGTTGCGTTCCACTTTTCCCATTGAGCTTTGCTTGCTTTTCAAGCCTTTGCAGCTTTAGACAATTTCTGTTTCCTGAGCGACATTGCTTAGAGAAATAATTTTGTCTGATTAGTACTGAGAACAAGGCCACACAAAATTCACTGGTGGCCATTTTGAAAATGCCTGAATGTAACCCATAGCAACCACTGTTTTAACCAATCAAAGAGTGATTTTCACTTTTGTACTATGTGACATACACCAAACAAGCACTTGTGGATCAAGGTTTCATCAAACCATTGTTTATAAGGTGTTAAGATGCATGCAGCAAACGTTTTTCTAAATAAGGGAGGTAATGCACTTTAATTCTGTATATAACACTATGATTTAGTTTTTAAAAATGTGGGTATGTGATGCAAAGAGGATTATTATCAGTGATACTATGCAAAGAAAATTCTTTTTTGAACATAGTGTGTATTTCATAAAGAAAGCAATGTTAATTAATTCTATTGGTCATTTATTGTGAAATGAATGATATCTGAATGGATTGTGCTATATACCTGAATGGAGTGAGTTGTTTTTTTTGTTGTTGCAGCGGAATGCACTGTGATGGGTATTCCTAGTATCACAACCAATCTGTCTGGCTTTGGCTGTTTCATGCAAGATCACATCCAAGATCCCAAGTCTTATGGCATTTACATTGTTGACCGCCACCACAAGAGTGCAGAGGACTCCATTAAAGAACTAGCTCAGGTAGAGTCTTTTCCTTTTTCAAATTACTTTTATTTACATGCATGTGTAAACAAATTATTTTAACTCAGTCTTCCTGGAGGACTTGCAGTACATGGCAGTTACATTGATGTAATTAAAGGTGCAGTGACCATCATTTTTGGACAATACTTGAGAATATTTTTTAAAATATACTTGTCAAAACAATCCAAATTTTACTGGAAATTGTCCTTTTATCAGTAATAACAAATTGAAAGTTTAAATCATATGCTCAAAAGTTTTTTTTTAATTTTCAAATGAATGTGTGTAGTAATAGAGAGAAATGTATCTTTGATAATAATGTCTTTCTTGACAGTCATGTGAAAACTTATTCAAATGTAAAAATATTCCGGATGCTAAAGAGATAATACAGGCACTCGTTGATTTATATAATACATGACTTTCTTAAACTCAAACTTACACATATTATTATATTTATATTTTCCATCTTTCTGATGTTTTCTCTAATAGCCTTTCATACCAAAACAACTTATGTCTTACACTAGTAACCAATTCAGAGACAGACAGTTTCAAGAAAAAACATAAGGTCTAACATTCCATGTAGTACATAAACTACAGGGTTTGATTGATAGGTGGGGTGGGTCAAACTGACTTGCATAAAGATTGACTCAGTATAAGGAGTTGAGAGAGCTGGAACAAATAACTAGGTCAGGGAATGTCTGTGTTTTAATTTGATTTTGCCTAGAGGAATATGCTGTCTGTAGATCTAGGCTGCTGATCAGAAAAAAAAACATTGCATTGCCTTCATAATGGTATGCACGATGGGAATAGTGATAGAGATCAGTGTCCAGAGAAGAAGAATACTGTTTAGATTTAATTTTTGTGTGTGTGCGTACGTGCGTGTGCATGCTGGAAACCCATAATTCACATATATCACATCAGTGATTTAAGAGTTTATACATGTAGCTGATGCAAAACTATTTATAGTAATGTAGTGCCAGTTAATACTTATTTGATTAAGAAATTCATGTTGCTCTGTCTCACATGGGTTACTCGAAAACATTGGTATGATAAGCAATGATTTATAGAGCATTCAGTAGTGATAAATTGGCATAAAATTAAAAAGTAAGTAGGCAGTAATTATTGTAGACATAATCTTTTCACATTATGCTATATCAACATGCTCTTTTATCAGAGATGGTGCATTAAAGGGTGGTTTATTGTTGTTGTGTTCTTTTACTTCAATTTTAAAGACATGCTAGTACTTATCTCATACTATTATTTATATGAATGAACAAAATAACACACTATACATTTTGCTTTAGTTTCAAAATTAAATCAAATACCCAGTTCACCATCATTGTGCTTCTGTTGCAACAATGTATGAGTCAAGCAGTAAGGGTTTCAAACAATGGATAGAACAAATTACAAAAAATATTTTATCATGTGTCGGTAAAACATGCTAGATGAGTCTTCTATGTCATGATGCTGAAAAATATTCAAATAAAAATAATGTACTTTACCTTCAGACTTTGCTATTGTGCTTGCAGAAACAGTCTGGTAGTTTCTCTGTTGCACTATAGTGTTCAATAGCAGATTATTCTTAGAGTTCATTTTATCAGTATCTGTAAATGTCATCTGTGATGGTAGAGAAAGAGTGACTCTATCTAATTGCCACATTCATGAAGACTTGAATGTGTGTCATAGATTTAGAGTCTACTTCTTCATTGGAAAGAATGGAAAGCACAACAGGAAAGCCTTCAGTCAGATCACACAATTCTGTCACTTTAAAAATGCTGGAGACAGGAAATAGATTTTTCTCTTTTCCATTAAAAAAAAAAGAAAGATGTATTTTAAAATCTTTAGTTTTGCAGGTAAGAGTATGGGTTGGATATGTGTATGTTTGGTGTTGACATTGAGTATTTGGGGGGGTAGCATTGTGCGTGTGCTGATAAGGATGGCTGTCTTGTCCTATATTGTAGCTATTATAGTACAGATCTAAGTTTTGATTATTATTTTCTAAAACCTCTTTTGTAACTATTTATTGCAGTATTATGCTTATGTTTTGATATTATTTTCCAAAACATCTTTTGTAACTACTGTATTTATTATAACGTTTAAATTTTTATTATTTTTTCCTAAAACCTCTTTTCTAGCTATTTATAGTAAGTAGTAAATGTTTAAGATTTTATTATTATTTTCTAAAACCTCTTTTGTAACTATTTACGATATTTTCTGTTTAGTTTTGTATTATTATTTTCAAAGACCTCTTTTGTAACTGTTTATTACAGTACATGTTTGACTTTACCTGCCTTTCAAGACGGCAGCGCATTATCCAGAGAAATCGTACTGAGAGATTAAGTGAACTTCTGGATTGGAAAAATCTGGGCATAGTGAGTTATTTTTCATGACCATTCAGAATTTTTTTCTACACCAGATCTGTGCAACTTGACATATTAAAAATAAATTTGATGTATGGGTGCTATTTTAAAATCTTTGTGAGAGATTTTTATAAAGTTGTTTGAATTTTCTAAACCTGTTCACTTAAAAATGTGTTTTTTTCTTTAGTTGAGAAAAGAAAAGCTATAAGATAGCATGAATTCATGAATTATATTCATGAATTACTCCAACTGAAGTTTCATCCACACTTTGTATTATGTGCTGTTGAACAAAACACAAATTAAAGATAGTAGAATAGTTCAAATATTTGTATATTAGTGACATTTTAGAATGGGTGGCCTAGCTTATTAAATTATTTATGATGAATCACACTGCCAGTCTGTAGTTCAACTGTGTCACATAATTGATAAACTTTGGCACCAGACAAGTTGCTCATTTTAAGTTCATAGTTATGTTGTTTTTTAAAAACAAGCATAATTTTACTTGAATTATTCATGAAAATTTGCGGAATAATGAGAGAATGGATAATCTACAGCATGAATAAATCATAAACTAATAATTAAAGGTTTACTAAATGCTGATCCTGAATTTATTTGAAGGGACTATTCTCATGTATAGGTTCACAGTTTATTTTTTTGTTATTGTTTGCAGTACTACCAAAAGGCCCGCAATCTAGCCACAGTTCGCACCCATCCAGACTCCTTGGATGATGATAATGTATCAGTGAGTACAGTAGTTTGTGATTGCCCTCTCTCATTGACTTCAATCAGCTGTTATGTCAACACACTTTTGTCAATTGGTGTAATGTTGTCTTGTTTTAAAATAGCAAGTTTTCTTCTATATTGGCACCAGGTGATTATAAGCATGGCATTAATTCAATAGTCACAGAAGAATACATACTGGTGAAGACAATGAGAAATTACTTTAGCATAATTACTGAATTACCCAAATCGTGAATTGCAGTGAATGACTATAGAATTCATTTATGATACACATTTTGAATAAGAAATTTTGTTGAGTTAAAATAAGAAATCATTAAAAATTATTTATGATAACATGTAAAAACAAGAAATCTTTATCAGTTTACTAAAAGCAAAGTAAATACATTAAATAAAAATGTACTTCTTTGGTCTTTGTGACACTGAATAGATTATGACAAAAATGTATGCTCTAAAGTTCTGCAGATTATTATTTAAAAAGTTCTAGAATAATAATATAACAGAAAAATAGGACTATATATGGACAATAAATTAAAATTATAGGTATCAGAACTGACATGTACAGGGTGTACAGAAAGAAACTTAACCCATGGCAATATATGTTTATTAGTAAATTACAAAAATTGTTGAGTATGATAGCCACCATGCTGTGCACATAAATGTATTCAATGAATCATGTATCCAACACATTTCTCAACATTTTATTTGATATTTCGGATATCATTATTATTATTAAAATGATAATAATTATAATTTCAGCAGTATGTGCATACATTATATATGAGTTGTATTTCTTTTTGAACAACCTGTAATCTAAGTGGACTGGCCATAATAATTATTAGACTTGTTTCTCTCTCTTTCTGAGCTAGATGTTTTGTATTGAAATTATAGTAAACCTCTGTTCTCTCTCTTTTTCTCCTTCTTTGAGCTTTTAAGATTTTCTACATTAGAGCAGGTATTATCTTTTAAAATTGACCCACTGGTTGTGATTATATACTTTTACAGCCTACTGTTTGATAAATGATAATTTTTTTATACTTCCTATTACAAAATCCCTTCATAAAATTTTAAAGAGAAATAGTTAATAAAAAAAAATTATTCTCATCACAGGTAAAAAGTTTCAAATACACCAAGCCAGCCTCTGCACCACCTTCCCCATCTCAGTCACGCTCTTCTACCCCTCTCCCATCAGACAATGAAGCAGACGATGATGAATCACATCTTTATGATGATGAAGAAGAAGAGCCAGGAAGTGGAAAGTTGCACCTCTTGCATCAAATGTCTGATGCTCCATCTTACTCACCTGTTAAAGTCTAAACATTATCAAGAAATTATTATAATAAATATTCCAGAACCCTTGTAGAATGAAGTTGAGTGAGGAAATGTCTCATTGTGTCATGACATTTTCTCTGTAATCATTTTCTATAAATAGAGACTGGTGCTCATGTTTATATCTTGTAGCTTGCTTGTGGTTTTTACCTCTCTCCAGCCCTCCCCCCACCATCATTCCTCTCCTTTGTTTTCTAGCAACTTTTTTATGTAGACCTTAGTGTCATTGTTGTTTTGATTTCTTATGTGAACAGTGTTGGTGTGTTTGACTCTGTGTATTGTTTTCCTCACTGTTTATTCCTGTTACAAACATGCATTGTCAGGCATAATGAATCTCTGCAATCTCCGCAAACAATTTGCTATCCCTGAGCCCACTATATTTCAAAGATAAAACTTGTATCTGATCCAGCAAGAAATGAAAATGAGAAAGAATGAAGGCCTCAGTGTCTTGGCATCACTTTGGGATCACAGTAACTTACTGTTTAACAAGAATTATACAAAATATGACCTATTTTTTTATTACTTGCCTTAGTGATTACATTCTTTATGTATATCATTTCCTCTTTTGATGAAATTTCATTTTTATTGAATATGTTGTGGCTACTGTGACACTGTTGTTTTGTTTTTTTTAAGTAGAGAATGTCGTTATGGTTTATGTTTGTAATAAATCTCCTAATAAGTTATCTTTGAGCACTCCTACACTAACCAGTAAACTAATGTGGATATACAGAGTAATTATTAATTCTTTGACTGTCGTGAATGTTTCATTTATGTTTATCAAAATAAGTGGTGATGAAGATATGGCTGTTGTCATATTTATGACAAGATGAATTTACCAAATTTGCGTATATCACTTTATCCACCCATTTCTGTTCTTTCTTTTCATTTGGGGTTGTCATATACTACATTTTTATTAAGCTCCTGCACAAATTCTTTTGTAATACCACCATCAAGGAAAGAAAAATGCTTCTGAAGGCTTGGTGCTGATGAGGTTCAATATATAGATTCATGATTTAGATCTATAAGGAATACTTATCACTATAGAGACATTTCTGTTTAATGGTATGGTAGTGTAAAATTATTTTTAAAAGTTTAATAAAAAGTCAAAGAAGTAATGCTATTAAATGTCAGTAATTAATACCTCACAGTACACTCACAACACTTCTTTAAAAGTATAATAAAGCCAATTTCAAATCAGCAAATTACAAAACAATAGTGACATAAGAGCCTACTTAATAATTTAAATAGGCAAATAGATAAAGAACAACTAAAAAGTAAAAAATGTTTTGAGCACATCTAGAGTGATCAAGAGGTGAAATAGAGCATATCAATGTAGATATATTTACATTTGTTTTCTTATTAAAAAAAAAAGAGAGATAAACGAATGATAGTATAAAATGCATGCTGCATATACATATTCCTTTGACAACAAGAACTACTTTTTTGAGCATACGGTTTGTGGCATTTATGAGCGAGTTGTAATAGATTATTCATGTTGAAACATTTGATTTAGAAATTGCTTATAATCCCATACAAACAAGAATATTTTTGATGTTTTTGTTCAAAACAATATGTAATCTTTATTTTATTTTTTTATTTTAAACACCAAACTATTTGACAACATATTTGAAAATTACCATCAAAACGGTTGGTTTTTGTTGCAATGAATTGATCTGCTTTTAAGTGTCATTATGTTGGTTGTGGTATGTTAGAATTTAAGTCAGTTTTGTGCATTATCTTCAGTTAGCTTAGAAATGAAAAATGTCTACAGTAATAGTTGTCATTTTTTTTCTATATAATTGGTGTTTGCCATAATATTTTTTTAAATGTCTACAGTAATAGTTTTTTTTTTTAAACTATATATATATTTGCCATAATATTTTTTAAAAAACAGTCAGTATGGTGTTTACCCTTATTATCACCCTTGTTATGGGGGTTTAAGCATCATAAATCTGAAGTGGTATTTACTGTCAGGATGCAAGGTTATAATAAGATCCTTAAACATATATTCTAGTTATACTTATTCATAAAGTAATAAAATGTGCCTATAAATTGACGAGTTATTAATACATACAAAAAATTTATGTGTGACATTCTAATATAATTTAATTTAATAAATTAACTTCCTCTGCATTAGAAAAGCATGCTTATATGGTAGGTATTATTTCATTAGAACATATTTACAATAATGTTACAAATATTATTGTCTCACCTGAAAAATGTTATAGCATATTGATATTTATCTCATAATGGCATTGACGTACAGTGAAATATTATCCCAGAACAAATCTTCAAATAAAGTGGCATCTCATCACAACATTGCTACAACATGCAATGATATATCGTCACAACAGAAATACAATGACATATCTACAACATACAATGATATATCGTCACAACAGAAATACAATGACATATCTACAACATACAACGGCATATTAATCTCATCAAAACTAAGTTATGGTGTACTTGTGTATCTCAGTTGTAAAAGAATCAGCATAATATCAAGTGATTTGTTTCATAAAAATAAATATATTAATGCTGGATGCGCTTGTAAAATTGCTCAGCTTATAGGTTATTTTTGATTTGATACAGGTTAGAAACAGGAGACTGGCAAAAGATTCACGACTAGGGATAGAAATGCCTAAAAATAAGAAATAATAATTAAACTATATCAGAATCGAAAGGGGGTTTTTTTTGTTGTTTTTTTTAAATGGCAGATTTGTTCTGTTTTATTTGATGACATTGGGTTTTTTTTGTTTTTTTTTAGACTGACATTTTTGTGATTAGCAACTACGTCAGTTATATGTTAGCTCATTTATGTCCCATTGATGGCTTGAGTAGTAGACCATGAAAGTAATGCTAAAGTATCCACGATGTGAACACCTGATTGTTGATTTGCTGCACATTCACCAGCAACCACTCATGCCAATCTGTTAAGTCAAATTCCAATGCACTTATTCTTTCCTTGCAGTAGATAAGCTGCTAGTCTGTGTTTTGTGAGCCTCAAATCTGACATTTATTTTTTCTTTTTTTTTAATCAAAATTGAAGGCTCTTTCTCTTTCATTCTTACAGTTATTTTACAAAACAATTTGTATTGTAAATAACTGAATGTTGTGTGTGTTTAACAAATCCAAAGAATATTTAGTTTTAGTGTCTGCATTAATATATTTATTAGTATTCATAGTATTTATTTTATTTTATTTTTGCAACACAAACATTGTTTTGTTTGTTCTAAATTATGTGTGCACTATATTTTGTATTTTTTTAAAGATTGATTTTAATATATTAAGAACAATGTCAAATAAAATAGGCTTCAAAACTTGGCTGCTCTGTCAGTTATTATCAA
This sequence comes from Sinotaia quadrata, assembly GCA_028829895.1. Classification (NCBI taxonomy): domain Eukaryota; kingdom Metazoa; phylum Mollusca; class Gastropoda; order Architaenioglossa; family Viviparidae; genus Sinotaia; species Sinotaia quadrata. Next base: position 37,570,449 of record CM054184.1, read on the forward strand.
GGCATAGTGTTTGTATAATGAAATGATTTTTAAAAAAATTTATGAAAACCCACTCTAACAGTACCTTCATATTTCTGCTTTAAAAATTTAATGAAGAACAGTCATATTCATTACCTCAGTTCTACTGTCCAAACCTCATGCAGATAACATTTAGACTTTTGATCTTCATTTACTGTCATTTTAATTTGAAGGCTATCTATCTGTAGTCAGTAGCAGAGGTGTTCTTGCGAAAGGATATTGTTTCAGTTATATTTACTTTGTATTTGTGTTGTATGGTGTTTGTTAAATTATCTAAAATTTTATATGCATTCTTTTAAATTTAAACCACTTTATCCAGTCTTATTTTATAAAAGTGGCTGTTTGTATAGTTTGAATGAGTGCATCTTTCTGACATTTTTCTTACATTGGTTCATTTCTTATGGTTTCAGGATAGAACATAAAATTGACGGGGATTTTTTCATTTTTTTGTGGCTGGAAGAGTTTTGCATATTGAACATCCACATCTATGCCATTTGCTTAACTAGCTGTGAACATAATTTATTTTGTTGGAGGGGTTGGTGTGAAAATTTGATGGTTAATAAAAGTAAACTATAAGCTCTGACTGCATTTTTGTCCAGCAATTCAGTAATCTATCAGTTGTTTTAATGCTATTTATTTTGTATCTCCAAACAACAAACAAAGAACCAAAAGAGAATATTAAAAAATTTGGCTGTGATAGTTTTTCGATCTTGGTTCTTTTTTTTTTGTGTGTGTGCATATCTGTATCCTAAGGAGTTGATTAACAGATTCAGTGAAAAGATTTACAAAAAGAGACATTTGTTTGCCTTCAAAGAATCTTTCCAGCTAGTTCTGTAAATGCAAGTCTTCTTATTTTATTGTGGTCTGTTATTGCCCATCTCTATTACCCACAGATAGTAGATTTATTTCTAGTTTACTTGTATTTGGTAAAGAGGCTTAATTGTTCTGTGGATTAAGATACTTATTGTGTAAGTCTAATGCACGTTTGTGATATACTAACAATTTCTTCAAGAGAAACACTGGTCAGTTCATAATATAAATGTTGAACTGTGTGTCAAATTGTAAAACCAGGGGATATTCTGTTTCTGGGGTTCATCTCTTCCTATACTGGACATGGGGCATCTGTACAACTCTCGGTTGATGTTGGGAGCCTGTCTACTTAATGTTTCACTTGGTCCAGTAATCTGTTACTAGGGGAAGTTCAGAGGTTGCCAGACTTTATGTATCATTGAATCCATCAAAGTAAGAGCTTGTCAGGTCCACTAAGAGTCTGTCTTAGCAAAGTATTAAGATTTTGTCAGTCTCAATTTTTCACTTAATTCGGTTATCTCCATATTATGGGTTGACCCTAATAGTAAAGTGGTCCCTTCCCAAGCCATATTCTAACTTAGACTGTTAAGTGTAACCTCCTGTAAATTGCATCATTCTTATAAAATCACCTTTCATAAACTGCATCTTTTAACAACAACAATCAACTTTAACAATTCAGAAAAAATAATGCAGATATATTCTTCGTATTTAGTTCTCATGATTTTGTGTCTGAGGTAATTTTATCTTTTTTTATTCAGATATGATTAACATGCCACAAATTATCTCATCATGAATTAATAGATCACATTTTCAAGTATCTGTCGTCCAGTCAAAAGAAATTTTAAGATAGTCCATCTCATGTCCTGGACATATGCTCATTTTAAAAAATAGAATTTTTTATGCTCATAGAATGCTAAGTCATGCTTCATTGTGCAATTATTAAGAAGTCTTAATGTTCACTGTGTCAAATCACAGTTCTACATTGTCAAATGTGAGATCGTATATTTGTGAGAGAGAGAGAAAATTTCTTCTTGTTAGTGTCCTGCTTTCAAGGACATTACAAATGTTGATTTGTTAAGTGTACTCTCAGATCTGCAATACAAATCTAGAGTGGAATAGAAAATTAACACAATCTGCCTTAGTGTGGAATGAGTTCTGATGAAAGTGTGATAGATTTTTAGTTTGTATCTTATAGATGTTTTTTACAATAATATACTGTATTATACATAGGTATGTAGTATGTACTGTTTTTTTTTTTCTTTTATTTCTTTATATCACAAAAATTAATACTTTTTCATTAATTTATTATTTTAGTACCATATGTACTGCTACTTAAATATTCCAAGAATTTATTGATAAGTGTGAAACAGTACATACTATACAATCATTCAAAAATTTTCCAGATTATGGCAAAGTGTTTTAGTAAAAAATAGCAGTAAAATAACTTTCTCCATTAATAAAGTTCAACAGAGCTAGAAATAACATTTTAAGAGTGAAACATCCTTTTGTGAGCACATACTGTTAAGTATTTAACATGTTTATCTGAAAGAGTGTGTATGCATAGGGGGAATGTTCACACAGTAATTAATTGATTCTTAGTTTAAATTATATTTATCTTAGAGAATAAATTGACGTAACTTCACTAAAATATGCCGTATCTTTAATTTTATTTTTAACTTGTACTGACATTTATTGTGTAAACAAAATGGTTTGTAATTTGTTCAAGAAGAGCAGTGGAGCAGTGGCGGAAATGAACTCTTTTTAAGTGACTGAACAAATGATTTAAATTCACTCAGATTCATCATTACCTTTCATTTTCTTTTCTACTTGTTCTGGCATCATTCAAGAAAAGCAATGGCAAGATTTGCTCTTCCCTTCACAGAACCGAAACACTTGACAATATTCTTTAGAATGCCATGGACTATGAATAGCTTTTGTGTAATCAGATACACGTACATTCATTTAAAATGCAAATTTAGTTACAGTACTTTGGTTTTGTGAATGCATGAATATTTAAATGGTATGCTTTAACCTGATAGTTCTGTAGACCCTGCATATCCTGTAATCCTAACTTTCGTCAGCATTAATTCCAGTTTTTGATCAGCATCCTAATCACACCAGTGAGTGAATGTATTTTGTCAAGTTACCTCAGATATTAAAAGTATTTCAGTTTAATCAGAAGGCTTGTTTCATTCTATTCATATAGTTTATGTTATGGTTGAACTGTTTTATTTTGATTGTATTACCTAACTGTCAACCATTTCCATAAATTTTGCTTTGTATAAAGGGATTTCTGTCTTGAACATTGTGATACACTATATCTTATTTTACCCTTCTGCCCTAGAATATAGTGTCCAAGGTTGTCTACAACATTTTTTATTTAATTTACTTGCTCATATTAATTTTTATAGATGGTAATTGTAATACAACTTTTTTTTTTAAGTGGAAAATTTCATAGTTTGACATGTACTGTACTATTCATTATTACAGTATTACTGTAATTATATATCTATATTATATATTCAGATTCCAATTTATTGTTGTTTTTAACACGATATGCTCTTAGTGTGAAGTATAAGATTGTAGTTTGAAATTGTAAAAGGTGATACCTCACAATAAACAATTACTAACAGTCACTCATTGGTTTGTGAAACTTGGTGCGGAGACTCTGTATGAAGGCCCTTTTGAATTACACAGTACAGGGCACTCCCCTAAAAAAAAAAAATTAAGGTTGGTTGTTGTGCTTTTTGAAAGTTTTGGGATGCTGCGTGTTGTGTACATCATTTCTTTAATTGTACATGGAATATATCCAAACAGTTTTGATGCAGAGTTCCAAAATTATTTACAGATACAGACTAAAGTTGCTGTTGTATTTATAAAAACTTAGAGAGATGGAGAGATTTTTGTCAGAAAGGAAAGTCTCCATCTGGGGTCTTCAGAGATTTATTGCATCATTTGAATTTGGGAAGTTAATTTCAAATATATGCATATTTGAATATCTAGTATTTGATTCTGATCAAATTTTCTTGCTGTTCACACCATCCACAGTCATATATTGGAATTCAGTTTCATATTTATGTATATTTGAATAGGTATGACATATATTTACAGATATAAAGGAGACAAGAGTATCAAAATAGCTATGGTAAAAGTTATAAGCCTATTGTGACTGTCGTCGGAGATTGGTGTATAGTGCAATTTTTTTTATGAGCTTTTCATCACAGACCCTAGTTTGACAGTGCCCTTTTTTAAAGATCCTGTCATAAGATTGCTATATTTTGGAGCTCAGAGTGAGTTGTTTTTTTTTTTCAATGAGCCTCATAACTTTCATCATAGAGTTTGAGAGATCATAACCTTCCTCTTAGAATGGAGCTTTCCAGTGCAATATTAACAAAACTCCCATTACCTTCCTGAAGCTTAAGTATGGTATTTTTAACAAGCCTTTCATATTCTTCATCAGAGTGGAGCTCAGTGTAATATTTTTAACAAACAGATCTATCAGAGTGGAGCTTGATGGAGTGCTATTTTTAATGAGTCTGTCATAACATTTATCACAGAGTGGAATCGACTTCAATGCAATATTTTTTGTGAGCTGATCCTAATATCACAAACAAGACTATCCTAACTAACATATGAGCTTATCTTAACTACCATAGTTATAAAAAGAAATATGACAACAAACATAAATAATGTATTTAACTGAAATAAATACATTATTTGTGTTTGTGGAGCATGGCTTAGTGTAATATTTTAAACAAGCCTATCCTCTCTTTGAATGGCACTTGGTGTTGAAATTTTAACAAGAGTATCCTCACTGAGAATGACACTTGGTTTGGTGTTGTAATTTTAAGTCTACTCTCACTGAAAATGACACTTGGTGGTGTAATTTTAACATCTACCCTCACTGAGAATGACACTTGACTTGGTGGTGTAATTTTAACGTCTACCCTCACTGAGAATGACACTTGACTTGGTGGTGTAATTTTAACGTCTACCCTCACTGAGAATGACACTTGACTTGGTGTAATTTTAACATGTCTACCCTCACTGAGAGTGACACTTGACTTGGTGTTGTAATTTTAACATGTCTACCCTCACTGAGAATGACACTCGACTTGGTGGTGTAATTTAACATCTACCCTCACTGAGAATGACACTTGACTTGGTGGTGTAATTTTAACATGTCTACCCTCACTGAGAGTGACACTTGACTTGGTGTTGTAATTTTAACATGTCTACCCTCACTGAGAATGACACTTGGTGTTGTAATTTTAACAAGTCTACCCTCACTGAGAATGACACTTGGGTTGGTGTTGTAATTTTAACAAGTCTACCCTCACTGAGAATGACACTTGGCTTGGTGTTGTAATTTTAACATGTCTACCCTCACTGAGAGTGATACTTGACTTGGTGTTGTAATTTTAACATGCTTATCTCTCACAATGACATTTGACTTGGTGGTGTAATTTTAGCAAGCTGAACTTCTCTTAAAATGACACTTGGCACTTGGTGTTGTATTTAACAAATATATCCTTTCTTAACAATGACACTTAGTGGTGTAATTTTAATGTAATGTGAAGGATGCAGCAAAAAATGAACAATCCAAAGATTTTGAATACCACTATGCATTGAAATGGGATATAATTTTCTTCCCATTTATCTTATTGTGTGGAGGTGCCAAACAAAGAAATTGAGAACAATTACAGAAGAAAGGACATCTTTAGCTCTTTTAATTAATCTGTGTTAATTAAGAATCAACAAACTTATAGGGAATCTAATTTTTTTCTGTGGTGTCAAAGCTATACTTTTTTTATAGATACAGGAATTAACAATCCTATCCTAAGACTTGGCGTCGTTTGCTTCCATAGTTGTAAACATTTGGGATCAGTAAGGAGGTAACAGTTATAAGCTAAGACATTCATACCTCATTAGGAATAATGAAGATAAAAGCACAAAATTAATAAAATGGCTGATAAAATTTCCCACCCCCATAATATATTGATCCACAACTCTTGGATATGATTACTGGTCGAAATCTTATGACTTATACAAGTTATGTTGTAATTCATTTGTTACTCCTGAGAAATAGAATGAATGAGGAATACAAATAAAACTCAAAAGAACTGCAGTTCACTTACTGACATTAAGAACAGCTCTGGGGCATTATTATGTACTTTGTACTCTTATTAGTTTTGAGAAAATTTAATAAAAATATCTTTGAAAAAAACAGTTTGGTTATAAAAACAAATATGACCTACGACAAACACAAATAAAGTATTTAACTGAAATAAAGATACAAACAATTAACAAAACATAGTTGAACCTTTAAAAATATTTTCACTGAAACTGGTTTATCATTTTTGTCTCTTAAAGATGTTTATTGAAAATGGATTGCTAAAATTCAATGGTCTTTGGAAGACCAGATACTAACTGATGAACCTTTTCATGGAGGTGAAGGAAAAACCTATAAGTTATAGATGGAGGGGGGAGGCCTAGAAAAAAGAATTGTAATAAATAATATCTTTATATGATGTTTATTGAAAATGGCTTGCTAAAATTCAATGGTTTCTGGAAGACCAGATACTAACTGATGTATGATGAACCTTTTCATGGAGGTAAAAGAAAAACCTATAAGTTATAGATAGGGGGGACTATAGGAAAAAAAAATTGTAATATATAATATTCCTATTTTTGCTCTAAGTTATCACTATAGCATCGATATGTTCTTCCTTTGTAACATTTTATAACATATGCATTATTTCCTCTTTATTACAGGATATAAATCATCACATGTACATGTGTGTGCAAGACTGGAATAACATAATTACAGATTTTAGCAGAATCCATATATATCTTAAATGATGAATCCTGTTTAGCGTACTTTATCAAATTTTAACAAAGTATCAAAGCGATAATCAAGGTTAGATTAGGATTAATTCGGATTCGAGAATGGCATTCTGCAAAATGACAGAAGACGGCGAACTAATCCTCGAAAAGATGCCGGTCATGCCTCATGACAGAGCAAGAAAAATACAATTTCTGATTTGAGTAACATTTCTATATCGTGTTTATTGCATCCATCCGATAACGATGTTTATTGGCGGTAAATCGTGATCCTTGCAAAACGGTGGACTACACACACAATTAGGCTGCGCATTGGCGTAGGCGCGGAAATGTTTGATTTATTTCGCAAGAAATTATATGCTTAAATTCGTGAAGCTGCTTGTGTGAATTTTAAATTTAAATTTGCTACTTCTTGCATTGAATATATTACTCTAAAATCTGATTTTACATTATACAACTGACACATACAAACCGAGAAGAAATTTTACTTTTATATATTGCTAAACGGTGCTTAAAATAAAACAATGCGCACGGTTAACAAAAAAAATAAAATAAAATAAACAGCAAAATATATCGCACTGCGAAAGAAATTTGTGTTAAAAGCCTACAAGTTCAACCGTTGCAGCGTTACGAAGCCATATCAAGGGCCACCATCCGCTGATTACGGAAGTAGACAAATTGCTAAATTATCCATCGGTCATGTGAGAATGAAAACAAACTAGCTCTTCGTAAGCAAAATACACGTATGATTAATGAAGAGAAAGAAGCAAATTCATCCGTGAATTAGATGTTACACAACGATATTTTGGAATCGTTGACTGGTGAGTAATAAAATAAATTAAATATGACTAGTGCATGCATTATTACTGTAATATATTCGAGAGAAAAGATTGAAATGTAAAAAAGTGTATCAATTGTCAATCGTATACATTTTTATCTTTTAGTTTTACTGTTTTAGTCAGACCCCCTTTTAGGTAACAAGTCATGGGTGATACATATGCGCTTTAAACAAAAAACAAACACACAATCAGACATTATTATAAAATAAAAGCATTTTACTTAATAATGTAAGCAAACTTCAATTTTCATATATTTATTTTATCAAGCTGAGTATTATACCATATTAAAATTAAACAGAAATAATGTATTTAGTATTTATAATATTATTTGTATGCCACAATTTATTATATGTATATAATATTAATAAGAAAACGATGCTAGAGTTATTTGTAGCTAATGCTTGTTCTGTAATAACAATTATATTTAACACTAACAGACTAAGTTTTATTTTATTTTTTTTTATTAAACCTGATTTGATGTTTATTTTCAGAAAATAATTTTTCTAGCTTCAAACCTTTGACTGTTATCCCTTAATTTTTTCTTATCACCGCTGCAACAACACTTTTTCACATCCTTTTATAGTTTAACAATTGAATACAAAATAATAATACATGTAATATAGCAGTTATATATAATATATATATAAATTATAATCTTTATACATTGGTCTCCTCAGAAACTCTCTCTTACACAAACACTTAGACTACCTAATGGTCAAATCCAAAATAAAGTTCTTTCCTATGCAAATTACAACTCATGTATCTGATAAAAAGTGATATATATTTTCAAAATCATTGGTTAGGCCTAACTGTCTGAGGAGTGACATTAATAAATAATAGTATTGAAATATGTGTCACTTACACTTATCAAGTCATTTAATTGTTACTGTACAGTTTAAACAAATGCTTTAGTTTAAAAGAAATTTTTTAATTATTTTTTAAAGTATGTCTAAATTTATTTTAGAGACTCAGAATTACTTAGCCCACCTTATATACAGTATACAAGTTTGAGAGGTGTCTACTGCCACACATCAGATTTCATCATGGCAACTAAACGAGGCTATGGAGCTGTGCAGGAGTACAGGGATGACCCATCTGGCCCTCCACTACGGTACAGAGACAGCTACCAGAATACTGGTAGTGGTAAGACAACTCTTGTTTGATGCTACTTTAATGAGGTGGAGTGATGCTTTTATCTAAGACTAGGTTTTATCTGTGGCTTTGCTTGTTTACATGTCAGTAGATATAGAATAGACTGATAACTACGTATTTTGTGAATTTGTGTGTGGCCATAAGACTTATGTATATTATGATATTGTGTCATGCATCATATTTGGTACAGTTCATGTACAGTAAATCCACAGTTATCCATTCTCAGCAAGTGAGACCTACAGATGATTGGATAATATTAAATAATACAGAATAGTTTTTGTACAGAAACATATCAGGTCCTCTTGTGCTCCACTATACAATACAAGCTCAGATTTGAGTGTAACTCATGTATATCTAGGAGTTACACTAGGTAAAGAGCATGTCTTTTCATATTAGTTTTAAAATAACAATATTTATCAACATTTATATATTAAAAAGAAAAAAATATTTTTGTTAAAGCTTGTAAAAAGTTCCTGAAAAGGTTGTAACAATAAATAATAATTATACTAAAATAAAGCTAGAGTATGACAATAATAAAAATTACCTTCGATATGAGACAATAATAAAAATTACCTTCAGCATGAGATAATAATGAAACTACAATATAATATATAATAGATATTAGATAATAAGACTTAAATTAAAAAAATATGGCTTTCGGTTGAATATATTTTAAATTAACACAAAACTTTTTCAGGCCGGTCCTCTGTCACGGATCTCTCAGACCAAATAAGGAACAACATCTTTCAGATTAACAATGGAGGTAAGTGATGACTGCTTTCTATTAAAATAATCTCATCCTAAAATTTAATATTGTTTGGCTCACCCTGATTCATTCATTTTAATCATAGTACTAAGACATTAATCTTAATTGACATATATATATATATCAAATAGTGGTTACATGTTTGTGCATCTTTTGATGTAATATGATGATGAATTTGTTAATGCTGTGTCCTTTTGTGAAACTTTGAGTAAATCTAAGATTTTCTTAATCCACCTGTTTAAAGTTGCATATATTATAAAACTGAGTATTTATAATTAAGAACAAATCATGTGAAATATCTCCATTGAACATTCAAATCCATGTTCATTAAACTGTAACTTTATTTTGAAAATTTTTTACCTTGAGGGTTCTCAAAACTGTAGGTCACAACCTCCAAGGGTGTTGCTAAAACAGATTCAGAGTATTGTAATTTTTTTACATATTGTTTTATGGGTCATCGTATGATAAATTTTGAGAATGTCTGCTGTACCCTCTTTAGAAGTACTATTTGTGTAAGGATGATTAAATTTAAAATTGAAAGAAACAAAAAAGAGAAATCCAGATCAATAAAGTAAGAAGAGCATTCATATATAAACTTGACTAGCCAGTAAACCCTTCAAGTTTATTATAGTTAACCAGTGTTTTGTTTTGTTTTGTTTTTAATTTACACTTACAAGAAAAGGTTTCAGCAAAGAGAAAAAGATTTAATTGGTCATATCAATGAATCCCTGAAGGTCACACATGGTTTTCTGTATACAGTTCATATAATTTTTTGGCAGCAGAAAAAATGTACTTTGCACATTAGTTTTAGGTGGGGGAAAAATCAGTAACAACAAATTTGTAACTAAAATTAACTTCCTCTTCCCTGATTTGAAATAGCTCTTTCGTTGATCATATTTGATGGGGAGGGGAGGAGGAGGGGATGACACATCAGAAGGGTTTAATTAGAAATGGAGATTAAATTTCATTTTGTTTTAGTTTTGGTTCGAAACATTTACTACTGTTGTTTTAAAATATAACAAGTGTCTATGTTTGGACTTAATACTAAGAAATGTTTTCAAAGTTCACCTGGAATGAGGTTGAATCTGTTCTGGTAGTTTGTTTTTCTTTCATATTCTTAATTTAAGCATTATTTGTACAGGAGATTTCTTGTTAAGGTATTGTAAATAGAATAGTTAAATATTGAATGTCCTGGCAGTTAATGTTTTTCTTTCATATTTTTAATATAAATATTAATTGTATAGGAGAATTCTCGTTATTCTTGTTATAGAATTTCTGTACTGTAAATAACATGGTTGAATGTCAAATGTTCCAGCAGTTAATGGGTTTCTTTCATATTTTTAAATGTAAATTCTCTAGGATATCTCTTGTTGTGGTATTGCAAATAGACTGGTTGAATGTTGAATGTCCTGGCAAATTTTTCTTTTCATATTTTTAATGTAAATATTAATTCTGTAGGACAGCTCTTGTTATGGTATTGTAAATAGCTGATTTGAGTTTTGCCAGTTGAAAAAAAGACAACAGTGTACATTGCCTCTTTTCCAGGATCTACTTTTGTCAATCCTGAACAATAAAATGTTTTAATTGAATCTAGGAAATTAGGGCAGATATTTTTTGTGTAATAAATCATTTTGTGAATTTGTCTTGCATAATATTTAAGATTATTTTAATATTTGTCACATTATTTCAGCAAATACTATTGAGAGAGCACTAAAGACTATTGGAACTGAACATGATTCTCCTATGTTGCGAGATAAAATGTGAGTATTTGAAGACTATTAAGCTGCAGAGTTACCAAGAGAAATATTAGTTTTTAATAGTAATAGTGAAGGAAAGAAACTTACATTGAAAATATTTATTATGTGATGAACTGAAAATATCTTTAAAGTGAGAACAGGAGTCTGACAAGGATGCATGCTCTCCCCAATGATCTTCCTGTTAGTGGTCAACTTCGTGATGCTTCAGGCAACTAAAACAGGAAAAAGTTCTTTGAAGACTTGGACTTCGTGGAACGACTTATGCCTGATATCCCAGAAATGCCAACATATACACAAGAAAACCAATAACCTGGCCCAAGAAGCATCCAAGACTGGACTGTAGGTCAACCTGGAGAAGACTGAAACCATGACCTGTTAAAAAAACAGCATAAGCCAATCACCCTTAGAGATAATGAACTAAAAAAGTAACTTCTTTCACTTAACTGGGAAGCATTGTATCAGCAACAGTTGGTTCTGACGAGGACATCAAAGCCAGAACCAGGAAAGCTAGATATGCCTTTATTACCCTGAGACCATTCTGGAGGTCAGCACCCTGTTTGTCCGCAACCTATCATGGGGTGAACTAAAAAATGCTGCCCAGAATCGAGTGCACTGGAGAACTGTTGTCAAGGCCGTTTGTTCCATGGGCAATCCAAGGAAATAATCAAGTAAGTAAGCAAGTTCATAACAAATGATAAAACACCAGGGTCCATTTCACTCGTGTAAGCAATCTGCTGAGTACTCATTGGATACTCCTGGCAATAGAAAATTATGATGATATTAGACATCTCTGCTCACCATCATCCGTGGGATTCCCATGGTAGATATTAGCCGACGAGACGACTCATACTTCAATTACAGAAAACAGTTGTCAATGACTCCATACACCAAGATGGAGTAACATCAACAAGACCAAAATCCAAGGAAGAAACCAAAGGAAGAATGGCACACCCTGAAAAACATTCAAGTGCGACGCTTTAATTCATAATTTAATTCCATAATTTCCTGCACTCTCTTTCGATACCTCTCCAGTCACTCAACTTACATGTCTGCAAAAGAATTGTTAGCCCTCATACATACTTCATTCACTAATACATAATTTCTAACATATACATACATATCAATAAATCCATCAAAATATACTGTATATCAAAATCAATGCATGAACAATAATTCTAACACACAAATTATTCTAAATTCATTCTCGCATTATTGATATGACAACTCACCACTAGCTCTCGGTTTACCTTTCAGAACCAGACTTCGAATATCAGTTGCAAGTATTGCAAAAAGGGTCTGGCTGGGTATTTATTAACTTTTTGTGTCAACTAACCGGAACCATTCATTCACCCTCATTCACCCTCTCAGCCACTGCGTTCATCTTTTGCAACTGTGTACTTAAGTTTCGACTGGACTCATCTACTTTAATCAGATGCCACCCATGTCCCCCTCTCCAGCCACCATCAGTCAATCAGTCAGCTGTGCTTGGCAACTACATATTTAAACTCCCGAGTCGGAAATTGTCCATCCTTCGGACTTAAGCTCGCAAAGGAACGTGAAAAATTAAGTGGCCATCTACACCTCTGTGTTAATTTCTTTACGTTAGGCAAGAGTGACTTCCGAGTGTCACCCCCCACCCCCCGAAAACTATTACTTGCCCTTTACAGCTACCACTTGTTTTCTAAAGGCATTACTCTTAAAGTTTTTACTTGCCCCCTGAAAGCTATTGCTTGCCCTTGAAGACATACTACAGACCCTTTGATGCTTTCACCTACCTTTTCAGGTATTTGCTTTTAAAGCTTTTACTTGCCCTCTAAATGCCCTTTAAAGCTAATACTTGCCCTTTACAACTGACCCTTTAAAGCTACTACCTGACCTTTAAAGCTTTTTACTTTAAAAAGCTACTACTGGCCATTTAAAGTTACTACCTGTCCTTTACAAGTGCAACTGACCCTTTAAAGCTATTACTCCACAAAAATCTGTTTACTTTCTCCTTGAACATGAATATTAATGCTTTGTTATTGTTGTTTCTGTTTCCTTGAGCATTGTTATTAGTCATATTAGTAATTTACCTAAGGCTGTATTTATGTCAGAATTCTGTATAATCCATGAATATATAAAATTAATCTTTTTTTGAACACATTTTCTTATTGCTTTCTAAATGTCTCTTTTAAGTGTAAAAGTTTACATTGAAATTTTTTTGAGAAAAATAAAGGAAGTAAAATGTTTACAAGAGACTTTAATTGGGATATAGTATTCAATTTAACTCTGTGGGCCATTTATGAAGGGAAGTAAAAAAAAAAAAACTAAAATGTTAATAAGGGACATAATTCGTTATAATATTCATTTTGACATTTTGAGCCATGTAATAGTGGAAGTTAAATGTTAACAAGAGACTTAATCAGGTATTATTGGTATTCATTCATCACATAGTGTTGGAAATAATGACAATAAAAGTTTTAATTAGGCATAGTATTCACCTTGGCACTAAGGGCCATTTTTAACAGTGCAAGTAAATTATTCAGGGATTTAATTGTCTGTGTATTCAGTTTCATACTATGGCCAGTTAATAATAATAAAAGTAATATGCTAGTAAGAGATGTAATTAGCTATAGAATTTAACTTGACACTTTGGGCCATTTAATAATGGAAGTAATATCCTACTAAGGGAATTAATTGTATTGTAAATAGTAAAGTTATCTTTAGTGTCAAAGAAATGTGTAACAGTAAACACTGCCCTTTATAATAAATGTTTGATCTATCAAGTGATAAGGAAAGAGGTGACACAACTTGCTAATTTTTCCTTCTTCACAACCTGTTCGAGCATTTAATATTGCTTACTTGGAGACTTTTATTTGTTGTTGTTTTGCGCAGTCATGAGACCTCTCAGAGCACAAACAAGACGGCTCAAGAGACCACTCGGTTGATACGAAGTGCTTCATCAAAACAGATGGACAGGGTATAAGTTCTATTTTCTGAATCTGGTTTCATTGTAGTAAAGTATGTATATGTGTATTAAAAATATATATAAATGTAATGTGTTTTCATTATGCTGATACAAAGAACTATATTAGAACAGTTATCTCAATCTGGTTTCATAGTAGTAAAATTTCTACTTTTGTATTTAAAAACATTATAAACAAAATGTATTGTCACATACATTAGTTAACATAAAATGCTTTATAAAATGTGTTTGATGTGATTAATTTTAAACTATCTTGGTTTCATTTAAAAAATAAATTTATATTTTTAACCCTGCCAATGCAGACCCAGAAAATGCAGATTGATCGACTAACGAGCGATTTTCAGGAGGCTGTTCAAAGATTTCAGAACTTGCAGAAGGTACTTCATAAACATAATAACTCGTGGGCTAGCTATCTCACTTAACTAATAGGCTAATTATCCCCTCCTTATGTACATGCATAGTCACAGTTTATCAGAATTACACATGCAAAAAAACAATTATGCTGATTGAATAATTATTTATAAGTCAAGTGAAGTAAAAATTCTTTCAGTGGATGTTAAGGATAGTTGTATTTTATTTAATATTTTATTGAAATCATCCTTCTCCAACCCCCATCACATACACTTTAACACACACACAGTCACATGCATTTAATCACACTCAGCCACATGCATTTATACACACACAGCCACATGCATTTAATCACACACAGTCAGATGCATCTATACACACACACACACAAATACACAGTCACATGCATTTATACATACACAGTCACATGTATTTATACACACAATCACAAGCATTTATACACACAGTCACATGCATTTATATATACACACACAGTCACATGCATTTATACACACTCACACACACACACAGTCACATGCATTTATACACACACACACACACACACAGTCACATGCATTTATACACACACACACACACACAGCCACAGGCATTTAATCACACACAGCCACATGCATTTAATCACACACACAGTCACATGCATTATACACACACACACACACACACATGGTCACATGCATTTGTACACACACACAATCACATGCATTTATACACACACACACACACACATACACACACACACACACACACACACACACACACACACACACACACACACACACACAGCCACAGGCATTTAATCACACACAGCCACATGCATTTAATCACACACACAGTCACATGCATTATACACACACACACACACACACACACACACACACACACACATGGTCACATGCATTTGTACACACACACAATCACATGCATTTACACACACAACACACACACATAGTCCCAAGCATTTATACACACACACATGGTCACATGCATTTATACATACATACACACACACACAGAGGGTCACATGCATCTACACACACACACACACACACACACACGGTCACATGCATTTATACATACACACAGTCATATGCATTTATACACACACACACACACCATGGTCACATGCATTTATACACACACACACAGTCACATGCATTTATACACACACATGGTCACATGCATTTTTCACACACACATGGTCACATGCATTTATACACATACACACACATGGTCACATGCATTTATACACATACACACACATGGTCACATGCATTTATACACACACACAGCCACACGCACTCACACATGTCATATTGAATAACTCATCTGTTGAAGGATACAAATGAGTCTGACATTGTGCTTGTTTTTTTCAAATGTGTAGAAAGCTTCAGAAAAAGTAAAAACAGCCGTTAAGCTTGGAAAACCACTTGAAAAACCACTAATTGAAACTGCTGGCTACAGCGTAAGTTTGTGTGTTTCTTTCCATCACATTCTCCCTTAATTAATAACTGAAACTGCTAGCTAAATTGTAAGTTTTTGTGTTTGTTACCATCACATTCTCTTTTAATTTACTAATTGAAACAGCTGGCAACACCTCAAGTTTTGTGTTATAAATACCCCCTTTATTTACTAATTGAAACTGCCAACTACAACATAAGTTGTTTTTTAATTCAATCACAGTCATTCCTTTATTTATTGATTAAAACTGCTGCTACAAAACATGTTATTGTTTTTTAAGTCAGTCAGTTATATCTGATTTAATAATAAAAACTGCTGGATACAACATAAGGTTTCTTTGTTTTTTTTAAAACGTATAGTCACAGTTGTATCTTAATTTACTATTTAAAACTGGTTTCGGCTTAATTTTTATTATTCTCACACAATTCTACACATCTTAATTTACTAACAGAAGCTGCTGGATACACTGTAAGCTTTGTGTGTTACAGTCACATCTTCAAGTACTGATTTTATGTGATACAGTCACATTTTAATTTATTAATCTGATTTTGACAAGTAATTCTTATACCATATTTTCCTTTAAAAAGGCCGTTTCAGTTATATTAATGTTTGACAGTTCTTTTCATAATGAAATTTCTTTGACCTGTTTATTTGTAAAGTATATAAGAAAAGAAAGAAAAATAGATTTATAATGCAAACACACACACACAAATGCGCACAAAATATTTGGTGTTATACTTCAGGAGGGTGTGTTAACATTTCATTGTTGTTTAAAACTACAAGTAGATATAGTTGGATTTCTTTCTTTCAAATTTTGGGTATGGTTATCCTACAGGAGGGCGGGGATCATGCATACCTGCTGCAGGAAGACTACCGAGTTGCACAGTTGCAGGCACAGGAGGTAGTCATAGAAGACGACCTAGCACTACTGAGGGAAAGAGAAGACCGGATTCGACAACTTGAGGTAAGGTTTTGTTACTTCCTTTTATCATTTGTTACTTTCCTTTATCATTTGTTACTTTCCTTTATCATTTGTTACTCTACCCTTTAATTGAATAATTTAGTAATAACTTTGTAATATATGTTTGTTGTCTTATTTTCTTTACAGAATATCCAGACAAAGTTATTTAGAACTACTACTTAAATTAAAAACAGATTATTGTGAAACTAGATTTCTTTGACAATAGACTAAGTATGGTAAACTGCTAAAAGCTGGCTCAGATATTTAAATGTTGTAATTTTTCTTTCACAAAAGTCATGTGCCTGCCTAAGAGGAGTTACAGTTCTTATTGCTAGGAGTTTTAAGTCCTTTTTATTGCAAGATGTTACCATTCTTATTATAAGGAGTTGCAGTTCTTGTTGCATAGAATTTTACAGTTCTTATGACAAAGTTACATCTCTGCTCAGCTTGGTGGCCTGCATAGATGCCAAGGGGAGATGTCAGATGCTAGCAGTTTCTAGAAGTTGAAATTTCTGTTTTATACCCTTAAATTCTTTTACAGAAAAAAAATTAGCATCCCACCCTCAATTTTCATTTCAGTTTTCTTGAGGTTTTTTCTTACAAATTCTCTGTTGCTTTTCAATGTGTAGCCTTTAGTTCACCTCGCTACCCTCTCCAGTCAGACATTCTTAATTTTGCTCTTTATGAAGTGTTTTCTTTTTTTCCTTTGTTTATGTGTGTACATGGAATATTGTGTTAAACCAAAGAAAATAAATGTATGATTCATGATGAGAGTTTGTGAGATTATACAAGTAAGCCAAAGAATATAACTATATGATTTATGGTGAGATTTTGCACAAGTAAGCCTAAGAAAATAACTATATGATTTATGATGAGAGTTTGTGAGATTTTGCACAAGTTAAGCCAAAGAAAATATCTATATGATTCATGATGAGAGTTTGTGAGATTATACAAGTAGTCAAGTTTCATAGTATAGCTATCAAAAGGTTGTTTGTTTTTTTGGGGGGTATCATATTTCATTACTATGATTCACTACCATTTTTATCTTTATATTCATCCTCATTGCCATGCCTCTAAGTGGTTGAGAAGCTTGGTAATTATAGAAAAAATATACTTGAATTGTAAAATAAATCCACCAAATGCTTGTTCTTGAATCTTGTTTCCAACTCTTGTTAGACAGCTTGTCTTTGCTTGAAACAGAAGATAAATATGTGCTTGGAAGGGATTGCAAGCATGGAGTAGATCTTTTGGGTGCTGGAAGTCTGATAGGTTGTGTTATATCCCCTTGGAACTATATAGAATTTGCAGTACAAGCAATAACTCCCATTGTTAGGAAGTTGTGAAGTTGAGTGGTGATTGATTCTTGTGCAGGAACTATGCATTTTTGGATTTGGGACCTGTCACAGTTTGTTCAAATTTTTACAGTTGACAGTTTTTTCTCTAGCTGGATTGTCCAGTTCAGTGCTCATTTGTAATTGTGAAATGATCCTTTGATATGAAGAGCTAATAGAAATTCATTGTCATTATTTTGGGAGCAATTAGGCATTCAAAACACTTTCCTTCATTAAAAAAAAAAATCACCACATTTTCTATATGTATGTTGGGCTGTTTGTATTTGAAAGAAACTGAATTTTTTTGAACAGATTTATTTTCCTTATTTTTCATTGCTTTGTTCTTACTTTTGTTTTGTTTTATAGTCAGATATTCTGGATGTCAATGAAATTT
This sequence comes from Sinotaia quadrata, assembly GCA_028829895.1. NCBI lineage: Eukaryota > Metazoa > Mollusca > Gastropoda > Architaenioglossa > Viviparidae > Sinotaia > Sinotaia quadrata. The sequence goes on from CM054184.1 coordinate 37,589,116, forward strand.
TCCGTGATTTGGGTGCTATGATAAGTGAACAGGGTGAAATATTAAGTAAGTATTGTTATGTACAAATGTAGTATATTAGATTTTAGCAGTTCTTTAGTAAATTGTGTTTTGAATTTCTGACATCAGACAATGGTGTCCTAATTAATTTATCAACACATGAGCAAACATGCATCTCCTTGTCCATAAATATATACAAATGAGAACAAGTTTTCCAGTTTGTAAACATATAAATATTTTTTCTACTTTACAAACATATTAATGCATAAACATGCTTCCCAGTTCATGTTCATGCTCATAGCTTGTATATATATGTAAATCCTTCCAGTGCATATACATATTTAAAGATAAACTCCTTCCACTGCATAAAATATATAAATGTAAACACCTTCTTGTTCATAAATATTTACAAATTTAAATATCTTCCTGTTCATAAACATGTGTAAATGTAAACATTTCTAGTTCATAACACAAATAAATGCAAACTTCTCCCTGTTCATAAATATATATAAATGTAAACATCGTTCTGTTCATAAACAAATATAAAGACACATATTTCCCAGTTCATAACATATATAAATGTAAACATTTTCCGCTTCATAAACATAAATAAAAGTAAACAACAGCCAGTTAACAAATATATATAACTGTAAACACCAAGAACATAAGTAAATATCTTCCACTTCATAGACATGAATAATTGTAATGAAATCTTAGTCCAAAGACGTGTAAATACCTGTCTTTCATTTCATATGCATGTATAAATGTAAGGAAATCCTAGTGCATAAATGTCTTCCACAACATAGATTTATAAATGTAATGAAATCCTTGACCATTTGCATATGTAAATATCTTCCAGTTCATATAAATGTAATCAAATCCATATCTATAAACATGCATAAATACTTTCCAGTTCACAGATATTATAAATGTAATCAAATCCTAATTCATAAGCATAGATAAATGTCTCTTGTTTTTAAACCTTTATAAATATAAACTTCTCCCTGTTCATCAAAATAAACATCAGTGTTAACTTCTTCCTCTTCACACATAAAAATGTAAACCTTCTCAGTTCATAAACATCTACCAGTGTAAAATATTCTCCAGTTCATAAACTTTTATAAATGTAGTCTTTTCCTATTACATAAACATATACATTTGAACATCTCCCCGCTTATTAACATGTAAGCATTTTCCAGTTCACAAACTCAAGTAAAGGTCTCCTAATTCCTGAACATGTATAAATATAAACATTTCCAGTTGATAGCCATAAAACTGCAAACATCTTCTAGTTCATAAGATAATGTTAAACATTCCTAGTGTGTAAACATATATATAAATATTACCACCTCCCAGTTCATAAACATATTTGACTGTAAACATCTCCCACTTCATAATGCAAATAAGTATTAACATCTCCCAGTTCATATAAAAAATCACAATAATAAATATATTTACTTTTTGAATTGGAAGACATTGATATGCAGATTAGTAATTATTTATAAACACAATTAAGAAAATCGTGATAATATTATATAAAAACAATTAAAGAACAATATGATATGAAAATTTTAAAAAATTATATGACAACATATTAAAAAGCCATTGATACGTGAAAACCTTTCTTATGAAAACTTGATTTTAAATTAATGCAATTAGAAAAACAACATATTATATGAAAATAATTTTAAAAACTCAGCATGATATTTTATTAGAACAAGCATGATATTTATCATATGAAGTCAGTCAAAAAGAACAAAACATGATATTATTCGAAAACAAGTAAAAGAAACATTATAATATATTATTTGAAAAGTTTAAAAAGAAACAATACATTAAATGTACACAGTTCTAAAAAAATGATATATGAAAACAATTTGTAAAAATCCCCATAATATTAAAAATAATTTTTAAAGACAACATGATATTATATGGAAACAATTAAAAAACGACATATATGAAACAATTTAAAAGCATGATAATATAAAAAAAAAACACGATATTAAGCAACAATTCTTTTGTGCATTTTTATTTATTAGAAGATATAGAAAATAATTAATGAGGTAACATGCATTTTTGTTATAGAAAACTACAGGAAATAGTTAATTATTTAAAATGTTTGTTTATAGAATACTACAGATTAATTAATTAATGAGTCACATTTATGTATTTTTAGGAATAGAAATGTACATAATATAATTAATGAGCTAACATAATGGCATTTGAAGTTGCTTGCTGCCTTAGTAATTGCTTTTGATGTATTTGAGTGATGTCTCAGATTGTTTGTGTTTGTTTAAAGATACAATCAGAATTTCAATATCCGACTTAATGATATTTTCTGCACCCTGAAAGGTTTACTAATATGTTTTGTAGATGACATCGAAACCAATGTAGAAAGAGCCCACTCCAATGTTGAAACTGGCAATGAACAGCTGGTGAAGGCTGCAGATTACCAGGTAATTGCTTCTGCCCCTTTTTGTATTTGTGCTACAGATAGTTGTCTCCACATTGTAAAATTGTGCTGCAGGTAGTAAAGTTATCTCCCTCTTGCGATCTAGTGCTACAGATTGTATAGCTATCTTTCACTTGCAGACTTGCGCAACAGGTAGTAAAATAATTTCCATCTTGTAGACTTGTGATACAGAGTATAAAGTTTTCTCCCCCTCATGCACATAAAAGATAGTAGAGCTAGAAATCTTTTGAACAATTACCTTTATCTTAAGTTAGTTTGAGAGGTAAAAATTGAAAATGTCAGAATAGAAAGTCATACTCTGATAAGATTTATCAGGACAGTAATTGTACTCACAGGCACAGTTTTAAGTACCTTGTGCAAAATATTTCAGTGTATTACTTTTGTTTCTTTTTTTTTGATAGTTGGTACACTACTTATATTGCTAAGTTAGCTAACATGAATAGTTTAGTAAACTCTTAACGACCTTTAAGCCTTTAGATCAGTGGTCTCTAACCTTGTGGCCAAGAACAGATTCAAATTTTTAGAAGAGTGTCGCATGTACCAACAATTTTTCAAAGCGTATTTTGCATTAGACATTTTAAATAACACTTGGCAATTACTCTTTCATTATTACTATTCGAATTTGCTCTTTTTGAATCTGGACGATATATTAAGTAGTTTTACAAAATAAATATCCCTAACAGTCTTCATCTTATTTATTTTTTTAACATGTGGTCAAAATATATTTATTAGTCTTACTTTAACATAGATAGCCAGTTATGGTTAATTAAAAATATTCTTTGTATTGTTATATGTGTCTGGATTTCAATAAGCCAGCAAACAAATATGAAAAATATTAAATATAAGTTTTATTGTTACTTATATCTGGATTTCAATAAACAAACACATGAAAAAGTTACATACAACTTTTAATCATAATTATTTAATTTATACTTGCTTTTAATTATTTAGTAGACTAGTAAAAAAATAAAAATGTTGGAAACATTCCCAAGTTCAACAAAAAGATAAGAAAACTTTGTATTATTTCTTTGTTTTAGAATTCGAAATAAATTTAAAATAATACTTTTAAGATTCCTTAGTATGTCTATAATAGTAATTGTAATTTAAATTTTAAAAATCCATTGATAATTACAGTCGCTTTAAATATTTTAGTATTCTTGTTAAAAAAAAAAAAAAATGATGCCGAAATTTTTAAAATCCATTGATAATTACAGTCACTTTTATTTTTTTTAGTACACTGACCCATTCAATTATCAGAAGCTTGAGTGAAAGAAGATTTAAGGTTAAATTTTAAACCACAGCCTCATCGCTCATGTGGGCTTATGTTTGTTTTCTTTAGACAAATAATTAGTCACAGTTAATAGTTGTTGACTATACATTTTGAGTAATCTTAAACATTGCTTAACTTTCCATTTGTATATTAGATTTTTGTAACATTTTAAAAATAATAATAATCAGTATTTTTAAGATGGAAAATAATTTTTTATCAGTTAAATAGTTGATTTTAAAAAAGTACTTTTCTTTACAATGTTTGTGTTGCTTCTGTTTATGCATTTGAATAGTACCATTTTATCAATATTGATTTACTGTTAGAATACTTTTGATTTTGACTTTTAATATTTCCATTCAGTTTGTTTGTTGTCTGGTTTTTTTTATATATATTATATATACATAAATATTTTTAATGTTGTCTTTTAATTTGTTACTTTAAAATTCATATTATTTTGTTTTTTTTTCTTCACCAGAGAAAATCAAGAAAAAAGATGTGTTGTCTTCTGGTTTTATTTCTGGTTATTGCGGTCATAATAACAATCATAATTGTCGTGTCAGTCAAAAAATCTTAGTCTTGTTATCATTGAGGGTGTTTTATTGTTGTTCTTGTGTGCAATGGGATCAGCTTGAGGTAAAAGTCAGTAATTATTATGGTTATTATAGAAATGCACATTGATAGGTCATAAATTCTTCATTAATTAGCATAAACTTTCAATCATTTTCTAAAAGACTTATTGTAAAAATTAAATTAAATTGTTAAAAAAAAAATTCTTCTTTAATACTATGTGTAAACCTTTTTTGAAAAGATCCAGAATTAACTCGAGAGGTAATTGCAGAGTTAGAAAAATCTAGGGAGCTTTTTCTTAAAGTTAGGTTACTTTTTAGATTCTACTTTTAAGATGGGTGTCCTATCCTTCTGGCACCTTTAAATTAATGTTCTTTTTGTATTATGATTTTTTTTTATGTGTACTAAAACCCAGTGTGGTGAATTCTCCTCAGATACTTATCAGATTATGAATTAAAATTTACTGTGATCATTTATTTATATCCTACCAAGAACTGGTCATGGTGCTTTAAATCATTTCTAATCTGATTGTAAATCATAGTGTTTCTTTTTAAATTTCTCAAGATCATTGCCTCAAAACAAAACTTAATGAAAAGATGAATGAACTGGCTGTGATTGCTAAATAATGATGCTTAAGTATTGGTGTTAATGTTAGACTGTTGATTAATTATTTGTGTTAAATTGTGAGTGAATCAGCATTTTATTACACACAGTGCTCCTTTGTACTTTCATATTGTTTTAACATATGGGTAGATTTTGATACCCATTTTAAAAGGAATACCCAAGAATCACTTGAAAAAAGCCTAGGCTATGAAGTTGTTTTTTGTCACACTAGAAAGGATACACTGTTACTGTGATAAAAATACACTAAATGCATAATGAATGGATAAAATCTTGTAAGTTTTGCATCATTAGTTTTTGTTTTGTGAAATGTAAAAGTGATGTAATAGAAATATATTTATTTTTAATTTATTTTAAGAATATAGGCAACAGACATTAATTTTAAGGACTTAATTTGGTCATTTTGCTGCTTAACCACTAATTTCGATTTTAATGAACTGTTCTTGCAAAAAAAAAAAAAAAAAAAAAAAATTGCACATGACTCCTTTGATTGTGCAAGCTGAAACATTTTTATGGTGGAGAAAGAGCCTAAAGTAACAAATTACATTAGAAAATATGTCACATTAGTAGAAATTGAACCTTTAAAGAATAATTTCATATTGAGTAATTTACTATGTTTGTGTGTCAGATGAAATGCCTGGCTTTCAAAAATTTCAGACATTCCATATACAGGCAGAGTATGTCCAGAAATCCTAGCCAACAGAAGCTCTGTACTTCATAAATTTTTGGCTAACAGAAATACTGTACTTGCACAATTTATAAATTTTGAGTGAGGCTATGTACATTTCATACAGAAATTTCCAAATAGCAGGTTTCTATATAGTTTATACAGAAATGTCCATTTCCTGTGAGGTCTCAATATATTTGATAATTTCCAATTAGTCAAAGCTCTGTATGTCTGTATTTCATACACTCTATATTAGCAGAGGGAAATGTAAATATTGTGTCATTATTCATATTCGTGAGAAAATGTATATTTTTAATAATAATAAAAAATAATAATATTAAATACCAGTCTGTATCTCACTATAAAAACGGTGTGTTTGGGCAATTCTATAAAGTGCATTTCACTGTAAAGAGAGAGAGAGAGAGTGGGTGGCAATTCTGTAAAGTGCATTTCACTGTAAAGAGAGAGAGAGAGTGGTAATTCTGTAAAGTGCATTTCACTGTGTAAAGAGAGAGTGGTAATTCTAAGTGCATTTCACTGTGTAAAGAGAGAGTGAGTGGTAATTCTGTAAAGTGCATTTCACTGTAACGAGAGAGAGAGAGTGAGTGGTAATTCTGTAAAGTGCATTTCACTGTAAAGAGAGAGAGAGTGGCAATTCTGTAAAGTGCATTTCACCGTAAAGAGAGAGAGAGAGTGAGTGGTAATTGTGTAATGTGCATTTCACTGTAAAGAGAGAGAGAGTGAGCGGTAATTCTGTAAAGTGCATTTCACTGTAAAGAGAGAGAGAGTGGCAATTCTGTAAAGTGCATTTCACTGTAAAGAGAGAGAGAGAGTGAGTGGTTTATCTGTATGAAGTGTATAGGTAAACTTTGGAACCATTTGAAAAACAGCATACAAATACATACATTGGCATATGAAATCTCACATGCAGGATATTACACATGTCTTTATTAATTAAAACAAATGTCTGTTTGTACCCCCATGGGTGCAAAATAGTGCTAATGTACTGATATATGTGAATTGACTTTGAAACTAGAGTCATAAATTGACTTTGAAATTAGTCATAAGTTCCATTTTGTTTTCTTTCTTTTTGAATGCCAGCATAGTAGAATGATTTTACATACTGTGTTACGTGTCCAGTATTTATTTAGAGACCCTGTTCAGGAAATTTAGAATTCTAAATTAAACAATTTAAATTAATTCTCTCCGTTATTCTGAACAGATTGGCTGCTCAAGCCTATCCTTCAATCTCAAAGAAAATTGCGTCTAGTAGTTCAAGACATACAAATTCACAGACAGATAAACTTGCGTACAAAGCACAGTTTGGGAATCGTTAAAACTCTTATAAATAATTATGCATTCAAATTCTCATTCAGCTCATTCGCCCCCACCAAAACCTGAGAAAATTGGTCTATATGCATAAAAATCCAACTACGAATAAGATGTTTTAACAAGATAAAAGAATTTAATAAATTTAAAACAATAACAAGTTAATCAAAGGTAGACGACATTTAGTCTCCTAAACTATGCTATTGAGTGCGTTAAAGTCACAAATGCTGATATAGGTATTGAAACAAGATCACTGAGCATAGCACTTAGCTTCACATGTGGCGTCATTGTAGACCACGCGGTCCCCACAGTTCAAATGGTTCTGGACACAGTCTCTCAACTGATAATGTCTCATCAGTGCACCTTCCCCCAGATTTAGGTTATGCCAGTCGTCCACTCGACCTTCAGGCAACAGGTGGTGTACTTTATGATGACGTATCAACAAGATACGAAGGCAAGAAGCAGTACTTGTAACAGGCAAGTAAAGCCAAAGACAAAGACAAAGAAAAAGGGAAAGCCCGCTCTGGAAATAAAATAATCCCTATGAGCGATGCTTTACGTTTTCACAATCCAACGCACGTGGTTGACAATAATGCACATAGTTTACTCCTTGACTTATTGTGTCTTTACAAATATAATTATATGTTTATGAAGAAAGATACAATATAGTCCGCATGTGCGTTACAATTAACATTCACATGAACATATGAATTCCCAAAACATTTATGTTACGCAAAAATGGAATTCATATAAAAGAAAATCAGTTACAATTCAAAATTACGCATGTGCGCTTTACAAATTACAACAAAATTATATGCAGAAATGAATTTGAATTATTACAAGGAATTTTGCAACGTGCACAGACGTTCTGCGACACAAAAATCAAATTAAAGGTTTTATAAATTAAAAAGTTAATTTATATACAATGTAACATTTGACTTAGCCACATTCTTATCAAGCCACGTGTTTGGAGGAGATTGCAATATTTTTCCTGCACAAAACACATACATAAACTCACACAAGAAAATCATAAAATAGAAATACAATTAATATTTTAAGAAGTTGATGTGTTACCTTCTTACGCAGACAATAGTCAGACAGTGGACTTACGTATTTCTTCGTATCGACTACACGGAATACAGATGGCTGAGACGCTTGTGTCGGTCAGCGGCTTTCCTCGTGAAGTGACTAAAGCAGCACGCGGTGACGTATTTAAGAAAGCATAGGAATTTATGGCGCGAATGATCACGTGGTGACGCTAGATTCAACCTACAGTTCGGCTATTGTCTGAATGTTGCTTAACATGGAATGAATTCTCCCTTACCTATGAATAGGCGAAACACAGTAGAGCATATCGGTACTGGCTCTAACAAAGAAACTTCATTCGAAATAGCAAATTTAAAATTTGAAGAATTGGGTTAAGAGTTCATGACATGATTTTATCTTGACTCTATCACATACTGAAATCCATGCATTCAACATAAAACACTCTACATGCACTATTTTTGGGATTTAAGCACCTTTAAACTTGGAATTATTTGTGTTTGCAAACAAAGACAGTTTATTTTATTCATAAATATATCATTTTATTACTTATTATTATTTTCTATTTACTTTGTTTAATGAAAAGGTTAATCTTGTAAAAAAAAAAATATTATAAATTGAAAAAACACGGCTGAAAGTGCAAACAAGTTTTGCCTTTGTCAACATTATGTTCTGTCTACCCATTGTATTTTAATCCCTTGAGTGCCTCGGTATACTGGTACACATCAAATTTGAACAGTTTGGGTCAGGGGGTAGAGAACGATGACTACATGAAAGGGGAGGTAACTTTACCAAAAAATGCTATATTATTACGTTCTTCCTGTTCTTTTGTTTCATTTTAGACTTAAGCAGAGTAGTATTGGGAGGCAAATGACATCTGTCTGGATAGAAGTTAAAATGTTTTAAAAACTCATCACTAAAACAAATAGCAGGGGTTAACAAGTGGGGAAAAAAGAGTGCAACAGCAACATTGTGCTTGTCAACTTTAATAAAATAATTAAACCAGACTTTTCCTCTTTATTTAAAAATAATAAGATATATATTTAAACCTCCAGTTTTAGACATAACTCTTTTTCTGTATTAGTTTCTGCAATTATTTATTGTTCATACACTATCACACACCTGTAGTTTCTGTAATTTTTTACTGTACATACCCCCACCACACACCTGTTTGGAAGCCGAAAGCGCCCCCTACATAGCAAGCAAGTAGATTCTGTAGTTCCTATACATAGTTACTGTCTGTACCCCAGCTCAACTGTAGTTTCTATCTTGGACACTGTACCCCAACACAACTTTAGTTTCTATACCTGGACACTGTACTTCAACACAACTGTAGTTTCTATACCTGGACACTGTACTTCAACACAACTGTAGTTTCTATACTTGGACACTGTACCCCAACACGACTTTAGTTTCTATACCTGGACACTGTACTTCAACACAACTGTAGTTTCTATACCTGGACACTGTACTTCAACACAACTGTAGTTTCTATACTTGGACACTGTACTTCAGCACAACTGTAGTTTCTATACTTGGACACTGTACTTCAACACAACTGTAGTTTCTATACTTGGACACTGTACTTCAGCACAACTGTAGTTTCTATACTTGGACACTGTACTTCAACACAACTGTAGTTTCTATACTTGGACACTGTACTTCAACACAACTGTAGTTTCTATACTTGGACACTGTACTTCAACACAACTGTAGTTTCTATACTTGGACACTGTACTTCAACACAACTGTAGTTTCTATACTTGGACACTGTACTTCAACACAACTGTAGTTTCTATACTTGGACACTGTACTTCAGCACAACTGTAGTTTCTATACCTGGACACTGTACCCCAACACGACTTTAGTTTCTATACCTGGACACTGTACTTCAACACAACTGTAGTTTCTATACTTGGACACTGTACTTCAACACAACTGTAGTTTCTATACTTGGACACTGTACTTCAACACAACTGTAGTTTCTATACTTGGACACTGTACTTCAGCACAACTGTAGTTTTGTATACTTGGACATTGTACGTATGCTTTCTCAATGCTTGCTAACATTTTAATATTTTTAAGCCTTTCACCTCTCCCCACAAATATTATTTTGAAACTTTGCTTACATTCCAAAATTAACTATTTACTTTTGATTTAATTGTAATTTAAAGTTGAAAGTGCACAGGAAGAACTTCAATATTTGAACTTTCAATGTCAAATATGCATTTATATATCTTTTCTGCTTTCTCATGTCTACTACTTGACCAAGATTACCGATATACATATTATTTTCACTGCCTTTGCACAAGAAATGTAATCTCATTTGGCAGATTATAAGAGTGTTGTAAGACTCTTTACTCAATAATAATAGGCCTTTTACTGTCATATAATGTTTCTGCAGGTGGAAATTCTTACTAAAGGAGTAATAAAAGTCAATCTTTTATTTATATTTAACAAGCCCTAACCCACCCACCCCCATCCACCCACTATTACTCCAACATAAAATTTTAATATATGTGTATAATCCCAACAATCGAATACACAACTTATGAATATAATCAAAAGAGCATTGACATTTACATCACTTCACAACAATGTTTGATTAAATGTTAGAAAACTCATTCAATTATCCTAGCATAGACATCAGCAGTCAAATTAACCTATATATATATAATCATGGTCATAGATATGGTTTCATTATAGGAATGAGAGTGGAGTTTCAGAGATAATTATAGTCATTGTACATAACCTTTTCAATGAGGAAGACAAGCATATTCTTTATCTTAGTTGTTATTTTAATTTCTGTACTTATAAAAATATCATCATGTGCAGGTACCTGAAGGTCATGTCATGTTGACATTTAATAAATTAAGCACAACAATTAAGTTTAAAAATAGGGACAGGCAAATTTACTCTGTCACAATTCTGTGACAATGGAATATTGTTGACATTAAATATTAGGAGATTGTATACAATAAGTGTTAGATTCCATATATTTTCTAGAAAGTTCAATTTAATCACTTAAATATACAAAAATATTTATTACTTCCAAATATTGAAAACAAAATAATTATAAAAATGTCTAATAAAATTTATTAGATATGATTCTATAATTACAACTAGTATATAAATATTTTAAACCAAGGTGCTGTGTCATTTTTATGAAAAGGCTACCACTAACTACTTATCAGGACTTGGAGCCTTGAGGGTGAAACGAAGTGTAAAATAGTTTACACAAGCCCCGAGGGTGAAACAGTTAAGAGTATAAACACCACTACTAACACAGGCAATAAAAGCATTCCTTAGATAACAGTGTCAATGCTTAAAATTCTAGGCACGAAGAAACTCTTTATAAAAACAGTTAGTGCTTTATCAGTATTTACAAATAACTGCATACGCCATCGCAAAACTGCGATTAATGCAATGTGTTTGTATAATGCCGTGTATCATTAAAGCCTGTTGGTGGTGATCATTGCAAATACTAGTCTCAGCCTCTATGAAACAACAACAACAACAAAAATATAGTGCTGATTAGTTGGTATTAGCGTTGTAAGATTACTTTTCAGTCTCGCGACAAAATCACGACTTGTAATATACGCGCAGCCCGTTTGTGAACCCTGGATTAGTATTAAGTCGGAAGCGTGTACACCTCGTCAATGCCGTGTGAAAACCGAACTGTGGAGGTCTGAATCCCCCAACAATTCGGATTTCAGTTTCAGGCATAAAGGGATCGGTATACCAGCAAACAACTTGTCGAACAGGTAAGCAAGGTAAGGACAAAATGAGAAGCACACAATCCACGAGCCAGGCTCAGTCATTTAGATTTGATCGAATATGGACATCGTATTCGAAATTAATTTAGATCCGGATTGACAGTTATGGTTGGTTTGCTCGTTTGTGCATCGTTACTGTTGCTGTTTCTTCCACCTTATGTCAGTGAGAGCGTGACTAGTTCTCTAAAGTCAGTGAGAGCGTGACGAGTTCTCTAAAGTCAGTGAGAGCATGACTAGTTCTCTTATGTCAGTGAGAGCATGACTAGTTCTCTAAAGTCAGTGAGAGCATGACTAGTTCTCTTATGTCAGTGAGAGCATGACTAGTTCTCTTATTCAGTGAGAGCATGACTAGTTCTCTAAAGTCAGTGAGAGCATGACTAGTTCTCTAAAGTCAATGAGAGCATGACTAGTTCTCTAAAGTCAGTGAGAGCATGACTAGTTCTCTTATGTCAGTGAGAGCATGACTAGTTCTCTTATGTCAGTAACAGCATGACGAGTTCTATTCTACTTTCTAGGAAGTGGCAGCATGACTGGTTGTAATATATCAGTGACAGTATGAGCGGCTGTCTTATGTCAGTGGCAGCATGACTAGTTCTTTTATATCAGTGACAGCATGTCTAGTTCTTTTTGTCATTGACAGTCTGACTATTTCTGTCTGTCAGTGACAATGTGATTGACTTTCTGCATGTTATAGAATGGAAGACTGAAAGTAAGTCACAAGTCCGAAAGTGTGCATTGCATCTATGTTTGCTATGTAAATTTTTCCTCCATATTTCTGGTGTGAGGGTGGTCTCTTGTGGTTTTTACATGACTCTCTTCTTGCACTGTCTGTCATTGTTCAGCCACAACCTGTTGCCCATGCATCTCATTATATTGAATGTACACCTTGTTACATTGAATATGCTCCCCTTACATTGAATATACACCACTTACAAAGAATATACATCCCTCAAATTGTACACATACACACACACACACACACACACACACATCCTTAGTTTAATATACACCCCTTACATTGTATATATACACCCCTTAAATATGCCCCTTAACATTTACATTGAAATATTAAAGCACTGCCTTGGTACCTCCTTATTTTCTTCCTTGTTTTGTTTGCTTAACGTTAGCTGTTGCTAAATGGGAATCATCCACTTTGATGATCAATTGATATAATTGATGATAAGGATGGTAAGAGTATAGAAAAAACTTGTAGTAAAATCTTTCCCTTTCTTCTTTAGGGCCAGAAAAGTCTGCCATAATGTTTGGAATTGGAATCTGTCCCTTGCTTCTGCCAGTGTTCCTGGTGATAGTGTACATAATTTTGATCTTTTGGGTATTAAGCATTAGACGTTTTTAAAGTGTAAGCATCATCACTGACTAATCAGTTGTATCAAGATACAATAAGATACAACAGACTCCAAACAAATGATCAAATTGCAGTGGGCAGCAGCAAATGAATATTTTTTTCCAAAATGGATAATTTTTGCCAAGGTGCAACAGGACACAAAATAATGATTCAGTTTTATATTTTGCCAAGATGCATCAGACCACTAAAAAACATGGAATGATATTTGAGAATTGAGACAACAACAATAAATGTGTATTTGTCTGTGTCTGAGATGGGAAAACACTGTGAAGAAATGACATTTTTTTCTTTCCTAAGATGTAGCAAGACACCAAATGAAAAGACACATGAATGAATTCACATCTTTGTCCTATTTGTTATCTGTTCAGAATTTCAGACTACATACAAAAAAAGAATCCACTGAAATTATCATCTTTTAAAGACTGCACTTAATAATTCATGGATGCATTATCATACTCTTAATTTTTTCCATCAACTTCCACAAATCTACAGAACTAGTTTACAATCCATGGTTAGTTCACATAGATCATCTTCCTCAAACCCACAGGACTAGTTTATAGTCCATGGATATTTTATCATTGGTCAATGCTCTACGAATCCAGTGAAATAAATTAGCTTTCTCAGTCTGCAAATCTAGTGTCATTAATTAGAAAAGTGCAGTTGACAAATCTGTTAATGAATGAATCATGTTCATACCTAGAAGACAAGCATCAATGGAGGTTTCTTCATTAAACTGACCACAACAGATCCCATTAATGGAACACCTTTCTCATTCCTTCAAGATTAGCACCCATCACATGTCCATTAATCATCACAAACACAAACCAGTTTTACAACTGCACAGGGACAGATCATCTTCCTGACACTGACAAGACAGATATCTCAGGCTGATTTCAGTGTCATTAATCAGCAGAATATGGCAGACAACAATTAAAGGATACCTTCCTCTCAGGACAGGACAATACCATGCCGACAGATATCTTCCTCACATCTGGACAACAACAGCAATTCCGCATAAATGAATATCTTCATCTTCAAGAAGACTAGTAACTCTTCTATAGACATTTTATTGTGATCACTGTAGTAGAAGAGACCACATCATATGATACAACGGATGACAGCATATCTGATTCAAAAGACCATAACAATGGACTGCAACATGTGAGATACAACAAACCACAGTATGAGATACATCACATGACAACACATAATACAACAACATATGTAATAGGACACACCAAGATGTGTGATGCAACATAAAAACATGTGATTCTTCACACCATATATGTGATACAACAGATCACAACATATGTGATTTAACAGAAAACTATATACATAATACAAGAGATCAAACATAGGAAATACAATGTACATGTGCAAAAGAACACCCTACAATATATATACTGTATAATAAAACAAATTCTTACATATGCAATATAACAGAAAACAACATATGAAGTATAGCAGACTACAACATGAATGATATAACACACTACAACATAATGAGATACAACATACCCACAACATATATGATAACACACCCTCAGCATGTAACACACCACGCCTTAATAAAATATACCACACCCACAACAAATGTGATATAACACACCACAACATATATGATACAAAAATTACAACATACCACAATATATGTGATATAGCACATCACAAAATATGCAACACTCCACAGCATAGAGATACAACAGACTACCACATATCTATCTATTCATTACAACTCGCCACAACATATATGATAAACACACCACAAAATACGCAGTAGAATGCATCACAACCTTTGAGATACAATACACTATAAAATGAAATGCAATAGACCGCGTGATGAAACACACCATGCCATTTGAGTCACAACAGAACACACCATTAGGTGTTACAAACACACAAAATCTATGAGAGATGACAAACACAAACATGTCAATATAAATGAATCTGCATCTTCCTAAATGATCTACACAGCTTAAATCCATTTAAATTTTGTGACACAAATCAGCAAAAGTTCTAATGCACTAATGACTGCCAGCTTACTGTACATGGGTAAACTGTCATGGTGCCATAATGGCTGGTGGTGAATAGAATTAAGGAGTCTTAGTGTGCTAATTAAACTATTTCATCATATAACTCAGAATCTCTTTTATTTAAGGATTAAAAGGAAATCTCAATTCAGCAGACCATTTTTTTCTTTACCACCATTGTGAGGTGAGGGTCCACAATCCTACATGCTTAGAAATGATACACATATATAAAGACTATTAATACACAGCTTTAGAGATGATTAGGGTTGTACTGAACTGAAATGTTGAAATGTTTAATTAAATTATTGTTTTCAACATAGCAACTCAGCGAAGAATGACAATGCAATTTTAATTTTATCTCAAACATTTTAACTCATCAATTATTTAATTTTTTTTTACTTTCTTATTTTATACTATGCCAAAATAGAAATAACATTTCAAATATAGAACAGAATTTCATTAAAATTGAACTAAATCTAGGTCATTAAACCATAATTGATTTTATTGTTTACACTTCTGTGGGAGGGTCTTTGGTCACTGTTCCTGTCATTCTGACCTATTTCTCACAAAATTATTTGCATCACCATATTTATGTGGACTTTTTATAAGCTAATGCATAATAAAAATTGCATACATCAAAAGAGAATATTTTACACAAGAGGCTGCTTCCATATCAACATCAGTTTAATGCAGGAAGACTTACATAATGGATTTCAACATAGCAAAAATGCATTAAGAATATAACATTAATTGTCATTTCTGGCCAAACATTAATCATTATACATTGTTCTTAAATAATTATACATTCATGCAAATATAAAATGATTCATTTACTAAATTTTATAATAAACTAATTATCAAACAGATCATATGTTGTTGATCATTTATACATTGAATGGACATAGAGCATGTTACAACTGTATATAATATAGTTTTTTATTTTTATCTCACCTGATAGAGTGAACCTTGGCAAAAATTGTAAATGAATATTTATTTGAAGCTTAATTGCTTGGTGGAGGGGGAAATATGCTGTTGATAAGCGTAATTCAAGTTTAATTAACTCTTTAATCCACAATTAATGAGTAACAAATAAACATTTTCTGATTTTCCTTGTTTGGAACTGAATAATTGATTTTTGGTTAATGTTCATTTCTGGAATTTTGTAGACAATACTTGTTTGGAATTGGAGAGGTCATTCATATCAAATGCCGGAGTTTGTTTAGTTTTTTAAAACTGTGCACATTAACCTGCAGAAGTTTACAGTAAATATGGTAATTAGCCAATGCACTAGTCAAACTGATTCTGAAATTTTAAACCCTGGAACATTCCTAACCATTTTCAAAAGAATGTTATCCTGTCTTAAATATTTAATGTGCATTTGTTTGGTTTCTACTCACAGATTAATAAATACTTTAATCTTGTCTTTGCCAGGCGAGATCTTGTAGATCATTTGTCAATGTATTAATTTGAAAAACCCCAAACATTATCAGATCTCTTCCCAACAGATTAGCAATTGACTTTATTTTGAGGCTTTTAAACAGAGCATTATTTACTTGTAAATAGAAAACTATTGGGTTCTAAGTGGATCATCATGTACTCATACATTGAAAGCTATTTACTTTTAATGGAGAATAAATATACTTTTTATATTTGTTTAATTCTGTGAAAGAATCTTAGGAGTCTTGCCTTTTGGCTCACTAGTTTTAGATTATAATTTTCCAAGTTCAATTACTTATTAATAATAATGGAACATTCTCTCCCCCCCCCCCAATTTTAAAAGATTTTAACTGCATCTCTTCTTACAAATCAAAGTAGTGGCTTCATTAAAATATTAAAAAATATAAAAAATGGAAGGCATTTTCTTAAAGATGAATAACTATATTTAATCTGTAACACTCTCTTTTAAATACATTAAATGCCTTTTGTCTGCAATATATTTTAAATGGAAGAATGATAGGAATTATGCTTTCATCTGAACTTGTGTTTCTATGATAGTTATACAATTTGCAGGCAGAGTAAATGAAGACTGCATGGGTATGATGCCCCTTTGTTGAATTTAATTCCACAATCCCATAACTTCTATTTGTTATTTTAATTTTATTTTGAAATGCGGAGTTCTTATTTATAAAAGAGTAGAGAATAGAATTTTTTTTATACTGACTCATTCGTCCAGCTATGACAATTTTTTTTCTTTTGAAAAAGGCATTACTTACATTTTAGAAGTTATACAACTACATATCTTGGCTGTCTCCAATAAATAGCATGACTGCTAAGTGTTAAATAAAGCATACATGCAGTTATATATATATCTTTTAGTTTTAACATGTTTACTAAACAAATACTACAAAAACTCTTTTAGCTACATAGAAAAAGTTGCCTGATAAGAACCAAGCAAGTTTAGTTTCCAGATACAATCATTAGAAAGTGTAAACTGTTTTTAAAATATCACAGTACTTTATATTTCCATATGGGAGACACGAAATTAAACTATGAGCATACAATATATAAACACTGAACTTACTTTCTCAAAAAAATATAATTTACAAATAACCAGACAGAGTTCAAGTGCCACAATCTTATAAGCACAATCAAGAAGAGAGTTATCTTTTCTTCAAGCAACAGAGTTGCCTTTTCTTCTGGGAAGTATTCAGCAGTAAGACAGAAGGAAGCACATTGATAATGCAAGCATGCATACACTTGCTTAGTTATGTGGCCTGAAGAAACCATTAACACATTTTATTTTACCTTTAGCTTGATCAAACTGAATTTAGTTATACAGGCTGCTTTTCACCTGAAGTCACTTTGTTGTTTTTAAAGACTATTATGTTCCACAGTCAATCATTTCAATTCCCACATTTGTGCAAATACTGAACAGCACTGCTATTAAACACTTTTGTGAAGCAAACTCCTTGCCTGACAGGATTTGCCTTGTTCTATTCTTATAAAAAATCAATCACAGGTTACCTTTTTCTTACATGGTCAGTCGTCATTCCAAGATGGCAGTTTTCATCAACAATTCTTATGCCTGCATTGAGTATTTCTAGAATGAAACATAAAATTTCATCACACTGAACAGAAATCAAGAAATTCTTTGTAATTAGAAACATGAAAGATACTGTAATTCTGATGCTTGAACTCTTACACTCTGAGGTATTGTTCAGGTGATAGGATCCTGAATGGAATGATAACTTCATAGTTTGAGCCATTTTGTGTGCAGTGTCATTTGTTTTAGTCCCATGATATTCTGATCAGGTAATAAAATATTTACATAGTATCAAATTTGGATCTGTGCAGCCTGATCCATGTGACAAAGTGTCATGCAGTTCAATTATTTTGCAAAAATGATTGACCATGGGACAACTATATGAGAAAAATTTTACATATTTTCAGTTTCCTCTTTCTCCTGAAGATTTTTCACATGAAGGATAAGTTTTATTTGCTTAAATTTTCAAAACCGACTGGGGAGGGGAGAACTCTTGAGACCTTCAGGTGCTGATTCTGTTGCTGGGCCATCTGTTGTCTGCGTCGCTTGATTTCCTCTTGCAGACGCTTGTACTCTGGGTGGTTCAACTTGTAGGTCAGCTTCCACAAGTGTGGTTGTGAGCGTGGTATGTACCGCTGACCAAACATGTCCGTCTTGAGACCAATGGGTGGAGGAGTGGGAGGAGGTGTTGCCAAGGGAACAAACTGTTGCACATAACGCTTGTAGTTTTCAGGAGGAAGAATATTTCCTGTATTGGAGGAATATACAGAATTCTCATTGTAGGTCTGTATCTTATTCAAATGAAAATATTTTAAATCTGTAATGTAGATTTTGCAGCCTGAACAGTGTGAATGGATTATAAAAATCTGGGAGAGAGATATATTTTATATGTAATTAATCCTTTCAAGAAAGCTGCAGTTTAATTTGGCTGCATGTATTATACATTTATATGCACTTCTAATCTCACTCGTCTTCATGATGAAGAATTACATATATACTAACATCTGAAAACTGCAGCTACAGACACCCAGTGGCTTAAATATAAACTAGAGGTTGGTATGTTGTTGATGTTGCTACTGATGACAGTTTTTTTTTATGTTGATAAAGAAGAGGAAAACTTCATGCTTATACTTTAATTTCTATTACCATTGCTTGTTTTGCTTGCATATGATATTTTGTACAAGTGAAATCTCTTGCTATTTATGCTTTTTTTATAGCAATTTTCTGCATTTGTGGTTCCATTCCTACACCGAGACTTTCACAGTTTTCTATTATTCCCACCCTGCATAAGGTGCAGTCAGAAGTATTTTATCAGACTTTTGAAAGCACAACTTTCATGTGCTAACAACCCCTCTAAAGATTTCACAGTATTTTAATGCATATTTTATTTGTTTTACACTTATGTAATGTACTGAATCTCTTGTACATTAATTTATTAGAAAAATAAGCATTAATAATTATTAACTATCAAGCCTCAATGGACCAAACTCATGCACATTCCTGTTAAATAATAAATGTACTCATATATATATATATATATCGGAAAGCACTACATGTACAGGTAATACAATGTGTACTAATGTTTTATCAACACATCCATTCCTCAGTACATTTACTAAATATCAGAGTTAGCCAAACAGATATTCCTACAGCATTACAATCAGTATTAATGATTTTAGAAAACAGATGCAGTTGCATTAATATACTCAGCATTAAACATTACAGTTTGCTCAATACATGTTTTTACATGTAGTATTACAATTACATTCATTTAGATAGGTACTTATAAACCTATTCAATGTAATGAAGATTATAAAGATGAAAACCGATTACTAACTTATATTTAGCAAATTAATACACATATTTTACATTATCTATATTTATTTCAAATAACTTAAGAAAACACGGAAAGTAAAGAAATAATTTTATTTCTTTATGTGAATTTTACACATTAAATTTTTAAAGCATCTTGATGTTGACTAAATGGGAGGTTTTCATTTATTTACTTTTCTTTCTTTATTTTTGGTGAAACATTAAAAAAAAAAATTTCCTGAAAAAATAATGAAATATTATATCAGTTCATTCACTTTACAAATATATAATTTTATTTAGGGTAAAAGGGTGGTGAGGGAACTAGATATTAGTCTTTCATACATAGATCTATGAGGTCATGGGTTCAAGACTCCTGGATGAGAGGATTTTTCTACTAAAAATTCCTTCTCCCTACCTTTAGACTTGTAGAATACAGTGATTGAATTGTGCATTGCTTCAACATCTGAAGCCCCCCCCCCCCAATCCACATTAGTATTATTAAGCAAGAAATTGGAGATTTAAGTACACTGTTGTTCATTTCATATAGCAGCAAATGAAGTAGTAATCTTAATTACACGTCTTCTAATTTCAGAAATTAAAATGTTTAGTTCTTGAAGAATATTGGCCTTTAATGGTACATTGGTACATCTAGTATTACAGAACAGAAATTTAGAATTTAAAAATGAAGGAATATTCGCATATATATGATACATAATAAGAATCAATAATGGCTTGTAACTGACAATGAGGTAACTAATAAGCCCTTGAGATAAACTGTTGACCATGTCTTGTTTCTACAAATAAAAGGTACATTAAAAATAATTTTACTCACCTAATGCATCCAAAGGTGGATTACGAGCCTCAGTCTTATGCTTGAGACGCTGGAATTCTTCAGTGTCAGATTTAGTTTGATTTATGGCAATAATCTTATATTTTTCATTCTTTATTAATGATGTCTCCTTAATATACTTTTCAAATGTGTTGTTGCCAACTTGTGAAGGTGGAGGAATATTAAGTGGATATAGGGCTGCAATTACTTCTGACACTTTCCTTCCTTCAGCTGAGGTCTGAATACCATAGTTCCTTCGAAAATTGCGCCAAACATTGCTGTTGTAGCTCACATCAGGTCTCTTAGGGAATGGAGGGTCATGTTTTCCTGCTTCAACCCACATTTGATACTCTACAGGTGGGTGTTGGTGGACAACTGATTCTAAGGGATTACGTAAGAAGTGGCGGCATTCAATGTCCAACATTTCCCGAGGACGTTTTTGGCAGGAAAGTTTCTGATTTGGGCGTGGTGTAAATCCAGATAAGTGAGGGGAGACATCTTTCATTAACCACTCTCGTTCCTCCAGAGATAACATCTTACCTTCACTTGTTGCTATTTTTCTGGCTAGCCTACAAAATATGTATACAGTATATCATGTTTTAAAAAAGAAATTATTTAAGTTATTATCATATATACTATTCACACCATGTATTCCATTATTTGCAACTGTTAAATAAAATTAATTAATCAATTAATTCACATTATTGGTTTCTAATAATATATTTTGACTGAGAAAAGTTAAGAAAATGAAATTCTACTTATAAACTTAATGTTAACAACATATGAAAATAAATATTGATATGGAAACAGCAGATAAATGCTAATAGCACACACACACACACACACACACACACACACACACACACACACACACACACACACACATTCCTCAGCTCTGATGACTATTGACATAATTCCTTAATTGCTTGAAAACTTAACTTTAGAAATCTTTAAGAATAGTGACCCATCCAGAAAAGCACTTACTTTAAGGTAAACTAAAATTTTACTTTAAATATATACCAAGTACTTAAATATCCAGGGAGATATTCAATAACAGAATAGTTTAAGAATACACTTTTCAATAATAATAATATATATATATATTAAAACAAAGGGTGTCAACATACACAGCACAATGCATGGGTAGATTTAGATGTTCTACCCTTCACGAAAAAAACATGGAGCAAAAATAATTTTTTTATTTCACGGTTTGTGCAAGACCACAGTGGACTAAGGGAAATAACCCCTGTTGGAAAACTTGATTGTGATAGCGCACAGATGCACTAACGCATATATATAAATGTTAAATTTAGTTTGTTCACCAAATTTCATTTAGTTCAGGACTGACGTATGTAGACATTAGTATATGTGAATTGTGTCATGCATAAATATATATATTTAAGGAGGATTTTATATATTGAGTAAATGCAGTTATATTCACAAACGCGTTTGCAAAATGATGAGCAAAAGCTAGCCGATGCACATTAGAATTTGCCAAGGTAGTGAAATACATGCAATTATACATTGTGTGCCCCAGCAAGAGAAAAGCACAAGGTGCAAATCTTCTAGAATTCAGAAGAAAGGATAAAAGGAGAACCGAGAGATTAGAATTTTCATGAGAACGGGATTTTTGCATGAAGACAGTAGATTCATAAGAGCAATATTTTGTGGCGAAACTTCCTATAATGGAAATTACGTCGTGCACACTAGGGAAAGTTGGGAATATCTCTTTTCATCCATTTTCAACATCGACCGCCAAGTATTTATTATACTGTCAGCTACAGTTTATTGTCTAGTTTTATTTGGATACATTTTCAGAATTATGCTAGGTTGCTCCAAGATAGCCTTTACATTTATACTGGAATTTTATTGGCTACTTCACAC
This sequence comes from Sinotaia quadrata, assembly GCA_028829895.1. Lineage (NCBI taxonomy): Eukaryota > Metazoa > Mollusca > Gastropoda > Architaenioglossa > Viviparidae > Sinotaia > Sinotaia quadrata. The sequence continues at coordinate 37,611,764 of CM054184.1, forward strand.
AAATTTGCTGTAGAGGGATCAATATTCTTAAATGGATTTAAAAGTATTAATAAAATTATGCCCATCCTAGTAGGATATTTATCAATATGCACTGTGCTGTTAGTCTTTAGATCTATTGTTTCACTGATTCAAATAAACTTTGCCATTATTTTTGTGTCCTTGGAAAACAATAATCATAATTTTAGTGATGTGACTATTTATTTATTCATTATCAAAAGTCTTTAAGCACTATAAAATACTAAATTAATATATAGTTACAAACAGTACTAAGTAAATAAATGTCATAATACAAAATGTGCAAATGTAACAAACAGTACACTTTGAGATGTAATAATATGAAATAAATAAATAAACAAAAATGCTCAATAATGAGCGTAAAGACTTTATTACTTTGATAAAAGACATATTTGAATAATTTTATTGAATGATGATTTAAGGTCAGCAGTGGTAGGTGGTCTTATATATATAGATAGATAGATAGATATACGAAGTGTTTTTCTGTTTGTTATGACAAGTATGATCGGATGTCTATTTAAAAAAAATATTATATAAGCTTTAAAATATAAATGAGTATATATTTCTTATTTAAAGGGTTTATGTGCTATAGAAAACAGCCACAAAACAATTTACTACTTAGATGAAAAACTAATTACATTTGTAAAATGTTTAATTTAGTTTTAAAAAATCAAATACTGCAGAATCATTTACTGATGTAAATGTGCACTTAATATGAAAAAATGACTAATGCATGGATATATAAGAGAGTACAATTTTTTTAATATGTTGCAAAGTTAAGGAAAGAGATATATTTTATATGGGGTGGTAGGGAAGGGTGTCTCATTTCAGGGCCTTAACAAGGTACTTTATTAATTCAATTTTGTGAATGAAGAAGAATTTACATTGCTGATGCAAGAGTACTTTTCTCTTAAAAATAAATTCCACACCAAGGAAGACAGGTGCAAGAAACTAAATTTTAAAATAAGCTGCAAACTTTTCAGAGTAACTTTACTAACTACAAAAAAATATTTTAAAAAATGCATGCATTAGTATCATTATTCGCTGTTGTTAGCCGAACAATAATTTCAGTAACTTCAATAGCAATACAAAAAATATTTATTTTTCTTCCCGAAATATATCTTGGGAAATCAGTCAATATTTTGATAAATTCAGTTTACTCACAGCCACGCCACCTGTTTATATTTATATTTATATTTATATTGTGATTGTCGAGCCCTGCACAAAATTTCGTACGCAAGTTGCCGCCATTAACAAGCTGTCTCCATGGAAATGCGATATCTCGCGAGAAGAAGTGCGCTCGCTCCTAAGGACGCCAGATCAAAGGGCTAGAACTAGGTAAGACTGATTTTGCAAGTTCTATTTCTATTGTTTTAGCGCATGTACGACACTTTAATTTCTGTTAAATAAGTACAGTATGAAATAACAACGTAGGAAACTATATTATATGTATTATTTTACAGACTTTCTGACAAAGCAAATTTACTGTATCATTAAACATATTTACCGACATCGTAATCAGAAGGTGCAAATACAGGAATGGCCGGTTGCTGTTTATATTGGACTCCCCAACAAAGTTAAAGAATATCGTTTCACTAAACACGGCTCAAAAGGTAAAAAGGTGTGACACACTAAGTGATTAAAACCAGAGGCGACGAAGGTGTTTTTTTTTTAATTAAAAACAAATATTAGAACATGAAAAAAAATCTGTATTTTGTCTACTAATCGCTGACTATTGATTTTAAATAACAACAAAAAGCGATACTTATAAACATTGTCTAATTGATTCACCTTGTGACAATATATTAAACGTTAGAGGCAGACAGCGTCTACATGTATTATAAATTATAACTGTAAACCGTAATTTACAATTTATAACTAAACGTCTTTGTTACAGATATAATATCAGTTTCTAATACTCACTGGTTGAACTATCATTTTTTTTTTTTAAAGTGTAGAATTACTGTGTCAATGAATCATGCAGTTCTGATTAATCAGAATTAATTTTTTTTTAAAGTGTAGAATTACTGTGCCAATGAATCATGCAGTTCTGATTAATCATATAGGCTCACCAAAGTCATCCATCGACAAAAAAAATCTTACCAATGGTTTGATTGATAATTTAATAATATATGGCAATATCAGTGCTTATATATCATGATTAATGAATCTAGACAGGACAAATATGCTGTAATATAACTGGGTGTCAAGATAACTTATCAGTGTTTGGCATAATTTCTCACTATATTACAATAAATTTATGTATTATTTGGCAAAACGACATTTGAATGCATGACATTATATTTATTTGATGAGACAATTTGTGAATAAGTGATAATATAAATATGGCCATATTAGTCTGTAACAAGGCAGCTTGTTAATCATAACAGGATAACTGTCTGACATTTAAGATAACATACTGGCATGCAGCAACATATCTGTGTGACAAAATAATGTATACAATTGGTAGCAAGCTCATTCATGAGAAAATTATTGTAGGGTAAAGCAACTTGTTACTCCTATTCGACTTAGTAACAATGGATCACTTAACCTAATATGATGATGTGTCACATCATACCATTGTGACAACATAACCAATTTAATTTGTGCTGATATAACAGTCTATTCCTCTGCAAATAGATAAATGTGCTTCTGCTAAGATAACATATTGGTGATTGTTTTACAACATAACTTAGAATTTGTCTATATAACTATGACAGAGTGATAATTTGTCAGTGAATGACAAGGGGAGTGTTACCAAGAACTCTCCCCCCAATTCTTTCACTGCTTAAAAGAATATTTGTCTGTGTGTTTTGAGACACATATCAGTGTGTTATGAGACATATGTCAGTTTGTTTTGAGAGACAGGTCAGTGTGTTACAGTATAAATGAGTGACCAAAAACTATGACAAGATAACTCTGACACAAGAAATTTTATCAGTGTGTTACAAGATAACTACAGTATATGAAAAATAGGAGATACTCTATAAATGTAGTTCTAGGGAATTGTAAGACAAAATAATTTATCAGGATGTGACAAGAAGGTACTCGATTAGATAAGTGACAAGGTGGCTGTGTGGTGAGATCTTTTAAAAAATTAAGTATTAAGTGTATAAGAAGATAAGTATGAGACACAATAATTGTGTATTAAGATACCTGTATAAGAAGATAAATATTAGTCAAAATAATTGTGTATGAAGTGTTTAACAAGATAACTGTTTAACAGATGACTTCATGTAAAATGATACTTCAACAAGGTACTCTCTGACAAGATAACTCAGTGACAAAAATAATATATAACAAGAAACAGTGTAACAGTGTAACTAACAATATGTTGAGAAGATTACTTTGTGTTAAGATGATTGTGTAATATGATATTTTTTTTAATTTAACTATATCACATGATAACTGTCATTTTGACTTTGTTAACAGGATAACTGTGACAAGATAACTGTTTCACAAGGTTACTGAAATGATAACTGTGTAACAAGATAACTGTAAACTGTTCACACTCTGTAACAGGCTTTCCATTTGGTACAAATAAATCTTCAGGGAGTGTATTTAATAAAATCACAGTTCATTAAGACCACAGAACAGGTTTGACAAGTTCCAAGAATGGGTGGTTGTTTGTAGGGGAGGCTACTAGGGTATGAAAGAGGAAGCTAATTCTTAAGAGGCAGGAAAACTTAAAAGCAAATGCCATTCTGACTTGCAATGCCATCCAAACGTGCAAACATAATTATTATCTTAAAAGACAAGATAAGATACACTTAATATTGCATAAATTATATGTTTGTTTCTCTTCTCTGTCAAGGTAGTCATAAATGTAAATCTTAGTCTAAATGCAGTTTGTTTTCCTTTGTATGTGAAGATAATTGCTTACATTTGTTTACTCTTAAAGCGATAAAATTATTAAAAGTTTTTCTGGTCATAGGTATTGTTTTGATCTACATTGTCTTCCCCTCTCCTCCCCCCCAACCCATAGAATTGGATAATAAAACAATATAAGAATGTGTTTCCTAGGAACCAGCAAATACTGTTCATATTTTCGTTCTGTAGGGATTGCTGTGATTTCCAAATACTTCTGGTGTTTAGAATTTTTTTTAAAAACTTTAATTTTAATGACATAGACCAATCAGTAAATGTAAGTTTCCCTTTTTTCTGCTCTTTGGTTCCAAATCAGGCAAATATTTTGAGTAGTGTAAGAATTATTTTTCTTCAACTTAAAATTTTAAAAGAACGCTGTCAGACACATCAGCCTGATATGTCAAGGTTTTGTTTCCATCCTTAATGACTTTTCTTATTCTTTTCTTTTTCAGGTTTGTTCTCAGAGCTCTTTTGGGGAGATGTGATGATTTGATTGTTTCAGAAAGTGAAAGATTGCAAATTTTTTTCTGGAATTGTGAAGATTTGCTTTGAAAGAGAAATAAAGGAAAGTGCATGTCCTGTGAGTTCACTTGGATAATGCATTTGTTGTGTATTTCTTAAGAGCATCAAACTAATTTTGAATGCTGTCTGTTATATGGGCTATAACGAAATGGACTTGTCATTTATTGTCAACACCATAACATTTATGCACTTCTAAGCTGCCCTGAACTTCAGAGTTCAGAGTTCAAATTAAAACCTGGTAACCATTTCACTGTGGACAAAAACAATAAATTTTCTAAAGTTGTGTTTATGAGACCTGGTAGGATGTAAGTTGGTTCTGTACTAAGCAAAGTGAGTATTTTAATGCTGATGTACCTGTGCAAGCAAGCAATCAAGCTTTAAGCACATAACAGAGTGAAACTCTGTAAAAATAGTAACAAACACACAAAGAAACAAAACTAACAGAAGCAGTAACAGTTGCTGTCCTTAAATGAGAGCAAGTTTGTTTACCAGGCAGTAGATATTTTGCTTATAAAATGACACAAGTTCCGGTGCACCAAGGTCAAGGCCTGAATGGTAAACATAATGAAGACGTGGTAGACAGTGCCTGGATCGACTTTTTTGAGGATGGAGAGGTACGTGGTCGCATAATCGAGGAAGGCAAGACAATAAAAGATAAACATTCCAACACATTTGAGTTTCATGAGGAAATCAAAGCGGCCAATCGTCTCGAAGACAATACCGAACAAAGAAACACATCCCCAGTGGAGGACATTCCCAATGACAACCTCAACGAAGTTGAAGTAAGAGATGACAAGAACTGGAATCGACATGAACATGATTTTGAAAAGGAAGATATCTCGAATGAAAATGCAGACAAAACTGACACCGACCGAGTTGATGCTGCTGTTGTGAAAAAGTCCAAAAAGAGGGGCAGAGCTAAGCAAAGACCGCCCAGACCTAACTCGTCTGGTACACACACTCTTTTGCTAAACACAGACACTTCACACACTAGAGAGCATAGTTCAAGGGAGAGAAAAATGACTGACTCTATGAGCGACCAGGGGCACGTTCACCACCGAACCGGACGGAAGCTCCTTCGAGGCCGAGGCCAGCTCCGTAAGTTCCATTCCATGGAAGCTGGAATCAACCATACAGGGCCAGATATTCTTGAGCAAAAACTCCAGGAACTTCAAGAACTCTTAGCGAGTCCTTTACCCATTCCTGACCCTCGAAAGCTTCTGCTTTCCCAGAAACAAGTGCAGAAGATGGTGAAGCTAGGGCAAACGCATGAGGCCCTGGGTCAGAAGGCTGAAAGATCACGCAGCTCCGCAAGTCCCTGGCTTAATAGCAGAGTTCAGAGAGAAGGTAAGAAGATTAAAGTAAAATGCTATTGATATATTAACACAAAACCCAGCCACTATTCTTGTTTTATTTTTGAGCATGTGTCTGACAGAAATACACAGTACTTAAGTACTCACAAAAGCAGGCATATATATGCACTTTTAGTCATGCTGTAGAAATGTTGTGTATCGTGCGTAAGAGGCAAATAAGGCACATGGTGGACCTGTATATTTCCATCTTGCTCTTCTCTCAATACTTCATTTGCTTTTTTCATTTGTAAAAGTTGTATATTTGTTTACCAAAAAACGTTTATTATGATGGTATATTATAACACCTTTCAAATCATTCAGTTTATTTTAATTCAGAAGTTGTGGGGAGTTTTCATTTATATTTATACTTGTCATTATTAGTGTCTGTGACCTGTATGCAGTGTGTACCTATGCTGTGTACTTATGATGTACTTTTGCAATGTACCTATGCTAGATACTTAATGATGTACTTATACTGTGTACTTATGATGTACTTATGAAGCGTATTTATGCTGTGTACCTATGCTATGTACTTAGTGATGTACTTATGCTGTACTTATGCTGTATTTATGCTGCTGATTGTTATCCCATCTTGCAGTGGTGCAGGACAACAAGGCGTACTCCACTATACGCATACTGCAGACGGCAGGGCCCCATCATCACGTGTCCAGTTCCTATCATCATCATCATCCTGAGTCCAAGACCCATCACCATCCTAGTCAAAATGACAACAATTTTAAGCGTATGACGTCAGCAGATCATGGCAATGACTATGCTTCTGACCTGAATGAGGAAACTACACATCGTGGTCGTTTGATTACAAAACCACCACGACCCGGCCGTCACCGTCGCAAGGGTTCTGTTGAGAGTTCTCCAACTAGCAGCTCGGGTGCATCTCAGCAGCATGGGGAGAAAAGTGAGTATTCTCAGACTGAAAGTCATGAAGACTCAGACCGCAGCCACGACTACCTGACGAGCGAAGGTGAAGATGGGGAAAGCAGGAGTAAAAACAGTGACACCAGCCCACATCACATCTACGTCCCAGGCACAGACATGCATCTCAAGTACTCGAACAACCCTGAACTCAAAGACTGGCTGAAACACAAAGACATGGAATACCGGAAACAGAAGAAGGCAGAGCGGGCAAAAAAACGCGAAGAGCGCCAGCAGAAGTTCTTGGAGGAACAGGTCAAGCATATACGGAGAGAAAAGTCAGCTGAGCGTGTCAAGGAGTGGATGGAAGCAAAGCGAAAGGAAGCAGCCAAACAGAAAAAAGAAGAGCGACAGAGAAAGAAACATCTCGCAGTTCAAGAATCTACACAGTGCGCCTCCAGGACTTCAGACAGTGGCATATCAGGACAGCACATCGAGCGACCTGCATCAGCTCCGGCCCCTGCCAAGAAACACACGCCCATCAAGCGACCAGAGTCGAGCTTGGTGAAGCGCCCTGAATCAGGATCAGTAAAACTAGACATTGGTGATGGGACAGCCCCCAAGCCTCCAGAATCTAAGTTTGTGTACAAGCGCCCTGTGACTGGCAGGGTAAGGCTCATGAAACTGCAGAAGGAGAGGAGTGAACTAGCACGGAGCACAGACAAAGAGTGCTTCCAAGCCCTGTCTCCAGAGGAAAAAGAGAAGAAGCAACGCCTATCATACGATGCTTGGCTGATTGCCAAGAGAAAAGAAGACATGCAGAAAAGGAAGGCAGCTGAGAGGCAGAAAGAACTTATGAAATCAGATCCAGAAATGGAAAGGATTGTGCCAGAAATTGCTCAGAGAAGGATTGAGAGAATCATGGCAGGAAAAAAGAGCATAGACACAGGAATTAAACAAATCGACACCCAAGTAAACAAGTCATTTGGAGGAGGAGCCTTTGGCCAGGGTGGCCAAGCAGCAGAAGAGGAACACAGTGTGAGTGTTCCTCCCCCATCTTCTTACAGACTCAGCATTGACGGTTCCTCGGCTACCCTGGTAGAGCTTACCTCTCGTGCTCGACCTGTGTCGGCTAAGTCACATATGCCCATTCCACAAAGTGCTTTCTCCCCACGAAGGCCCAAATCAGCCAAGCCAAAGATAAATGCAGTCATTGAAAGGGACTTCTCAGCAGAGCCCAACCCATTTAAGCTTCCTTTTCCTGAGGACCAGGGCATTCCCGAGCATGTGAAGCATGTACAGGCAAAACTATTTGCTCAAGCTGTGACAAGTACCAAGCAAGAGAGTGCTCAGTCGCAACCAGTGAGGGAATTCCCAAAAGGTGAAGATGTTGTCAAAACGAGCACCAGTCCACATTCAAGCCTAGTGTTTTTGCAGCAGATTGAAAGTGAAATGTCTAGACAAGGGAGAGAAGTGCTGGACAAAGGGAGAGAAGTGTTGGACACCCCACTTGACAAACAGTCTCGGAAAAAGGCAGAGGACACTGCACGATTCACTAAAGATTCTGACAAAAAGTCTGACACACTTCACTCTGTACAAGACAAGACTGAAGGAGCAGAAACAGAGCCCTTCACCCGACCGCATCACAACACTAGAATCACGACGGTCACTAACAAACTCACAGAGTCAGCAAAATCAGCAGTGACGGCAGAGACAGCAGATTCAAACAATGTGAAAGCTGTAAATAATTTGCAAGTAGCAACCACATCTGTTGCAGAAGCAAAAGAGGATCTAACAGCTGCGAACACCGACCATGAACTGTTTGTGCAAGAAGAACTGAATTCTACACAAATATCCTCAGATGACTCTTTTGATAAGGATATAGAGATAGAAGAACTGTTAGAATCGGAAGCGGAAGACAGCAACAGGAAGTCCTCCTCTAAACATGTCTCCTTCTCTGAAGAGGCTACAGTGTATAAAGTGGAGGAGGAGTCCGTTGGTGCGGAATCATCGCCAGACTTTGAGAATGAAAATGACGGCCACCTAAAAAGTGATAATCCATATGAGCCATTGGATGAAGAGCTTTTCTGAAGACAAAACTGAAAAAAAAAATGGGGGCCCAGAAGACATTCGCACGAACATGATTGTACTTTAAAAAATATGTTGCATGCAAGCTGTTACTATTGCAGACATGTTTTTTTTTGAAGATATTGTATTTTTCTTGAACTTTAAAAGTTATTCAGGTATATCTATGACTTAGAGTCTTAGATTCACAGACCTAGGCCTATCTCGACATGCTTCACTGTCAGAGGCCGATCTCGACATGCTTCACTGTAATAGACTGATCTCGACACACTTCACTGTCCTAGGCCAACTCGACATGCTTCATTGTCATTGGCCGGTCTCAACATGCTTCATTGTCGTAGATCAATCTCAAAATGCTTCATGGTCATAGACCGATCTTGACCTGTTTCAGTGTCATAGATCCATCTCGACGTGCTTCATTGTTTATAATATAGACCGATCTCGACATGCTTCATTGTTTATAATATAGACCGATCTCGACGTGCTTCGCTATCCTAGGCTGCGACATGCTACAATGACATAGACTGATCTCGACATGCTTTGCTGTCCTAGGCCGACTGGACATGCTTCAGTGACATAGACCGATTTCGACAGGTTTCACTGTCTAAGACCGATCTCGACATGCTTCACTGTCTTAGACCGATCTCGACATACTTCACTCTCCTTGGCCAATTCGACATGCTTAATTGCCATCTCAACACGCTTCTCTGTCATAGACCGATCTCGACCACGCTTCATTCTCATAGTCTGTGACATGATAAGCACATAGATATAGTGTATTATACTAATGATCTTTCTACTATATAAATATACATATTCAGTTATTATATTTGGAGCAAAGAAAATGTATATTTTCAGAAAAGCTCTGAGGCTATTCGAACACTAATTAATCAGATTTTTATTTATTAAACGAAATGTCTTGTTTCATACATTAATTGTCTCATTTGACAGAGACTTGTGAGATAATTTATTTTGATTTGCATTTTAAAGAAATTTTACTTCTTAGAATTAAGATCGCAGTGAAGATTTTTATGAAAGTTCATTTTGAAAATATAAGTAAGCTTAATATTTCGTTCAGGTACTGTACTAATGCCCGCGGATTGGACTGGGATGCCGTGTAACGCCTGCAGGCTGATAGGGATAAGCGTAACGCCCTTTTGATGAACAGGGATGACGTGTAACTCCCGCGTGTTAAATAGGGATGGCGTGTAACGCCTACAGGTTGACATGGATAAGTGTAACGCCCTCGGGTTGAGCAGGGCTGACTTGTAACCCCTGCGGATTGAACAGAAACGACGTGTAACGCCAGGGGTTTGGATTGGGATGACGTGTAACGCCAGGGGTTTGGATTGGGATGACGTGCAATGCCAGCGGTTTAGACTGGATAACGTGTAACGCCAGCGGGTTGAGCAGGGATGACGTGTAATGCCCACAGGTTGAACAAAAATTACGTGTAACGTCTGCAGGTTGATAGGGATGAATATAATGCCCGCAAGTTAATCAGGGATGACGTGTAACGCCTGCCGGTTGAACAGGGATAACGCTATTAGTGTCAAAGTAATAACTAAACCCGGATATAAATTTGACCTGATTAACTGTTTTATTATTGTTGCTGTTTACGGGAAAAACGTACACACACACATACATAGATATATGAATGCACTGAAGAGACTCTTGTTTAATTAGTATAATAATATGTAAGCACTTATAACTTTCACGAGAATGTACATCTAGGGGATGGGGGTGGCAAAGATACACAGACATTGTGATAGATTTGGGGAGAGAGTAAGAAATTGAGGAGAGAAATTTACAGCAACAAATTAGGGAGAGAGAGAGGCGGAGAAAACAAAAGACCAACCGATTGAGAGAGAGACATGTCATACATTGAATGAGATAGAGAAATTAATAGAAAAGAAAGCAAGAAAAGACAGAAGACAAGTCACTGAAAAGAGAGAGGGGGGGGGGGGCATAGAAAACAAAAGACCAACCGAGTGAAAAGACGGGACAAGCCACGCATGAGACAGAGAGACGTGTATCAGAGAATGAAAAACCTGAGAGAAAGAGGGAGGGAGGGAGTTTAGAGAAATCGCACACTTACGTCATAGAGATTGAGACAGATTCATCACAAAGATTTAGTTATACGGGCAGGGAAAGAGCCATAACACGAAGGCAGACAGAAAGATTTAGGGACAAGAACACACACAGACACAGATTCAAAAGGAGAGAGTGAGGCTGGAGTCAACTGAGCTCTGAGTTCATGTGGCTTGATGCTTAAATAAGTTTAATGAGCATACAACAGGGTATTTTATACAATATATAATTAGCAGGTTTAATTTCTTTAGTGACCGTGAAATGTATTATTATATAACCAAAATTTTCCATTTGAAAAGGTAGACGAAACATGGCTGGCTGGGCCTTAATTCTGAAGCGTCTGCACTAATTACCGAGCAGTTAATTCAGGTGACTTTCTATTCAGTAATCATACTTTTAACGCCGGTGATTTTCTAGTTCAGTAAGCATAACTGTTAATGCTGGTGACTTTTTAGGTCAGTAAGCCTAACTGTTTATGCTGATGATTTTCTGGGTCAGTAACAGTAACTGTTAATGCTGGCGGCTTTCTGGGTCAGTAAACATAACTGTTAATACTATTGACTTTTAAGGTCAGTAAGCATAACTGTTAATGCTGATGACTTTCTGGGTCAGTAACCATAACTGTTAATGTTGGTGGCATTCCAGTTCAGTAACCATCACTGTTAATGCTAGTGACTTTGTAATTCAGTAACCATGACTGTTAATACTGGAGACTTTTGTAGTTTAGTAACCAAGCCTATATTGCTGGTGACTTTCTAGTTCAATAAACATAACGGTCACATAGCAAAAGATGGCGACTTTAGGTTCCACAGCAGATAACTCAAACCCATTCCGTGCAGGTACAGTTTCGCTATTTATTTTAAGAGAACTGGACAAACCAAAATTCAATACAACTACGATATTCCTCACTACTAAAAATAGTTCAACTTTTCCAGACGTATTCGGTTAGCTAATAAAAGACCAAAGAAAACATAAAGAAATGAATAGCCCACTCATTAGACAACATTTACCGTTACCTTCTTTCATACAATAATTAACCTAAATATAAAAATCTATAATTTTGTTAGAATATACTTCTGGAAAGTTTCACTATAAAGTACACGTAGGTGGAGGAAATTAAGACTAGCTTAAGTAATGTTGAAAAAGAATGTATTTAATTCTACTATTACATGAGATTTTTCTCATACAAAATATTGTTATAAAGCATGTATGGACTGTTGAGTTACCTACCTTTAAGTCGCCAACTTTTTCCTATTATACCGCAAGGTCGCCAACTTTTTCCTATTATATCGCAAGGAAAGCTAAACTGGTATAATGCCAATTCCGTCCGATATCAATATCTTGAATTACATTTCAAAACAGGTGGGTCCCTAACGGCTAGCATATTTTATTTTTTTATTTTAAAAAAAATCTGTTTGGTCAATAAGTAGTGAACTAATTTATACGCCTTTTATTGAGATAAAAATGTATTTTTTTTCAAATTTACAAATAAATTAGAGAAAAATGTATTATAAATGTTCTTTTTGCACACTGTATTTGGTCCCGGTTAGTATGTCATACACCTCTTTATCTAGAACAGAGTAATATTTCAGTAGCTAATGATTAACGAACTAGTTTTAATGACACTTCTGATCAAGTTTTTCTCCATTTAATAATTTTGGATGATATCCTCACAGAATAAATCAAACTTTCATTACTTTGAAGTAAGAATTCGTACCTATTGAAAACAGAATAAAATTAAGCATGTTGAAAGCTTTATCTATCTTGTCAGTAATGAGTAATATAAATTGTTTGATATCGAAATTTTATGATCAGCTTTAACTTTTTTTTTCTCTCATTGAAATAAAAACCAAACAGTGTTCATGTTATTTTCTTCTGCAAGTGTTGAATGAAAAATGTCTTGGGGCTGTTAAATATTTGATTTAAACACAAACGTAACCCGGAAAGCTTAACAATATTGTAATTATAAATAATTAATTTGTACTTAAAATCTATCTATCTATCTATCTATCTATCTATCTACCTACCTATCTATTTATCTATCTATTTATCTATCAATTCATCCATCCATCCATCCATCTATCTATTTATCTATCTATCTATCTGTGTCTGTGTGTCTGTCCATCTATTCACCCATCTAGTTTTTTCTGTCTTCACTTACCTTTCCATTTATCCATGCATCATAAATGCCTTACATTATGTATCTCGGACATTCATTGTTCTTGCTTTGTATGGTTCCCTAAGAGATGAAACAGAATATTAAACAAGTTCTATCTGTGAACAGAGACTTATGTGTTAATATCACGTCAAATAATCACGGTGGGATATGAGTAGGTAACTCATTGGAAGTATTGATCTAAAATGGGTTTCACTCACTAGTAATTGGTTAAGCACTGTTTAATGATAATTAGTCCTGTTAATAATAACGGGGATGAAGCGTCGATAATGGTCACAGATCTACAATGTTGATATTTCCAAAAACTGGCCAAGTACCGCAATATGATAATTTCAGTGTTTCTTGTGTCTTATCCTCGAACTTTACATCTTTAATCTCTTGTACATGAACTGCTTCATTATTTCCTAGCAAATTCCCTTGAATTTGAACTGATGGTGCACCATTATCTTCAAGAACTGTCAGTGGGTTCAGCCAGATACCAGTTGAAGTTGAAGCTGTATGACCTTTGTCCCGTTTTCTAATATAACATATTTTTCAATGCTCATAAACTTTTTATTTTCTTCAAACTGTTCCTGTTCCTCTTCGTTTTTTGAATTCGCAGCCAGACAGTTTTTTTTTTAAACATCTGAATTTCCCCCGAACATCATGATAATTTATTTCGTTACGCAGCTTTGGCCTATATGGATAAAAGAAAATAAATTATAAAATCAAAAAGACGTTAAAATTGACACTACGGCAACAGCAATACATTTAAAATCAAACAATGGGGAATTTGTAATTTGTAAAGGTTTTGTGGAAAGTATACATAAAAGGGATGCTATTTTTTTTGTTTCGGGGGGTGGGGGGGGGCTTATAGTTTTAAAGAAATTGTTATTACACTGTTGACTTTTTAGCGCAATTACAAATGACAATTCTTTAACCGGAACTCTGCTTTCAACGCATTGAAACAAGAAAGTTAAAGAAACAAGAATATTATAAATATAACAAAATGATAACAAAACACACACAAAAAAACCCGATAAAACACAATCACAAACAACAGTAATAAATCCAAAATACACGAAAATACAAAGAACTCGAGAGTAACGGCTGAACGTCAACAGAAAAATAATCTATTAAACAAATTGCAAGTTACCCATTAAAAATGTACTTTTCTTAACTTCTTACCTACCTCTGCTACATGATACTTAATGATTGGCCGTAACTAGGATATTCAATATGTACATATAATTACACTGTTAAACAAATTATCCAAGCAGATAATCAGAACATTTAAGACAATAATGAACAGCTTTGTGGTTCACGCCTCATTGTCATTCACACTGGTCGATGCGTTAGGCTGACATATCGATCAGCGCGAGACTGCTAGTATAAATATTTTATTGATTTTGGAAAAAAAATTGGTCTGTAACACCATTTAATTTTTTTCATGTGATGCATTGAAAAGTTTGTACTGTAAGTCTAATCTAATTTATTTTTACGTATTAGAAAAAATGTTAATCATGTTAAAATCCGGTGACTTTAACTCTGAAATGGATAGCATAGCAGTCATGATTAAGGCAATTTGCTAAAAGAGTAAAACATAAAATGGTGAGACGTCCCAACTCGCTAGGCACCCGACCTCGCCACCCCAAAAGGCCGGCACTGCACTGCATACACACACGCACGCACACACACACAACTAAACCCACTTTCTTATCTCGGGTTTTGTTCTTGTTGTATGCTACAATTTTTTGGTGTGCTAGTACCGAAAGAAACATGTGATCCGGGACTTTAAAACGTACACGAGTTTGTGTACAGAGCCGTGTTATCAGATAACCAGCCGAATTCATTTGTCGGGAGGTCGTCTGAAACTGAATTGCTTTCTACCTCGACTTGTCGGCTTGTCGGAAGTACGATTTTGTGCGTAGGATTGTTTAACTTTTATCATTATGACGAATCGTGTCTTTTAGCTCAAGTAGAAGTGTCTGTTCTACCCGATCATTTAACACGCTCTATGGTACAAATCACAAGTGGAATTACTCCATCACCACACACACACACACACACACACACACACACACACACACACACACACACACACACACACACACACACACACACACACACACACACACACACATCCTTTCCTGACCTCCACAATCGCTTGCAAACCCGTTTGTATTGTAATTCAGAGAATTGTCACTTGAATGCCAAACACCAGTTTGTCGACATTTTGCAATTTCATTCACTAGAGGTCAATCCTGTAGGGATCTCTTCCCCTTGCCAGGAAGAAATTAACAATTAGGAACGAAGCAGAACAAAGGGAAACAAGAAATTCGGCCTGTTTGCCTCATCTGGAATACTTTTGCCATATTCTGACCACACTTCACTACTATGGATTCAGGTGCGCTCACGCTGGGAAATCAAGAGTGTTCGAAAACTTAATAGTGAGACGCGTTCCTGGTTGCTCGACTCTAAAGACTAACACATTGTTCACGCAATAAAAACTATAATAATAATAATCAATATGACTTAACACATTAAATAATAAGGTAGACTTTAAAACAGCGCATATTCTACAGCTTGGTACAAATAAACGTTTACTAAAGAAACAAATGAAAGAAGTTTACCTACTAAAATAGGGTCTGGTGGTGAAAAAGAATTGGAAGGAAAAGTGTTTTCAGTAGAGGAGATATTGCCAGCATGTCACGTCATAATTCGTGACCTTTAGAATACCCTCACAAATATGCAGAATTAACGAACTAGGTCACGGGTCACGTTTTGTAAATCAAAGAACAAACTATATTTCGACTCGATGAAGAACAAACTAGGTCACGCTTTGTCAAAGAACAAACTATATCTCGTCTCGTCGAAGAGCAAACTAGGACATATTTTGTCAAAGAACACAAATTTAGATCACGCTTTATCAAAGGACAAACAAAGTAGTGAACGTCTCATGAAAGAACAAACTAACTCAATCTTGCCTTGTTGAGGAAGAAACTCAGTCACATTTGGTAAAAAAATCCCCTAAATCAAAATAACGTCTCATCAAATAGCAAAGAAACTAAATCACGTCTTCTCAAATAACAACATGTCTTGTCAAACAGCAAACTAGGTCACGTTATGTCAAAGAACAATCACGTCTCGTCAAAGAACAAACTAGGTCACGTCTTGTCAAACAGCAAACTAGGTCACGTCTCGTCAAAGAACAAACTAGGCCTCGTCTCGTCCCATTGCTTATCAAGCCTCAGACATTCTCAAAACCTTCAATATCTATTCTTATCTCTCTCCAGCGAGAAAGTTCTGTATTTGGAGGGTAGGAGGTGGGTGGATCACGGGAAGGGACTGGAGAGAGGAATCGACTCTTAATTCATGTCCCCCCATCCACCCAACCCACTTCAATCTCCAGTATTCTGTTTGCAGATTGATGAATATGATATCAAGTGAAACTGCGGCCGTTGACGGACTGGATATCTCAAGTCAGACGAATTGTTTTATTCTTGAGGCCACCGCTTGGAAGTGACGTGAATCTTGTCAGTGTTCTAAATACCGCACACCATGCCGTATTTCTCGGGACAGTTCATCGTCTCCCTGATGATCGTCTGCTTAGTCACAGCCGGCGGTGAGCTCATGTATTACTTGCTAAACCGTTTTACAAAGATATACGTTGTGCAAAATTGTTGTCCATTGTACAAAAATGTTGTCCGTTGTGCAAAGATGTAGTTCGCTGAGAAAGATGGAGTTCGCTGTACAAAGATGTAGTTCGTTGTCCAAAAATATAATTCGCTGTCCAAAAATGTAGTTCGCTGTACAAAAATGTAGTTCGTTGTACAAAATGTAGTTCGCTGTATAAAAATGTTGCCCGTTGTGCAAAGATGTTACCCATTGTGCAAAGATGTAGCTTGTTGTACAAAGATGTCCGATACACAGTTTTAACACCTGACTCTGGTAAACACAGTTTGTGAGCTGCATAACAGGCTTTGAATGTCAAAAGAACGTTTACTAAAATGCCTTTCTCTTCGAAATCTCTTTTGAGAGCTATCGATTTTGTAGATAACTTCTACTATCTATCTATCTATCTATCTATCTATCTATCTATCTATCTATCTATCTATCTATCTATCTATCTATCTATCTATCTATCTATCTATCTATCTATCATTGATATGCACCCCTTTTTACTGGTAACTATTATTAGTAATCATCCATAAGTAATTACAAGTGATGGAGACATCATAAATTTATTTTATTAATAATTTTCTCCGGGGACACCACTCGTCTCTGACTTGGCAAATTATACGGTTGAGGTAAAAATCTTCTCCTTTGAATAATAAGATAGACGTTTTACTATCACACAATACTTCTACAGGTGTAAACTTCTTACTAAATGAGTAATGAAAACATATCTTTTATTTATATTTAATGAGCTCCGATTCACCCGCTATTACTGCAACATAAGGTTATCAATATGTGAAAGAAGGTCAATAAATTTATTAAATAAAAAGTCAAATATACAATAAATGAATAAAATCAAAAGAGCATTGACATTTACATCATTTCACAACAATGTTTGATTAAATGTTAGACACTTATTCAGGTTATCTTAGCACAGATACCAGCAATTAAATTCACACACACACACACACACACACACACACACACACACACACACACACACACACGCACGCACGCACGCACGCACGCACGCACACTTATATATATATATATATATTCATCATAGAAATGAGAGCAGAGTTTTAGAGAGATTATTATAGCCAATGTACATAACTTTTTCAATTATGGCAACTGCCACTAGCATGTGTTCAACAAGTAACTTTCTTATTAGATGGTGGTCCAAAGTACTCCTTCAAGGCACATTACACAACTGTTCCAGAATCTTCTATGAACTCACAAAGCACATGGTGGAGAATAGTCTGGAACTTCACATGCACTATCAAAGCCAAAGCACATCAGGAGGAATGTTTCAGAATGTATGTGTGTACTACCCAAGCACCCAACAAGGAATGTTAAAAAATCTTCATGAATTCTCAAGACCACACTTTCTATCATATTGGCTCTTGAACGAAATTCAAAAGAATCACCTTAGAACAACATGTTTACTGATAAGTAGAGTACTGTAATAACTGCAGTCTGAAGCAGATACAATGTTACAAAACATCAAAATGTATGCTCCTTTCTGTAAATGTCAATTAAGGGCAGTGCTAAGTTTCAGGCATATTTCATCTCTAAACTCCTTTCTCTAAAAGTTCGGTCAAATTTCTCAACCTTTTCCAGTGTTTGGTAAAAATTTATTTTGAAATGAATTAGTCATGATGGAGTTTCTCCGAGATTTTCCAAATTTAAGCGCCGATGTTTTGACGAATCCTGTATGTCTAGATATTTTTCAAAATCTTCATCTTCATGGTTCTTGTTAATAAAGATGAAGAAGGTGATTGAATACTGTCTTGTGGGACCCAGCAACCGCCCATCTTCCTCTTGTTTACCTTACCTCACAAAGTACATTTTACTTTCGTAGTTTAATATATAATAAGTTAATAATAAACAACTACCTCGAAATGTTATTTCATTCTTTTTTTTTAAAGTTTTGCTCTTATCCCCTGCATGATTCAAACGTGGATCTGCCTTAGCTTTGTCTCGTAAAATTTGGAGTCGGAGTCGGTAAAAATGTTTTACGCAAATTTACGATAAACGATGTACTCCATTACCCCGACTCCGGACACCGACTCTCCAGCCCTGCTTTTTCTTCTCAGATATTTACGTGGATCGCGGGAACGCATACAGGCCAGGTCCACTGAATGTGTCCACACTGTCCTTGAAAAAGGGCGAGAAGGGGAGTCCATTACGGACGTTCGTATACTACCCGGTCCTCCCAGGGGAATACGGTATCTATTTCTTCGTCCCCGGATTTGACGGCGTCATCCTGTCCGAGTTTTACACCGACTACCTCGGTGACGTCACGCGTCATGGGTATGCAAATAATATCGCATGCACTCTTAAGTTGTCTAATTGTTATAAAAAGCTCTCCAGTAGTTCTCAAAACAGGGTGGTGCGAAAGCGGCGGAAGCCGGAAGCGCCCCCTACACTACTACTACTAGCCTACTTAAAACACACTCATTCTCACACACACATACACATACTTTTGGACACACATACACGCACACACACAAAGCATGCCATATATAGATTGAAAGTGTCCCTAGCAAGATATATTGCACAGGTATTTTAATTAATTATTTCTTGTAAATAGTAGGATATGTATATATACAGCTTTCTAGTGACCAGAAATATTTTAATGTATGTAAATGTACTTTAATTAATTATTTCTTATGACTAGTAAGATATATGTATACGTTTAATTATTTCTTATGACTAGATATGTATACATTTGCTTTCATTATTTCTAGATATGTATACATTTAACATGTACTTTAATTATTTCTTGTGATTAGATATGTATATATTTACTATAATTATTTCTTATGTGATACATTTATTTTCATTATTTCTTGTGACTAGATATGTATACGTTTACTTTCATTATCTCTTGTGACTTGATAACTATACATTTACTTTCAGTATCTCTAGTGACAGTTAACTATAAATTTACTTTCATTATTTCTAGATAAATATACATTTACTTTCATTATCTCTTGTGACTAGACATGTATACAATTACTTTCATTATTTCTTGTCTCTAAGAAAATATATGTATACGTGCTTTCATTATTTCTTGTCTCTAAGAAAATATATGTATACGTGCTTTCATTATTTCTCATCTCTAAGAAAATATATGTATACGTGCTTTCATTATTTCTTTTTACTGAAAAGATATAGTATCATACATGTACTTTAATTATTTCTTGTTCCAAGAAAGATATTTGTGTACAAGAAATATATTTTAAAGTATATTTATATAAACAATGACGATAGGACTTAGGTTCAATATTTGTTACATAAGTAGACATTAGCACCCTACCCCAATATTCGTTACATAAGCAGATATTAGCACCCTACCCCAATATTTGTTACATAAGCAGATATTAGCACCCTACCCCAATATTTGTTACATAAGTGGACATTAGGATCTAAACCCAATTTTTGTCAAGAAAGTGGACATTGGGATCTAAGCCCAATATTTGTCAAGAAAATGGGAAGTTGGATCTATGCTCAGTATTGGTCATGACATGGACAGTAGATTTAGACCCCAATATAAGTGGAAAATAGGATCTAGACCCAATTCCTGCTTTCAGTCTACTCATGGCGATATAATACGAAAGAAAACATAACAGTTTATTTTCGTTTGTCGCAAACAGGAATAAGCACATGCCATCCATACTTTACATACTTTGTTAGACTGTACGCATGCACATAAGTGTGAATTTATATATAGACAGATGTGTGCGTTTGTATGTGTGTTATGCCTTTATGTATGCGCATGCGTGTGTGCATGCGCGCGCGCACACTGTGTACAAAATATTGTTTTACAATAAATTGATATAAAGTTCCGAGTTCCTCACTGTCACGAAACGAGTTCTTTCTTTCTTTCTTTCTTTCTTTCTTTCTTTCTTTCTTTCCCTTTCTTTTCTTTCCTTTCTTTTTTCTTTCTTTCTTTCTCTTTCCCTTTCTTTTCTTTTCTTTTTTCATTTTTTCATTTCTTTCTTTCTTTCTTTCTTTCTTTCTTTCTCTTT
The DNA here is from genome assembly GCA_028829895.1 of Sinotaia quadrata. NCBI lineage: Eukaryota > Metazoa > Mollusca > Gastropoda > Architaenioglossa > Viviparidae > Sinotaia > Sinotaia quadrata. The sequence continues at coordinate 37,632,436 of CM054184.1, forward strand.
CCCTTTATTTTCTTTTCTTTTTTCATCTTTTCTTTTCTTTCTTTCTTTCTTATGTTTTTCTATTTGCGTTCGAACATCAGTTTCGTGACTATCGTTTCTGATATGATGCCAATGGAGTCTGGCGGCAAGAGGAAAACTGGGGACCATTCTCTGGAAGGAATCGCAGGAGATTACCTGGCCGAGATCGAATGGGTAGGTCTATCAGTGTGTCTGAAACCAATTAACTGTTAGAAGCCTTCTCGACATCAGATAAAAATGAAATGCAAACGAAACATGACGTCACTAGAGGGACTTTTAACAGCTAACCGGGACCGATTGCTTCAATAACATTGGAAACAATAAAACTTCGATGATCTGACAAAGAACACCCCCTCCCCACACTGTTCAAAACCATTTAAATACAAGACAACCCCCACCCTACCCCTACCCCAACATATTCTAAAGTCCGTGTATAGACGAAGTAATGCGTCTTAGGATAACTCTGTATGTAATACAAACAGTTCGGCAATGAGATGGATTAGCTTGACAAAAGAATTCCCCTTAAGATGGTTAGAGACATTTAAGAAACATTTAGAAATTCGGGTTGAACTAATTAGGAGAGGAAAGATTTCAGGTTTTAAAAAAATATTTAGTACATTATGGGTGCAAGATTGATCAATATAAGTCACAGGGTGACCTCAGTGTCTTGTCATCCTGTTGCAGAAATATGCCAGCAATGATTTCGTTTGTTTTGTTTAAAACTGCAGATTAAGTGAAACAAGAATTAGTCTCGGTCGTGAGAATATTGGAGCACAAATTGTAAACGCCGGGTTTGAACCGGAAAATGAAAGTTTGAGTCGTATGGTATATTATATGTAGTACAAGGAACAGTTACTGCAGTTACGTTTCGGAATCCGTTCTTGCAATGGGGAGCAAAACACTGTGATCACCATTTATAAAACGAAAGGAAAATAATTAGTAGGCGAAAGAAGAACGCTGTCAAATATTGATTTATTATATTTTAAAGAAAGAGACTATTTATTATACATTTTTATATAACGAAGAGAGAGAGAGAGAGAGAGAGAGAGAGAGAGAGAGAGAGAGAGAGAAAGAGAGAGAGAGAACAAGATGTAAACACACTGAAGTTATACTTTTCATTTCTTCATCCTTGTTGCTAAATCACACAAATGCTAAATATAATCAAGTTTACCTTACATTTGTATACATGAAGTTGCAAGTGTTTGTACGTGCCTTCAGTCAACATTGGTGTATTTCACAAGCGTTTTTGTACAGCGTACAATTGTCACTGATTTTTTTTTTTTAATCTCAGTTTTTCAATAAAATTTCCAGCGTCGAAGTTAATGACATCATTTTTGTGTTAACGTCATGTAAACGGAAAAGTAATACGATAGGGGTACAGATATCGCTACTACTTATTTTGTTTAAGTATAAAAAATTAAAGGCACCTTGTTATATCCACACGCCCTCAGATTTAGTGTTTGGTAAATTTCTAGTGTTAGTATAATAATTCTTTAGGAAAACAATGAATTTGTAAAGTGAATTTTTGGCGCAAATTAGAGTGCATGCTTACAAAGATACGTTTAGTGATGGGTGATAGATTTTTGTGACTTTGCGCGAATTAGCGTCCTTGGTTACAAAAAAATAATTCCATAGCAGAGGCAGTTTAAAGATTTATAAAAGATTTATTAAAAAATGTTTAAGAGACGCCACTAACATCGCATCTTCAGTTGATCTTATAATGACGTATTATATGCATATTCAAAGGAGCTATCTTGATTGGTAATTCGGCCATACCGGCTGCAACTAAACGTAATTTCATTTCATTTATTATCAGGCAAACTAATTTTCATATTTTATATAGCGATACAATACAACCTTTTACTGTATGGTATAATACGGTAAGATTAGCAGAGAACAGAATGGAATGAAGGAAACTGCTTGTTAGGTCATCAGTGGTGCCCCAACGGTCGACAAGATAGGCACAGAAGAAAAGGAGATAAATGTATCTGGCTAGTTTTATCACGATACTTGTAGCCACAGAAAAAGTAGAAGTATGTATCTGGCTAGTTTTACCACGATACTTGTAGCCACAGAAGAAAAGTAGAAGTATGTATCTGGCTAGTTTTACCACGATACTTGTAGCCACAGAAGAAAAGTAGAAGTATGTATCTGGCTGGTTTTACCACGATACTTGTAGCAAGGGTAGATAACTAGCTAGATAGATAATTGAATTCGTTCAAAGGGTAAATTTAACCATACTGTAGGCCTGCTTAACAACGTATATTGGAACCAATTTCATTAAGCACTAGCCTGAAGTGAATATTTACTTTCGTATTGTCTAAATGGACAAAAAGGGTTTTTAATAGAAATTATGTTAAGAGGCGGGCTTTGAATTTTCACATTACAAGAAACCAGCCAATGCTCGCAACAGAGAATTAAATCGATATGTATCGGCTTTTAAAAATAAATAAATAAAATTCATTTTGTATTTTCATAGATGAAAATTATTACTAGCGCTGTAGTTCTCGATCGGAGAGCACGCGTTTAAAATAAGACCTCTTAAAAAAAATATTATTTTTATTTTTTTTAGATGCAGGAACACCTGTCCGATCTGCTTCAGTCCCACGCCCCTGGTGTTGTGGCCAGGTGGGACAAGCTGGCGATGGGCTCCCACTCAGCTGGAGCAGATTCACTGCTGTGGATAGTGCAACGCAACACGACGTTAAGTAAAGTAAGTTTACCTATCCGCGAAATCAACAAACGTTGGCAGTGAACGATTAAACAGAAATGAATTAACCAGTATGTAAGTGAAATTGTCCGGGGTGTTAAACTGGTAAAGTTTAAACTTTTCTCACTTGTATCCATTAATTTCTTATTACATTACTTCAGTCATAATTACTCGGTTTTATAATCTCCATCTAAAAAAATCAGGCAAAGTAGGAAGCGGAAGTCAAACTTACTTTAAAAAAAAATAGAGATGGGGAGTAGGAAAGGTTTAAATCCCATAACAGACTTTTGTCACAGGCTATAGTAATGATGGCACCATTCACAACAGACTTTTGTCACAGGCTATAGTAATGATGGGACCATTCGCAACAGACTTTTGGGAACCGCTTAATGCCTCGCTACCAGTCCTAATGGCGCAGACGGAATACGCAACACAGCGCAAGCCTCCTTTTCCTGCCTGCGTATTGGAAGACTTCGGGTACCTGCACATCTGGAGTCTGTGGAACGCCAAACCTAAAGTGCGTATGGAAATAAAGGTAAGTAACCGCTGGCTAAATAAACTCGCAATCTGAAACTGACCATTTTCATGGTAACAAAGCGCAGCGGATCTTTTGCAATGCATACAAATGTTCAAAAGTGTTCCACGCAAAGTTAGTACTCATTAATCACGCGAACGTCGTATTCATTATTCACGTGAACGTCGTATTCATTATTAACGTGAACTTCGTATTCATTATTCACGTGAACGTCGTATTCATTATTCATGTGAACGTCGTATTCATTATTCACGTGAACGTTAAGTCTACTTTTTCGAAATTTACTAATGCGAAATGCGGTGTTATTTTTAAACAAAACTTTGGGCAGGATTTACTGATGCATTTTTATAGTTTAGTAAAGTCTGTCTAATGATATGGATGCATACTTAACCTGTCCATAAACTAATGGTACGGATGTAAACTAAATTAAACATATCTAGTTTGATGGTGTGGATGAAAATTTTGTATAGGCATAGACTTAACGTAATTTGTCTTTTGGTATGGATGTAGAATTAATCTTCCATAATCTAACTAATGGTATGGTTGTAGACAACCTGTATATATAATTAGTCTAATGGTACGGATGTAGTCAAAACATAAGTAATCTATCTAGTGGTATGGATGTAGTCAAAACATAAGTAATCTATCTAGTCTAGTGGTATGGATGTAGTCTAAACATAAGTAATCTATCTAGTGGTATGGATGTAGTCTAAACATAAGTAATCTATCTAATGGTACGAATGTAGTCAAAATCAGTCCATAATCTAATGGTACGGATGTAGTTAAAACCAGTCCATAATCTAATGGTACGGATGTAGTCAAAACCAGTCCATAATCTAATGGTACGGATGTAGTCAAACCCAGTCCATAATCTAATGGTACGGATGTAGTCAAAACCAGTCCATAATCTAATGGTACGGATGTAGTCAAAACCAGTCCATAATCTAATGGTACGGATGTAGTCAAAACCAGTCCATAATCTAATGGTACGGATGTAGTCAAACCCAGTCCATAATCTAATGGTACGGATGTAGTCAAAACCAGTCCATAATCTAATGGTACGGATGAAGTCAAAACCAGTCCATAATTTAATGGTACGGATAAAACTGGGGTACGTGCTGCGGCCTTGAACAAAATGAAGACCCCTAAACTCAACCGAGTAGTCTGAGTAGCAAAACACAGAAGCAAATTAAGCGCAGACATTTACCAAACCTTCAACAGTTTTATTTTCCCTACTTATGATACCACCCCCACCCCCAATACTTTCCAGGCGCGTTTACCCGCAAGTCTGCAAAATTCCTAATGGTGAAAATAAGTTGATGGAAGGAGGACTTGGATCACTCTATCAGTAAAAACATTCAGTAACATAATCAACCAAAAACATTCAGTAACATAATCAACCAAAACAATCAGCAACATAATCAACCAAAAACATTCAGTAACATAATCAACCAAAACAATCAGCAATATAATCAACCATAACAGCAACAACCAAAACAATCAGCAACATAATCAACCAAAACAATCAGCAACACAATCAACCAAAACAATCAGCAACATAATCAACCAAAACAATCAGCAACATAATCAACCAAAATAATCAGCAACATAATCAACCAAAACAATCAATACCATAATCAATCAAAACAATCAGTAACATAATCAACCAAAACAATCAGTAATGGCTGCTAGTAGTTGTATTGCTCATTAACAATAACAAAATCTTTTATACGGAATGATTTTTACAGTGAGCACTTAGATTAATAGTGGAACCCCTCAGAGAAAGTTTCTGAATTAATTATTAATCAAGGTGTTTTCTTCGCGTAAATGTTTTATTAGATTCAGAGTGACAGAATAGTTAACTGCTCAAAGGTTAGGTAATGTTTGAGTCATTAATAAAGTGTTTCTCATCTCAGTAGAAGTGATGAGATTAGATTTAGACCATTGGAAATAGTACTTGATTAATAATTTTGGACACTTTGATCTGAACCCCACGGTTCCACCCCACCCACTTCCACTAACTTTCGACCTCTGCATTTGCTACAAATTATATAATTTTTTTAAAATCTATAAATAAAAAGATGATGTTTTTTCCCCCACAGGGTTACGGACACTGCGACATTTGTAATCTGGTTCTGTGGGAAGGTGAGCTGTTTTTATTTTGTTCTTGAATCAGTGTGTGTGCGCGCGTGTGCAATATGACATAATTATTGACAAAAATAACTCAATACAGAATGTATGTAGGTCGAATAAAAGAGGGGGCTGTTGTTGCTGTAGTAGTGTTATCTTCTTTCGATCGTTGTTGACTTTTGCAAATGGTCACTTCGTTTGGAAAATGCTCTCGGACCTGATTTGCTTCAACGGGACTTACTTCCCGTCGCTTTATTTTGGGGAGGCGGGGTTGTATGGTGGTTGTTGCCCATCTGCTGTCGATTGGTGATAGGATGTCATCGGTTCCTCTTGGTTTTATGTCTTTCCTGGATTTTTAGTTGTGTGGTTGAAGTGGGTTGTCAGTTATAAAAACAGTGATGTATGTAAATATGTTTGTTGTATTGAAAGACACACGATTGTTGGGTTAGTGCAGATAAAAAAAGAAAGCACTTCAGATGGGGCAGTTGCAAAGTTTATAGGTTTACATGTGTGTGTGTGTGTGTGTGAGTGAGAGAGAGAGAGAGAGAGAGAGAGAGAGAGAGAGAGAGAGCATATTTTCCATATTAATTACACTTAACTCAATATATAAAGTTTTAAACCAACATAATGATAAATAAAATTTTCATTTCAGTGTGCGACAAAACACACATATGTGTAACCAATGGTAACAGTAGCAGTCTAGGAGCCTTTCACAACTTCACTCAAGGAGTCACGTCCGGTTTTCTTACCACATATCTTGGTGGTTATAGTAACAGTATGCAGTATGTGACAAATCCCAGCTACATGCCCATTACTTTGCTGGACATTGTTGTGGACATATAGTGAAATAAAGTAACATTCATCCTTTCTTTATTTATCAGTTTGTATCCTAAAAAGTAAACATTAACCTCTCATTATTCACCAACTTGTACCAAAACACGCTTTGCAGATTGTCACCATTCATTACACATGTACTAATTGAGACTAAATTCTGCTAATCTTATTTAATGTAGAAATGGAAGTTTTATTTTAAGAAAATGAGTTTATTACAAATATGATCTTTAGTGAAAAATAAAAATATTACAACAAAAACATAGGATGTAGCCTAAAATAACTATGAGCATTGAAAGGAAAACAGGTTCTTTGAGCTTTGTACACCATCTTGATTGCTCATCACTTAATTTGCATGTCAAGTATTTGTAAAGTTATTTATTTTTATGAAAAGTGTACACTAAACATTTATTTTTGGGGAGGGTCTTTGCTAAGTAACATTTTTATATGTCAATCCACTTTTGTTGTCCTAAAATATACTATAAAGTTCTACTCTAGCTAATCTTTTTTTGTGTACTGAATATTAAATATTAACAATATTGACAAATATTGTTCTAATTCTTCTTTGGGTATTGTGAACCATTGATTAATTCAGTTGATGGAGACAGCAAAATAAGTTTCTAGATAATCTTCCAGAACTGAAAATAGTTAATAATAAAATTCTATTTAGTCTTTTAGAAACTGTGAACAGTATCTAGTAAAATGTTAGTCACCTTTTCAGAACTGTGAATACTAAGGTTCTAGTTCATTCTGGGGACACTGAACAATAACTTTGGCTAGTTTTGGGGGTGTGATAGAGTAAATTTGCCTATCCCTATTTTTAGACTTAATTGTTATATAAATTGTTCAATTTTCAAAGTGACCCGACCTTGAGCACTCCTTATGGTGGTATTCTTGTAAGTGGTAGAGTTGGAGTAAACAACTTGAGTTGAGAATATGCTAGAAAAATGCTGATGCAATCCAAACCAGTACCAACTGGATGAGTAGTTTTTCTGACTAATAAACTTACACGTGTTCATAACATTTCATCCAATGGGGATGGATCAAAAGTTTCTTTATTGAAGAAGCACTCTATTCTAATCACTTTGAATTTGAACATAACTCGAGTCCAGTCACAAAGGCGATCGTTAGCTTAGAGTAAGTAAAACTGACTGATGAAGATAAAGTAGACGTAGTGTATTTCGTACGTTTGCTATTGATCTATGATTTGAATAGGAGAATGCTTATGTAATTGAACCATTTATTTCTATGTTCATTAATTTGACTATGTTGTATTTGTGAATTTTGATCAATGCTATATTTCTTATGCTGTGTGTGCATCGGGCTAACGAAATTGTAGCAGGATTTGTAAGTTGAGAATGTTTTGTAAGAGAGAAAGGAGTTTAGAGATGAAATATGCCTGAAATTTAGTGCTGCCTTAATTTGACTTTTGCAGGGGCAGAGCAAGTCTTCTTGTTTTACCTTTGCTACATTGTCTACTGTACTCTTACTAGAATACAATGTTGTCAACAGTAAAATGAGTTTCTGTTATGTAAGATTCCTGTGAATTCCATTTGAGCACCAATACAGCAGAAATTGTGGCTTGAGTTTGATCTCCAGAATTTACTTTGAATGTTCCTTGTAGTGGGTTAACATGCATAGAAAATCAAAACATTCCTCCTGATGTGCTTGATAGAGTATATAAAATTCAGGACGATTCTCTATGGCATGCTTGGAGAGTGTGTCGAAGATTCTGAAACAGTTGTGTAACATGCCTCTAGAAGGGATAAATGGGACCTTGTCTAAATATGAAAGGCAGTGACTTGTTGCAAACCATGTGATAGTGACAGCTGCCATCTTTGAACAGGTTATGTGCATTGACTTTTTCTCTAAAACTACATTCTCACTTCTGTGAAGATACACAGGAACTTTTTTTAATATATTTATTTCATCGAATGCTTATGTCTATGAACAATTATCCAGCCATTATTTGAACATTTTTGTGAAGTGATGTAAATGTCAACATATTCATATGTTGTATATTTGATTGTTGATTTATTAAATTTATTGACCTTCTTATACATATTGATAACCTTATGTTGGAGAAGAAAGTGGGTGGATGGGGACTCGCTAAATATAGATTAAAAGACAGATTTATCTTCTCCTTTGGTAATAAGTTTTCCACCTACGGAAATAATGTGTGACGGTAAATGTTTGTCTTTCATGTTGTGGAAGAGAAAATGTTTACAACACCTGCATATCCACCAAGTGAGAGAGATGAATGGTGTTTGCTGGAGAATTATAATAACCTAAATTAAGATTCACATCACTTGTAATTAGTTATGGGTGATTAATTAATAATAATCATAACCATTAACTAGGTGACGTTAGCATCACAAAGTGTGTGTGTGTGTGAGTGTGTGTGTGTGTGTGGCATTAACTTAAAGTTTAATTTCACCTAAGTGGGACTGAACAGAGATTTGCGGTAAAATTCTAGTTTATCTTTTGAGACTATGAACAACAATAAACAAATGCAAAGAAATGAAAAGTAATGAGTTATATAAGTAATGAGACTATAAAGGAACTGAACACTCAGTGTGTTTCTAAACTTTTTAATAGTTCATACTGATTGCAGACCACATACTAACAAGAAACTCAATAAGTGTTAAACAATGAGACTAGTTTAGTTTGGACCTTTAGGGTCAATTTTATGAATAGTTTGTTCTGCTCCAGAAAAGAATAGCATCAAATAAAAAATACATGTAGCAGAATATCTCTGCACATGCATGCACACAAACAAATTAAAACAAAGTACAGCATTATAAATCATAAATTAGAAACACTAAAATAAATATTGTGCATGAGCATACACACTTAAAAGCAAGTGGTATCACCTAGAAAATCAAAAGACATGGCATGGAAACACTGTAAAATAAATAATTTACTCACACACAATTCAAAGACACAGCAGCTTCACTCAGATTGTCAGACGTCATTGAGCAATAATATGAAAAAACTAAAATAAATAATGTAAACACTCACACATATAGAATCACATGCCATATACAGTATATTTTAAGAACTTACTCATATTCATTTGTGTCATGTAGTAGTTTTTTTTTTTAATTGTTGTACAAGATATTTATCTCATATTTTAATCATCTGTGTCAAATAAACACTTTCCTTGTAGTTGTTAAGTGTATAAATTTGTGTCATGTAGTTTTTCTATTGTTGTACAAGAATACTCTCCTTATACTATAGTTCTTGTCTGTTACCATATTAATTTTAATGTGTTAGTTAAATGTTATTTCTTTGGAATCTTTCTTAATGTGTGTAAAAGATTTGTGGATAACTGATAATATATATTTAGTTGGTCAGTATATAATATTAATTATGTATTTTTTTGTATAAAGGGAGACTAATGGTACACTTAAGAAGTACCAGTATTTGTATGCCCCCACCTTCTCCAATGAAATTTGCACAAGTTAACATCCCTGTAAAGTCCCCCCTCCCCCCAAAAATATCACAGTTTTTAAACAGATATGAAGTGTATGAATAATACTTATATTAAACCATGACACATCATTTGTATAGCAGATGAAATGTACCTGTGTGATTGAGTAGCAAATGCTGACCAGTGCTTGAGGATTCTAAGTAATGCATGTTAGAAGTGGTAATATTAAAATTCCAAATGTTTTATTTTATTTCATTTATGAAATATTATTGAATATACATCCACATTTTCAAGCATGGTTAATATAGTATACATCTACAAATACCAGAATGAAAGCAGTAGCAGCGTACAGTTGTGCTTATAAATAGAACTGTATATTACCATGCCACTCTCTTCTACAAGGTTCTCAGGTTTATGATGAAATAATTCAAGGATATGTTTCCAATTTATTATGAACAAGTGTAAGACAACACAAAACTTAATTAAAATACATGTATTAATAAAAATTATTATTAATTCCCTTTCCATACAATAAATTGATCCTATAAAGCACACCAGACAAGGTTTTCATGACAGGAATTTGGTGCTCACTATTGAGTTAGTCAAAGCAAGTGTTGTCAACAAACAGAATATTATACTGCATGCATATATGTATATATACGTATGTGTGTGTGTATATATATATATATATATATATGTATATAAATGCACAACATGCAAGTAGTACTGTTTATAATGCACTGGGCCATTAAAGCGAGCTAGCCAAGTGTTGTAGAGCATCACATAATGGAATGGTGAGGCTCTGCATTGTTTCCTGCAATGCTCCAATCAAACACACTCCAGCTTGGAAGGTATTATGTAGTGTGTGTATACCTATATAGTGTGTGCATAGGTAAGCAGCATGGACCTATATGTAGTGTGTGTGTGTAGGCAGCACGGACCTATATATGTAGTGTGTGTTTATTGGCAGCATAGACCTATGTGTAGTGTGTGCATAGGCAGCATGGACTTATGTGTAGTGTGTGCATAGGCAGCATGGACCTATATGTAGTGTGTGCGTAAGCAGCATAAATAAATTTAAAGGCAAATTTGTTTCCTCAATCTTTAATGCAAACATTAGAACTGTCTATTACAGTTTGCACAAGACCCCTACTACCAAAATTTGATAATAAAGTGCTCAGTCAGTGTGTCAATAACTGCAGTTACATAATCAAGCAATTCAGATGCAAAATAAAATGTCTGTCCTTATTCACTGGGAGAATATCTGTTTTTCTTCAAGATCATAATTATGTTTTCATCAGCAAGAATCAAAAACGGGCTCCCCTTTATTTTCCTCTCTTAAAGAAAAATGAGAGTGCAAAGCATGCTTCAAAGGTACAGTGAAACCTTGCTATAACGTGATAATTGGGGTCCATAAAATTGGATCGTGTTAATAGTGAGTCACGTTAATGAAGGGTTTTACAATATTTTACTTTTTTCAGAGAACATATACATGTATTAATGTCTAATGTACAAAATCGGACAAATATTAAATGGAATGCATTATTAAGATATATTCAAAATAATGGATGGATAATATATTTATAGGTTATTACTTTGTGTTAAATAGTTTTACTAATGTTTATCTGTACGATAATAAACACTGACCAACAATACCCCAAGTGACATTATATAATGAATAGTGTATTAGCCACGGTATAGTGCCCTCGTGCCATGCAATTCATCCATAATGCATGTAATTCTATTGAAAAATTGTATGCATATTAAAAATATTCAATAATTTTGCCACAGATCATTGTGTCTGAATTCAACATCTAATATATACAAGTACTTAAAAAAGTATTTTTTACTGGTACGTGCCCATCTAGTTAACAAGGCTTCCCATTGTATACCAAAACACACACACACGTCGCAAAATAATCCTAGCTAGCTTATTGGCCATTGATCATGCAACTTAAACAACAAACACTCGATCACCTATGTGCCACAAACATAAAACACCAGTCAATAAATCTACCAACCTGCATGACTCATTCGTTCAGGACCTCACTTCTAACCCAACATGACGCAATATGCACATGTCATTCAAATTACAATAACGTTCAATTTAAATGCAACAAAGAAAATTTATATAAAATATATGGGAAATTTCCCTTCATACAACATAGGCCATAGTGAATCATCAATATTTAAAATAGTTTTGCATTAAAATGTATAGTAGGTCAAAGTGGGTCAGCAATATTTAATATATTTTTGTAAAAAAGAAATACAGTCAGTAAAAGTGGTTATCTATACTCAATATACTCTTATGTTAAAAAAAAGTTTTTGATGGTTAAAGTGCAAAGAGTATTTATTTAACCTGTTTTTATATAATGTTACAAAGAAATAATGTTGATCAAAGTGAATCAGTAGTAGGCAATACATTTCTAAGTCAAATAAATAACACTGCTCAAAGTGAGCCAGCAATGCAATAAATAAATTTAAGAACATTATGTCTGTAAGTGTTAACCTGAGAAAAAATCAATCTGTACTGTAAGGCAATCTTTAAGCTTTGCATGTTCAGTACAAAAAAAAAAGGAAACTTGCAACTGCAGGAAGACACTCAGATACAACTTGACATTAATAAATAATTGCAATTGAAATTAGTCAACAGCTTTCATGCTCTTCAAATATATCATTTCACTTTAATCCCTTGCTGGTTGAGAACATCGAGGATGTGGTCCATAATGATGCTAGCATGGGCTTTATGCACAACATGACCACCACGTTCAAACTGAAGCACCCGGGCAATCTGGCCATCTGATGACCCTAAAAAGCCCACCAAATGAATGAATATCATAAACATTAATAGTAAAAAATGAATTTAAATTTTATGCAAATAAAATTAGTTAATAAAAGAATTGTATACTCTGATCTGAAAGAGTAGAAGAAAAAATACAAGTGTTGATAACATTATTCTCTCTCTCTTTCTCACACAGGCTTATTTAAACACTACAAAGGGTAGGGACAATCGCTATGATAAAGTCTACTGAAGACTAATTTACTCTCATTTTCCTATTTTGCTTCACCATGTTAAATAATTTATTCACTCTCGCATTTTTCTCTATACAAATATGTTAAAATATGAAATATGTTCAAGAGAAAGCACTCTAATGTCTTAGAAATGAATAAAACCGCAGGTTAAACAATACATTTTGACACTACCCTCCTTCATTTTTGAATAAATTTAATTATAATCAGGTATAATTATTTTCTATGTTATATTTTAAAAAAAAAAAGTTTTTACAAAAGAAAAGAAGCATATAAATTAATGCATATACAGTGGAGCTGCTTTTTATGTGAAGGTTACATTCTGACTTAAGTGTGTAAAGTGAAACTGCTTGACAAGTCCAACAGCAAGTTTTTCCTTAAATGTTGGACAAAACTGTTATTTTCTCAGCTGAATATTGGATGAAGTATATGTAGTAGGCTTGCATTTAAGGACCAATTAAATATGAAAAACGTGTATGTTACTTTAAATACTAGAATCGCACTCAACATGGCAAGATGTTGATACTATGACTGGCATGTGAGAACTGAAACTGGTATTTGAGGACTGAAAGTGAGACTGGCATATGAGGACTGTGAGCCTGGCGTGGAAATTGAAAGTGAAACTGGCAATTGGAAATTGGGACTGAGTCTGGCATGTGGGAACTGAAGATTCATGTCTTTTGTTTCACTACTCATTCTAGATTGGAGGAATCACAAATCACAATTTCACTTTTGTTGTGATTTTTTAGCTCTTTTCCGAGTGCATATGGATGTATTTGTATAAGTTAATGCAAGTAAGATGCAACTTCATTGTAATCTTACCTAGAAAAGGGTCTTTGCTAGGTAATCGATTTTCACAATAATAGATTTTGTTTTGTGTAGGCATCCTCAGATGTTGTGTGATCATTTCATCTGTTATAGACTGCTCAATTATCTTATCGTTGAGTGCATAGGCAAATATAAGAGGTAGCTTTCGGTCCCTTATCTTAGCTGCATAATCAGGCATCTAAAATAAATAAAATAAAAAACAAAGATATTTAATCTACTCAATACAGATATGCTCGACTGATATATAAATCTAAAATATGATGAAAGTATGAAAAGAAAATGCTTGAAATATTTATATCTGAATCAATAAACGATAGAAAGGGGGAGCTTTTATCCCTTATATATATATAAATTTGATGGTATTTATATAAAATATATATTATTTTTATATTATATTTTATAAAAATACCATCAAATTTGAGTTGGGCCAAGAGTTACAGTTCACATTCAAGGGGAGAAACCTTTACCAAACTAGTTGAATATAAATGTTCTGCTCTACCGCTGGTTTTGCACATTTGCCTTAAAATTCATAGCATTTTTCATATCTTTAAATCACCAGTTTGTAGTTTCTTGAATGAATGAATATTAGAAGGGAGGGTGGGAGATAAATGTTGCTTTACTGAAAAAAAAACCTGAAACATATAAAGAATCTTGTGCACAGAAATTTTCAAAAACTGGCAGTTAAGGTATAGTTAATCTTAAATAAGTAATTTATAATTCTGACATAATTAAGTGAAAAAACACTATTTATAAATAGGTTAGAGCAGGGGTCGGGAACCTATGGCTCGCGAACCAGATGTGGCTCTATTGATGGCTGCATCTGGCTCACAGACAAATGTTCGATTATAAAAAAAAATGTTTCTTTAGACTTCTTTACTCTACATATTAATTGCATATCAATATTTCATTCTACAAATGAGCTAAAGTCTACTAAAGTCTCAACGCCTGCATGAAGCTTAACCTCATCACGTATCAACCAGACTACAAAGCCATCAGCAAAGCCATGCAGCACCAGAAGTCGCAGTAATGGTAAGAAATACTCATTATTGATTAGCAACAGCATAACAATGTTATTAAAATGAATTCAGAGACATAATTATTGTACTTTTAGTGTTGAAATTACACAAAATGCACACATTTACTTGAATTTTTAGTTTTAAACATAATGTATGGCTCTCACAGAATTACTTTTCAAAATATGTGGTGTCCATGGCTCTTTCAGACAAAAAGGTTCCCGACCTCTGGGTTAGAGTATATATGAGAAAACACACACACACACATATACAATTCAAATATACTCTTAAAATGAGAGACTAAAAATAAAAACACAAATAAATGAATTTATAAAAAAGAAATAAGAAAAAACTGGAAAATCTATTTCTACATAGTAATTCTTTGTCAACATTCACAATATTCACAAGAAGATCCTCACATTCTTAAAATCTTGAGAAGTGATAATCTGTTGGGCCACCATTAGATGTTCACCAGCCTTAATGCCTGAAAATCCTAGAAAAGATCAGAACACAAAAAGATATTAAGAATTTCTTTCTTAAACAGACAACTCTTGAGTAGACTAGTGAAGTGGGCAAGGGAGCTAATGATATTGGCATTGGCAATGGGAAGCAAAATGGAAAATTCTCCATAGTTTTATCATTTCTACCCAAACGGACACATAAAATTTCTACAAATAATATTAATGTGCTCCTTAAAATTGTTTTCTCTCAATAAATATTTTTCATGTAAGGAGAAAACACAAGCAGATATCAAATACTGATTAGACTATTTGATTAAAGTCCAGAGGTGCATTAAAGTGTCAAAGAAATTATTCTGTGCTGAAGTACAATGACTTGTGGTGACAATAAATTATCTGAAACTAATTAAAGGAAATTTTAATACAATGGATATCTGAAACTGCCTAATATTGTGTGGAGATTACTAGAAACATTGAAAAGCTCTGGAAAAACACCTCTTTCTACTGCTTTCACACTTAAATGCATGAGCTTTAGACACCAAATAGAAGTTAATATAAAATATATTACCTGGTGGGTTCTGAATGGACTTACCAATTACATTATAAAGCTGTGCCAATAATGGAAGTAAAAAAAAATGTAGAACTTGCTGCTGTGCTAGCCATGCAATGAACTTCACCACAGCAAAAGGACGAAGTGTCCTAGATGAAAGAGAAATTTACTTAAAGCTCTTCATTTTTCACAACATATTTTCATATATATAACCACACACAATCTCAATACCATAAAATATAGTTAAAACCAACATTCCCTCTAATATTTTTCCCATGTATGTGAAACTGGCAGCTGTTTGAACTTGCTACCAAAACTTGTGCGCAGAATTCTGAAATTGCTGCACAGCATTTTCTAATGAGCTGTGCAGCCACACACCTTAGAGGGAACATCACCCTAGTTAATGGTTAAAATTATTATAATTATTTAACCATTAATAACTAATTACAAGTAATGAGAATCTTAATTTATGTTATTAATAATACTCCAGAAGACACCACTCATTTCTCTCACTTGGTGAATATGCAGGCGCTGTAAACATTTACTCTCTTCCACAACATTAAAGATAAACATTTACTGTCACACATTACAATATTTCCGTAGGTGGAAAACTTCTTACCAAAGGAGAAGAGAAATCCATCTTTAATGAGCACCCATCCACCCACCATCTTTCCAACATATGATTATCAGCATGTGTATGAAGGTCAATACATTTATTAAATCAACAATCAAAGATACATATAGCAAATGCAATGAAAAGATTACTTGATGTCAACCATGTTCGAATAATTTTTAATGCGTATACAGTCTTAGATCCTAATATATCATTCAACAGATTAGTGTCAATATAAATCACAGGATAGTTCTTATCAGAGAACAGAAATGACGATATTAGAGATAAGCTATAATAGTTTGTACATAACTTTGTCTAGGTGATGCCTCAATAGTCATTCACGTGCTTTCATAACAAAGTCACAAGTTTATTGTTCATATTATTACTATTGTCAATTTCACATGTTTCTCTCTGGCAAGTTATAGAATACTGATGAGCTACTATTCTCTCAAGGCTAATCTTGGTGTTCCTTTGTCGTATTAGTTCCCTCAAGCAGAACAACAATGTAGCAATTTCCAACCTTCTTTGTACCAGAAATCCCACGATGTAGTCAAGCATATTTTGCAACCATAGAATCAACAGAGGTCAGCATATCCTACAATTACACACTGGGGGTAGATATTTCTCAAGTCTACCATGGTTGTAGTGGTTTATAAATCAGTAAACCAAGAGATTCTGGTGAAAACAAAAAAGGCGGCTTCTTCCCTGTAAAATATAATCAGGGAACAAATGTTAAGTTTCCAGTTTATTCATCTCTAACTCTATTCTTTCAAATATTCCAGTCTCAACTTAAAGTATCCTGCAACAGTATTTATTAGCCCGATACAGGCATAGAGCATAATAAATACAACATAATTTTATGAACGGTATTCACTAGAAACAATGTCAAGTGTTTAGCATGCTACACACAAGCATCATAGTTCACAATTTGTAGAAATAATATTCTACTCATATAATACATCTCTACATAAAACACAAGTATAAAACATATCTATAACAAAATGCAGGAAATATTTTTAAGTAGATTCTCATATTTGCACATACTTATGAGGTCTGGCTACTGCTCCACTCAGAAGACAAAAGGACTGAACATTTTCCCATTCAGCAGCAACTTTGTAGCCCACCCAAGCCCCAGCACTGTGGCACATCAACATGTTTATCCTGAAACAAAGCATCTAATTCATATCAGCACATTTGTTATGATTTACTTTACAATCCCAACACAAACATATCAAGACAAAACTTGATTTGTAATCAATATATTAATTATGAAATGCTTTACAATTACAATACAAACATGTTGAGAAAAAAACCATATTGGCATGTTTATGTTGAAATCCACATATATGCAATATGAAATATATTACAATCAGAATACAAATATGTGAAGATAAAATCTGAGTCATTTTAACACGTTTAGTTTGAAACCTATTGCAGTCACAACACAAGAAGATAGAGAAAGGAATCATGTCTCTCCAGAGGTCTGAGAATGTCCTAAGATGAAAAGCCCCAAGAAGAAGGAGGCTAATGGATGGCCACTATTGGTATGTTTATCCCCAAACTCATTTCAGTCATAATGCAAAGTATGCCATGATGCTGCTTGACTCACACTAGCATGTTATCTTAAAACCATTGCAGACACAATACAGAATGTGCCCAGTCAAAGCTTGGCTCATATTAGCATATAAATATGTCAATTCCAAGCAAGGATCAACTGATTTAAACAGATCTGAACAAATTTATATTTATCATTTATAATACAAACAGTTTGAATGCCAAATGTTAAAAAAAGAAACTGATGCATCATGAATATTCAAACTGTCTTGTAGATTTACAAAACAGCTATCAGAGTTCATGTTTTGTCTAAATAGCTTTAACTTTAAAGCAGCCTTTCTCAATATTTTAACAATGGAGGAACCCTTGAAATATTTTTTAGACCTCAGGGAACCTCTGCATAAAATTAAAAATTACCTCTCATGGAACTCTAGGATTCTGCAGAACCCCAGATGAGAAACCCTAGATTAGGGTAATATTGTTATTATTTATATTAATAACAATAAACTGATTGTCTAATGATGAGTAAAAAAATTATCTGAATAGATGTGGGTTAATGCATGATCTCTATTGAAAGGTTTGTAACTGACTCAAAGTGTTAGTAATGCTCCATTTATACTATAGGTTAGGAACTGGAATCAGCTTAAAGAAGAAATAAATTATAATCCAGTATCGTTAATAGCACAATATTAGATAAATACAATATTTTTAAAATAAAAAGTTTAAAATACCTATTAGAAAGTAACAATGACTGTTGTGATCATTATTTACCTTTACTTTTCTGATGATTTTAAGTATTTCAATAATAATATAAGCCTGGGATGTCTTGATACTGATAGTCCACTGGATAGGAGAGGGCAAAATGACCCAGAAAGTTAAGCTACCTGGTTTGTGTTTACAACATTGTTGGGTGACAGCTTCAAATCCTATCTCTGGACAATCAAGGGAGTGGCTCCCTCTAAACTACACCCACATCCATCCCATTTATGATGGAGAAAACAAAATTTGATTTTATACTGGGTCAGACTTTGCCCAGGTTAACAAGGTCTGCACTAGACACGGATGTTTCAGGTTTTTTTTTTTTTAGAGAAAAATGGGCTACTGGAACACTGGTGAAAATTCAGGAGAGATGGGCCTGAGAGTAAAACCTATAAAGTATAAATAAAGATCTCTTACTATCTAAGCCAACCCACAGTAAGAGGATATAGAAAGAGTTTGCATGAACTCTGGCTCAAACATCATCCAGGTGATATTATCAGTGCTATGGACCAGAAGAGATTGATCATGCAAAATAAGTTCTTAGAGCTTGAGAACTACAAAAGATAGAACAACAACAAACAAACAAATAACATCATTTGCTTCGAAACAGAATATACTGAAACTTCCACAACCTCAAAACAGGCAAACCCATTCGATGACCAAGGTGGAGAAATAAATAACCAATGATCTAACTGAAGAACAACAATACTTGTTAGAAATAGAAGACATTACAAAGTTTTATGGGCAAAAAAGTAAGTCACATGTAGGCAGAATCCCAACAAGAAAGCTGCAAAACAACAAAGCGCTAAGAACAGTGATTCATATTGCAAATAAAGTACTAAGACATCCCATAGAAGATATCATTGAAACCAAGAGTCTACTATATGCCACTACAAAAATAACTGAAAGCAAAGTGCAAACAGAAACCATCAGCTGACCACATGAAGGAGAAGAAATGAAAAGAAAACAGAGTACACTAGGAAAGAAATAAACCAAATGACAGCAGCAATACATAATAAAGTAAAAGTGAAGGCAACATTAGTCAACAAATACCATCTCGATTGCAGAAACATTCATACTGCAATAGAAGATATAAAACAAAAGCTACTAGGACTAAGTCATTGTCTGAAGAGATAAACTGCAAGAGGTTAGCAATTCCAACAGAACAAAACTCTGGAAGATTATACTAAGAATTCAATGGAACTTCCAGAATAGAAAAACAGATGCCAAACATTCAGGAAACCAAGACTTGGGAGCAATCCAATTATGCATAATACCTCAGACAGATGGATTATGTAACTGAAAGATATAAAGATATTTCAACTTTGCAATCACAATCACTGGGCCACTTTGATTACTAAACAAAATGAGGAAAGGAGATGAACTGTTCTGTGACAGTGCCTGACCAATTTGATTATTAAACAAAATTAGAAATGGAGCTGGATTGTTCTGTGACATCAGGAAAACACAACATAATTACCAAGTTCAAAATATTTCATCTTATAAATATGAAGGTTATTTTTCATGCAAAGTCCTGTGGTTCTGATAGCAACAGCTCTAATATTTAACACTTTAGCATAACCTGAATGATGAGGTTAGGTATAATAAATTAAATTAGACATGTCACAAATAAATAAACTACTATATATATAAATACTGTATGCCAAATAAATCAATCCAAATATTGTAGTGACAACCTCCATGCCAAATAAATCAAACCAAACACTGTATGGAATGCCTTAATTCTAAACAAAACAATCCAAACACTGCACTGCACTTTTCCATTTTATCTATATAAACATCAGATAGCTGTGTTATTTTTGCACTATGACTATGAGGAACAATTTCTTTAATATTTTAATGACTGTTTTTCTCACTCTTTCCAATGAAACTCACAATTCATTCATTAATGCCATAATTGTATCCCACAGATGCTGCACTATCACCTTTTGCTAAATAATTATCTAATAACTTAACAAAGTAAGGCTTCTCTTGGCAATACTATCATTTTTGTTAAATGGTTTATGCTTAGGACCATAATTAAGAGTGATTAAGGGTAATAAACAAGAAACAGCAATAATAAATCCATGTGATATTCATCTTGCATCTCTTGATGGCATCTCATGCCATTCCAAACATCTAAAAAAGACCAAAAACAACCCAGCAATAACACAATTAGTATACATTTTGCCCTCATGAGAGCAAAAGTGTAATATATAAACTGGTGAAATCCTAGGTTTTACTATATAAAACAACTGCCATCACCACCACCCAACAAGCTGAACAACTAAACAGAAACAATGCCAATAAAAAAGAAATAAAAGTGGCTTGAAACACTGATTTGAAGGGCGAACATTGGAAACAACAGATTAAATCAATGTAGGTAGTCTCATAATTCATATTAACTAACTCATGTCTTCCCTAAAAGGTTTACTATTGAAAAGCAAATTTCCTGGCAGATTTCACCTTAAATAATAATTTACCTATTGCAAAGGTTAGCAAGAAGGTTTAGACTATATCATAGTATATGCTCCATAAAATTAATATACATTTTAAAAAACCCTTCTGTACACACATACAGTTTTACACTCAAAATCATCTTACAAATGACATACTTATCTACATTAATCTCAGTGATAATGCTCTTCAGCATACCAGCTAGACCATCTGTAGAGTAGTCTAGGTGATAAAGCTTCCATGGTTCCACTAGACTTGGTTCAAACCCTATTATCAAGCACAAAATTAAAGTTACTTTAAAAAAAATAAATTAATGATTCTTAATTATAATTTAAAAAATTTAATATTAGCCTATACAATACAGCAAATTCTTTAACCAGTCTGATATTACTTAGACAAATTAAACAGAGATTTAACTGTCAAACTGAGATGTTACCTGTTTGAAAATTTAAGTTTTAAGGTGACTGAAGGTAGATGGTCCAAACATCACTTCATAAGCAAAAACCCAATGAAACAAGAAAGAAAGTGTATTTTTTTCCAGTTTCCAGATCATCAATAGGGGAAGACTTGAAAGTAAATATTAAATATATTTCCACAGTGATCAGATGGTGTTCTTCAACATTTGATCCAACATTAGTGGTGTTATGATTAAACATTCTATTTCAATGTACTTAAAATTATAACCCCCACAGAAAAATAGCTATAGACAAGGTGCCATTTTCACCTCCCAAATGGATAGATTAGTATGATTTCTACCCATCTGACAGTTTTTAGAAACTTTCCTAAACAGTTATATTTGTAGCATGTGCATGCACAGCACACACGCAAGTACATGAGCAAGTAAGTGGGTGGAGAAAACAAAGCTTAACTATGAAAAAATGGAATTAATTAAAAAGGCAATTTATTAAAATACGATACCCATAATAATAAATGAATATACTGTAAGAAACAAGAAATGACCTAGCTAGCCTACATTATCTGCATTTTGCAATCAATAAGTGAATTTATGTTTCAGATCCATGCAAAGTAACATAACCATAACATTAACAATGTGCTTGGTATCAAGAGATTTGTCTCTTCAATATTAAATATCATAATAAGAATAAAAGAAGTATATAAAAATTGCAGTACTAAAATTTACCTGTGAGAGACTAATTTTGTAAGAATTTTGTCCACAATCAGATTGGTTCTAAATACATGTACACAATTATTAACTATTGATATGAAAACCACTACATTAATCTGAATTAAAAACAGAGATGAGAGCTAATATGTTCACTGACATTTATTTTAACAGTTATATTCAAATGATAAATATTTCATTTTCAATTAATATTGATCCTGTGCATATTTAGCATGTAAAATGTCCCAAGGATACATTAATTTGATTAAATCGACACTCACAGCAATAAAAGAAACTGAATTGTGTTCATACTGAAAAATCAGCAAACTTAAACGCAGTATTCTTCTACCATGTGATTTATAAAATTGTACCTTTACAAATTTCTAATCCAAAAAGTAGAAACAAAATGAGAGCTAAATCAGTGTTCCAGCAAAGCAACATACTTGGTAGGCAAAGTCAGGAAAGTTGTAAGTATTTACAGGAACGAAAATATATTAATCACTAAAAATCACATCAATCACTCTAATATCATTCATAATAAATGTATATAGTTCTTTTTAGGATACATTTTTATACAACTTTTACAAGATTGAAGATAATAAATAATAGAATGTAAATGTTACCAATAATGATCTCGACTACTCGAGCATAACACCCCAAATTAATGGTGCCTATTCCTACATTAAAAAAAGACCTTTTAATAATTAAAAGTGCAGCCAAGTCTCACCAGGGAACGTTGGAGCCACAAACCGAATACCTTTATCTGAAAGCATTCGAATGAGCGGGTCAAAGTCCATTCCTGATCCTGGAATGCCATGAACACCGACAATAGTCGGAAGGCCGTGTCCAGCTTTTCCCGGGTGTGTGTCTACTATAGACAATTTCAGTTCTATATATTCTTTCGGATTTTTTATACTTTTTTCTTTAATTGTGACACTTTGTAGGTATGATGCTGGTGGCCGCGGTGCAAAAGCCGTTGTGCAGTATAACGTCGTGGCCGGCAGTCGCTGATCACAATATAGCCGAAGGTATGTAGATCCAGTACAGCCGATTCTTGATGATTTAATACACGAGAAACTCTTCTGCAGACTAGAAAAAATCATAGCAGTCATATCCTTTGTGTTTTTATTTAAAGTTCAGTTTAATTCATGAAAACGTTTCCTCATACTTATTTAGGCCTATATTAGTATATATCTACGTTTCCATGACATTTCGTTCACAACTGCAATATTACGGCAACATTTTTTTAAATGAAGCAGACCTACGAGAACAACAGTAAATATGAGATATTAAAATCTTGATACCTGATTGACTTGAAAAATATGAAAGGAAACTTATAAATTTCAAGGCGAACTGTGTTTTGAGAACGAAAGCGGCAGACGATATGTTAGCGCGCGGGGACCCTAAAGTAAAGCTACAACTAACATTCACGTATTTGGTTGTAAAACAATACTTTTTTCGATTGCACTTGCATTATTTCCATAATCAAATTAATACATACTATCCATTAGTGCTAGAAGTATTTTATTTATATTAAAATTGTATTAATTATTTTCGGATCTGTCACATGACAGCTGACCGAATTTTCTATTTTCGGTCTTATAGTGCTCGAGATAGAATACAAGGTAAAGGACGACAAGCGTTCCGCTGATAAGATAATATTTACGTCTGTTGGTTGCTTTCTTTCTTTTTTTTTCATCTTCTCCGTCAGTACATTGTTATTGAATATCATCGTTTACGACACAAGATAAATTACCATGCACGATACACAGATCTTTTGGGATACTTTTGTGCGATTGAAAAAACCCAAGTGTACAGGTTGATACGAACTCTTTGAAGAAAAAGAAAAAAATCGGGAAAGCGGAACGATTAGACTTAGAGACAACCATTTCGCTTGCGATCTCAGGTTTTTGTGTGCTTAAGTGCACCTATAACGCCCTAGCCTGTATACCTTGAACAATTCGTTGCAAGTTCTGGTTTGACTGGAAGTTTTACATTCATTGGGTAAGTAATAAGGCTTTTTTCTTTTTCAATTCTGGACGAGGCTTTATCGAGTTTCTTTGTGTATAAATTTAGGTCGGTGAAGCAAACATCAGCTGACTGTGCGATTTAACAGTAAGATCTATTCCGTTTGTAGTTTTCTTTGTTGTAATCATTGATTTTGAAGTGCTATTAATTTGGAAGTCATGAAAACTACAAATATGAACAATCTTATTTAAATTTGATGCGATTAATTTTATTTTATGTGTTGCATTAATAATAATAAATAAATAAGGCATTAGTTGTTGCAGTAAATGGATTGAATTGTTAATGTAACAGTTCTCTAACACGCTCCGGTGTTCTTAGATTACATCTGCGTCAGATTGAATTATGAATTAGTTAAAAATTATTTAGTGCTGCAGTGAAAACTCAGAGTTAGTTGTTATTTTATGACAGTGACAATTAAAAATGGTACAACATTTTTTGAATATTTTATTTTTATATTTTAGTCAGCAGTTAACAGACTCCTAAGTCACATCCAGACCAAAGTAAAATAGAAATAAGTCTAATCGACTAACGCATTTTGTTTGTGGAATAAGGCTAACCAGTTTGAATAAACTAGGAATATGGTATTGATAATGTATTAATTATCATATCTGTTAGCTTTGGCAATGGTTGTGGATTTCTCTCATAACTGTATCAGATCTCAAACTTAGGCTTGGAATGCTTGGAAGCAAATATTACAACAACAACAACCCCAGTGATTATGTAATTAGGAGGATAATTCTGTATTTTAGCCATAGTAATTTCATTCACAAACCTCATCTTCGAGTAATATCATCACAGTAACCGTGCCCATATATTTTGAACTATGGTTTTCAGCATTATCCTAACACATTAACAGCTTTTATGTACTGTTTGCTAACCATGGGCTTGGAATAAATTATAAGAGTACAGTATATTTTAGTACTTTTATTCAGTTTGAAGAGTAGTATTATATTACTGACTTTGTTGGGCTAGAAGTGTGCCTTTACAGTAAGTTATGGATATAAATATATCAATATATATATATTTAAATTGAAACAACTAAGCAATTAATTTAACAAAAATTAGCATCAGCATAATTCTTTTTTATTGTTATTTTTAAACTGCACACTGATCGAATCTGGACACTATTACAGTTTTATTCACAACATGTGCGTGTGTTTTCAATCTGAAAAACTGAGCCTAGGACACATAAAATCACTGTTCATTGTCCATCACAACTTGTTGACTATTGGAAAATAAGCAGTGAAAATAGAAGCAAATTCATTCTTCAGTTGTCATGTACACAACAGTCTGCCTGATATATAGGTTATGTTTTATCCAAAAGCACATAGTCTTGAATCCTGGATACATTTTCCTCTTAACTATAGGAAATGCCTCGACTACTGTCCTTAGGTATTGACAGATATTTTCAGTTTTAAAGAGGTTCATAGAAAGTCTGGAGAGCTTATAGTTATAGATATGCTCATCATTTAAAGGATCACTCATTAACATATGTGTTCTTTCTTTAAAGAAACACCTACAACTAGATCTGGTCATCTCTCATCTATATTCTAATACTTCTATGTTCTTTCTGTAAAGGGGAATATTAGAAGTCCAGAGATCTGATGCAAATATATAATGTTCATCCTTTCAAGTGGCACATATATAGCAATGGATATGTTCATCTTTTAAAGGATATGTAAGAAATTTAGATATCTGAAAAAATAATTTGTGTTAATTCTTTAAAGAGGCTCATACTACTACTAGTCATAAGAAATTGAAGACACCTGATAGTGATGTTAATCCTCATACTAATATAGGAAGTCCAGTCATCAGATAGTGATGTCAGTCCTTTAAAAAGGCTTATACTAGGTAGTTTAGATATTTTTCTGGTAGCTATGTTAATCCTTTAAAGGGGCTCATAGGAATTCCAGATATCTGATCAGTATGTTCATTCTTTAAATGAGCTGATAGGAAGTAGAGACATCTGTAACCATGTTCTTCATTTAAAGTGGTCCATAAGAAGTATGGAGACCTAAAATCTAGACACCTTACACTACAGATATGCTCTTTCTTGCTTGAAAGGGGCACATAAATGTGTTGGAGACATCTACCTACCTACCTATCTATCTATCTGTCTGTCTGTCTGTCTATATCAGCCTAAAAAATGTACTTAGATAAATTGGGATCTGAATATGTATGAAACCATTAAAGAAATAGGTTGTTTATAATTATATGTTCAGCTTCTTGTGGCACAAAGGCACTCAAGAGACCTAAGTCTAAAGCTTGGCCTTTAATTAGTTAAAGAGATACACTGTTGGTAATCTTGACAATGACAGATTTATAAACTGAAAATGATGTAGCTAATAATAATGTTCAAATTAAAGGTCATATGGACAGCCATTAAAAAGAGATTATTGGCAGTCTCAAGGTCTGACACTGACAGATATGTCCTTTGCAATTACAGAGACAGATTGTTTATCTGGAGATCTTACCAGTATATTTACCCATTAAAGAAGCACGTAAGTAGTTTAAAATCCTATTCTGTTATCCTGTGTTAATATGTATATTTTTATGTACTTCAGTTATTATAAGGAAGTCTTTTATGTAGAATGATAATAAAGTAAATTTTATGGGGTTTAAGGCAGATGTAATTTAGGAAAAAAATCATGATAGTTTCACTGTGGCTGGATGACTCTTTAAGTTAGGTAAAATTGATATAGATCCTATTAGTATTACTCATAATGTCATATTAGTATTACCTGCCTATTTAGTATATACTTAGCAGTCTAGAAATTTAATTTATTTGTTACTTTATACTATTTAATTTATTTGTTACTTTATACTAACTGTTTAATTTATTTGTTACTTTATACTAACTATTTATTTTAATCAGACAAAGTTTACTAACTTTTTAAATGTATTTTAGTTTATTTTTTAAAATTTTACATCATAAACTGTTGCAAATATCATTGTGTGTGCGTGCGAGTGCTCGCTTAAATAAAGCATCAGTTTCTACTTTAAGTTTGTATGGAGTAGATTCACAGTAAAATTATTATTAAAATGAATGCTGGTTTCTATATTTGCATTAGTTGCAACAAAATATTTGGTCTCAACCATCATTAACAGTTTTTTTAGTACCAATAATTATAATTATTCTTATAATTTACTGATACTTGCAGAACAAGGCTAAAAGTTGGCTTTATTAAGTGTTGATGTGAACTGAATCTTAGATAACGGGAATATTTTTATATATTGGAGTAAATTTGCTGAATGAATTGATGCCCTAAAAAGATAACATCGCCCTAGAATTTAAAGATAAAGCATGCCCCTTCACCCTGTCCCACCTCTTCTAACAGTTTAGCACAAGATAAATGGTTGACAAATCAGTCTTACAATCATAAACAGATTCTGCAAATATATATATTATTAAGTTTTCAGCTTAACCAAGAGAGTGTTGATAAATTATTTCTATCAATATTAAACACCAAAGGAATTTGGAGGAGAGCATAGAACATTGTTCTCTTAAGATTTTTAAAAAATGTATTTTTATTGACAAATTTTGATGTCAATAAATGCTTCTTGGTAAATGATCTTTTGTGGCCTAATGAATGGAACAGAAGGCTCTGTACTGGATAAGTTGTCATGTTTTATATAAGGACAACACTTTGCTTTAAAGTGTAATATAAACATGAGGTTGACCTAATTTAGTAGGCTCTGTACTGGATAAGTTGTCATGTTTTATATAAGGACAACACTTTGCTTTAAAGTGTAATATAAACATGAGGTTGACCTAATTTAGTAGGCTCTGTACTGGATAAGTTGTCATGTTTTATATAAGGACAACACTTTGCTTTAAAGTGTAATATAAACATGAGGTTGACCTAATTTAGTATCTATGGTATTCTTCATGCTAACCTTTTCACCAAAAAATAATAGACATAGGAAATGTTCCGCCTTCTTCTGACTTAAATGATGTTGTCTTCTTTTTTTCTTTATATATATATTTCTAGAGACATTTTATCTATACTAAATGAACATTTTGTTTGGAAAATTATTAGTTATTTCAATAGACAAAGTACTACTACTAGACTCTTTGTCCCTTTCAGAATATTGAAGTTAATTTGAAATATTAAAAAATTTCTACTTTTCAGCATGGTTGTATTTGTTTGTGGCTGCCTCAATATGAGAATTTTTGCTGAGGCAATAAAACATCAAGGTATGTATGTTTCAAGTTATGCATTACTACTTATTTTATATTTATTTGTTAATGACTACAGAAATATAAACAAACTTTGATTTTGTTGTATTTTACCAAATTGTAAACATTTACACACATTCAGGAGATAAACATAGCAACATTGCTAAAAGATTGGCTTAAGTTTTTACCAAATTGCAGTTCTTTTAAATTTGACACATTTAAAGTACTTAGAATTAAATTTAAATATAAACAATTTTAAAATTAAAATTTAATATACATATTCTTTAATAAGTGTTTAAAGAATTTTTTTTTTAATTCTAAGGAATACAAGTAACATTTTTTGGAATTATAATTTGAAGTTAATTGAACCCAAATTATATTTGACTGATGTATCATGATTTGATAGTATTCCTAAAATTCACAGATATTTTGGTAAATTTCACAGATGTCAACCGGAATAGCCCATTGGGAAGTAAAGTCGTGGAGATTGAGCTTACTGATCCAGGTTTTGACTTTGTAAGTAGTGAGCATAATACTAGTACAATAAACCAATTAAAGAATAATTATTTTAATTATCTATATGTAATTAGAATTTAACTACATATATACTTACCTGTCCAATGATAAATATAATTTATCTATATATACTTCATATATTCATGCCTGCACCAAGGATAATTAGAATTTAGCTATATATACTCCACTTTAGCAGAGAAAATTAGGACTTAGCATATATACTTTACTAGGGATAAATAGAATTTAATATGTATATTTGGCTTTACCAAGGATAATTAGAATTTAACTACATATGTTATTTATTAGCTGTACCAAGGAGATATTTGGTTTTAATTGTTCTCTGAAAACTGAAACAAATAGTGAAAATATATATTTATTTTAATTTTGAAAATATGATGATGACGATGATTACAGTGATATACCACTTGCATTATACAGGCAGTCATTTAAATAAAATGTTAATTTATGCATCATATATTTACTTAAATGGTCAGTTGTTTTATTAAAAATCCAAATGCATAATTTTTATTCATTACTAATGAAGTTTGTTTAACAATATATTTATTATCCTGTAATCTGAGAAAAGAGCAACAGACATTTTGTGTTTTGTTTTGTTTGATTTTTAAAACATTATGATTACTAAAATAATTGATCAGTCATTTATGATTTTTTTATTGTCTGTATTAATGATAGACTGCACTATAAATGCATGACATAATTTTATTTATTAAACAAACCAAACACACAGGAAATTAAGATATTGCTAAAGGAAAATGGATTTGAAAAAATATATATTCTGTCTTGAATAAAAAAAATATATTATTTATTACAAATAAAGATAATTATTATTTTATTATGGCATCTTGTGATAATGTAAAACTTGGAATTGGATATGAATGTCATCAATTTGATCCACATAATCTATAAATAGCATGAATTGTTACAGCACTAAATAATCTTATTTCTACATTGATGTTGCAATGATCTTTTCTTCTTATTAAAGGTAAAAAAGAAAGTTTTTTGCAATTTCTTTTTATAAAATGACTGAATATTTAACAGCAACAACAGGTAAAAGTAAACTAATTAAACTAATTAAAAAATTTTGACAAAGCAAAATGTAAGCATTTCATATATTACACTTGTATGATTAACAGTCAGTTTTGAAGGGGAAGGTCAAAGACACCTTCAAACACTGGCCTACATTTGTCACATTAATCATGCATGCTTATGTGTACAATATTTTGTTACATTTACTAAGAGTCATAATACAACTTTAAATCTATCAGTTTTGGTATAATGGGCATCTTCAGGTAGCATAATTTTTCTGAAGCAGGATAAACTGTAGTTTGTAGATTTTTTTAGCTTTTGTATCGTAGTTTAGAGGAATTCACTTTATAAACTATGTCAGATCTGTAGTCCTAAACATGTTTGCTCCATTTAAAAATTACTTCTTGTGTTTTTAGTGCTCACACCTTTTATTGCTAGTCACCACATTTTTTATTAATCGTCACCAAATAGCTACCAGATTGCTTTTTGTATGTGTCATTGTTCATGATTTTTATTTGCATTGCAACAGTTTTGGTCACTATATGGAGGGCTGTCCTTAACAGATTGTCCTTTAATACTTTGGTGGTTGGAGATATATTGAAATTTGAAGTTAATAGGTTACATAAATATATTAAAGATATATTCTCCAGCTATTGTAATTATATATTTTAAGTATCCATGAATAAAAGGTTAATAGGTTAAAATTAAAAAGGTGAACATGAATTAAACTTTTTTGTTTGTTTTAAAATGCTCAATATATTATAAAATTGTTTTTTAGTTAAGCAGGACACATTTTAAGGATTTCAATTTGTTTTAAATTCTTACTGTTAAATTTTGTTTTTTTCCTATTCAAAATATAGGATTTAATCAGTTGAGACAAGTTTGAAGAGTGTATGGATGTTGTAAATTGCTTGTAGCCACATGTAAAATTGTTTGTTATAAAAATACAAGTTTATAGTCAAGCAAGACATTTTAGCTGCTTGTCAGCTTGTTTTAAAAGAAAAGTTCAGTACTGTGTAAAACTATGTTGCAGAAGTTTGGGTTTTTAGCCAAGTGAGACACTTTCACAGACTATTTTAAAAGAAAGTTTCAGTACTGTGTAAAACTATGTTGCAGAAGTATGGGTTTTTAGTCAAGCGTGACACTTTTGCTGGATGGACTACATTCTCTTGTCTAAACTGCAAAAAGAAGACACATGCCATCAACAGAGAATTGAAAACTATAGTTGTTTGCAAAGACTTAGAGGTATGTGTCAGGGAAAATATATGAATTATTGTAATAAGTCTGATATTTTCAGTAGACCCTTGAGTGTGTTCATATTTTTGATTCCTTTGTATACTTACACTTCACTTTTTTATGTTTATGTTTTCAATTCATTAATTTGTCATACATTTAAAGAAAACATATATTAAATATTTCCCATCAATTTAAATCAATTTTTGCCATTTACATGTTAATATTAGGTATGAATATCATTATTGGCCAGATTCACATAATGGCTTATGTAGCCCACACCTAACCCTCCTCTAAAACGGCTTACCCTTATCCTGGGGCTAGAAACATACCTGAATGTTCCAGACAACTCACTAAATTAACCCATCAAAGCACAGCTCAGCTGTATGAATGAATGTACTAGAAACTCACCTATAAATCATTAGATGAATGCAGCTGACCACCGAGGCAACACACATTTTGGCTATTGGCCTTAGTAAATTGTATCCCTAGTATTAACTCTTATCGCCAGTTATCAACACAGATGGAAACCATCCTCTGTATATTTTACTGCCAAAGATCGGCACTTTATCTGAGACATTGATTGATGAGTGTTGAGCCACAAAACAATGCCAGAACTGGATACTTTATCTTGAATGTTGACTTCAATGAATATTACTCCATGAAGCAACATCAGAGCAGAATGATCCACTTGCCATTGACTGTTTCAGTGGGCCATGTGTGCGTCTGCTAATGACATTCACTGGGACCATAGACTACATGTCAGCATACCTAAAATTATGTATTTATGAAGTAAACAATTGCACAGCTCCAGTCAAGATACAATTGAATTTACTTGAACTTTAATCAAAGTACTCAGAAACACTCAGTGTTCTCTTATAAACTCATTAATAATTTGCTCACATAAACGAACCAAATAACTGCTTGCTACAGTGCCATAAGACTCAAAATGAACATTCTCTTACAACACAACATGGTAACTGTTGAACTATTCACAGTATGTAAAAGCATGCTGTCTTATGTTATTTCTTGTTGATATATTTATTGTTGATACTTAGACCATTTGTGTTAGTGTAACTCACTTACATATTATATGTTGTGGTCTTTCACCTGTATTTACTTACTATCCTGGCTGTATGTATCAGCTATTTTGTAGAACTGTCACTCTTCTATTCTACATTATCTATCATTTATCACCTGCCAGAAGGTGTGTTTTTGGGATTAGCCTAAGGCTATGGGCAGCCTGTGGTGGTGGAGAATTAACATCTTGCCCATCTCCTAACAAAATATCACAGCCACAAATTAGTAGTTTAAAGTGCATTAACTGTCACCATTCCCCTACTTAATTTGTTGTTTAAGGTTGGTTACATTGGTTTGTGATGATCTTGTCTTTCAGTGTGGAGATGAAGTTCTGGCCAGGCTTTCAAGATCTAAAGAGTTCTCTCCCATATTTCATATTGTTCTCCCCAGCAAGGATCTTATTGGGAATATTCCAGGTTGGTTTTAAAGTTTCCTATCATCCATGAATATTATCACTCCCATGTAAGAATCATACACGTGAATGTAAACATCTCATCCTTGACCTTTATGATATCCTAAGAAATATATTCTTGAATATTATCCTATTCTATGAAACATACCCATGATTATTATTTGTTTGTCATTATCTATTTGTCCATATGCATGCACCCCCCAAAAAAAAAAAAAAAAAAATTCCCCATGAATGTTATCATAGCCTGCGCTTTATCACCTTTCAGTCTTGAGGATCATATACTTTTCAAAATGTGCAGTGAAATACATTATTGCAATTTGAAAATTATAATAAATTTATTAAATTAAAATAGTGAAGTGAGATCTTTCTCTGATCTTTTAGGAAAGTGAATTATTGTGGAACTTTTTTGCTCTTGCAAGTAAACATTTATCACATGAGTATATAGTTCACATTATGACATAGAATTAAAATATTTGTAAGCATTTATGAAAAACATTGTGTCTTAACTGCATTATCGGAAAAGATGTATTGTGATTACAGCTGTATGTTGTATCTGTTTTGTCAGTTTGTTGTAGTACTGTGATTTCAGTGTTATATCTATTGTCTCAGTATGTTGTCTTGTAGTACTGTGATTACAGCAGTTTTATAGCTGTTGTCTCAGTATGTTTTCTTGAAGTACTGTGATTACAACAGTGTTATGTCTGTAATTTCAGTATGTTGCCTTGTAATACTATGATTACAGCAGCATTAAATCTGTTGTCTAAATATGTTGTCTTGTGATTACAGCAGTGTTGTCTGTTGTCTCAGTATGTTGTATTGTAGTACTGTGATTACAGCAGTGTGCTATATCTGTTGTTTCAGTATATTTTCTTGTAGTACTGTGATTACAGCAAAGGGTTATATCTGTTGTCTCACTTTGTTGTCTTGTACAGTTGTAGTGCTGTGTGACCATTAGAAAGAAGAAAAAAATTATTTTGGATGATAATCACTGTTTACTTGAAGTCACTGAGCATTGTCTTGTGGAGTGGAAATATCTAAATTCTTCTAAAACAAATATTTCCACTCTACAGTAAAGCTTACACACTCATTGTCTTTGGTAAAAATCATATAATGCATTGCAAGAACAAATATTAATCTTTTGCTGTAAGATTTAGGCTGACATCTTAAGCTTCCACTGTGCAAAGACAGTAGATATAAACATCATAATATGGTCTGGCCCTTTGTACATAAAAGAATATTTTTCAAGTGAAGTGAGTAACTAAATTTTCAAAAATATATTCATATATTATGAGGTTGGATAAAAAAGGTAAAAAACATAACTCCAAATTTTGCTTGTTGCAAGTCAGCATAATGCAAAGCTGATTATTATGTAGGGTTGTATTTTTCAAATTTTAAAGTGAAGTCACTTTGTCTGAAAGATTACCGTTTTGTTAGATATATTATTAATTATCATGAAAATATATTGCTTTTATGAATAGAACTAAATACACAGACCTTTGAGTCCCTGCAAGCTCAACTGGCTGATGTGCAGCGAGATTTGGATAGTTATTTGCTGAAACAGGAAGCCATAATGGAAGAACGAATAAGGTAGGAGATGCAATGTTGATTGATGTATCATGTATAGTCTTTAGCAGTAGTAATTAAATAATAAAGACAAAGAGCCCTTCATTTAAGAGTAAATCAGGTTGAAATTGTTTATATATATATATAAAAGAATCATGAGGTATAACTGTTTGCAATAATGAATCAATGATAATTTTAAAAAACCCTCATTTAAGAGTGAATCTGGTTGGAATTTAGATAGATTAGATTAGATAGATAGATAGAAGGAAAGAAAGAAAGTTTGAAAGAAAGGTTGAAAGAAAGAAGTTTAGCAGTTTGTGGTAATGATTAAATAATAATTTTAAAAAAGAACATTTTTGTTCCCCAATCACACAAACATTTGGGAGTCTCATTTAGGGCCATACTGTAGAGACAACTCTTTACCCCAAAGGGAGATAACACATTCTGAACTTTCTTGGTTACATTTCAGGCGATTTGAAGAAGAGCAGAGAGAAAAGCTTGCACAGATCCGCACTCAGGCACAAGAAGATAAAAAGAAAATGATAAAGTAATGTTAACAAGATACATTTATCAAAGAAAATGATAAAATAATATTATCAAAGATGCGTATATATCATATCATATCAATAAAATTACCATGAAATGTTATTAGTCAGCATTTGTCTTATAGTTATTCCCAAATATAATGTTTGTGAAATTCCATACTTAGAACTTTATCTTGGTGATTATATTAAGAAGTAATTGTTTATTTTATATTATATTATTTTACCTTATCTTAAATGTTGCATTTGAGATTTTGCTTATCATGACAGCTTGATACTTCAGCGTGCAGAGTTGATTGGGCAGACAGGGCGTGTGACCAAATCTCGAAGTAAGTATGATCTTATTTTTGGTTGTGTTTAGTTTTTTGTTCACAGCCACTTATTATTATTAGTAGTAGTAGTACTACTAGTTGTAAAATATATAAATAGCACTTATTTTCTTAAAGTAATGATAGAATATGAACAATGAATCAGATATGTCAACTCATGTTTTGTTTCAAATATTTTTTTCAGCCATTTTGACTAAAGCAAAAAGTGTTTTTGATGACTCATCTAATGCAGTACATCAGGTGAGACTATCTTCTTTCCAGTCTTTTAAAATATTTGTTTTATTAAAATTGTATTATTTGTACAGTCATAGAAAACTTTTCTATTTATTTTTGGAATTTTGGTGAGTTGTTGTTTGTACCTTTCAGAAGT
Source organism: Sinotaia quadrata (assembly GCA_028829895.1). NCBI lineage: Eukaryota > Metazoa > Mollusca > Gastropoda > Architaenioglossa > Viviparidae > Sinotaia > Sinotaia quadrata. Next base: position 37,667,778 of record CM054184.1, read on the forward strand.
TTATTTTTTAGCTGATTTATCTGTAAATGAAATTCCTTAAGAAAGTTTTTAAACAAGTTTGGTGTCACAGGAAAAGGGGGAGTAAAAATCTCGCCAAGAGAAATATTTCATTTTTAGACCTTTTCATTGCCCTCATTTCTATTGTTGGGCTGCGACCCAGTCAGGTCATCACATACTCTGTATCAACAATGTGCTGGAGAGAGTTAAACCTAAATGTTTTTAATTGCTAGTATAATTCATGCACAACTAACAAAACCCTAGCTATACTCTTTTCATTGATTTATGAATTGAAGATTACACTGAGACTGTTATTACTAAATCTGTATTGCTAACCATACATGTAAAGCTAAAACTTATATTGTTAATTTTGTATGATGGTGTGTGTGTGTGTGTGTAGTTTTCATTCACATTCATTTTGAGTGAGTGGTTGATGTAAAGGAATTGTTATTTATAAACATTTAAATTCGGTGTGGTATATTTTACCAAGTGTATTATTTGAAATTCTTAATTTGAAGTGCACTGAAGGTATTTAGTATTCAGCATTTTAGAAATGTGCCTGAGGAAGGCAGGAAGAAATGTGTGTAGGAGACACTTTTTCATGTGCCTGAGGAAGGCAGGAAGAAATGTGTGTAGGAAACACTTTTTCATGTGCCTGAGGAAGGCAGGAAGAAATGTGTGTAGGAAACACTTTTTCATGTGCCTGAGGTAGGCAGGAAGAAATGTGTGTAGGAGACACTTTTTCGTGTGCCCCGTGAACTTAATGACTAGCTTGAACTATCAAGACTGTGACTCTCACAGCGTTTTTGAACATTGAAACTCAGCCTATAGTAAAAGGGGAGTGTATTTTGTTTTCGTTATCACAAACAGATATTATTGTTGATGGAGAGGAAAGACCCTTCTCGTGTGATCATCTTACTGTTACATCATCATTTTTTGAACGCCCACATAGTTATGGTGGAAAATAACTGGACTGTTTTTAAAAAAAACAATGGAAAGTTCATCAGGACGAGCTCTCCACTCTAGTGACAAACAGAATTTATGAAGTTGTTACAGTGCACGAGTGAAACAAGTCAAGCTGGGCACTTTACTATGAGACAACTGAAGGACTCGAATCAGATTTAGGCTGCTTCCAGACAGATGAATGACAGAGTGCATCCCATGTCGTGAGGGTACGCTCACTGAATAGTGAAGCGTGACGTGTTGCTGACACAGCAGTACATGGTGAGACTGCTTGATCCCACCTTCAGATGGGTGGTCAACTTTTGAGGCTCACTTGTACACTTTGGCACCTGTTAGTGTGGTTAAAGAGGGGGAAAGCCATGGATGAGTGATTTTGGTCTGTTTTTGACTACATCTCTGAATTCAGCAGTTCTTCATTCCATCTCTCTACATGACCATTGATAACAGCTTGTGAACTGGTCTATCTTATTCAATTTTGAACAGTGAGTAAATAACATCAAAACATTCTTAGAAAACCTCAGTGCACAGTAGTTTGATTATAGGTTCATATGATTATTTAGAGACCTAAACTATCGTTTACTCTGTATGATTGTGGAAGGGCTTGATAGCTCCAAAACTTGCTGACGTTTAAATTGCTTATGTAACTATCTTGTTATAATTATTGAGAAGTGGCAACTACTGCATTACTGTGTGCGGTTAAAAATTATTATTCTCTTTTTTTTCCTCATCATCTTCATTAACCCACGCCTAGGCAGTATGTTTGGGATTGATTGATAATGCAAGGTGGATGACTAGAGTCATCATATGGAAGGAAAACCAATAGGATAATAAAGCTAAGTGATATTCATCAGAGTATCTTGCCTTGCATTGTTTTGAAAGGGTGAAGTTGTGATGTCCATGTTGTATTGTCCTGTACCATCCATCATGTTCCATTCCAATCACAATCTCGCATGCAAACACAACTAGTATGCGTAACCTTTGCATACATAAAGCAAGAGCCAGAAAAACATCTATGGTGTATGTATGTGGATTTCTGTGATGAACAGCTGAACAGGTCCTATGCAAACAAGTGAACTACCATTCTTTCACCCGAAGGTGTGGTGTTGTGTGACATTTGGTCGTTTTCAAAACATACCTTTTGGCTCAGTTTGTGATTGTTTACAGTTAAAATCCCAAACTTAACATGTTAAGTTTGAAAGATAATACAGGTTGTGTCTTTTTGTTTGAAATGTTTATTTTTTATAGACTATTGTCTTGCATATTATAATATTGGGAATGTTCTGAAAGTGTTTTGTGGGTGTTTTTGTTAATTGTTTATTTTTTTTAAACACAGAGACTGTTTTCTTGTATATTATTAGGACTGTTCTGTTACCCTGTTATATTGTTGATGCTGATTGATCTATCATAGGTATAAATTGATTTTGTGTGATCTGTGTTATGCTGTGTATAATTTGGTTGTGTGATTTGATTTTGTGTGATCTTTTAAATCTGATTTGTATAATTGAAGTAATTTGGTTGTGTGTTATTGGATCTGCATAATATGTGTGATTTGTGATTTGATTGAATTTTGTTTTGTTTTCTTATTTAGTTATCACAACCTATGGCTATTGAGAGAACATCTCCACTACAGAAATTTGAGTCAGATTTTGATGAAAATGGTTTGTACTGTTTTTAAAAATTACTATTATCATTGACCCACAGAGATTTTGAAAAGGTGTGTTTGTTTTTTTTTTATAACATGAAAGATCTGTTTATATATGAAATGTATGTAGTGTACTAAAGAAACACACAGGGTTTGCATTAAAAATAATGTCCAAAGAAAATTCAAGGGTTTTTGAGTGCATGTGAGAGTTTTTTAAAAAAATTGTATGTATATAATTATTTTATTTTCAAACAACCAAATGAGCATACTAGAGAACTCTTATGTGATCACAGACCATACAAGTCAAGACCCTAAAGGAGCACCCTATTTCCCCACCCCACCTCCCGACACATAATGCTCCCAAGGGGAGATAAAATAATAACTTACATGATAGCATGCCCAGTGAGAGCTTTCTCTGTGGTAATTTTTGTTTGTTTATTTGGCATAGATTTTTTGCAAGTCAGTCCCATGCAATTTGCAGATTTTCTTGAGGGCTTCTTATCCCCCCAGTTTGAGTTGTTGTCATTAGTTGTTTTTATTCCTGTCTAAATTTTTTAAAATTTATCTTTTGATAAGATACTGCCCATCAGCTTTGCATTAAGGAGCAAGCTGCCATAATTTCTTTTTTTGTTTACCTCCTCTTGAGTCAAGAATGTTGAGACCCTTTGGATCTCTGGTTTGTATGCATGCTCATTTGGGAAGTATTCAGAAAAGGCTTGCTTAAAAAGAAATCCTGTTTCATTGCCTGAGAAAACTTTTGTTGTAATTATTATTAAATGTTATAAAGAGTCCTCTATGTTTGTATGCATTGGTTATTTGATTCTTAGAGTTTATTTTAATTTTAAATGCAAGTTTTCTTTTTGATCTTGTTATTGTGCTAATATCAATATGTCTTGTAGAGTTGTTTGCTTTAGATGGTTTGGATGGCGATGAGAACTACCATTCCAACAGTGAAGATGATGATGATGTGCCAGCAGGTAAGAAATGATATAGCTTAGTTTTTTAAAAATTAATTATTACTTAAAAGAAAAAAATTGCAATCATATTTATTTAATTGTATAATTATGTGTCTTTGTATTTTCCTCTCTTTTCCTGTCTGTCATCTCTATTTATTATCTATTTCAGTACTGTAAATATTAACATGATTGTTAAATGCCAATGACACTACACCTCATACTTAGGGCACTGGTAAATATTCAGCATTTAATAGTAGGTAATTTAATTTAGAAATACAGCCACCCCTTATGTTTAATTTGGCTTTGCAGTGACCATCGGAATTCGAGGATCAGCCAACAAGTGCTCTTCTATTTACTCGGCCTCTGTACCTGTGAATATCCCAATGGGTGGCTGGACCAACCAGATTCGGAGAGATGTCACACCGGACTTTGACAGTGATGAAGAGGTGAGTACAGCTATTTCATTTTGATGTTTTGTTCCATAAAGAATGCATGATAGAAGTAGAATATTGAGTGTTTTGGTTATTGGCAGTCAGAGCTTAAACCCTTGTGATATATTTACCTTGCAACGGTCTGCTTGATGGCGTTTACCTGTGCATCAGCATCAGCAGCATTGATGTGAAGGGAGTCAAACAAGTGACAGTTTTATTCTTACACTGCTGTATTTTGATTGGAATTCATTTTTGCTATGTTTATGAAGCAAGTTCATTATTTCTTTTAAAAATGAACATATCATTATAGAATTTTTTACTTAGATTGTTCAGTAAATCAGTACATTTATTAACACAGGATTATAAGTACATATATATTAACACAGGATTACAAGTACATTTATTAACACAGGATTAGAATGATCATCCTTAGCAGATAGATTCCCACCCTTCAAAAATTAACAACATACCTTTGAAGAACTCTTTACTTAGATTATAAGTACATATAATAATACATGATTATAAATACAATATTAACACAGGATTATAAGTACATATATTAACACAGGATTACAAGTACATATATTAACACAGGATTGGAATGATTGTCCCTAGCAGAAACAAAAACATGAATATTTTTATGCAAACACGAGTAAAATCTCTACATTATTAACACTTAGCACTTCACGCAGGACAGTAACATCCAACGGGAAAATGACAAGCAATGTTACAGACCCATAAGTTTTAAAATTAAAGTTTGGCACAGGCTCTGAACATAAACACTGCTTGCCAACTTTTTCCATCTTTTTTTTTGGTAATCTCATGCAAACTGCAGCTTGTATTTTAGTTGTATTTAGACTTTCACAGTGGTGACATGAAGTGTTGCACCCTTTGGTCAGTGACACCAAACATTAGTGAAGACCTTGATCTAATTTTCTACACAAGTCATGCACCCTTTTGACGTAGACTTGTGCTCAAAACAGCTGTCAGAATATAAGTATTTGGAAACTACTTAAGGAAGGATCAGAGTTTTGTTATCCAGTCTGTATATTTAGAGTGACACCAGACTTCAATTCAAAAACTTGAGGATCTCTATAATTGCCATTTTTCTGTAGGATTGTCAGATATTAAGCATTGAATGTACAGAGCATGGAGCTAACTTGCTTCTTACATTTTCAGGCAGCTTGTTTTTCCAAGAGAAGATCATTCCAATCCTTTGGCTAGAGAATCTTTCTTAGATCTCTTATTCTGAGAGAATCTGTGAAGTAATGCAAAATGATAAGTTTAGTATAACACACAGGATATTGTTCAGTTTGCTTTTATTAATGTTTATCTTAAAAAAAAGAAAAGTTTTTAATCTGTAAAGTACTTCTTACAGAAACATTTGCTGGACCCAGAACAGATTGCATCAAATATGCAAGCTTTGGCAGAGAGTATTCCGGATAACAAGCGTTACATCTTTGGTGATCGGCCTCGCCCCCGGCTTAACACCAACAACTTTTAATTGTGAATTGTTAGCAGAGTGAAGACCTGCACCTTATAAAAACATGCAAATTCTACACCCTGGACAGTGTTTAGACTTTGAGCTCAAATACATGATTCTTAGGTGTGTAATATTTTTGGTTTGTTAATCTTTTATCACAAACCTTGGTATTAACAGGAAAAAAATCAGATGTGTTTTAGTGAATTTCAAGACTGTATGCAAATAGTGAGACAGCATTTGCAGAACCAGAAGACTGCAGTGGATGAGTGTAAATGCTGACAAAGTGGGTGAATATGTTTATGGTGTTACCTGTTTTTTGAAGGACTTTTGATGTATGCATGCGTATGCCTGTGTATGTGCATGTGTGTGTTTGTCTGTGTATTAGTCTGCAAGGAAAGTGCATATTTTAACAGAATAAGTTGTGTAATCATGTACACATTTGAGAGCAGGCTGTGTAAATATATTAATTTGGAAAAAGGATGTGTAGTTGTGTACATGTTTTAGACCCAACAGAATAAGTATTATTACCTGTGTGCATTAGAAGACTCATTTGTTATGCATTTGAAGAAAACACTGTGTAATCATGTTCTCACTGGAAACAAGACTGTAAATTTGTGACTTAAATTTCAGAAAAAAACTAAAACTTCATTTAATAAGTGTTTCAAACAATTAACTGTGTAGCAGTATACATATTTGAGATCATGCACATGAAATGTGTTGTATTGTCACCCGGCATTCTTTTCTTTTTGGATCAGCTAGGGCTATTGCTAAACAGGCTCAACATCAAAACTTTGAGTTTCCAATTTGTCACCCCCTTTTTACAAATGTAATAAATACAATTATTTTGTATACTTAAGAAGTGAAGTGAAGCCTGATTTCCAAACAAAGAGAGAAAAACAGCATTTTTGTTTTATATTGTCTATTTAATCATCACACAACTCATCTGTGTTTTTTTTTTTTTTTTATAAAGCTGAGTATATTTAAAAAATATTTCTTTTTTCATCAGTACTCTCTTTATTTTCCTGTTTGCTTTTTGTTTTGGAGGAAAAGTGCTAAAAATGTCCGCAAAATCACTTGATCTTGAGTAAACACAAACATGTTTTGTGATAGTCATGTCTTGCATTTTGTTTTATTTGTAGTCACAATTTTGTCTTCATTGGATGTGATTTGCAATTTTTGTTGGTTTAAATTTTTATACTTTTTGGTATTGAACTGTTTGAACAAAATCAAACAAGTTTGTGGCTCATGGCATGTTCATTGCTGTAACAGTCTTGTTATTAAATATAGATGATTTTATTTTTACTCTTATCTGTTAATTTTCTAAGAATTTTTACAATTTCACTTTTGATGGGAAAATGATGATGATGGTATTTGATTTTGTTGTTTGTACAAACTTAAAAAAAATATATCTGGGATTCAAATTTTATTTTTTTAGCATGTTAATTTTTTTTAGTACTGTTTCCAGACATCATAATTATGTTAAGCTTAATCTATTGTGCAGTAATTTTAGTAAGGGTTAACTCAAGGGAATGTCAAGTCTCTTACAAGATTAATTTTTTTCCCCAGCAGACTCACTTCCTGTGGGACACCATCTGAGTAATAATAGACAAGAAGCTTAACTGCAATTCAGTAGATTTTGTTTTATGCATGCATTGTTTTACATAACTAAGATGATTTGGACACCTAATTTGGCTCTCTTCAATTGTTACCTGTAATTTGCATACATACCCCATTTTCGTGGCCTATCAAATAGATAATGTGTTATATAATTGTCATATTTGGTTGGTCTGTTTAGTAAATTACCTGCAATGTACACCCCTGTATATAATCAAATGGTCTATCAAGCTAGTTACCTGTAATTTGCAATACATTTCTTTTCTACTTGTTTGTCGAGTAAATTAACTGTAATAAATATTTGAATTTCCTTATTTAAATAGTCTGCTTAGAAGATTGTGTGCAATTTGCTCCCCACCAAAATTGACTGGCTACCTTTAATTTGTAATCTTGTGTTTTGGATTGTTTGTCCAAGGGTTCTTGTAATTTGCACTTTCCTTGTTTTAATGGCCTATCAATTAAATGTACACGCCTTCCAAATGTAAGAGTGCAAGTTACAGGTAACCTATTTGGTGGGCCATCCAAATTTGAGGGAGCAAAATTCAGAAGCTGCTGTTAAAGCCCATTAGAAAGTACATAACATTTAAAGCCCACAGCTTAAGACATTTGGCAGGGGAAGGCAAAGCTGTTTGTGGATATTTGTTTTACATATTTTGTGCACGTTTAATTAATTTGCCTTAATATTTTGTTTTCAAGACAAGATTTATTTCTATGCTTAATTATGTTTTTTTTCTTTTTTTCGCTTTGAAGTAAAAGAAAAAAATTAACAAGAACTTCAAAACTTCCCACTTAATATAATGTTTTTTTTTCTTTTATTAGCTATTCTTGGTATTTTAACTTTGTGTGGAGTTTGGGAGTATTAGTGATGTTTTAAGGAGAAGAAAGAACTCTATAAAAAAATAAACAGAACAAGTATAAGCAGATGAGGTGGGTTTTTATATTTGTAAAAAACTTTAGTAGCATATGTAAAAATGTTAATTTTCAGTCATCATTTCCAAGAATTGTTGGATCTTCTCCAGGGCATTTTGCATTTTCTTCATGAGTGTACATACTTGCACATAAACGTTTTAACCAATGTACATTTTCTTGAAGTACATTTTTACTTGGCTTGTCCATCATGCAGATGATGTACATTTATAATGCGTCATTATTGATTTTGTTGTTGCTACAAAGTACATGTACAAAATGAATGTTTAGCTATAAAACAGTAACTTCTGCTAATGCTTATACAGTATTAAGGATTTTTATTTTTGCTTACAAAAAAATTCCTAACTAATTTTTAACTGTTTTATTACTTTCAGGACAAGTTTTACTTTGTAGCTTTTTAAAAATGCACATTATCAAAATTATGCAGGCATTTAGGCATTTTATTTCTGGAATTAATATTTTGCTTGTTCTCATGTCCATCTGATCAGGGTATGGCAGCAACCTTTATTTTGTTTGTCCTCATTGTCTTAATCATAGAAGAATATAGAGAAGTCACTTTGTGTTTTGTGCCTAAATTCTGTCATTGCCCCAATTTATTTTATTTGTTGTTTGTCGTATTGCTAACAGAAATATTCTTTGTTTTGTATTCTTTCTTGACCTTTGTGTTTTAATCCTAAACATGTAACTATCTTTTATTCTTTGTTTCAGATATTAACGTATATATATATATATTGTTTTCCAGGCATTTTGATCATTACATATAAATCTTTTGATTTTCCATGGTATTTTAATAGTGCAGATATGTTAAATGGTTTTTCCAGCATTTTCTAGTGCATATTTTAGAAGCTTGGTTTGGTTGTATACTTTCTGTATAGTTTTTATCGACTCCTTTTTAGCACTAAAACATTATCATAGATCTTCTTTTAAAAGTGGTTGTGGCAATTTCCCCCACCCGACCCCTTTAATACCATAACAAACCCAAATAATAATGCTGCATTTTGATGTCAAGAAACCAACTACATAGTCTCTTGTTTTTATTCCTGAAAGAATGGTTTCTCTATATTGTCTTTCTTGCTGAAAAGATGTAGACTGTTATTCAGTATTTTGGGGTTTGTAATATTTGTTTTCCTTTTTTACTTGCAGTGGTTGTGTTATAGTTGTCCAGTTTCCAATTCGGCAACAACAAAAATGGCAATACAGTTATTTGTTGTTATTTTATTACTGTCAAATAATTAGTCAGGATTATGTGTGTGTGTGTGTATTTGTGTACAAGCACATATTGTGTATAATTATATGCAATTTATGAGGTGTGATCGAAAAAATTTTCAAGTACAGATGTACCTATAACAAATAAGGGTGCTTACACACTGTTGTAGATTGTCCCCTTCAAAGACCCTTTTAGGTCTCAACATGCCAGTTTTAGCAAATCTTTAACTAGTGAAAGGATTCCTGGAAGTATTTTCAGTGTCCAGATCATTCAGTGCATTTTACTTGGACTCTTGTGTGGTGAAGATTCCATTTTGCATCTAGGTCTATTGGATGTAAGATTTACTGATACGCTGAGACACAAAGGTAGGTAAAATGATGATCACTAGCTACCGACCTTGAAAATATTCACTAGAATATTAGGTGAAAAATAATTGATATAACATTTTAAAAATTATTATGTAGACATAAAATTTAGTGAATATGCACATGCATATAGTGAGTAAGAATTGATTTATCATTAGTTTCTTAACATTTAATTTGCCTCAGTTTATTGTAGGTAACATTCCTCTAAAAAGTCTAACAGAACTGCATTTGCTTGTTGTTGTTTTAAAAAATGCAAAAGAGTGTATGTACTTTTTTTTTCACACTTGTTTATCACTGCTGGACCAGGATAATTCTTAATGTCATTTATTTTACTTCTCATATTGGAAATGTGTCTTGGTCATAAAATGTAAGAATGTAAATGTAAAAATTAAAAGGTTTGAACCAAACTTGGTAAGAACAACTTAAAAAATATTATTACTTTCATTTCATGATTGACTATTTTAAAGGTTTTAAAGGTTGTGTTATGTGGCTTAAATTGTGTGATTGGTCTTAAAAACTGCTAGAAGTGCCAATAAAAATAAAAGCATATCCATTCATGCCAATATGTTATCTGTAATTTATATTTAAATTTTTTTCAAAAATGAATTTGTAAAGTGTGACTATCTGACTTATTTAAAAGCAATTCTTTAATGCTGGTGTTGCTGGGCTGTTTGCTTTTTTTTTTTTTAAATATTATAATTTGGTTTTGCTTTTGTTTGCTTTTTGTTTAGTTTCTGTAAGGGAAAAAATCTTAATTATGTAGAGGCCAGTAATTAATGCTATACTTCAGTACTAAACACAGTAATTTCAAACTAACTAGAAGATCGTATACAAACTACTGTATTGTAACACACCATGAAACATCTCAAAATAACAACATCTTGTACAAAATACTGTATTGTGACACACCATGAAGCATCAAACTAACAACATCTTGTACAAAATACTGTATTGTGATATATTTAGAACATTGACATCTCCAGCAACTATATTACAAGCAAAGCTGTGCTTTGTTAGAGATAACATAATTATTGTCCTTTTATGGTTATATCACAGTATACCAGTTTGTTAGAACTGTCACAATTATAATGTGATTCATTTCATATTTGATATTATATAGTGGTTTAGTGTGATATGTCATTGTACTGCTCTATTTACAACAGTTGTGCTTTGTTAGGTATTTCAAAATTGTTTGAGATGACACAATTATTGTACTTTGATGGGTATATCAAAGTAAAGCAGTTTGTTAGAACTGTCACAATATAGTTGTTTGTATGAGATGCCACAATAGACATCTAAAAAAAACTTCTATTGTAATATGACATATAAAACAAAGTACGATAGTGTGACATCAGTTAAGTCGTTCACTTCATTGGGGAAAAATCTTAAATGTATGCATATATCTCTCTAATTTAATGATTATAGAATTTGCTAGGAAAGGTAATCCTAAATGCATAAGCCACATTTTTAAAATGTTAAATGTAACAGTTTTTAAATACAAAAATGTTATTGAAAATGATTTTTAAAATTATACTGTTAGGCATGTGTGAGTGTATGAGCATATATGTCTGCCAAATTATCTGACAGCTTTTCATTATAGTGCAATCTACACTTATAATTGATGTTGAAAATAGTAGTGCTCAATTTTGATAATTAATTTTAAAATTTTGAGCATTTAAAATTTACTGATTAGGGAATATTAGCTTATATCAACATTAGATTATATTAACTGTAAGAACTGTAAATAAAATCAGACTGACCTTAAATCTAGAATAGATAGATGTGTGTACATGTATTCTTTTCTGGCTACAGTATCAAGGGACATAACTAACATTAATTAACATTCGTTAGTATGAGAGGGTTGTTTGTCGTCTGATACCTCATCAACACTATAGTGTACGTGTGACCAGCAAATACAATGCAAGCATAGTCTGCCATATTACAGGTGTAGAGACTTTTCTTTCACATCTGGAAGTAAAGTGTGTGTGTGAGAGAATTGTTTACTTGTGCGCCTCCCAATCCCATCTACGGCGCTCCCTAACAACGTGAACGGCCCATCTACATTTTAGTATTATCTTGCTTGTTCGGTCACATTAGTTATTATAATATAATGATCTACATTTTAGCATTATCTTGCTTGTTCGGTCACATTAGTTATTATAATATAATGATCTACATTTTAGCATTATCTTGCTTGTTCGGTCACATTAGTTATTATAATATAATGATCTACATTTTAGAATTATCTTGCCTGGCCAGACACATTAGTTAACAATGACACAATAAATATTACATGGCGACAGATCTTCCTACAAATTTTATGCGTGTGCGGAATCAGAATACTCTTAAAAAGATTCGAACCCACCTCAATCCGATACTTCATCGCTGATTTTCTGTTCGAATAAGCTTGTCAATGAGGGGAGAAACAGTTGCCATACTGGCCTCTCCTCTAATCATTATATTTAAGACTCGAGTGATTTATTCGATTCGCACAGACTTCATGGGGCAGAGAAAAGCTTGCCAGCCTTCACGACAATTTCACTTAACGATCTGCAACTGTTCACTCTACACTCTGTTCAGCCCAAGCTAAACCCTTCTCCTGCAGCTAACACCACAATAAGCGTCCACCATCTTCCCTACCCAGGCCTGAGGAGAAAGGATGCAGCGGGTACATTGGAGTTCAAAGGGGGCCCATGAAGGGGAAAATTAAAAAAAAATTACAAAACCAAATTTTTAAAAAGAAAAACAACATTGTTAATATACTTCATACTTTGTGTGTATAGGAAATCCGCCTTGCAGCCTTGTTTGACATAACCTGTGAAAAAATGCAGGTGTGTTGAACTTTGTGTAAGTGCCCATTCATCTTCTTTGTACCGCGGCCCGGACTTTCTCTCGGCAGCCCTGTCCCTACCTTACAGGTTCAAGCTCCCAGTGAACATAGCAACAGAAGATCCTCATCTCCCATCTGTAGCTATATAATTTAGTCAGCACCGAGCTACTAAAGATGTTTATGTCCGAGCTATATACATTACATCAGTCAACACTCATCTAACAAAAATGAAGTAGTCACAGCTATATATATATATGTGCTGTGGTAGGGAGAAGTCAAGTGCTATGGTAGGGAGATATCAACTGCTATGGTAGGAAGATATCACGTGCTATGGTAGGGAAATATCAAGTGTATGGCAGGGAAATATAATGTGCCATGGACAGGGAGACATCAATGGCTATGGTAGGGAGATATATTGTGCTATGGAATGGACTATATATAGTGTTATGGTAGGGAGGTATAGGGCTATAGACAGGGAGATTTAAGTTCTGCAAAATATAGTGCTTGGGCAAAAGGAAAAAGTTTGAGTGGGTTTTTCATTTTATTTTTCTGTGCAATTTTGTACTGACTGTGGCCAAATGGCATTTATTTTTTCTCTCATACAGTCAAAGAATCATCTGTGTATATGTGTGTGTGTGCGTGGCTCACGAGACCCACTTTATTGTCCCATCCAAGTGACTCGGCTAGGTCCATGACTGATCCAGGGATTTTTGGATGTGGGGAACGCTTCCGGCTTCCGCGTCTGATCCAGGGAACGGCCAAGCATCATATTTATATTCCCCCCCCCCCCCCCCGAATAGGAATCGATCCTGATTCAACGAAAGCGAGTCTTATGCCCAACCTCGATCTGCTTTCAAAACCTTTGTAGCATGCATAAATACACACATTTACACACGCACTTGTATACGCACAAACACGTATAACACACTTATTCAAACACACACACACACACACACACACACACTTGGTCTTTCTCTCAAATACACTCTCAAACATACGTATCCCCCCCTCCCCGCTACGCACGTGTTCTCAACAGAACTAGCTCTCTTTTGGCTAATCAAAGTATCAACCAATTGGAAAACCAGCCTCCTGCACGCCTAATATCTTCTATTTTTAAAAAAAAAATCTCCAGAAACATTATTTACGATAATATACAACGATTAACCGTTTGTGTGCAATTAGTCGCTACTAGTTATGGGGGGGGGGGGAGGTGCTGAACACTGCGTAGTAATGTTGTCCTAAACATCATTACTCGCTGGCAATGAGCCCAAACTGAGACCAAGGGCTGCACACAACGAAAGGGAAACAATACAAGGTCAGGGCCACGTTAAACAGGGCTTGATGTGGTAAAAGTAAGTTAGCGATGCGTGTCGGGAGCGCACGTGAAACTAATTATTTTATGCCAGAAACGTCTCTGATGTAAACGTGACGCATTTGTTTATGCGAGAAAATGTCTGAAGCATATACTCGTCAGAAGTGGACATGACACATTTGTTTAAATGAGAAAGGCTTGAAATGTCCTTATCTGAAGTGAGCGCGACATATTTGTTTGGAGCGACCAAATGCGAAGAAGTAATTTAATGTTCAGTAAGTGTTCTTAAGAAAACTAATAACAGCTAATAAATGTGTGGCGAGAAGTTGCCGTGTTTGGAAGAAGTAATTAATGGGGTTATTAATAATATATCATTCCTCCCTTACCAGAAATCTCTCACACCACAATGTTCTCACAAGTTTAAAAAGGACGAAAGTGGCATTTAGGGGATGACATTTATTGGTGCATATTAACTGCATAAATGAGATTTTTGAGGGGGCGGGCGGGCAGGGATTCTCTGTTGTCAACAATGATATAGACTACAAGGCGAGAACCAGGGTCAGGACTTTATGGACCCTATACTCAGCATAGTTTTAAGTGGAATAAAAAGGAAATAGAACTTTAAAAATTAATTCAAGCCATGAATGCATACTGTTGATGGACCATTACATTAGGCACTTTTATTGAAACCGGTGAAATAAACTTAATATTTAAAAAAATCAGAAAACGTTTTCCGAGGTTCTTAAATTGCGCAGCACGCTACGCGACCGCATACACTACATAATTATGCCTAGGGACGGTCCCTGGCGACAATACCCAAGGTCGCTGAAAGCGTTCTGACCCTGTTATTTGCAAAATTGTATTTGTTTCACGTACAACCCTTTGGTACAAATTATAAAGCTTTTACTTTTTAATTTATTATTATTATTATTTCTTTTTAAGCAGAAACAATGAAAGCGACATTTAGAAGGGATAAAAAGGACCACAACAACTTCCGTTTTAGACAATTATTTGGATTCAGGTCGTAAGTCTGTATTGACTTCATATCCTTTACTCTTTCAAGCTCAAACCGGTTCTCAGGCTTGGCGAGCTATCGAACACAAAAAAAACACAAACAAACAAAAAAACACCAGTGAAATTTATTTCTTTTGCAAATGTACGAGATTTTCCCTCAGGTACGAGGTTTTATTTGCATCCAGTCACATTTGTTTTTTAAATTTATTTCGGTTCCATCATTCGCTGATTTCGCAGATATTACGAGCGAGGAAGAGATAGAGAAGGGAGAGATGTAGAGCCCTGGCGACACACTATTTTCGCCATTTTTTTAAAAGATGCATACGCGACATTCAGGCATATTTACCTGAGTTAGTGAACGCGCTTAAGGATCAATTGTAAGTTGTTCACACCAAACGGGGACCGAGAGCAGGTTCCTACTATATGGGGCCAGAGCCCTACTTTCTGCGCTACCAGCTGCCTCGTCTGAATATATCTGGGTCCAAGCGGAGAAAGAACAATTCTTTATCTAAAAGAACATTAAGATTTTAACTAATGGTATATCTTTGCAGCACACAGTATTTGCAGCCAGTGACACACAGCATTTAAGTACTGATTCACGTTAATCATTGCAGATTAACACACTTTAAAAATAACAAAAATAGATGTATTATTACTGTACAACCCAGTGAAGAATAACATAACCTAGCCAAGACTGCAGTATAACCAAATGAACATTTGCAGTGATGTTTGTAGAGTATAACCCAGTGGATGCCTGTATAGCAGAAGCCAGATAAGTATGTATAGTATAACTCACTGATGTCTGTATAGTATAACTCACTGATGTCTGTATAGTATAACTATAAGACATTGAAGATTTTGTATAGTATAACTCAGAGATGTCTGTATAGCATAAGTAATTTATGTTTGTATAGCATAAGCCGGAGAAGATTGTATAGTATAACTCAGAGATGTCTATACAGTATAACCCATTGATGTTTGTATAGTATAAACCAGTGAAGAATGTATAATGTAATTCAGTGATGTATGTATAGTATAAACCAGTAAAGACTGTATAGTGTAATTCATTGATGTCTGTATAGTATAAGCCAGTAAAGACTGTATAGTGTAATTCAGTGATGTCTGAACAGTATAACCCATATCTGCATAATGTATTGATGTCTATATAACGTAACCCAGTGAAGTTATATTTAAGTCAGCATCAAGTCGGTATATATACGCGTTGCGCTTTGTGTCATGTGATCAGTCTGTCTTTAAAGAAAATATATAAATTATTATGATATTTATTACAATAACTGTAGCACTCGCAACCCCCAAAATACCATCTGATCCTTCCGAAAACAAATAATTTCTTATGATGAAAAAAAGTGTGTCTGGGTTTCTGATTGTCTCATTTTTTTTTCGTTTGATTGTTTGATCTAATTTCCTGTGGATGTTTTAATTATAGTGTGATTTCCTAAAATTTTACATCACAATCTCAACAGAGATATGTCGTCAGTGAACGAATTACGTTGTTTGTGATATTGACATCTGCACTGGTGTCTTAGGAGTAAGTGTCAACACACGACAAGTTTATTTCGAGCGGCACACGGCACTTTAATTAGGACTGTCTCTTTTTCGTTGTAGTCAAGTGATGTGGCACTGCCCCGGAAGTCAATGTGGAGATAACTCACGCGGTAAAAACCCCAACTCATCCTACGGAAGGACGTTTCTATAGCAGGATCAGTAACTCTTGAATAAGCAGAATGTAGCAGATTACAAGTGTTTCGATATGTCCGAGAACGAAAGTGAAAGAGGATAAGCACTTAAAGAGGACGGGCATGAACGCACTATACAACCTTAAATACAAGGGCAGCTAACACTCGAAAGGCTCCATTTTCTGATCAGGCAATGCCTTTAGCGGTCACACAGCAGAAAAGAAGGCGCCATATGGTGGGGAAAAAAAGTATGTCGTCATTTGGACTGTCTGTGAAGTACTTGTTTGTTCTTCATGTTAATATCGTTGGCTTATGTATAAATAAACTGGAAAACTTCGCAGAACGTTGGTAACAAGTGGTAATGGATGGGGGAGGGGGTGTCGACAGAATTAAAAAAATATGGAAACGAGTTCTATCCTCGTTAGGCAGGCGAGATTCTAAAGAAATATATTATGACAGCCTAGATATGTTAATGTTATGTGTGTGTGTGAGTGAGTGAGTGTGTGTGGTATAGTAAATTTGCCTGTCCCTAATTCAATTGTTATATTATTTGTTAAATATCACCAGGACATGACATGCCCTTTGGGGACGGCACATGATGATATTTTTGTAAATACCAGAGTTAAAATAACAATTCAGGTAAAGAATATGCTAGAATTTGCTGATGCATTCCAAACCAGTTCAAAGCAGATGAGCAGTTTTCTGGCTAATAGTCTCATACTTGCTCATAACAATTTAATCCAACAGGGATAGATTGACTTACCTGTTGAAGAAGGTTCCATATTCTAATCACTTCGACTTTGATGTAACTCAAGACTGGTCACAAAGGCGATCATTAGTTTATGAAAGGAGCATGCCTTTTGATGTTTTGCAACCTTGTATCCAATTCAGACTGCAGTGACTACTGTACTCTACCAGAACACGTTGGTGTTTATCCAGCATTGTCATCAAACTTATCAGTAAATGTGTTGCTGTAAGTTGATTTTTGTGAATTCTGTTTGAGAGCCAATACAACAGAAATTGAGGCTTGTGTTTGGTCATGGAGATTTTTGAACACTCCTCATGGTGTGCTTGGATAGTGCACATGAAGATTCTGAAACATTCCTCATGATTTGCCTTGATAGTGCATATGAAGTTCTGGATGATTCTCCACCATGTGCTTTTGAGAGCATCGAAGATTCTGGAATGGTTGTGTAATGTGCCTAAAAGAAATACTATGGACTGTCATCTAATAAAAAAGAAAGTGACTTGTTGCAAACAGCATGATTGTGAACACACACACACACACACACACACACGTTAACAACAACTGTAATCATTGAAAAGATTATGTACATTGATTGTAATTATCTAAAATTCCACTCTCATTTCTATGATGAAACTCTACCTGTGAATTTGAATTATATAATTATGTTAATTTGACTGCTGATATCTATGCTAAGATAAACTGAAGAAGTGTCAACTGTTTAATCAAACATTGTTGTGAAGAGTTTAAATGTCAACACTCTTTTGATGATACCTATATGTTGTATATTTGATTATTTATTTAATAAATTTATTAACCTTCATGCATGGGTAGGCTCTGTCTGTTGATGTTCAAAATTGAAACCATTTGTCAGAATATTGAAATTAGTGGATGTAGAAAACAATTGTTGGAATTTTGTGAAGCTTAGAACTTACGGGGAACCATAGAAAAACAGCTGAAAGGAATTGAGTTAGAAAATAGGAAGCAGTCTTATTTTATTTCTAATATAATATCTTTTTTTCCTCTTTTGAAATTTTTTGATTAACCTTTTGGCTTATATCATTGATTGCATATTGTATATATCATCATTTCTAGTATTGATGTATAGAACCTCTATTGTTAATATTTGATTGCACATTTTGAGTAACTAGATTTAGTTTATCAATTGCTTGAGTGTGTGTGAATATACTTGTGTAAATAAGTCAGATAGCTCACCAGTATGCTAAGTTTCACATGACTGCAGCAGAGTTATTTTGTGATTTAAAATGGAAACCCCATTTAAAGAAAAGACAAAATGGGCACTGGAGGGGAAGACAATGGCCGAATTAATGGGTGTGCAAGCAAATAAGATTCCAGATTATGTTCTGAACTATATAGATAAAAAAATGAAATATAAGTGCAAAAATGTGGAAAATGAGAAAAGATTACAGATTGAAAGAGAGGAAGGCTGGTGAAAGGTAGCTGTAATAGGGTTACTGTTGTTTTCATTATTTTCATTTAGTCTTGGTGGGTAGGGCAGTGTAAAAATGTTTTCTGTTCTGCAAGGAGTGCATGTTTTAGTTGATTGTTTACCTCACCAAACTTTAAACACAAACTTCAAAATGCCTCTCGAAACGTTAAACAATAACTTCAAAATACCTCACCAAACTTTAAACATAAACTTCAAAATGCCTCATGAAACTTTAAACACAATCTTCAAAATGCCCCCCAAACTTAAACTTTAAACACAAACTTTGTATATATATATATATTTGAAATGCCTCACTAACTTAAACTTTAAAAAAAAACTTCAAAATGCCTCACAAACTTGAATTTTAAACACAAACTTTGAAATGCCTCACTAAATTTAAACATTTCAAAGTACCTCATCAAATTTTAAACACAAACTTCAAAATACCTCGCCAAACTTTAAACACAAACTTTGAAATGCCTCACTAAATTCAAACATTTCAAAGTGCCTCAACAAGCTTAAACATTTCAAAATAACTTCCCATTGAAAAATACCTCACCAAATTTAAAGACTTTATGGCTCAACATCATAATTAAACGACCAAATCAAGTGCCCAATATAGATCTTCCGATGTATCAGATCGGCTTTATCAAGTTTGAGCCGCTCCTACGTGGCAAGATTAAAATAATGATAAAGTATAAATGCTTACAATTAAAAAGAATGCTCAACATGAACGTAGGAAAAAATAGATACTTGTTTGAAAGCTACGGTATAGTACCACTTATGAAATTGATAGAACGTAAGACTGACAGGCATATTAAAGTTATTTGAAAGTTGTGTTTGGCAACATTGTACTTGCGGGTGATGAAAGCGAATAAAATAATTAATGAGGCGAAGAAGGGCGTGCTACCAGTGACGTATGTCAAGTTGATTTGTACATCAACAAGTACTCGCACATATAATACAACTTACACACATATATGTACTCTCACACACCCAACACAAACACCCTCACTCAATACTCGCTCACGCACCCAACACAGGCACAAACACAACCTCAAGCATGCACACTCGCAAATGAATTCATCACTGACGTAGTGATGTCGTCCAAAGTGGGTGAAAATTGAAATATTTATTATTTATATCTTGCGGTAAACTAACTCTCACGGCTAACCCAGTCACATGTGACATCTACGCACGCATGTGACGCGCGCAATATATTCCCGTGACGTAAATGTGTTGGAATGCTGACGATGAACACTTTACGACATAAACACGGTACCACTCACAGACACTTAGGGTACGACAGGATTAATCCAAGCCCGTAATCTTTCAAATAACAGCACCATATTTTCGCATCCTTGTATTATAAATAATGTTCTCCTAGTATATAAACCTGGGCAGTGGCGTAGGCATGGGACCAACGCATTCTTCAGTGAAGCGGAGCGCTTTGACAGTTCCAGCTAAATAAATCAGGAGTCATCCGGCGTGAACCCGACACGGGTCAGAGAAAGCTGCTAATTGCCACTCAGTAAGTAATTCGCAATTCTTGGAGCATGAACGAAGTCAAAGAACAAGGTCTTAAAGTTAAGGGTACAAAACTGCACCACTTAAATAAATGGTTTTAAAACTACAAACACGCCACAGTCATATATGTTCCCAGGGTTTTAAAACTACAAGCACGCCAAAGTCACATATATGTTTCCAGGATCCAAAAACTACAAGCATACCACAATCATATATATGTTCCCAGGATCAAAAAACTACAAGCACGCCACAGCCACATATATGTTCCCAGGATCCAAAAACTACAAGCACGCCACAGCCACATATATGTTCCCAGGATCCAAAAACTACAAGCACGCCACAGCCACATATATGTTCCCAGGATCCAAAAACTACAAGCACGCCACAGCCACATATATGCTCCCAGGATCCAAAAACTACAAGCACGCACAGCCACATATATGTTCCCAGGATCCAAAAACTACAAGCACGCCACAGCCACATGTATGTTCCCAGGATCCAAAAACTACAAGCACGCCACAGCCACATATATGTTCCCAGGATCCAAAAACTACAAGCACGCCACAGCCACATATATGTTCCCAGGATCCAAAAACTACACGCACGCCACGTGTTTAGTTAGACGGGACAGGAACACGAAAAATCTGTTCTTGTAGGTAAACATTCCTCAAGTATTCCAGAATTTTAGAGACAAAAAATGTAACTAATAAAAGGCAAAACTATAATAAAAGTCAATAATGCATTATGTGCACCATCCACTACATAATTTAGAAATGACAATACATAAACGACAATATATCCAGTACACATTTCATGATTTTAGAAGCAAAAGTACAATGCACACGTTTTATGTTATGTTTTATGAAAATACATCAAGTACATGATTTATATTCTTAGAAGTGGAAATACATCAAGCAGACAATTTATGTTTTTAGAAGTGGAAATACATCAAATAGTCAATTTATATTTTAGAAGTGGAAATACATCAAATAGTAAATTTATATTTTAGAAGTGGAAATACATCAAATAGTCAATTTATATTTTAGAAGTGGAAATATATCAAGCATACAATTTATGTTCTTAGAAGTGGAAGTACATCAAGCAGACAATTTATGTTCTTAGAGATAAATAAACAAACAAACCTTAAACACACAGTTCACAGTCAGAGTTAACAACCAGAATACTATTCATGTTTTTATTAAGAACAAGATTCGTGTACTTTGTCCATTAATCTTAGGTAAACCTAGAACAAAATTCCTGTTTTTAACGGCAAAACATGCACTAAGAACAAAACTCCTGCTCTTAAAATGCCACAAAATTTAACAAGAACAAGATTCATGCTCTTAAAGGTACAAATGCATCAAGCAAATGGATCAAGTCTTGAAATGCGACAAAATTTAACAAGAACAAGATTCATGCTCTTAAAGGTACACATGCATCAAGCAAATGGATCAAGTCTTGAAATGCGACAAGGGCTATTGTTTTTGCTGACTAATGACTTTTCAATCTGTAAGCATGCAGACGATCGGAACGATTTGAAAACCAAAATATTACACCCGCTTTATTAGCAACTAAATTCACGTTAATACACCCGCTTTATTTAGCAACTAAATTCACGTTAATACACCCGCTTTATTTAGCAACTAAATTCACGTTAATATACCCGCTTTATTTAGCAACTAAATTCACGCTGAATTATTTCTATTTTTGCGACTGCAGACTATGAGATACACTGACCATGGAGCAGTCAGACTACGACACATCAGCAGAGTCCCAGAGTTCTATAACACACGTGAAGGGCTTCAAGCGGCGGACGACACGCATGTGCGAGTCAAAGGGTGGGGGTTCCTCAGGATTCTCTGCCCTTAGTTGGAATCGGCTCAGCAAGCGGGTCAGCAACAGGAATAGTTCCAATTCGGCCAGGTGATACCCGAGGCACAGTCTTCTACCTGTATTGTTGACAGAAGAACAATTATGATTAATAATAATAATCAACAACCATTATTACTACTACCTCCACTATCTCACTGCCAGTTCTATCATTATTATTACCACCATTACTACTACAGCACCACTACCATTACTATCATTATTATGATAAACACCAATACTACTATCACTACTACAAACTAAATTACCACTCATTTTACCAATACCACAACTACTACTATCACCACCAACCTTATACCATTACTACCACCTCTATTGCTGCCACTTCTATGACAACATCACAATTTCCAGTAAAACAACAGCTATTCCTTTTGTTACCTTTGCTATTAGCTGTGAAGGAGTAATGCTATTTTTGTTCATTTGTACACTGCCGGTTTTAGTTTCAAAAACAAAATTCTTTTAACATATGAAAGGTCTTGCGTGAAACAACACTGTACTGTATAAAAGTATTGCGTATAAACGTCTTGTGTTAAAACTTCACTGTACTGTATAACAAATATTGCGTATAAACGTCTTGTGTTAAACTTCACTGTACTGTATAACAAATATTGCGTATAAACGTCTTGTGTTAAACTTCACTGTACTGTATAACAAATATTGCGTATAAACGTCTTTTGTTAAACTTCACTGTACTGTATAACAAATATTGCATATAAACGTCTTGTGTTAAACTTCACTGTACTGTATAACAAGTGATGCGTATAAACGTCTTGTGTTAAACTTCACTGTACTGTATAACAAGTGATGCGTATAAACGTCTTGTGCTTCACTGTACTGTATTGCGCATAAAACGTCTTGCGCTCTGTGTGTAAACATTCTTTACGCTCTTGAGCCTAGAGAATGTGCATCGCACATTTTATATTCAGTGTTCTGAGATGGACAGCAGGGTTGCATTTAATAGTACATACTGCTGGCAAGAGTATTCATGTCAATATGTCAAGCTTAGAGTGTTTGTGCGTGCGTGCGTGCGTGTGTGTGTGTGTGTGTGTGTGCGTGCACAATTGCGCGCCTGCACGAGTGAGAACTACAAAGAAAGTGGCACAAAGATATAACAGCCTACTAACCACTTCCAAATGGTCTGTAACTTTTCGGCCTCACGAACTGCCCATCTTGGTTGAGATGGCGCAAAGGTTCAAAGATTTCAGGATTTGGGTAAAAACGTGGATCCCGGTGCAAGCTGTAGATTCCCGCCAAAACGAACGCCCCTTTCGGGATCTCGTACTCTTCCGTGATCGTGGTGTTTTCCGTGGCCACGTGAGGCAGGGAAGATGGCGTCACCGATGCCAGTCGAAGAGACTCGGTCAGAGTAGCTAGTGTGTAGGGCAAATGTTCTCGATTGGCCCACGTGATCTCCACTCCCTTCGCGACCGTAGACTCCATCTCGGCCTTCACCTTAACCTGCACTTCCGGGTTGTGAATGAGATAGAGGCAAAGGAATTCGAAGGCGGATAAGGAACTGGTCACTCCCCCGAAAAATAGATCCATCAGCGATTGTATCATTTCATTGTCTAGGCGGAAAAGAAAATGGACAACCACAAATATATAGGCGTCAGTAAGAACAAAGTTGGGTATATGGATAGCAGTGCTTCAAAGTATAGCAAATGTTTGTTGGGTAAATTCGCTTTTCTTTCTGCCTCTTTTAACGGCAATGATGATACCCCCCCTCCCCAACAATAAATTATAATCATTGCCAATGAAAACACATTCAGATATAACAATTTATTTGTGAAGTTTTTTCTTACAGAAGTGATCTTTTACACCCACACCCACACCCACAAACGCTCGCTTCCTCGCAAGCTTGCAGTCTCAAAAGCAAACCTACTTTATAACTGAAAAGAAAGTGCAACCCCCCCCCCCAGGAGATAAAAATAAATGTTCGTTAAAAAATAAATATAATCAAAATTTTAATTACATTATGTGGAGAGTATTGACTCTATTATAAATAAATGCACTAAAAAGTTATTCATGTGATACAGTGCCCGCACACTATTGTCAATGACCGACTTTGGCCCGTGCTTATAAAAGAGAGGTCTATTATTCCTGGTGATGCTGCAAGACGATTTTTCAAGACAAATGCCTGGAAGCAATCGCCAAAGTGCCGGATCACAAGGACCAATCATGTGTGGATTTCACTGAGTGTCCACCCATTATGAAATAGCTAAGTGGCATATCTCTGCCAGTTGACTTTAAAACCAGTGGGTTTTGATTAATTATTAATCTATCAAGGACAGAATAGATGGTCTCTCGGAAAGATGCATACATGTGTAGCTTGTATCAGATTGCTTGTAATACTTTTATTGTAAATTATTAAATTTTATTCTTGTTTTCTTAATGCCGAATTGACTTGATTATAAGTGTGACTGAAGGGTTGGTGGAGGTGGAGTCGAAAGTGATATAAATGATCTTCTGTGTTGTAATCAGTCAGATTAAGATAACTATTCGAACCCGAATGTGCATGTACACGAATTTACCTCTCATTACATCGAGAGCCCAAACTCTTGGGCGATCTAATTGTAAAGGATTAAGGGTGAATTAGGCAATCAGCCTATCGTTAGTATAAGTGTGAATATTAAAACTAATAACTTTAAAGTCTGTCAAATAAGAGAAATGGAGTTATAGAGTTTATAGTGATAATAGTTTGCATGTAACCTTGTCTAGGCAAAGCCATAATAGTCTATTGCATGCTTTAGTAACATAGACACAAGTTTATTGTCACAAGGGGATTGTCAGTTGCACGTGCTTCTCTTGCACATTGTAGAACACTGATGAGCCACTCTTCTCTCGAGGCTAATTTGGGCACTCAGCCAAATTATCTCCCTTAAGCAGAACAACAATGTAGCAATTTCCAATAACTTCCTTGTACCAGAAATTGCACAGTATAGTCAGCATACTTTGCCACCATACTCCAACAGAGTGCATTGTATCCTTACACCTACACACTGGAGGTAGAAATGTCTCCAGTCTACCATGGTCAAAGCAGTTTATAAATCAGTAATCTGAGAGATTCGGGTAAAAATAAAAAAGGCTGCTTCTTCCCTATAAAATATAATCACGGAACAAACGCCACATTTTTAATTTATTCATCTCTAACTCCTTTCTTTCTTACATTCAAGTCTCAACTTAGTTTCCTGCAAGAATATTTATTAGCCCGATACATACATAAAAAAATATAGCATATCAATTTTATGAATGCATTCAGTAGAAATAATGTCATGTGTCTAGCATACTACATACTAAGCATTTAAGTTCACACTTTGATAGAAATAATAGTCGTCACATAATATATCTCTAAATAAAACACAAGTATAACACATCAATAGCAAAATATTTCTAAGTCCATTCTGTCACAATCAATCACCTTTAAGCTAACGTCCACCTTTCATGAGTGGACTTCGTGCCACACCCAAACCAAAGTAATTAGACAATAGAAATTTTTACAGCAGATAAACTTTTGATCTCAACCAATTGGCTGATCTTATTCTTGTAAATCTTAACCATTGGATAATAAAAACTCGTGACCCGACAAACGCGCGAAAGACAATTGCGCGCACCGACAAATGCGCGATAGAGTTAGGGTTAGGTTTAGGGTTAAGCTAGGGTTAGGGTTAGGGATAGGGTTAGGATTAGGGTTAGGATTAAGGGTTAGGGTTAGAGTTAGGGACAACGCGTCATCGCGCTTTTGTCCATCATGTTTTTGTCGGCGCGCATTTGTCGGTGAACCTAAAAACTACTCATCCACCTAAAACCAGTTTAGATTTACATCAGCAAGTTGGGTCACTTTGACATTTAACAATTTATATAACAATTAAGTTTAGTTCCTTCCTCTCTTCCTTCCTCCCTCCCATTATTCTTTTTTTATTTACAACTTGGAATACTGAAGCAAAAACAGAATTCTTCAAAAACTCTACATAATAGGCCTAAGTTAATCCTTTTGTATCAAAGAGCACTTAACTCTTAGCGTGTAAAGAGTATATTACCGGCACACCCAAAAAAACTCAAAGTAAATTTCAGAAAGAAATAAAAAATGTCAGGTGAGATCGTGTAAGATTCTCACGTAAACAACCGTTCTATGCTGAGATAGATTCAGAGAGAGGCCGTCTTACCGTCACCTTCCGCTCTTTGCTTGTACACATCGCACAACAGGATGTGATCCAAAATGGCCTTAGGACTCGGGATCTCTCCTTTCTTTCGCAGGACCTCCTTCCGCTGGTCCACCCAACCTCGCAACACACGCTGCATCGCTTCGGACATTTTGAACATGTCCGGGATGGTGCGACCGCTGAACTTTTGTAGCGGGCGCCGGAAGTGCCTGACCTTAAGGAACATTTGGGTGGACTTGGAGGTCAGGTCCACTTCCTGCATTTGCTCCATTTGCTCCAACAACGCTTGCATGTCCGGGTGGTCCCTTTCCAGGGGTTCGCCCAGCAAGAGCGTGGCCACGCGGCTCGTGAATGCCGGCAGAAAGTAGTCTTCGAGATTCACGGGATTTCCGATCTGTTCCGACAATTGCCGAAGAGTGACGTTCGCTTCGTGGTGCACTAGCTCTTCGAATGTGCCGTCCAGGGATGACCTCCAGAGAGTGCACTCGAAACTCTTGCGATTCTCCTCCCAGTGTTGTCCTTCGCCGAACAGAAGGCCTGCAAAATGCCAGGGTAAAAAATAGCTGTGAACAATGCTTGGCCGCTTATATTTTGTGTTCTAAAGATGTATCTTTTAAAACAACAATTCAGTAAGTTTTAGTATCTTAAAGATGTCATTAAAAAAATCCCTTTTCTAACAATTCAGTAAGTTTTAGTATCTTAAAGATGTCATTAAAAAAAACCTTTTCTAACAATTCAGTATTTTTAGTATCTTAAAGATGTCATTAAAAAATCCTTTTCTAACAATTCAGTATATTTAGTATCTTAAAGCTGCCATTGAAAAAAAAGTTATATTGCACACAGCTTTATAAGTAAATTTGTTTGTCTGTTTGTCTATCTATCTATCTATCTATCTATCTATCTATCTATCTATCTATCTATCTATCTATCTATCTATCTATCTATCTATCTATCTATCTATCTATCTATCTATCTATCTATCTATCTATCTATCTATCTATCTATCTATCTATCTATCTGTCTGTGGCACTTAAGGTTTAATGCGCACGTATACTTTATTTTGTTAAATTAATCAACTGAAAAGGTACTTATTGCGTTCATTTACACATTTTTATATTCCTGGAATTCAGTTTTCATTATGTTGAATGCAAAGATGTAAAGCAATATTATGCATATTAACACCATGAAGTGAAATAAGCTTTATTTTAATTATTTTTTTTATAAAACCAAAGCCAAACACAAGCTATAAACATCTCAGTCACACCATTTACTCCATGTGTCCTATCCCATTAGATCCTGTTTTCTGAAAGGTTTTAGGAATTTCAAACTGCGCCCATGCACGTTTTTCCTTGTCGACTGTTTCATAACGGAGAAATAACAGCGCCTGAATTTTATGACCTGAATGTGTGACCCTATATATGCTTCCCACAGAAGGCTCAATAAGCAATTTAAAAAGTGATGATATAAAACTTCTCGACCTTACAGAACACGTGATTTTAAGTTGTTGCTGGTTGACAAACGTCCAAGAAAGAACCACAACAGACTTGAAAAACAAAATACCACTCCTCCTCAGTGCAAGAATGGTCCCCCCCCCCACACACACACACCCGACCACCATCACTAACACATTTTCGCTCATAAAAGTTGTCTTTTGAATCTGCACATCAGCACACCGACTCCATCGTTGTGCGCACACGGTCTTTTTGCTTCTGTCATTTAGTTACGTAAATGTGCACTCAATATAAACAATAGAATTTCTATACATCAGTAATAGAAATGTCATTTAGTTACGTAAATGTGCACTCAATATAAACAATAGAATTTCTATACATCAGTAATAGAAATGTCATTTAGTTACGTAAATGTGCACTCAATATAAACAATAGAATTTCTATACATCAGTAATAGAAATGTCATTTAGTTACGTAAATGTGCACTCAATATAAACAATAGAATTTCTATACATCAGTAATAGAAATGTCATTTAGTTACGTAAATGCGCACTCAATATAAACAATAGAATTTCTATACATCAGTAATAGAAATGTCATTTAGTTACGTAAATGTGCACTCAATATAAACAATAGAATTTCTATACATCAGTAATAGAAATGTCATTTAGTTACGTAAATGTGCACTCAATATAAACAATAGAATTTCTATACATCAGTAATAGAAATGTCATTTAGTTACGTAAATGTGCACTCAATATAAACAATAGAATTTCTATACATCAGTAATAGAAATGTCATTTAGTTACGTAAATGCGCACTCGATATAAACAATAGAATTTCTATACATCAGTAATAGAAATTATGATAATACATATATCAACACAATATGCAATCAATGACATAAGTCAAAAGGTTAATAAAAAATTTCAAAAGAGAAAAAGGATAGATAAACAAAGTAAGACAAAACAAAGCAAGACAAGTTCTAAATAGTGTTATATATAAAATAAAACTGCTTTCTAATTGTCTATTCTACTAGCCAAATGTATCTCCTTTAGCTGTTTGTCTAGGGTCCCTTGTAGGTTCTAAGCTTCACAAATTTCCAACAACTGTTTTCTATTTCCACTAATTTCAATCTTCTGACAATTATTTGCAATTTTTGACAAATTTGAGATCATCAGGGCACCGAGCATATCCACTTTATGGGATAATTCTGGGTACTCTTCACTCGTTATGGTTATAATTTATTAATTAATAACATATAACTAATTACATGTGATTGAAAATCTTAATTTATAGTTATTAATATTTTTCCCACAAAACCAAGACTGTCTATCACTTGGCGGATTATAAAGGTGTCGTAAAACTCTACTATTTACACAATAAGACATACGTTTTACTGTCGCAAAATGTTTCTGCAGGTGGAAACGTCTTACTAAAGAAGTAAAAAAAACAACCCCATCCTATATGTATATTTAATGCGCCCCCAATTCACACTCTATTACTCCAACATAAGGATTTAATATATATGCAATAAGGTTAATAAATTTAAAACTAAATTTATTAAATCATATTTATATAATTATATTTATTTCAAATCACTGAAAGTATTTACCGTTAGCGATTGCAGCGGGACCCTCCGGGCGTCCTAAAAACATATCCCCCTTCTGCTCCATATACTCCTCAACCAGTTCAATGGTGTTGAGGTAGACAAGAGTGTTGGGCCCCATTCGGACGCTGTAGATGGGACCGTACTCTCGGGTCCAAGCAAGGTTAGTCTCTGGCCCTTTCCACTTTAAGGCAGCGCCTAGAACAGGTATCCCAGGCGGGCCAGCAGGCAGCCCCCGTTTTTCTGAGTAGCAAGCAGCCATGACAATCTGTTCATATTGAAAACAAACTCATGGAACTAAGTAATAAGGGGAACAACTTTACAGTAATAATGGGAACAACTTTACAGTAATAAGGGGAACAAATTTACAGTAATAAAGGGAATGACTTTACAGTAACAAGGGAAATAACTTTACTTGTTTAATGACGTTGTTAGGCGGTATTTCTCATATGTTAGATTATCAACAATATTTTATTTCTTCTCATAAGGATTTTAGCCACTGATGTGGACAAAGAAAACAAATGGACGTCTTTAAAATCTGAAGCACGCTTGCCCGTTTATTTGTAAGATTACTCGCACATTTAGGCTACTTTTACGAACACTTATGACTTTATACCAGGAACAAAATTCATGAGACCTATGGATGTTATACTTGCAAAGATATTGGATAAAAGTAAACAGCATCAGCCATTTTCAAAGAGGCTTCGAAAATAAAAAAGAATAAGAAGAAAAGAGAGAAAACAGAAAAAATAATGCCTTACTCACTGGCTAGTGAGAACGTCACATTATTGAAGACAGATCACTCAGTAGCTCTAAAGACCTGACAACTCAGGGCTCGTCACTTAACCGCTGATAAAGAGTTGTTTCCCGTGAAAGATCCTCTAACAAAGCAAGCTGAGTAGTGTGCATTGGCTATCGTCATTTGTGGAGGGGAGTGGGGGAGTGAAATTCATTTAATTTACAAGACAGTCTCAGTCTAGGAATTAAACTCTATGAGTCAGGCACACGTGCAGAGTAACGAAATGCATGCAGTGAAATGCACAGCTTGAAAAAAAGCCTAGCTGCAATGGGACTTCGAAGTGATATGATATCTGATGGATACGTCACAGATCATGGTAGGCGTGAAATGCTTTTTTACCCTGCCAAATCTCGTCTACCAGACGTAACTGTTGCTTCGTTCACAGATCGAAACGAAAACAATAAAATGACGCCATTGTGGTTGTGCACTGTACAAGGGCCCTGGCGGTCGGGGAGGAGGGGCTGGCAGCGGAGTCTTTTTATATATCTAGGCAAAAGCGTTTTTTTGTTTTCCTTTGAAATCGAAGCCCCCCCCCCCAAAAAAAAGCTCTGCACAAAGCCCCCCCCCAACCCCCCCCAAAAAAAACAACAACAAAAAAAACCAAAACAACTTGCTATGCCACCGGCCATTTGAGTTAAAAGTACGCTTAGTGACACGAGTTCAGAGAGCAACCCATTTGCTAAAAGCCAGTAAACTTCGGGTCAGACAGTTCTGACGGTGCCAGATCCCACAAGGACAATCTCTATTGTAAAATGGGTGGGAGGGTGTGTGTGTGTGTGTGTCTGAAAAAATATAATGTAGGAAAAGCAATACACAAACAACATTCACGTTATCAACAGCAACAGCAAGCAGTCTTTGTTTCTTTCTTTCTTTCTTTCTTTCACACACACGCAAAGGGCCAGGTTTTTGACTCCCGTCCAGTCGCCCACCTGCTTCTCTTAGAGACAAACACACTGCACCTACTGTAATAATAATAAAAAATTCACACGCACATAAAAAACTTAATTAAAAAAAAATCACACCCAACAACACGCATAAACACACGGACGACAGTCGTAACAACGGTCAGACATGGAGATACAACACGCAAACCAAACAACGCACGAACACCACACCCCACCCTCCTTGAATACCAGAGAAAGGAGGAAGGCCCCACTGGAATCCACCAAGAACCGAAAACATCGTCAAGTTTTAACGCAATTCCTGTGGGCGCATAGATAGCGGAACTACTACTA
Organism: Sinotaia quadrata; assembly: GCA_028829895.1. Taxonomy (NCBI): domain Eukaryota; kingdom Metazoa; phylum Mollusca; class Gastropoda; order Architaenioglossa; family Viviparidae; genus Sinotaia; species Sinotaia quadrata. The sequence goes on from CM054184.1 coordinate 37,699,082, forward strand.
CTACTACAAGGTTCCAGACAACCTAGGAGAGGACCCAGTTAGCATGTTATTAAAATTGTTTTTATGAGGACGCTTTATTTTTCGCGTGATTAAAGCAGTTTATTATCATATGTGCTTATTTAAACAAACAAACAAACAAACAAACACAGAGACACGCACCATACCTGCACGCGCACACATGCTTACGTGAAACCTGGCAAGACCTAATCTTCAATGTAGTGAAAGAAGCATAGACCAGCAAAGTATGCGACAAATAATTATGTACGAATCCGGAGTCGATAATCGCATAAAGAAAAGAGAAGTCTGTTTTAGTCCTGCGGTTGTAAGAGGATTCTTTTTCTCTCAGCTCAACAGGAAGTGCATTCTTTTCTGTGACTGGAATCTAGTACCGTGAATACACGACGAAGTGAACGCGTGCTTCATCGGGTGTTCACGTTTCTAAGCAGTGCGTAAAGTTCCGTTTATTATTTTTTGTTTGTTTCTTTTAAAGTATCGTCTGGATTGGTGACGTAATGCGTTCAACTATTGCTGAGTTCAAATCTCTTTTATTTTCTAGGAAATTCTACCTGTAGCTTGAGTCCAGTTATGCAACTGTAGTTGACTTACATACCAAGTGACAGGAATCTACATCCAGCATATATATAAACCGATATTTCAATAGTTGCAGCATATTTTTTATATGAGTGTTAATTTTGTACGTATTTTGTAATTTGTTTGTTTAATCTATCAATAGAAATATTTTATCGGTGACTTGTTTTATTTAAAAGGAAGCTGAAAGCGTGCATAAACGCTATGACTAATTAAATAAAGAATGTAGCGGGCTCTTTGCTGGTGTTAGGTAGACTTATCACTCGTTTTGTGTAAGACCTGCTGTTTGTTGGTGTGATTCCTGATTAAATGATTTCATTTCCCGTTTCGAATTCTGACAATTAAGTTGTTTAGTTGCTCTGCCTTCAGCTCACGGATCGACCTTGATGCTAGCTGTACACGTGATTAATGAATGAAAAAACAGTGGAGGCGACTGTACTGTTGCTTCATCTCCCAAAAATATTAAGACTGCATAAAGTGAACAATTCTGCTTTTCGTTAGCTATTTGAAATTATAAGAGTCTGGTATTAAATAATGGCGTATACGACACGAATAGAGTGACCTGTTCCTTTGCTTTGCGGTTATTTGAAATTATAAGAGTCTGGTGTTAAATAATGGCGTATGCGACACGAACAGAGTAACCTGTTGCTTTGCTTTGTGGTTATTTCATTGCTCTTTTCATCGATGAACAGTGTGGTTTAACAAAAATTTAACAAAATGACCATGACCATATGCTTCCAAATGATGAAGATATGGCAGCGTGCGGGATCGGTTCAAGGTCATCGTTAGTGTTTGTCAATTTTTTTTTTTTTACCTTATAGGAGATTAGGGGATGCTAAATATTTTAATTTCCCTCTCATATAACACTCATTGTTTGCATATATATATATGTGTTTGTGTTTTTGTGATTGCCTGTGCGCATTCGTGCGTTTGCATGTGTGAGAAAGTTCGATCCGGAACTAATATTCAACTCAGCTCATCCTTTCAAATTTAGCAGACCACGAAATTTCCACCAGTTCCTATCAAGGACCTACAGCAGATTTTCATTGAGATGGTGGAGTAGTTGAAAGAGTAGTACATAACTAGATGGTAAAGTACACGGGCGTTAAAGTAAGTATATAACTAGAAGGTAAGATACAAGGGTGTCAAAGAGTGGTACATAACTAGATGGTAAAGCACACGGGTGTTAAAGTAAGTATATAACTAGAAGGTAAGATACAAGGGTGTCAAAGAGTGGTACATAACTACTTGGTAAGATGCAAGGATGTCAAAGAGTGGTACAAACTACTTGGTAAGATATAAGGGTGTTAAAGAGTGGTACATAACTATTTGGTAAAGTACAAGAGTGTCAAAAAGTAATGCATGACTAAATGATAAGACACAGGAGTGTCAAAGAGTGGTACATAACTATTTGGTAAAACACAAGGGTGTTAAAAAGAGTAGGTCATAACTAGCCTGTTTGCGTCCACATACATACTTCCAGTCTATGTCGACCATCACAATGGGTACTTTATCTTTTACACCATTGTCTAGTGATTGTTTGAAACTCTCCACTGCAGTAACATTCCTTCACTAGGCTAAGGTGTACTACTAACCCTACTCCACAACCAGTCTCACAGAGGGCTGGAACACAATGTCCATTTATGTATGCGTTAAAACGAGGTGCACCACTTGGTTTTATGACATTTATGTTACCTGGGCAATAACATTTGATATGGCCTGGTTTGCCACAGCTAAAACACACTCATTGTTCATTCTTAACACCTTTGTCTTTACTGTTGGGGTGTGGTGTGGGTACTCTTATCTTTTATCTCGCTAAATGGAGGAGGTGCAAGAGAGGATACTCTTTCAGGTTTATTATCTCGCTTGTCATTCTGTCCTTTAGGCATCACCTGCTCATTAAGTGGCCTGCATGGTTCAAAATTATGTCTAATTGTACATTAATAATCACTCCATTGTACGTTATTTATCATATTGTAAATTTTTAGCATACCTTGTAAATTATTTATTATACAATTGAAAAGTTTGACTGATGTAGAAGAAATAAGTTAAAACGAAACAAACATTTAACGTATTATTTATAAGAAAGAAAGAACATTATATTATTATGTCAAAACAGTATCCGATAAAATATAGTCATGTTGATAAGTGGTAACAAAACATTTTTAAAATTCAAGCAAAATAAACTCCGTTTTTAAAACATACTTGTGTGTGCGTGTTTAAGATAATAATACCATTTACTTATAAACAAAAGTGTTCAATGGTCACGAAATAACCTTAGTCTCGTGACATTCTTATTCTTTGATTTTGTCACTTGAGACACCATCATTTACCTGCCATTTAATTATGGGTTAACTTAAAAAAAAAAATTACCTATTCACCTTTGTCAGTTCAGTGGCGCGTCTTGCTAAATACGAAGTCCAAAATGGTTTACCTCTGTGTTGATTCGCACACGTTGTCTGTTTTGCGTCCTGTTGCAGCGTGGGTCACACTAATCGCAAGCAGACGTCAGCAGGACGAGAAGTACACTCACCTACAAACCGTCGACAGAACGTTCGTGTCACAAACACCACTACGTCGTAGTTGTTGTGTGATTCGGGGAGGTTTTAACAGTACATCACTAGTTAAGCATGTGTTGACAGTTCGCGGTAAACACTGAGTACACGAACTCTTGAGTTAACTCAGCTGCTTGGTTCTGGGAGGTTTTACAGTAGGTCAGTAGTTAAGTGTGTGTTGACGACAGTTCTGGGAGGTTTTAAAAGTAGGTCAGTAGTTAAGCGTGTGTTGATATACTTCGGAGACGGTAAGTGGAATTTCCTCTCAACAGCTTCAACCCGCGTGTATCGGTAGTCTACGTTAAAACACCATACAACCGACATCCGGGACCTCGTGCATCGGGGACACAGATTGAGATAATAAACAAAACAATAAACAAAACCAAATTCCTATAGTGAACAGAACCGCGTCACTTTCGTCAAGGTATTTGCGTCCGTATATACGTGCACTCACTACTGTTTCGAAAGCAGGAAATGATGTTTTTACTACTGATCACGCACAGCACATTGTAAAATCATACAGAGTCCGTTAAGAACTAGTATACAAAGCGCTGTAAAGCCAAGCGAGGTCTACTGAAAGGAGCGAACAAAGTAAGGCACTCGCACCAGCTTTTTGTTCGAATAAAATCCGCGACTAATTTTTAGGGAAAAAGAACTCGCCATTAAATAAGACAGTTCAAACACTTGAACGAGAAACAGGATTGATGACGTGATAGATGACGCATGCCCTTTCGTTGCAATCATACAACTGGAACGAGACGTTAATTCCCCCAAACTGCCTTCCGACAAAGTCCGGAACCTGTCTTCAAATCCTGGTCCGGTTAAATGCCTTTGAAGGTCGCAAAACAATTTTAGGATGTCGGTGATTCATGGTGGCAACACACAAACAAGAAATACTTGAGAGTTAGCTTTTAAAAAAAAACAGTCGCCATTAGGTAATCAAAATTAGAAAAGCACTTTTTATATCATTACATGTATCATTTGCATTCAGTTGCTTAGCGTCACAGAAACCTGAGGCTGAGGGGAAAAAGAAAAGAAAAATATTATGGAACCAGTGCATACTGTGCAGGGACGGGGCCCCGGAAAAGTTTCGCTTGCATCAATCAGAGGGACTGCGAGCGAATTAGGTCAGATGTCTGATAAAGACAATTGGTTGTACGAAAGTAAGACTAACAAGGCTGCTTATGGGGTGGATGGGTATTATATTCAGGTCACGAACACATCGGCTATTCGCTTGAAAGTACTATGCGTTCCATCCCCACCACCTCCTTTCAACCCCGCCTTCCTACCTCTCCCCTAATGGGGTCACTAGAGTTGTCTGACTTACCATAAACGGTAGTCCAATATTGGCGGCTTTCGCAGAACACTTTGGCATTTTAGGTTCCCACAACGCGCTTTCCCTCTTTACCTCTCTGCCTCCTCTTCACCAAAAAGGGCCTGGTGTGTGTGTGTGTGTGTGTGTGTGTGTGTGTGTGTGTGTGTGTTTGGTGGGGGAACCATAGCCTGACACAGAATAGAAAGTATATGTTCAGATATCAGGTTTGGGAACTTTCGCAGGCAGTCTGATGCTAACATTGATTGCTGTTCCCCCCCCCCTCTCTTCTAGAAACGAATCAAGTGCTTCTCAACCTTTCTATGGCCAAGAGCACATTCAAATTTTCGGAACAGTATGGGGGGCGCCGATATTATTTTTCAACATTTATTTTGTATTGGACATTAATAATACGCAAAACATATTTAATAATTCCAAGTATATGAATCATTAGCTTTAAAAAGGTCATGTTAAGTAATAGATTTTCAATTAAATTATTCAGGAATTACCTTTTCACTATTACTGAGTGTAACACCAAAAATGCAATCTGGATGCACCCTAATTAAATTTTAATATAAATTTGTTATAATTTATGTATTGTTGATATATTTTCTTAAAGACACTGAAATTGCATACCACAAATTTATTATTGTTACTTTCATAAAATTAGCCAGTTATGGTAAATTAAAATACTCTTTATTGTTACTTGCATCTGGATTTTAATACACAAATATAACAAAATTTAATCACAAGTTTTAATGTTACTTGTATCCGGATTTCAACAAACAAATATAACAAAATTTAAACACAAGTTTTAATGTTACTTGTATCCGGATTTCAACAAACAAATATAACAAAATTTAAACACAAGTTTTAATGTTACTTGTATCCGGATTTCAACAAACAAATATAACAAAATTTAAACACAAGTTTTAATGTTACTTGTAACCTTGATTTCAACAAACAAATATAACAAAATTTAAGCACAAGTTTTAATGTTACTTGTATCCGGATTTCAACAAACAAATATAACAAATGTTAAACACGAATAATTATCATATTGCTCATCAAAACTCAATGGAAAACGATTATCAGTAAATCACGTGTATGTTATAAAAAGTCAGTCTGGATTTTGGCACTGCAGAAGATTAAAAAGATATTCCTTTTCGTCAACAAGCGTCAAGATTGGCACCTGTAAGTCAAGATATGTATTTTTGCTATTTTATATTCATTGTTGAAAACAGGGCTACACATAGATAAGTGGAATTGAAATAAGATTTAATTTTGTACTCTACATCCTACACCGCAGAAAACCCTGTTCGAGCGAAAAGATTCCGAAACATTACATTTGCCCGTTACACAGGATTTTAAAAGAATTTCATTTTGAAGGCCCGAATTATCAATTTCTACTTTTTCTCTTCTTACTTACACCAGAAGATTTTGAATGTGATGACCAACGGCGAAGGGTTAAAGTCGCTGTCATAAGTCACTTTCTTCATACAATGGAAATGTATAAGAAACTTCGTCGTCATGCGTCACACCCACAAGATCAGTTTTGCTTAGAATGATTTTACACAACCTAAAATGGGTGACGAGAGTTGGATGAAACAATCTACATCTGTCCTACTTGTCATATCTCGTCGCGGGCGAATGTATGTCTCGGAGGACGTAATGGCGCCCGCGGGCGAATGCATGTCTCGAAGGACGTAATGGCGCCCGCGGGCGAATGCATGTCTCGAAGGACGTAATGGCGCCCGCGGGCGAATGCATGTCTCGAAGGACGTAATGGCGCCCGCGGGCGAATGTATGTCTCGGAGGACGCTATGGCGCCCGCGGGCGAATGTATGTCTCGGAGGACGCTATGGCGCCCGCGGGCGAATATATGTCTCGGAGGACGCTATGGCGCCCGCGGGCGAATGTATGTCTCGGAGAACGCTATGGCGCCCGCGGGCGCCGCGTTGTGAGCCACTAATCTAGATGTTGGAATTACCTTTCATCAAGCATCCACTAATTGCCCACTGGTCACCGGATCACCCGGCACCCGATGTCTAGAAATGACATTGCTCGATATGATATACTCTTCTGTGTAAGCAGTCAAGACCTTGGGCTGAAAGTATGAGACATTGATGTTTGCCAAAAGGGAAGTAATTATGAATAGTAATAATGTGACTTACTGGGAACAGGGTCTGAGTGGATGTACTGTTGATATAGTAGAATATCCGAACATTGGGAACGGGGGTGTATGTGTAGATATAATAGAATAGAGAGTATCCGAACTTATTGGGAAGAGGGTAGCGGTGCTTGGTGTACTTTGATACAGTAGGATATCGATTATCCGAACTTACTGGGAACAGGGTCGGTTTGGTTAATCAAATAGTTATATAATCAAGCACACATAAGAATACAGTTTATACGAAACAAAGTGTAATTAATATTTGACCTACAATTAAATTATTGAATTTCTGACGCTAACACCACCTAGTTAATGGTTATTATTATTATTATTAATTAATCATCCATAACTAATTACAAGTGATGAGAATCTTAATTTATGTTATTAATAATTCTCCAGAAGACATCACTCGTCGACCCTCTCACATGGCGGATATGCGGGCGCTGAAAATGTTTTCTCTCATCCACAACATTAAAGACAAACATTTACTGTCACAATATTTCCTTTGGTAAAACTTCTTACTAAAAGAGAAGACAAGTCTGCCTATAATATATATATATATATATCTCGAGCCCCCTTCCACCCAATGTCTTTCTAACATGAGGTTATCAGTATGAGAGGTTCAATAAATTTAACTATAAATTTATTAAATAAACAATAAATGATATAACATGAATATAATCAAAGACTTTTGACATTTATATCATTTCACAACAATGTTCAATTAATGCTGGACAATTGTTCAGTACACCCTAGCATGGACATGAGCAGTCAATGAACATAAATACATAATCAAGTTCATGGATATCAAAACAGAAATGAAAGCAGAGTTCAGAGAAATAATTAAAGATAAAGCATATAACCTTTTCAAAGATAGCAGTTGTCGCTGGCATGGGTTCACAGTCAGGCGGTTTGCAGCAAGTCACTATCTTTCATATTTATGTGAGGTCTCACTTGTCCCTTGTAGAGGCACATTACAAAACTGTTCCAGAATCTTTGATGCACTCTCTAAGCACATCATAGAGAATTGTCCTGAATTTCACATGTGTTATCAAGCACAAGGAATTTTTTGAATTTAGGAAATGGTTTGTAAAAGCCATAATGTTTTGAAGAAACAATGCATATTTAGTTTGAACTTAGCCTCATCGTTTTACATGATTTCAGCTATAAATCACAATTGAAATAGCTTGAACAGCAAGTAATTGCAGACAAATAAGATTATATAATGAATCTTGAGAAAGTCTATTTTAGAAATAATATTTGTATACAACATTGACGCATCAAGGCCATGGGGAGCGGACATCAAGGTCTCGGGGCGGTAGTGGTTCGGATAAATGAGTAGATTATTGACGTTCAGATAGCCGACGTTCTACTGTATTCCCGTGAGAAATGAAACGACAGATGAGAGCAAATTTATGCTAATATTGCGTCGATGCAATGAATTTTTAATTAAAGGTTGCGGGGGTGGGGGGTGGGGGGTGGAGAAGTTTTGATTTTTTAAAACAAGAAAATAATGTGATTTTGGCCTTAAGTATATTATCATAAAACACAATTCAAGCTTGAAGCAGCAATCTGTAGTACGTTTTCATTCCATTTGCAAGTATGGACCACGTGCACGTGGGCAGTAGTGGTAATCATGTTTGCGTGCGTAACCCTGAGAGGTCAGAGAGATTATACTAGTTGTATTATAACCTCTAGGCTAATCATGAGAATGAACTTCACAAGAAGCCGATTGCATTTTTGCTGTTGTTGTCGTCGCTAGAAGTGTTACAACAAGCAAAGTCGAGAAGTTACTTTGCACACTCACCAATTAGTTGTTATACATCTTAACCAACGTCCCCTTTAATATTTTTCATGCGCGCGCAGAACTTTTTCCTTTGTGTGCGGAACCGCGGTTGTTTGAACTTGGTACCAAAACTTGTGCGGGGAATTTTTAAGCTGCTGCGCGGCATTTTCTAATGAGGAAACAATCTTTTATGATGATCATTGGTTAACGGTAGAGTATCTCCCCTGGACACAAGGAAACAATCTTTTATGATGATCATTGGCTAAACGGTAGATGATCTCCCCTGGACACAAGGAAACAATCTTTTATGATGATCATTGGCTAAACGGTAGATTATCTCCCCTGGACACAAGGAAACAATCTTTTATGATGATCATTGGCTAAACGGTAAATTATCTCCCCTGGACACAAGGAAACAATCTTTTATGATGATCATTGGCTAAACGGGTAGATTATCTCCCCTGGACACAAGGAAACAATCTTTTATGATGATCATTAGCTAAACGGTAGATGATCTCCCCTGGACACAAGGAAACAATCTTCTAGTATATGATGATCATTGGCTAAACGATAGATTATCTCCCCTGGACACAAGGAAACAATCCTCTATGACGATTTTTGGCTAAGCAGTAGATTATCTTCCTTGGACAAAAGGAATCGTAATCCTCTATGATGAACTGTGGCTAGGGTTAAGTGGTTGATAGTAGTACTCTTTTAAAGTTTTTTTTTTTTCTGTCATCAGACATTTGGTACAGCTGGCATCTGAAATATGTGGATCAGCGATTAAAATTAAAAGGAAAGATGGGTAAGCGGTGCTATTATTTTCACACGTCACAACCAGTGTAAATAAAACGGCAAAGAGAAACATTTTTTCCACCTCCTACCTTCGTGTGTTTCTCTTTGTATATTCTTGACAGAAAGACGCAATAACACTAACTTACAACAATCTTCCTTTTTCATATGAATACGTTTAGCGTCTTTCTGTCAAGAATACTGGTCCGCAAAATCAATATTGGAATCGAAAGTTCAGCAAAAATAAAAGAAATAATCTTGACAAGCACGCAGCTCTTGTACCACTCTTGTACTTCTACATCAAATTATGTTTGTGTGTGTGTGTGTGTGTTTGTGTGTGTGTGTGTGTGTGTGTGTGTGTATGTGTGTGTGTGTGTATGTGTGTGTGTATTTGTGTATGTGTGTATGTGTGTGTGTGTGTATGTGTGTGTGTGTGTATGTGTGTGTGTGTGTATTTGTGTATGTGTGTGTGTATGTGTGTATGTGTGTATGTGTGTGTGTGTGTGTGTATGTGTGTGTGTGTTTGTGTGTGTGTGTGTGTGTGTGTGTGTGTGTGTGTGTGTGTGTGTGTGTGTATTTGTATCTCTGTATGCGCAAGTTTGGACGCGCATTCCTCTTGTTTTTCTTGTGCGTATCATAAATGGACAGCTGATATGCATTGCGTATGTATGAGTGTGAGAATGTGTATGTGTTTGCATGCATGCATGTATATGTGATCAATTTGATGTATGTGCATGTGTACATCTCACGTGTATAAGTGCTGTGTTTTTGTTCATGTGCACATACGTGTTCACAGTATTTCATGACCTGGCATAAGAACTACAATGACAACAAAAACCTGTTGCCGGAGCTTCAATCATCATCAGCTGCAGCTGACAATAATAAAATTATAGCCGGAAACTGATCTTTGTGATTCACTGCCAATTAGAGTGCTCTGCAAAGTGCATATCCCGTCAATTGCCCTAATAAGAGCAGATAATTTGCGAACGTTTCACGCCATACGCAGGCCATAAAGGGACACAATCGCCTGCATCACGCGTGCCACCTTTACACCTTTTCAAAATTATGCAAATTATGCGTCAGCCATGTCAGATTGTCTTCAGTTAGTTTTAAAAGTCAAAGGGCATGCATATATACATAGAGAGAGGTTTTTAAAAATTCCAATATCTTTAAAAGAGACGAGTAGCAGCAGCCCCTGCTCCCATGACGATTATGGATGGAAACACAATAAACCTAACCTGAACTCTAACCCAAAAGTCATAGAGACCCATTGTTATTATAAAAACGACAGTCGTGGACAGAGACACTCCCAAAGTAAGTGCTTTTCTTCAAAGTGTATCTTCTGGTTGTGAAGTAACTTTTTAGTTATAAAAGTGTCAGAGGCATAAAACCTTGCCCGGTCTCATATCTATACATATTAACAAGAAATTAGGAAAGGAATAAAATCTAACTACAGATGTATGAGAAAGTCTAGTACAAGTGCACTCGTTTGACGTGGCTATTTACGTCACTAGTATGTTATGCTAAATCACGGATAAGAGGGTTAGTTAAAGGAAATGAATTTTTTTCTCTCCAATAGTCAATCTGAAGGGCAAGCAGAAATCTCACGGCCAGTTGTATAAACATATTAGCAGTGGAGATGTAGGAGTGGGGTTAGCCTGAGGGCTGAAAACCCATTTAGAAGTCTTCTTTTAGTGACTTAATGAGCTGCATGAATGAGAGAGTGTGGAAAGTAGCCTTGACACTTAGGTCAAGCTGGCCAGTCATGACATCGGTTTTCTCACCGTATATTGATACATCTTGACGCGTAAAGACACCTGGTCTGAGTGTAAAGATATAGACTGAGATCTGTCTGAACGAATAGCCTAGAAAGGCTTTATTAAAAAAAAAAGAGAGTGAATGTGATTGTATGGAAAAATCCATATACAAATTACTTTTCTGATACTTTTAGCTGAGCGAAAAAAGGTATGAGTCGAGCATTATGAAATTTTATGATTAATACTTGTGTGAAAGTGTAAGCAAGATAAATTGTTAGGTATAATTAATCCACATGTTATTTCAGCCTATTGAGATTGTGCTCAGAGAAATAGATTTAGCCATTGCACAAGAGCACTTTATGGTTTGCATATAGCAGTCTCTGATTACTGCATTTATTAATTTCAGGTTCTATCTATCGCATTGTATCGTGCTGCATCTCCCATATTGCTTCGTATTGTATTGCATTGCATCGCATTCTGTTGGTTGTTGGACCTTTTAGACCTATTAGCCTATATGGATGTACTATGTTTTCTTGAGAGCCAGAGGCATTGTTCCTAATTGACACGTCAGAAGTACAAAGGGTGCCAGCAATAACACTGAAAGAATAAAGGGAAGAGAAACCTTAAAGAGAGATAATATAATGCGTGGAAGCTAGAAAGTTAAATTTTAAAAAGAAAAACTAGCACTTGACATAGAAATGACAAAGAAAGAAAAATAGATCACGGAAAACAAACTGTAGGTTTGAGAAGCCCGACTCTGGAAGTCTTGAAGAAGAAACTAATAGACCAATTGCATAATAGAAACTTCCCAGTCGAAGGAGATCTCGAGAAACTGAGAGAAATAGAAAGTCATATAGCAGTAGATCATTTTGAATTACGTAGGTTAACCTTAGAACTTAAGAAGTTAAAAGAAAGAAGACTATAGTCTGAAGATAGAGAAGAAAATCTAGACTTAGGCTGGCTATGGTTGAAATCGAGACGAGGTCTGATTTCACTGTCAAGAATGATGAGACAAGCACATGTAAGGTTGTAGCAGCGGGTGCTATTAACTGTGTATTGTCCGTGTATGATGCGCCTAACGGAATTGTGACGTAGGCACACATAGTGATACTGTGACTGATTTTGCTGATGCAGCTGTTAGTGTAAGAGTTAGTCACAAGAGTGTATCAGATGTAGAGGATTGATGACAGTAATGATAGGTTGCCATTAGCTGAAGTGGATGAATAAAGTTCAAGTTATGATGCAATCTCAGAATGCGGATTTATGGCGCCCTGCCAAGTCTCTATTGCTAGTGAAATGAAAGCTAGAGAAACAGAAGTATTTGACACATATGACAGCATAGGCAGTGACACAAAGACAACATGTCTATGATGGACACACTTACTTCAGAAGACACAGCAGTTGACATGACAGTTGACAGAACTGAGACAGAAGCCTTTTTTGTTCAGGGTGTGGGAGAAGGTAGAGTCAAGAATCACAGAGAAATGAGGCCTAATATTTCTAGTGTAGAAATGCCAGAGATACTTCATGACAGTGTACATACTGCTGTCAGGGACAAGACAGACATGTATGAGTTCATAGTGAAGGAGGCTGTTAACTGCATATTGTCTATGTGTAACGCACTTAACGGACTTAGTGACGTGTACATAAGCAATGGTATTTTGACTACTCTTATTCGCACGGTTGTTAATACGAGGATAGGTCATGAGAACATACCAAGAACAGAAAGGAAGGAAGTGGTGAGACGTGTGACAGATTACGCATGTATGATAGATGAGCACGAAGAGAGAAGTCATTCATTAAGTGATGCGTTTCCATGATTCACTTAGAAGTAAAGAAGAAATTGACAAAAAGAAAATTTGAAACATTTGAATGGTCGACAGTTGTGTCCCCGTTATCCTTCATTCGCAACAAAATGACTATGTTTTATCAAAACAGTAACTTTTTCTTTAAAATTTTACGAAAAAAAAAAGTGTGGAAGCAATTTTAATCCTTTAACGAGCAATTGAAGAGGAATTTAGATTAATCTTGCAAATAAACTCAATCACTTTTATCTGCAGATGTTTATATAAATCTAAAAGCCCAAGTCGCAATGGATCTTACATTAATTATAAGCGATCAAAAGAACGTATCTCTCCGAGATGTTACCAATGGACACAAACGAAACTGACAACCACACAGAGGAATTTCCCAAACCATACTTGTATGTTGAAAGTATGGCACGTGACTAACAAAAGGAAATGAGTCCTGCATGCGGAACATAGAAACGACCTTGACCTGTATTTAGCTCAGAGCGTTATAGCCACTTCGTGTCGTCATATGGCGATCTAGTGCATGAGTTAGAGCGTTGATGTATTGCACTTTGAACACTAAAATAATAACTTTTATAAAAGTTGTTGGCTACTTAACTAACCTTTGAAATAATGTATATATATATATATATATTTAAACAGTTTACAAAACAGTGTATATATATATCTATAAAGTGCGCATACTTTATGGCACTTTGTATGGACAATTAAGAATTAATAAAAAATATTGTTTGAAACAAAGCCAACAAGCAATCCTTCACCAGATCGGTTAAGGTACTTCGTACAAATTTCTATTGCCCACTAAGCCACTACCCGCGAAAAACAAGGGAAGAAGTTGTATAAAGGAGGGCGGCAAATAGCTGTCAGAAAATTCATCCTACCACACAACAAAAATAATTTAGAAAATAAATCATATGAATGAAAGAATAAGTTAAAAATTTAAAAAGAATACTTTTCATGAAATCTTTACTTCATTTGTGTAACGGTTTAGGGGAAGTAATCATTTACATTTTTCTTAATTTAAATTTTTTTTAAATTTCCCTTGTAGTCGGGCACAAGAGCATTTTTCTTTTCCGTGAGTGAAAGCAGTGTCTATACAGGCACAGTGAGTGAGTTTGCGAACGTGTATATTTTGTTTATGCATGTGTGGTATTTTAACTATATTGATTTACTTATTTATTTACTTCAACACTAGTTAATTATGTTAGGGGTAAATAGGAATTGATTTAATCATTTTACACTCTTAATGTGACTTTGAGATAAGAACTGTATTTATTTATTTAGTGTAATCGCGCCTTTTGACAGGTGAAAATGCGCCAATACAATGGTGTTTACCTATTTCAGGACATTTTAGGCGTTCCGTGAATCTCAAACCTTTGACCGTTTGGGGGATTTCGACCATTCATTTATAAACACGGACACACCCTTTTCCTGCCAGAATGTATGTAAGCGCGACTAGAGAGAAGGTGTAAAGTTGCCAACGTTTTCCCTCTCCACTATAGCCGGCGCTGGACTTTTAAGACTTTTGAAGAATTTTAATGAAAAGACCCTACGAATGTTCGCCGTTGTGTTGGACTCTTGACTGTTAGTGATCTGAATTTCCTACTATTCAGTCTATACGTGATCCAGGTCAGCGTGACCCCGAATCTTGTCTTTCAACGTATCAAACCCCAGATGGCAGCTGTCATCAGAGTCCATTGACGGAGTTGAGCGAGGACAGGGCCGGGCTTTGAGACGTCATTCGTCATCACCACTTTCATTAAATCTGGTCATCAGTATTTGCGGTTTCGACGTTCATCAACGAGAAACATTTTCTACGTTTATCAACGAGAAAGACCACTCGGGTTCTTCAACCTGCGTGTAAGGTCATCCGGGTTCTTCAACCTGCGTGCGTATATCTTCCATCCTGATCAGTGGAGATCATTCATCGCGTTTTTATTCCGGTCTTCACAGAAAAACATTGTTTTTCATTTTCCTGAGGGAAGCGTGTTTATATACAGATTTCTTCCATCATTCGTGGACACATTCATCATATTCTTTTGGACAGTTGTGAGTGTGTTGATTAGTATGTTCATAAAATTTCATCAACTCTCCACAAACTGTGAGTAATAATATTTAGTTAGCAGCACATTTTCATAGATGCGTAGGTGGTTAGGTTGTTTGCTAGTTGTTGATGCGTGTTCTATTGTTATTATGATATTTATTAAGACTTTCAACTCTTGACATTTGAGCTTAATGAGCTTAATATATCAAATATATTTTGATATTGTTAATTAAGACATTTGGCCACTGACATTTTGGTCTAGAGAGCATTTTTGTTAATTATCTGTTCATTGATACTTTGTGGGTTTTCACCCGGAGATAATATACAATTTATTTTCTTTTTCTTTAATTTTCATTCATTTTTTTTTTCATTGCTCTGGTCCCCCGCCCTATGGGTGTTCTGTGAGGATGTTGTCTGGATGAACCACTAACAGCCGTGTGAAAGTACCTCCACATTATTGAGAATAAATTTTCATTGTTAGCTTTATTCAAAGCATCTGTTTTGGTTTTTCGAAAGTGGTGCTCAGTGCTGTCCATCCACATTATACATTCTACCCTACGTGTGTGCACTCGTACAGCCGACTCTCACTTTATCCCGCACTCAGAATAAAATCACACACACACACCAAGAACATTTTGGTGTGTGTGTGTGTGTGTGTGTGTGTGTGTGTGTGTGTGTGTGTGTGTGTGTGTGTGTGTGTGTGTGTGTGTGTGTGTGTGTGTGCGCGCGCGAGAGTTTGTTATTTTTTATCCTGCAAACTTGATGCATCGTCAGTTAGACCACTACCCCCTCCCGGGTGCTGGAGACAATTTGGCAAGGAATCCAAATATTGCAGTGAATTTCGTTACTTATTAAAAGCCAACATTTCAATTATCAGAATTTTAATGCCACTCCCCTGAGGAAGCTTCCAGCGCTTGCTGTAGTCTTGCAGAAAATGTCTTCCCAGGCAGGGCTGCTAATCTAGGATTGGTAACCAGTCTAGTAGCGCAAGACTGGTTAGTAAGAAGCACAAGGCCTTGAGCCAGAACTAAGGGCCAGAGAGGTGAAAGCTTCGAAGCTCCCAGAACTAAAAAAAATACTGAACTCCATATAGCTTCTTTAAAACACGTATAGACCCACTTTAAGTGGTGTGCACTTTTGTATCCTCTAGTCACACTCTACAATGTTTCAGTCTGCAGAGAACTACAATGACGTCATATTCACTCAATGCAGGGAAAGACGGGATAACATTACGTAGTTCAAGCAAAAAATGGCTGACTTTTAAAAATGTTGACTATATGATATCATTAATGACATGTTTTACTACTCAGTAAAAATATATATCACCTTACTGTAAACAAAGACAGTCACGATTATGTAGTTGTACTGCATACACACATAGTAAAGGAGTTTATCTGCTAAGAATAGAGAGATTAATAAATTATGTACTAAGAATCACATTCATGAAAAGCAATATTATTTACACAGATGGCAGCAACCATTGTTGAAAACAATACAAGTGATTAATACAGTAAACCACAGAAAATTAAGTATAAAAGAATGTTCTGTCACATATGATATAGATGAATAATAGTACATTAAAATAAAATATTTTTACAAAAATTAAAAAAATAACAAACCCAGCTCGGCCTTATGGCTTGGGTGGTAAAGTTTAGATCTCTAACAAACTGTATTGGTACAGAGTGGGTAAAGCTAGTGATAAGAATGTATGAGTGGTGTGTGTGCGTGCGTGCGTGCGTGCGTGCGTGCGTGCGTGCGTGCGTGTGTGTGTGTGTGTGTGTGTGTGTGTGTGTGTGTGTGTGTGTGTGTGTGTGTGTGTGTGTACAAAGTCTGAATACTTTCCAACTTACTGAAAAACCATGGCCAGACTCAGCTGTCCTAGACAGATACTGAAAGTAACCTTCCAAAGGATAGAGAGGGGTGAAAGGGGGAGGGGGTGTTTTGTGAAGACTAAACAACTGCTTTCCTTTCTCTCATGTAAGAAATGTTGTCTTCTCTTCATGTTCCCCCCCAAAAAAAACCAAACAAACAAAAACACACACACAGTTCTAAATGCTGATGTTACACACTGTTTCCACCTTTTAGTCTGAGTTACTGAATCTGACATGAAATCAGTCAGGGACTTATATGCTACAGTTTGGTGTATGCGATGCCTTGAGTGGGTGGATGCAGTTATAGATGCTGGTGTTTGTATGTTACACTCACTTACTTGCACCCTTTAGCTTAGGCATGGACCAAGTCACAAACTAACGTGACTGGTCTCACACATGGTCAGTAGCTCGCATCCTGCCACACTCAACAATGTCTAGGTGTATCTAAACAGTCGATGAATGAACTGATTTTAACAAGTAACTAAAGCATAAACTGAGTCTACTGGCTGGGCTTCAGGGTTAAATTTAAAAGGAAAATGCTTACGATTAATACAGTAAAGAAATAAAAGTTTGTATATTTAGTTTTTAAACTCAAACATGCCGCCTTCTACTCTGTCCAAAAGCTGTGGCCACCTCTAGCCGCAGGTTGCATCAGGCCCTGCCTAACTAAATCAGCTACAGTAGGTCAGCTTTTAAATGTGAACTTAGTAGACTGCCTTTTTCAACCACGTGACTAAGTGACAATGAGAAGCTCTAGTAAGCACATTCACCAAACACACCTTGTAGAGTTGTTCCATAAATACATCAGTAAAGAAATGTATCTCATGCTTGTTTCAGAATTCCAGAACAGAACTGAATCTTCTTTCATTTCCGGCAGAAACAAACCGGACGTCTGAACAAATGCTGAAAAGAAGTGTGTACTCATAAACATATCTATCCGAATGAGCCAAAAAAAAACCAATTACCACTAGCAGTCACAGAGAGACAGGCAGGAATACAACGAAAGTAGTTTCGTGTGAAGTGTCAGAATGAGAAATCACTCCACCCGGTCATATTATTAAAAAAAAGTGCTTGTGTTAGTATTGGCAGAACCCACAGAGATGTAAATCGAGAGCATTTTTCTATGTCTAAATATAGCACACTCCAGTAGTTCTACAGCAAGAAAAAAAATTTGTGTTTGATAATCAGCGTGACACGATTTGTGGCCTCTGAGGACGTGACTGGTATCTAAGGACGTGACTAGTGTCTGTGTGGACGTGACTGGTATCTAAGGACGTGACTAGTGTCTGTGTGGACGTGACTGGTATCTAAGGACGCGACTAGTGTCTGTGTGGACGTGACTGGTATCTAAGGACGTGACTAGTGTCTGTGTGGACGTGACTGGTGTCTGAGGACGTGACTAGTGTCTGTGGATCTGACCGATATCTGATGAAGTGACTAGTGTCATCAAGCCCTGCTAGTATTTACAGACTTATGTTTATTTCAATTTATCAAGAAAACAAACAAGACCCAGGCTCAGTGGAATAAAACTGGAAACTAAAAATGGAAGAAATATTCAACTGATTTTAATGAAAATTATCAACGACGTCTACTTCGCACAAACCCATCATTAAATATCACAATTTATTGTAATGAATTATTGAGACATAACTATTTTTGAAGATAAATAATTAATACAGGCTATAGCACAAAGTATGGAAGGATGGGTTCGGAGCTATGATGCAAAGTAGTGGGCTCTCAAAACGTCATGGTGTTCTGACTGGACTAGCGAATATCCACTGAATTCCGAGCTAACAATCAAATGCCCACTGAATTCTGTCTGGATTAACAAACACGGAATAGTCTGACTGGATTGCGAACTCCCACTGAATTCTGAGTGAACTATCAAATATACACGGAATTCTATCTGGATTATCAAACATCTATTGGAACATTTTGACTGGGCAAGTAAATATACAATTTTGACTGGCAAATATCCATGTGGGTTCTAATAGGACAATCAACAATGTTAGAATTCTGGCCGGTATGTTAAGTAAGAATTTTTCTTTTGTTCCTTTAAACTTTTGTACTGGCTGTGTTGGATTTTGGTGTGATCATTTCCTTATTTTAAATGTCAAGATAAAGAATAAGATATTTAACGCAGACAAAATCTTTTCTGCTTTAAATATCTAATGAATTCAATGGATATTCGCTGATTCACAGAATCCCATGATGTTTGTGATCCAATTCATAATTCCATGGATATATATATATTTAGTCCAGTCAGAACCCTATGACTATGAGCCCAGTCTAAATTGCATGGATATATATATCACGTCGGAACCTCATGACTGTTTATGAGCCCAGTCAGAATTCCATGGATATATGCTAGTCCCGCCAGAACCCCACGACTTTGAACCCAGTCTGAATTGCATTGATGTGTGTGTGTGTGTGTGTGTGTGTGTGTGTGTGTGTGTGTGTGTGTGTGTGTGTGTGTGTGTGTGTGTGTGTGTGTGTGTGTGTGTGTGTGTTAGTCATGTTGGAACTCCACGACTGTGAGCCCAGTCAGAATTCCATGGATATAGGCTAGTACCATCAGAACCCCACGATCCTGAGCCCAGTGAGAGTTCCATGGATATACACTAGAACCCAAGACGTTTTGCTAATCTAGTCAGTATTCCGTGGATATTCAGAGAAGCACTTGATTAGTTTGATTATTTAATTAATATCTGTAACAAAATAAATACATCACTTGAAGAAGAATGAAAACAACAGTCCACCATACCGTGATCTTCTTGACTTTACATTGCAATCTTTATGCAGAGATATGGAGACCAAAGAGAGGCCTGACCTCCTGACCTCTTAGTAATGCTCCTTAAAAACAACACTGAATTCAGTCTCAGTAAGTACGGACATGCATAGAGATTTACTTCCGACAGTTATCAGCACGTTCACAGCTGCAGAGTAATAAGGTACTCATTATTGAAATCTAAATTAGAAAGAAAAAAAAAAGAACAATAAAGAAGTCATCCCATAATTATATCACGAAACGCAATTATACATTCCAATTCTCTGCTTTGACTGGGCGCCCGGGGATTGTGATAAGACCAGCAAAAGTAGTAAATATTACAATAAAAAAATATAACTCCCTTCACTCCAGGTGGGTTGTCGGCCCTGGCTCCTTCAGTGTTAAATGTTACCAGCGGAAACCGTGGAGTCGACTAGCAAACCCCGGGAAATTAATGGTAAGAGCAGGAATGCGAGAGAAATGTCACTGCATCTATCACCAGGTACAGTAATGTATAATGCAATGCAACAGTAGAGCTTGCTGTACGTATATGTAAAAAGCAGTAGAATCTGATATACGTATACTTATAAAACAGTAAAGCCTACTATACATGTATGTATAAAACAGTAAAGTCTACTATATATTTATGTATAAAACAGTAAAGTCTACTATACATGTATGTATAAAACAGTAAAGTCTACTATATATTTATGTATAAAACAGTAAAGTCTACTATATATTTATGTATAAAACAGTAAAGCCTACTATACATGTATGTATAAAACAGTAAAGTCTACTATATATTTATGTATAAAACAGTAAAGTCTACTATATATTTATGTATAAAACAGTAAAGCCTACTATACATGTATGTATAAAACAGTAAAGTCTACTATATATTTATGTATAAACAGTAAAGTCTACTATATATTTATGTATAAACAGTAAAGTCTACTATATATTTATGTATAAAACAGTAAAGTCTACTATACATTTATGTATAAAACAGTAAAGTCTACTATATATTTATGTATAAAACAGTAAAGTCTACTATACATTTATGTATAAAACAGTAAAGTCTACTATATATTTATGTATAAAACAGTAAAGTCTACTATACATGTATGTATAAAACAGTAGTGTAATACACGTATTTGTATAAACAGTAGAGTTTGCTAGAACATATGTTTCAGCAGTCAATTATATGTCTATATGTAAGTATAGAATGTTTTTCTACAGTCTACAATGTGAATATATATATTTGTAGAGTATTATACACATATATGATGCATGAACAGGGTGTAATGTTATACGCACATTAAGCTGGGATCAAAGAGAACTACTGAAGGCCACTGATCGGAGTTGACTGCACAGTTATACTTAGTATTTTGCGAACTTAAAGGAAAGGTAACATAATTTTTCAAGAAATTAAAAAAAATGCATCATATCTTCAGCCAAGCAAAGCCATGATGAAAACATAAGGCACGTTTCCTTTAAATTTCTACAAATCCCTTCTAATGGCTGTAGAGGTATTTTTTCTTTTAAAACTGTTCACCTATCAAACATTTATCAAAATCAGAGACAGTTGAAAGCAATTATACAACCTAATAATAGAAATAATTATAGTAACAGTATTACGACCCGCTACTCTGTTTATTTCGTCTTCTTGTCATCATTTCTGAAACGCTGTGGACCTCAGCCCTTGTAGGTATTGCGTATACAGACCCTCACATTTTGTCCTCAAAACACATGAATGAGAGACATTTTGAGTCCACTCAAAGGCGCACAGTCCAATTCCAGAATTCTTATTTCTTTTCACGGAGAAAACTGAGTGACAGTAAGGGAACAAACTGCTGATTGAAAAAATAAATAAAACTTTTAAATCATTAATTAAACAAATTAAATTTTATTCTGTAAATAGGAAAGTCAGTATATGTGTCGAGTGATTAAGCTGAAATCAAGTAATAAATGATATGATTTGTAGTAAAATATTTTCTTCCAGAGGTGGAGAGTGCAATAGAGATTCCTGATAAACAACTCCAGTAGTTATAGAGGGGAATAACTCCCAATTATATTTTCGAAAGTTGTGTCAAAAAAAACACGATTTTGGATTTTGGAGAAATTATGAGGTTGCCTCTAGGCACGACTGCAACCGTTCAATGATGAGTTCCAGGAAAAGGCAAAAGATAAAAATGAAGACGTTGCCGATCATCATCACCTTGTTTCGGATTTCGACCGGAAGTAACCAAGTGGAACGCAGATTTAATGCAAGAGTTGATTTGGCTACCAATGAAACGAACTTGCTACTTGTACTAAACAGAAGGCAATTCCTTGTGATACTGGCGTTTGCAACTACAGTGAAAATGTCGTTCCAACGGTCAGTTATATAGATGAGGCAGCTAGAGAAGATAGTAATATATTATAGCTCTGAACAAGCATTATCGAAATGCACTATGAACTAAAAGATGATAGTAAAATATTATAGCTCTGAACAAGCATTATCAAAATGCACTATGAACTAAAAGATGATAGTAAAATATTATAACTCTGAACAAGCATTACCAAAATGCACTATGAAATAAGAGATGATAGTAAAATATTATAGCTCTGAACAAGCATTACCAAAATGCACTATGAAATAAGAGATGATAGTAAAATATTATAGCTCTGAACAAGCATTACCAAAATGCACTATGAAATAAGAGATGATAGTAAAATATTATAGCTCTGAACAAGCACTATCAAGGTACACTATTTTAAAAATAAACGTCAACGATTTTACACGGAACATTGTGCAAAACTGTTGTCTGACGTCAGCGAGAGTGTATTTAGAAGATGAAATAGTTTGGACTATTAACTTAATTTTAAAAGAAGTGTGTCAAAATCAAAGTTATTTAATAATAATGAAATATCTGTAGCAGAAATAATAAAGGAAATAGTTTATTATAAAGGAAAACACACGCACACACATAAACGCCTACACTGATACATATACACTAACAAATACACACACACACACACACACACACACACACACACACACAATGACATGTAATCACTCACACGCACACATATGCATCCATAAGAGCACACGTACATACGCACACGCACACACAGATCACATACAAATACAGTTTTAAACTTGATGACTAACTGATTTCTTACAGTTTAAAGCCGCGGGCTGTCTTACTTTATTAAGGAAGGAAGTGCCGATAAAATTATTTACTTCCGTTCTCCAGCGTTCACCAAATTTACTTTAGTTGTGGGGTGACCCTGTATCCCTTTCTCGACACTGTCACGAACGCCATAGAAAATATAAGTAATTCAACTATATAAAAAAGTAAAAAAAATAAATGATGAATAAAAAAAGAAAGAAAATGTAATTTTGGATGAATAAGTCACCAACCAAATTTTGAAATCAAGGATTTATAACCCAGACTGGTTTCTGAGTCTTTTTTCTTTAATCTCCACTCTCTCTCCTATTTTAACACGGCCGAAATTACTGCCGCCACCCCACCCCACCCCCACTCCCCCGGATGTAGAACTTAGAGCTGTTAAATGTGAAAAGTATAATCTTCATTAGTTATTAATTAAATTACATATAAACTTTAGTGACTAATTACAGCAGTCTGAAGTGTGAAACACAACGTACAGAAGTAAATCATACGGTTATTACTATAAATAGCATGCACAGAAGAAAATTATTTTTCGTAAATATCAATCATAAACTCAGAAAGAGGCTGGAGCTATATATATCTCTATGTAAAATGGCGACCGAAGTGACGAAACAAAGACAAGGTACTTGATGGTGTTGTTGACTATTACTGAGCAAAAATAAAATAGAAAGGCAACAAGTCATAAATAAATACTGAAATATAAAGATATAAATATGGTGAAAATGCAAAATGTCGTTTAAAATTCTTCACAGTCCCATTTCTATTTGCAATAGAAATATTTATGTAACTTACCGACATAATATGGTAAGTAAATTTTGGCCCTTCTTCTAGCTGCTCTGAAGCAGTCAATACTACAGGCATTCTCATTAGGGATACGTACACTACATACACGTACACCATGTAACACTATCTGTGAGCAAAGTGCGCCATAACAAGAATACAATAAACACTAAATCGTAAGTCAATATGCTATATATCATCAATTGGAACTTTTGTGTGTGTGTGTGTGTGTGTGAATTTTAGTTTCATAAGTTAAAAAAATTATGTTTAATAGTAAAGTGTTCTAAAAACAGCTCTTATCATAGACATAGCGCGATACCCATATCTTTCTACCTCTGTGGTTCTAAAAATCTGAGCTGGTGTTCTGAAAATGTAAATGTCAATCACAAATGTCATTTGCTAGTTGCTTTGCCACAAATCAACGATTTCGATAAATTACACTTATATACTAAGGTGCTGGCATAAGCTAAAGGGCAATTTAGAGTACTTTTGTATCAGCTATTACTGTTTATTTTTCTATTTTATTTTTTATTTTATAAAACTCGATGCATCGAGCGAGAGCAATTGTGCCTTGAAGTTGTTTGTATCCATGATTTTCCTGAAATTATATAGACTAAAATATCATGAGCGCTGCCATAACTGTTATAAAATAGAGTTTTGTGGTCAACTTCCGGCTTCCATTGTTCACGCTATAATCTTACAACGAATCGCTCGCGTTTCATATTGCTTACTTAAGCTATAAATAGAAACACTGGAATGCACTGTGCATGATTGAACATGCAACTGGAGAAAACTGAAATCGGCATTAAATCAATTTTGTCTTGAACATTTTCAATAAAAGCGTTGCGACTGTCAATGTGATGCACCCTTTGCTTTTTATCAGCGCCATCGGAGCCACCCTGAAGAGACAGTGTTGTCCACTTTGCAGATGAAAAATCCTCCACAGAGTGTTTATTTACGCTGATACAAACCATTCCCTTGAGAACCCTTTACCAAAACTATATAAAGCTTATAAAGGAACTTAAATAATATCGAGTCCCTGTGAGGTGTCCAGCGACAATGTTGTCTGCTGCAAATACCATATTCAAGCACAGCAGTCAAACTTGGAAAAATAAAAATAGATGTAGCAATTCTAAACTCTCTGATCATCTTAAAATATCTTTTCGATGACCCGATCTTACTTTCAAACCATCCAAGTTTCGTTTAGATTTAAAAAAAAAAATGACTAACTTCTTACGAACGGCTCAAAGCGAATATACTTTCTCAGTAACGCATTCCCAGAACCAGAAGTTGACCACAAAAGCCTTGAGAATTTACAAATGTCACCAACCTTGACAGATATATATATTAAGTAAGGTCAGGAAGGTTGTGGATACAAAATACATTAGTATTTAATATGTAATTATTGTAAAGCAATTACATTTCTTTTATAAGAGTAAGCGCTTTATCAGATTCTCGGCTGATTTGTTATTATTATTATTCTAATCCTGACGAAACATGCAATGTGTAATTCTATAAGTGGTATGAACAACTTATCTGTAAGCATGCTCAGTTTTACCTCTCCGATGTCGAAAGGCAAAACGACAACATGCGTTCCATATTCCGCAACAGCGATAGGCTGATCTTATTTATGGCGATGTGTATGTTGTTGTGACTGTCATCACCTGTGTCAGTGAATTTGGAGTTTAAGCAACAACTATACAGCATATTTTGTTTTTCTTATAGACTGTTGTCACCTTTCGACTTCCACAGGAGCTGCTGGCAAAAGATTCGTACAACGGTAAAGAGACAGCTTGGTCAGTGAAATGATCTTCGTACAGCTATAATGACATAAAGGACTTAATCAATGAAATAATTTCAGTGAAGCATTAAAGAGACATAAATAATAACAATGAAATAAATTCAGTGAAGTGGTAAAGAAAAAATAATCAAAGAAATAATTTCAGTGAAGCGGTAAAAACGAACCAGTTTAAGCAATGGAATTATCGCAGTGTAGCGATAAGGAGGACCAAAACAGCTTTAGTAAGCGGTGAAATAGCGCCTGTTAAGCGGTAATAAAGGATGAAAACAGCTTAAGCAAATGAAATAATCTCTGTGAAGCAGTAATGACATATGCAGCACAATTAAGTCGTCAAATAATCTCTGTGGAATACTACAACATCTGTGGAAACGCGAATAACTATTTTTAGACACTCTTCAACATCCGTCTTTGACTTATTACGGGTAAAGTAATCGCTGTCTGACAGTTGTAAAAATGTCGCAAGACAATGGATAGATTACACGCATATGAGCGAAGCGTTCAATGCATGTCTTGCCATAAATATATATATATATATATATATATAATATTGTCATTTTTCTAACGCCCGTTTGTAAAGCCTCCCTACTCTCCATAGGATGTCTGTGAAAATCTAATTAAGTGTACTTATTATGTTGTATGATGGGGAATTTTCCCATATATTTTTTTTAAATAAATTTTCATTGTTGCATCTAAATTGAATGTTATTGTAATTTGAATGACGAGTGTGCATTGTGTCATGGTTTAGAAGTGAGGTCCTGAATGAATGAGTCTTGCATGGTGGTAGATTTATTGACCGGCAGATAGGTGATCGAGTGTTTATTGTTTAAGTTGCGTGATCAATGGCCAATAAGCTAGGTAGAGATTATTTTTGTGGTGCATGTGTGTGTTTTGGTATACAATGGGAAGCGTTGTTAACTAGATAGGCGCGTGCATTTAGAAGTCATTAGAAAGGCATAATCTGTATTAGTGCTAAGTAATTGGTCAGATCGAAAGTGTGTCTAATAGACGCAGGTGTGATCCCAAGGGTGATTGTTACGAAAATGAGAAAATATTAATAAAATTTGTTTTTCTCCCTCTAAGTATTTTCTAACTCTAAACTATGAACGACACAGCTAAGTTAATTAAAAGAGGGACAGGGTGAAAATGACCATTTTGTCAACAACGGGAAAACTAAGTGTCGGAAACACTAGCTTTAATTTCGTGCCGGAGAATAGGAAAACGTGTAATTAAATGCTGGCTTGACCCTTCGTGGCCAAAACCCATGCCCATAAATCTGTGTCAGTGTAGGGTACATGGTGGCCAGTGTATTGGAATTCGTGAGAGAGAGCTGGGACTGCCAATTATGTCCGTGACAAAGGCAGGCTCTGAGTTTTGAAATGTAAACATCTTTTTTAAGAATCACCACTATAAAATGTTTGGTAGTTTAAGTTGATATTGTTATTGTGAAATTACTATTGTTTTGTGAAAGTACTATTGAAATAGAAGTTGAGTTATTGGAAAGTAATAATTGTATTACTTAGTTAAAAAGGTTGGTTTGAATGTACAACCATTTCCTGCTGTGAGTTAATGTATGACTTGCCAGGTGGCCATGAGTTGCTATAGTAACTGTAGTTTTAAAATAAAATAGGACTGTTGCTCTGAGATGTAGTTTAGCGTGCTCTGAGAAGTTAGATAGGTCAAATGGATACGTAAATCACAGGTGCCAACTGGGAACTTGATACTTGTGGCACTAATAAAAGTGGACCTTCAGGATGGTCAGAATTATTCGTCAGCACGCACAGTGCCATGCTGGTTATGAATGGGGGATAGCGTGTGCTGGAAGGGTGTGTTCTAGTCATCTCATAGAAAGTGATGTACAAGAGTTGGTGTATATAAAGGGGATATGGAGACAGAAACGATGAGAAACAAGAACAGACATCAGGGATGTAGTGTTCGATAGGGGATGAGAAGTCCTCAGTTCTCCCTGCTTTGGTACCAAGAAAACTCTTTGAAGTTGGGAGGCAAGCAACTAGAGGGTTCTTGGACCCTGCATCAGAGTGCCAGACGTCACCCGGCTGTGTATGAAAAAACGCGCCGTAACGGCCGTCCAGTTTTAGGTGGGCCAATCAATAGGATAGCCACCTGGGTTTCAAAGACTCTGTGCAACGACCGCGGACAATCGATTATTTTCCAGGCAGAGATATATTCCTGGTGGAAGTCTAATGTTGTCGCGCACGGGAAATGATGCAGAAGGAAGCAGTTGCGATTATGTGAGACATATCGCAGAAAAACGGCCAGGTTGACCGTTAAGGAGTGAGAAGAGAAGCGAAACGAAGTAATGAAAAGTGAGAGTTGAGAAATAGGCCTAACGAGGAGCGTAACAGGAGGTGAAACAGTGGCAGTGAAGGCTACTGCATTTGGGTTCCGGGGAGCAGACCCGTGTCGAGACGTCGACGGTGTTTTGAGCATCTTTAAACCCCCCAGCACAAGAAGAAAGTGACAGTAACTGTGTGAGCCCAGCACAAGGAGAATGTGACAGTACCAGTGAGTAAAAGAAAATTCTAATTAGAGTAGAAATCTCAGAGCACAAAACTAAAACTTAAAAGTAAAGCGTAGGAATCTTAAGCATTAAACCTAGAATTAAAATTAAACCTTAATATAAGATAATGTTGATGGAACTGTTGGAGACTTGCAAGTTAAATAACATTTGTTTATTATTAATGAACTTTGATACAAGAGTGGTGGCACCGGAACTTATAAATAATGACTGTTACATTATGTTATAAAATGTTTAGGCAACTCTAAAAAGTGTTACTGCATATAGAAATTGAATTTTGTGTCTCTTTTATTTTAATTCATCATTCATCATTTTTCTTTCTTTCTTCCCCCGTTTCCCATGGGTGCGAGTGTGGATGGCTGACTGACTAACCAACGTGTGAGAGGGAACCCATAGACCAATAAATTTGAATATATACTCTGACATTGGGCCTTTCTCCTGTCTATGGTTTCGAAAGAGCGATTGCTGTCGTTGTTATTCGTTGTGTCGTCTGTGCCGTCTACACTTCACCCTTACCCGTATGCAAGCACGCATGCAAACAAGTCGGCAATACGTAACCTTCACGCAGAATAAAATTCGAGCCAAATAACCATCTTGGTGTTCTATGTGTGGGTTTGTAATTATATTTACGCAAGTCCTACGTGGAGCCGGCAAGCCACCACCCTCCCCTCATTAGAGAGAAGGTGGGCGGCGATAGTGATAAAAGACCCATAGCGAATTTTTATCTTCACTCGTTTCTGAAATTGTCTTGGGGTGGCAACTGGAATAGGGTCCTTCCCTAGTGGGTCATATATGAGCAAAACCCTTGGCTGCATAAGGTAAACGTCTTTGTATTGTATGAAAGTTTAAGTTTTATTAGGATGTTATATGCTCTGTTTTATTTTTGACCATGTTAACTTTTCTTTCTTTCAGAGGCTTATACCAAACTTAATATTTATTAATAGAGAAATTGACTGGACACTTAGCCTTTGCAATTGTTTGTGTTTTAGGGTTTCTCGGATGGATGGAGTGTAGGGGGCGCTTCCGGCTTCCGCCGCTTTCGCGCTGGGTGAGGGGGGTGTGGGGGAAAAGGGAGGGGGTGGTTTAGCCCACTGGCTATGTCAAAGTAGTTCTCATGTATTGTTTCCAATTGGACAGTTGTCCGCAGAGTTGTTTGGTGGCTTACTCGTTACCTCATGCCTGGCCGGTCAAGGCTGTCTGTCGTTCTGAGCTCTTGTTGTTCGGGTGTATCCCTTTTTTTTTTTTTTTTTTTTTTTTTAAATAATTTTTTTATTTTATTTTATTTTTTTTATAAAAACAACAAAGAATCCAACACCCTTTTTGTTTTTCTTCTCTTTTTTTCCCTTTTTTTTCCTTTTATATTATTTAGCAGTTCTGATTATTATTATTTTTTCCCTTTTATTTTTTCCTTTCTCCTATTAATCATTTATCATTTGGCTTATTATTTGTTCAATTTTACTTGTTTATTTACCTGGTTATAATAATTTAATTAGTTGTTTTTATATATCCATTATTATTTCCTTATTTACTTTGTAATTTTGTTGTATAAATTTAGGTGGTCCTCCCAATCATTACTTTAGTCGACCAATGGTGGGGCGGTAGGGGGCATCACTGGGGAAGCAGACGGAATGTAAAAAAGGACAGACCTTCTGGGTGCAATGGGGTTGGGATGAAA
Source organism: Sinotaia quadrata (assembly GCA_028829895.1). Taxonomy (NCBI): domain Eukaryota; kingdom Metazoa; phylum Mollusca; class Gastropoda; order Architaenioglossa; family Viviparidae; genus Sinotaia; species Sinotaia quadrata. The sequence goes on from CM054184.1 coordinate 37,728,506, forward strand.
TAATAAACATATATGTTACTACCTGCACTTTCCAGACGATACTTCAACAATACAACACACACACACACAAAAAAGTTCCTTTAACAAATAGGTCCCATCCGGGAAAAAACATAGGTTTATAATCCGACACTAGCTCCCAACTCATACCCAGTGGGTGACTGAGTGGAGGCAGATTACCGGCACCGGTTTGGGGGGTTATAGGTCTTGGGAATAAATCAAAAATCAAGGTTTGGGGGGTAAATTTCACACTGAAACCAGAGCACCCCTTTAGGCTTCGTTGCGAGCTGTGTGTCTGAGGTATCCAGTGTGAGATTTAGGGTTTCTCTTTTCAGCTGCTTGCTTTTGTAGCTGACTGTCTTGGTGGCTGGTATAAACTGTCTCTGTTTTAATGTGATATTGTCCCTGGCTGGATTGGGACATTCTGATCTATGTGAGACTGTGTCATATTCAAGTCTACGCTACTGTGTAAAAGCTAAGTCCCCATGAAAAGTGACTCCAGTGTAGCAAAATTGCCATTGATGACTTTGTACCTATAATTTTTATCTTGTTAACTTTTCTTTATTAAATTTCTTGTTATTATTTTAAACTGTATTTGTTAGTGAAGTAATTTCTATGTTTGTTTTCGTTGTCTTCTGTTCATCTATTTATAATCGTCATATATTTATTCATAAACATTGATTCTCATCTGAGATCTGAGTGAGGGCGGAGCCAAACCTGGCGACGTACCAGTATATCCGCGTAACAGTTGCAGAAACAACCAGCGACCCATACTCTGCATCGGCACTTGTAGATGTCTTGTATCATAACTAATTACCCATATTTGATATAATTCATTATTACAAAGTCACCCCACTGTACAGCGGCGACATATTATATATTGTGGTTTGGTTAAACGTGACAATGTTATTAATTATTCTCCCCCAAAAAGAAAGAAAGAAAGAAAGAAAGAAAGAAAGAGGTTGAAAGAAAAAAAATCGATAGAAAGATGTTTTCTCTCACACTTTCTAAAAAATACTTGCTTTAAGGATTGACCATAAATGGCATCGGTTATGTACTTGTAAAGATGTAGCGGTTAATGGATGTATGAAAGAGTGAGGTAAAAGATTACCAGAAAGGACAAGGAGAAGAAGAGAAGAGAGAGAGAGAGAGAGAGAAAGAAGAGAGAGGGCAGAAAGTGGAAGAGTGCGAGGAGAATGATAGAGAGAGGGAGAGAGCAGGAGAGAGAGAGAGAGAGAGAGAGAGGAGAGGAGAAAGAGAAAGAAAGCAGAAAGAGAATGGGAGCAAGAGTATAAAGGACAGAAGAAAAAGGATGAAAGAAAAAGAAAGATCAAAGGGGGTGGTACACAAAAAGGGGAACAAGAACTAGAAAGACCATATGCAAACACAAAGTGTGGTTGTAAGCTCGTTTGGGCGTAGGCGATTTCTGGAACCTATGAATGTGTTTTTATAACGGCATTTCTAGAGGTGGTGGGAAAGGAAACCAAATAAATAAAGAATTCTTAGAACACGTGTAAGTCATTACATAGATTATCCTTAATTTTCCTTTTTCTTTCCCTAGAATGAACGAGGTCTTTTTAAGGGACTGGAGATTTCAGGCTTAAATTGTTTTTTCTTAGCCACCGTTTAGTATAATTTAGTATAATTTTCTTAGTCACCGTCATAATTAAAAGAAAACCAAAGTCACCGCCAGATTGGAATAAAATATCTTGGAGCACAAACCAGCTCGTGGCGTTGTGTAAATGTACGCCCTTTAACAGGTGTGAAGAAAGTCACACTCTATTTCCTGGAATTTGTTCAGAACCTTTCACTGAGCAATGTTTCGGATACAAAACTCTTGCCTGCTTAATGCGAGCACAACCGACGTAAATATAATAATGCTGACATCATCGTCAAGACTTTCGGTACAAATTTCTGGAGGCTAAAGTTTGACCAGCATGCACTCGACACATGTGGAGAATTACATTTTGACTTGAATGAATGGCAGCGAAAACGGTCATTCGATAGCGCTGTGCATTCATGGGCGGTCATTAGTTTCCCTGCCGGCAGCAGGCACGGTCACACACAGCAAGACTCCATTCATTGTAAATTCGAACAATTTGGTACTATCCTTTCACTTAGGCATACTCACCCGTACATTCCCAGATGACAGGAGGGTCAGGAGTGTCTGGAAGTGTCTGCACGAGTTCGAGTTCCATTCCCTCGCGCACTCACACTACTGGGAATCGGCACTCCTAGACTGCAGTGATGAAACCAAACTAAGAGAGTATGTGTCACGACTCACGTAGATGAGTTTAGTACAGGCATAAAATTAAAGCCCGCCCAGAAGAGAACTATTACAAATACAAACCTCGCTAAATGATTGTACATCAATGCAGCGCGGACCCTGTCCCAGTGAGAACTACAAAACCTCAGTAACTGATTGTACGGCAACACAGCAGAGACCCCTCCCCAGGGAGAACTACTACAAAATTTTAATAGCTGATTATACGGCACCACGGACCCCGTCGCTAGTGCTATATACTTGAAGCAGCAACACAAGAAAAAGTCCAGTACAAAGGCATCAATTGTCTGCAGCCCTCGGGAATAGCAGTATTACGCATGACGATATCACCGGCCCGAACGGCCGAGACCGGTATACCACACAGCCTAGTCAGTGCTGGATAAAGAGTCATTCAGAGAGTGCTTTTTAATCGCTGAGAGAAGAGGGTTGGAAATGATTCGGGAGAACAAAAGAAATAATTAGCACAATATTACAACGACAATACAAAAGGAAGGAACGGGGAAATAAAAAGAAACGAACAAACAATAACAATAAAACAGACAATAGGACTCGTTGAAGAAACAGAATCTTCCAGTATTTGCCGAAGTTTGCCGAAATTGTCCGAAGCTTGCCGAATTTCGCCGACATACATAAATTAACGTAAGGTAAGATCACTTCATTTGTATTAAAAACGCAGATAAAATACGTAAAAGAATGAAGGAAGCGATATACATTTAAAAAATAAATAAATAAAAATGTTAGCTGGAGTATAGATTATAGCTCGTGTATTTCGCCATAATTTGCTGTCGTCTGCTTACTTACGGAATCGGATTCACTGTCGCTTTTAATTTAGTTTTCCAAACTCTTGCTTTACACAAGGATGTTAGAAACTGACCCTGTTGTCCTATCCATCCAGTGTGTGCCACAGAGGTGGCACACGCGAGCGGTCATTTATATTTCCGTGTTGACGTGAAGATTACACTCGACCCATTCGGTTGTGTGTTAATCTAAGTCACTATAACTTGCAATAATGTATGTGAAAGTTGGAGGTGTGAATGAGCCTTCATTTGTTTAGTGTTTAATTTGATAGAAATTCAGTTAGCCTAAATTTTAGCGGTGTTTGCAGTTTTAGCTAGTAAGGATCATTGTCGAATGATTTGTAGAAGCAGTAACATTTTGAACTCGAACTTTATAAATCTAGATTCTATAAATAGATTTGATTAATGTACATACTGAACAGCCACCACCATATCATGTTTTATTCACTTTTGTTATATTTTATTATTCATTCTTATATTTAATTAAATAGTTACAATTTACATTGTTCGTCATCTAAGCTGTCGTACGACCGTCATGTTTGTGTTGTCCACGTGACTTGTTCGTGTGTTTCGAACATTTGTGTAATTTTGCTTTCCATATCACTTCCTTTCTTGCCTAGGGGCGGGTAGGGTGGAGTCACGTGACTATAGATATGCAATAGGTAGTGAATACTTGTCACACCCCTTGAAAATGGCTAGTCCGTAAGCCGGGAATTTTGAATATTAAATCGATAATTAATTTCATATTTGAGAAATCCCTTATCACGCCGGGGTCGGCGCGAGTTTATAAAATTAACACAAACCATAGGCTTACAAGTTGCATTATGACATGACATGAAATGTAATTTATGTGTATTAAGGACAAGAACAGAAATGGCCAACGCTGCCATGAAATGTTCCATTCACGACCAAATTCACAATTCTTCCAGGAATTCGCAGAAACTAGGGTTAATTAATTTCTATTAGAAACACTTTACATTTAATTTCAGTGATTGTTACTGTCCATCTGTTCGTACTGTTAACGCGTTTCTAGTCAAAACTAATTGGTTCTTAACTTGTATGCGTGTGTTCTTATCTGCTATGTAATTTGAACATATAATAGTTTTACATGATTTTTTTTCATTAGTTTAATATTAAAATAACAGAAATTTTCATGTACATACTGCTGAAACTTCTCAGCCATAATAATTTAGAAAAATTCCTGGACCTATAAAACTAGTCGGCCAGCTTAACAATAAGCGACAATAATCTACAGTATCACATTTATAATAACAAGTGCATCTCAGGAGAAATTATAATTGAAGGTAGAATTCTTTGAAACAAATTACCGAAGAAGACTTAAAGAAAAGCAGGGGCAGATACTCTGAAGGTGAAATTATCAAAGATCGACGGTATCTCTGCTAGCATTACAGAAAAAAAAAAACCACAATAATTTCAGGAGGTATCATTTATTTCATTTATTTTTTCTAGTTTTTTACAACTCTTTCCAACCATTTCCAATGACGGCAAAGCGGGGCCTGCCTCCTGGGCCCAGTGGCTTGCCTTTGCTTGGGGCCACGTTGAAGTGGAAGGGTCCTGAAACCAATTTTGCATGGACTCAAGAATATGGGCCTGTCTACAGTGTCCGCATGGGGCCCAACACTTTCGTCTACCTCAACACTATTGAGTTGGTTGAGGAGTTCTTGGAACAGAAGGGAGATGCATATTTAGGACGTCCAGCGGGGCCAGCTGCTATAGCCAATGGTGGGCATCTTGATTTATTTTTGTTGTTATCGTCATTGTTCTCTTTATGTATTTGTACTAACATATTGAAAATGTTATCACGCCTATCATCTCTCCCTCTCTCTCTCTCTCTCTCTCTCTCTCTCACACACACACACACACACACACACACGAGTTAAAGCCTTCTGGAAGAATGTTACTTTAAACCGTTTCAATTTAAACAAAGATTACACTTACAGCCTATAATAGTTGTGCCTTTTCTTAATTTAATTTTAAGTAAAGAAGTACAAATTTTCCTTTGATAATTGATTTTCGTTTTGTTTGCATCAACCATGCATGCCAGTTTTCTATAAGATTTCCATTTACCTCCTACTGACAAATCTGATGGCGCGTTAAATCACCATTACTTCATTAGCTTCCGGTAAACCTAAGTTTTTGTTTTTTTTATAAAAAAAGAGTGACAAATAAAAAGAGACTTGATAATTTCTTGTCTCCCTGTTTTTACTCTTAAAGTACAAGGATTGTAATCTTGAGTGAGTATTTAATAGCTAAAATGAACACCAGTACGTTACTTCACGTATCTGGATACCAAAAGCCGAACCAATTTGCAGAACACAGATATTTGTTTGCACACACAAGTAAGAAAAATATTGTAGTGGAAATAAACCACACCTAACCCTCAATGAACGAAGTACTACACAGAGTCACGTCCGCGACCTCCACGCGTCAAAGGTCAAAAGGTCGAGCGACATTGAGGGAGTGGTTTGTCACTCCCCATCATGTTACGCAATCTCGTTGTCAGTTATTACGAATTCCTACTATCCTTGTTCATGTTTTGTGTTTGTTTGTCACTCCCCATCATATTACGCAATCTCGTACTCAGTTATTACGAATTCCTACTATCCTTGTTCATGTTTTGTGTTTGTTTGTCACTCCCCATCATATTACGCAATCTCGTTGTCAGTTATTACGAATTCCTACTATCCTTGTTCGTGTTTTGTGTTTGTTTGTTTGCTTTTTAACTGTAGAAAAAGATCCCCAAACCATTGCTATTTGTTTGCTTTTTAAATGTAGAAAATGACCCCCAAACCAACTGCTATATTAATTTCCATAAGTTTGTAATGTTACATTAATTCTGGGACATCATTATAAATTCTAAAATATTTGAATTTATGCTAGTTGTTTTGGTACAACTACAGGCTAGTTCTTATCAAAGATTTTGATGACTTCCAAACTGCATGAAATGATATTTGATTTAGAGTCATCTCTCGTCATAATGTTGATGTGAATAAAACCCCACTAGTTATGCCTTAGATATTTTCTATGCTATTATAATTCTCAATGATATACACAACTGTATTTAGAAGCGCAAATGTGTTTCAACTTATTAATATTTTGTGCATATAATTAAGTTAATTCAGTCTTATAATGAATTGGTGGACTAAAGATAGAAACTATGAAATATATATAATTATATACCTATGAATATCATATCTGGATTGAGAGAGATTATGCAGAAATTGTAGTGCATTAACTACAACCAGCTGGAATATTACTTCTTTAAATCTAGAAATCTTTATTGTGCATTTTGTCGCACGTTTCTAGTTATACTTTTGAAACATAATTACAAAATAAATAACATTTTGTTTTTAAGTCAACATTTCTCAATTTGGCCGCACACCCTCCGTCCACTCACTCACACATACACGAAAGGATTGTCTTTTATTTAAGCAGATTTCTTTGGCAGTCAGAACAGTCATTGCGATTAAACCGATTCGTTTTCTGTTAGACTGCATATACATTCCTCTTCCCCATAACCCTTTGTACATGCACGCGCACGCACGCACGCACGCGCACACACGCACGCACACACACACACACACACACACACACGCACACACACACACACACACACACACACACACACGCGCACACACACACACACCAGCTAACAAAAGCTAACTTAGATGCATCAACACCAAACACCGAACGCAACGTTTTGTTTACAGGTATCGTGTTTGGCGAGGGGCAGCGCTGGAAAGAAAATCGCGGCATTTTCGAGTGCGCCATGTGGCGTTCATCACTGGACGCCACCTACGAAGCTCTTATCCACCGCGAAGCCGACATCATTCTTCGGCAACTTTCGGAAAAGATCGGAAGTCCCGTGCACCTGGTGGATTACATCCTGCCGGCTCTTACTAGCCGTGTGGCTTCGATCCTGCTTGGCGAACCGCTGGACCGAGACAGTCCCGACATGCAGCAGCTGCTGAAACAGATGGAACTCCTGCAGAAGGTGGACCTGACCTCGATATCCACGCAAATCTACCTCAAGGCCAGGTGCTTGAGGCGACCTCTAGAGGTGATCAGCGGTCAAATTATCCCAGACATGTACAAAATGTCCGAGGAGATGCAGCGCGTGGTGAGAGAGTGGGTGGTCAAGCGGAGGGAGGCATTGCACAAGGAAGGAGGGGAACCGAACCCTAAGGCAGTACTGGATCACATTCTTATGTCGGAGATTTACAAGTCGAGGGCGGAAGATGACGGTAAGGTTTTCAGTTTTAGTTTTTCTGGTAAAGTATTTTTGATGGCTCGGTAGGGGTGGTGGGTCGTGGAAGAGGGGATGTGGCGTCAGTCTAGACTCTAGAAGAATAGTCTCTATCTGTTTGCAAAAGTACAGAGTATTGTGATGTTTTCAAATTTATGAAAATCTTTCTGCCTCGCTATTTGCAAGGAACAAATGGAAATGGTAAATAATAATTCGCTAAATTGCAATTCTTTCAGTCTTAATTCTTCCTATATATTGTTTTCATACTATTACAAGTAAATAAGAAGTCCAATTGCCACTGTAGATCAATCGTTAATCAGGCAATCAGGTTAAGTTTTAGTCCCCATACATTTAATCAGTATTTAGCCACACACTCATTCTTTAACAACACAGTCCCAAACACGTAATTAGTACTTAACCAAAGCATCAGTCCCTAACCACACACGCATTCTTTAACAACACAGTCCCAAACACGTAATTAGTACTTAACCAAAGCATCCGTCCCTAACTACACACTCATTCTTTAACAACACAGTCCCAAACACGTAATTAGTACTTAACCAAAGCATCAGTCCCTAACCACACACTCATTCTTTAACAACACAGTCCCAAACACGTAATTAGTACTTAACTAAAGCATCCGTCCCTAACCACACACTCATTCTTTAACAACACAGTCCCACACACGTAATTAGTACTTAACCAAAGCATCAGTCCCTAACCACACACTCATTCTTTAACAACACAGTCCCAAACACGTAATTAGTACTTAACCAAAGCACCCGTCCCTAACCACACACTCATTCTTTAACAACACAGTCCCACACACGTAATTAGTACTTAACCAAAGCATCAGTCCCTAACCACACACTCATTCTTTAACAACACAGTCCCAAACACGTAATTAGTACTTAACCAAAGCATCAGTCCCTAACCACACACGCATTCTTTAACAACACAGTCCCAAACACGTAATTAGTACTTAACCAAAGCATCAGTCCCTAACCACACACTCATTCTTTAACAACACAGTCCCAAACACGTAATTAGTACTTAACCAAAGCATCCGTCCCTAACCACACACTCATTCTTTAACAACACAGTCCCAAACACGTAATTAGTACTTAACCAAAGCATCAGTCCCTAACCACACACGCACACAAACACACACAAGCCACAAGAAGTAAGGAAACAACTAATTTTATTGCTTCTTGAGCTCATCATGAATTAGAATAAATATTAATCAACATGATACACGTTTACACTTTTTTCTTCCCATTGATAATTTATTTTTAAAGATTTGAGTAAAAATTTAAAGAGTCAAATTGTTCTTACACGTTTTCGAGTGTACACCCAACCAATTTCGTCATGGGGCATGCTAGGCAGTTGCCCGGGAGGCCTCAAGAGGAGTCCCATGATATTCTGTGTATGTTTTATTTTTGTGAGTGGTTGTGTAGGTAGGAGCCTCAATGCACTGCTTTTCCCCGTGGGCCTATAATGGTGTTAAGATGGCCTTGCACCTAACTCTATATTTTTTTTTAGTTTCTATTTTGTGTCGTTTTCTTGTGGCCAAATGGCTTGATTAAATACATAATAACACACAAGTTAGTGTGCGTTTGTGAAAGTTAGTATGTGTTTGTAAAAATTAAGGTGTATAAGTCTAAAGCTGGGTGGTGGATGCTGGCCCCGCCTGGCACCCCAATGCGTAAGGATTGTAGATGTAAATCACTTATAAAATTTAATAAACAATATCCACAATCGTCATCTTATTAGGTTGGCTACTCCATCAGTTGGGACAATTAACATTTCCAACAGTATCATCCCAAGTCTATCTTTTACAATTATAAATGGCCATTCCCTCCCCCCCCCCCCACCCGGCATGATTGTGCAAAACAAAGACAAATTAAGATCAATAACGGGTTAATGATAAAAAATATTTAATTAATATTAATTTAATTAAATATTTAAATAAATACATCCCAAGAACATAAACAAAACGTGAAATTCAAAGTTACAAGACAGAAGAAGTGTAGGGAAACACTACAATTTCTGCTCTATAAACTAAAACGTCTAGAGGATAAAGTGGTAAGATAATGTACTAATAGAAATAAATTGCCAAACGTCAATTCAGGAAAAAGTTTAAACTTCATACAAAACAAATCTACTTCGAGCAATAATTTCGGATTTCAAGTAAGTCTGGCTGTAGATATTCACAGATAAGGTCCCAGTAAGTTCTTAGTTAATTATTCGACAAAATTATTTTGTATGTATCAAGCTCATTAGCCAAACAAGTAAACAATTCTAAAGACATAAAGAAAATAGAAAATCTCAATAGTAATATGTAACTAAGCACAGCATAAGAAGCCTTCATCCACACTTCAGACATTCAAATATAAACAACAAATAGGACTGCACTAGACACCCGACTTGCTGTCTGAAGTTGACTCCTTTGACAAGGTTGACAACCCAACTAGTGGATTTCTTCCATCCTCGCGTCAAGGGAGTCAACTTCAGACAGCCAGTCGGGTGTCTAGTGCAGTCCTATTTTAGCACCCGCCAAGATCTAACAGCAACTAGTCTGAGCCATTGATTATGATTTTCCTGTAGAGTACTCCCGACTCTGTATAGTGCACTAGGTACAGACAGTACTCTTCCCCAAATCATGTACTTCATCAAATCACACTCACCCACAACACACGACCTTTTAAAAATAAAAAAATACAACGGGATTATTTCATCCACATCTGCAGACAACTCACGCTTCATGAACAGGAGTTATCTTTAATAAACTACAATAAAGGATATTAGAGAGCAGTAATATTTAATAAACTATTAATAAAAGATACATCCACATCTGCAGACAACTCACGCTTCATGCGCAAATGAACAGGAGTTATCATTAATAAACTTCAATAAAAGATATTAGAGCAGTAATATTTAATAAACTATTAATAAAAGATATTAATTAATTGAATGGTGACAAGAATTTTTATCACTACAGTGTGTATCTCTTATTAAGTATCTGTACAAATAAGAGTGTACTGGTAAATGTTAGTATGTATCTGTTAAAATCAGTGTGCATATGGAAACGTTAGTGTGTAGTAAAAATTAGTGTTCATTTGTCAGCACTAGGTGTATAAATTTTGTAAAAAATATTTTTTTATCTGTAAAATAATATGTATCTGTAAAAGTTAGTGATCATTTGTCAGCAGGTGTATATCTGTAAAAAGTTAGTGATCATTTGTCAGCAGGTGTATATGTGTAAAAGTTAGTGTGCATCTGTAAATGTTCCTGTGTATCTATTAACTTTGGTGCATATCTCTTTCTGTTAATGATGTCCAAAACTACAAAAGAAAAGAAATTATGGGTTTTTTCTTCTAATATCCTTTCGCTGTCATTCCATCCACCTTATCATCCCCCCCCCGCCTTTTGTTCTGACATGACTTTTCATTATATATTCGAGAACATGAAGCTGTCAAACTCAAATATGTTCTTTGAAAAAATATTATTCTATGTTTAACATAATTTTCCAGTGTTAAATATTATTTTTTTGCCAAAATATTTTCACCTTGAAAAATAGCTTATCATATTAATAATACACAAGTTATTTTATTTTTTAAATTTATTTATGTCTTTGATTTTGGGTGGGTTTTTTTTTTTCAGACGCTGAAATGATACAGTCACTGATGGACCTTTTCTTCGGAGGAGTTCCCAGTTCCTTGTCTGCTGTTGAATTTTTATGTCTCTATCTCATGCGCAATCCAGAAGTGCAAATTAAGGTCAAGGCCGAACTAGACAAAACGGTCGCAAAGGGAGTGGAGATCACGTGGGCCAACCGAGAACATTTGCCCTACACGCTAGCCACTCTGACCGAGGTACTTCGATTGGGATCGGTGACGCCATCTTCCCTGCCCCACGTGGCCACGGAAAACACCACGATCGTGGATGATTATGAGATCCCGAAGGGAACATTCGTTTTGGCGGGAATCTACAGCTTGCACCGGGATCCACGTTTTTACGAAAATCCTGACGTCTTCGAGCCAATGCGCCATCTTGATAAAGATGGACGATTTGTAGAGCCTAAAAGCTTTAGACCGTATGGAACAGGTTAGTGATCTCTGAATGCATATAATTGTGTCCATTTTTTTCCCCAATCATTTCATTTCTCTTTTTATCTCTCCTCGTCTTTCCCCAATCCCCAATCCCCACCTCTCTTCCACCCTCCCCTAAAGTCTCATACACGAACGCACACATCATACACGAACGCACACATCATACACGAACGCACACATCATACACGCACGCACACACAACACGCGCACAACACACGTGCAGTTCATTCATTAAAGTCAGAGTGTCTGAATTCTATAATATCAAAGTCTACAAATAAGCGCAGCATATTTAATTTTATAATTCATTTAAACAAATTTTGCGAATTCTTCCTTGTATTCTTGTAAAATTATTATTATTATTATACACACTTTCTCACGTTGTACAGGTTATTCGTTCATGTATCAGTATTATTAACACTAAATGTTTTTGTTAAGTAAATGTATGTTTATAGCTTAAATAAGCGAATTTTACAATTCAGCTGTGACAAGGTTACAATCGTTTTTTACTCTGATCATATAGGGTAGGTTTAGAAACCAAGTCACTGTAAGTGCAAATAATTGCTTCTACGAAATAATTTTTTATTTTCTTTAAACGCTGAAACCCTAATGTCTGAAGGAAGAGACGCGTGAGTGAGTTAGTGCCCATGAATCTCCAATGTTGTCTTCTACAAAATAATTTCTTGTTTTCTTTAAACACTGAAGCACTAATGTCAGAAGGATGAGATGCGTGAGTGAGTTAGTGCCCATTAATCTCCAAAGATGAAATGAAGAGTTGTCTACCTGTATTGCTCATTATTTCCGAAACAAAACAAACTAAACCAAAAAACCAAAACCTTTTATATTGTTTCATTTAATTTGCTTCCATATTTTAATTTTAAAAGTTAATCTCTGTATTGCAGACGATAACTTAATTCGCTTTCCTGACAATTTTACAGGTAAAAGATTATGCCTAGGGTTTCATCTGGCTGACATCGAACTCTTTCTACTGATGACTCGCTTGTTGAGCAGCTTCCGACTAAGGGCAGAGAATCCTGAGGACCCCCCACCCTTTGATTCGCACATGCGCATCGTCCGCCGCTTGAAGCCCTTCACGTGCGTCACAGAATTCTGGGACTATGCTGGTGTGTCTTAGACTCTGACCGTATTCGGATCCATCTCCCTCGCACTGTTTTCGAGCGTTTGTTTTTTTTTTTATCTACCAGGCCAGTACTTTCCCAGGATTTAGGTGCTTGTAGTTTTCAGTTTCGTAATTGGTTTGCTATGCCGACTATCCGTTTCATATTTACGGTACTGAGGAAGAAGATAAAGGGGAAATAATGCTTGCGATCCGTTTCGATTATTACATTTCTTGAAAATGTAAATATGGCAAGAATTGATGCCAGATGAATTATGATTGAGCGATTCATTCAAACCTTTCATCAGTTACTTAGACAGTTGGGATGGTCCCTGGGTTCCTCTCCGTGTCTTCAGGTGTCGTCTTGTACGATTTCCAGCGCCAGAGAGGGCCGTTCTGCTGACCGTTGTGTTGACCGTTGTTTGCATTCAAACTATTTTCAGAGAACAGTGATTACTGGGTTCGCCTTCTTAGATTTGACCTGAAGAGCGTGAGTGTACATCAAAGTGACAAAATATTTCTTTGTAAACGTTTCTTTTTTTTCCCTTCGAGTCTTAACGCTTGTCCAAGACTCCAAATCTAATGTTTAAAGCTGACCCGCGCTACTGCTTAGATGCCAGGCATTCTCACAAACAATAACAATAAATAGTCCTACCCCTCCCCCCCCCCCGGCTACTACACTACGCGTACTCACTCAGCGTAACTCCCCTCCACCCCTCTCCATTCTGGACTTTCGCTTCAAAAATAAACATTTTACATTTCCAAACCATACAAACTACAAATAGCATCTCATTAAAAAGTATAGATCAAAGTATAAAAAAATGTATATAAATATGTGGGATAATTCCCCATTATGTCATATATCAAAGGTAGACTTCTTTGAGATCTGAATAGTGTGGTGGGATTTTTTTGTGCAGTCAAGAAAGACTTCATTGAAATTTGAAAAGCCTTTTGTGCAATCAAGAAAGAATTAACTGAAATTTGAAAAGCCTTTTGTGCAGTCATGAAAGACTTCAGTGAAATTTGAATAGATTTTTGTGCAGTGAAATAAAGACTTCATTGAGATTTGAATAATTTTTTGCTTACTTGAAGCTTGAATAGATTTTTGTTCAGTTAAATAAAGATTTCATTGAAATTTGTGTGTGTGTGTGTGTGTGTGTGTGTGTGTGTGTGTGTGTGTGTGTGTGTGTGTGTGTGTGTGTGTGTGTGTGTGTGTGTGCAGTCAAAGGCAGGTATCATTGACATTTGAATAGTTTTATATGGAAAGACAGACAATTGATATTTGAATAGTTTTTATTGTGCAAAGACAGACTACTGAGATTTGAATATTTTTTTTGTACAATGACAAACTATTGAGATTTGAATTTTTTTTTTTTTTTTGTGTGCAAAAACAGATCACTGAAATATGAATAGTTTTTCTGTGCAGCCAAAGGCAGACTTCATTATGATTTCAGTGACTTACGGTTTGAACACCTCGTTGTTGTACAATCAGATACAAACGCCTACTGCATTGTGAGACAATATATTAATATTGGCCCAAAGTATAAAGGTATAGTAGGCAGAAGTATTGCTGCCAAAAGTAAAATAGAAAGTGTGGTTGCTTTAACATAAATATATCTGTGATGCAAAACCCGCCTAGTTAATGGTTATGATTATTATTATTTATTAATCATCAATAACTAATTCCAAGTGATGAAAATCCTAATTTATGTTATTAATAATTCTCCAGAAGACACCACTCGTCTCTCTCACTTGGCGGATATGCAGGCGCTGTAAGCGTTTTCTGTCTTCCACAACATTAAAGACAAACATTTAGCGTCACACAACATTTCTGTCTTCCACAACATTAAAGACAACATTTACCGTCACACAACATTTCTTTTCTGTCTTCCACAACATTAAAGACAACATTTACCGTCACACAACATTTCCATAAGTGGAAAACATCTTACTAAAGGACAAAACAAATCCATCTTTTAATCTATATTTAGTGAGCTTGCTTTCTTCTCCAACATAGGTTATCAATTTATGTAAGAAGGTAATAAATTTAACAAAAATGAATTATATCAATAATAATCATATATATATATATATATATATATAAACTGGAAACTTAGCATTTGTTCCATGATTATATTTTACAGGAAAGAAGCAGCTGTGTGTGTGTGTGTGTGTGTGTGTGTGTGTGTGTGTGTGTGTGTGTGTGTGTGTGTGTGTGTGTGTGTGTGTGTGAAATACAAAGAAAAGATTATTTGACATCAATATTTCCATGAACTACATTCTAAAAGATTTGAAGTTTATAGTCTTATTTCATAACACATGAATTAACAAATAAGTATCAATATAACTATTATAGTGATAATAATTTGTACATAACCTCGTCTAGACAAAGCTGCAATGCATGATTTCATAACAAAGGCACAAGCTTATTTTTCCCCAAGGGAATTGTTGGATTCATATGTTTCTCTTGCATGCTATAGATCATGGATGAACTGCTATTCTCCTCAGGCTAATCTGGGCACTCTGCCATATTTGCTCCCTCAAGCAGAACAACAATGTAGCAATTTCCAGTAAGTTCCTTGTACCAGAAATTCCACCATTAGTCAGCATACTTTGCCACCATACATCAACAGAGTGCAGTGTACCCTTACACTTATATACTTGGGTAAATACTTCTCACATCTACCACATCGTAGCAGTTTATAAATCAGTAAACCAGATTTAAAAACTAAAAACAAGGATGCTTCTTCCCTGTAAAATATAATCATGGAACAAATGCTAAGTTTCCAGTTTATTCATCTTTAGCTCATTCTCTCTTACATTCAAGTCCCAACTTAGTTTCCTGCAACAGTATTTATTAGCTGATACACATACACAGCAAAATAAATACAACATAAGAGTTTATGAACGTACTCACTAGAAACAATATCAAGTGTTTAGCATTCTTGTACAAGCATCTTAAGCACAAATTTTACATACCAATAGCAAAATGCATGAAGTAATTGTAAGTCCATTCTCCCGCAATCAGTCAGCTAACTCACCGTTAAACTAAAAGTGACCTTTCATGACTGGAATTCTTGCCACTCCAAATTCAAAGTGATTAGACAATAGAATTCTTTACAGAAGCTAAACTTTTGATCTCAGCCCATTGTCTGGTCTTGTTCTTGTAAATCTTAACCATTGGATAATAAAAACTACTCATCCACCAAAACTGGTTTAGATTACATCAGCAAGTCTAGCACATTCTTTACTTGAGTTGTTTATTTCAAACTTTGACCTTAAAATATCAGCTCAAGCAGTACCCAAAGTCAGGTCACTTTGACATTTAACAATTTATAAACAGTTAAGTTTAGAAATAGGGATAGGCAAATTTACTGTGTCTCAATATTATATCCAAATATTTGTTAGACTGTGTTAACAATGCAAAATATTTGTTAGACTGTGTTAACAATGCAATCAACCAATCAAAGCACAGCTCAGCCACGTGAACGAATATACCAGAAACTCATCTGTATATCGTTAATCAAGAAAACCGAGGCAAAATGCATTTTGGCTCCCGGCGTTAACAAAGTATAATGATACTATTAACCTTATCGCCGGCTATTAACACAGCAGGAAACCATCTTCTGCAAATATTACTGCTGAAAGTATGTGGTTTTACTTGCCAAATACTATTATATTCATGTTTATCTCTTGCCATTAACTATATTTTATATTATTATATTTCGCTTATGATATTTAAAAATGTATGATGACCATATAAGCAAGAGTGATCTGTCAGAGAACACAAGAGGACGATGTCTTAGCCCATGTGTATTTTATCGGCAGATCGGCACTTTGTCTGACACTTATAGGAGACCCTGTCTGAGACAATGAGTTTGGCGAGCGTAGAACTGTGAACCAACGCCAGAGTAGAGCCACTTTATCTTGGATGTGGACTTTGACGAGTATTGCATCGTTGGGTGTGATTGACAGGTGTGGAGAGTTACATATGTGCCTTGACTTGAATGAATGGCAGCGAATGATTGTGTCGCACTCACACAGCATTCTGTCAGGTTTTTTTTTTACTATCGGCCTACGGACGACATAATCTACGGGCAAGGAATTAGAAAACCGTAAATACAGCCCCAATCATCTCCAGGGACGAAATGCGCAGTATGGGCGGCCACGAGTTTCTCTTAAAAGGACCAACTGGCAGCAGACACGATCACACACAGCAAGACATCATTCACAGTGAATTCGAACCAGTGTGGTGCCTTTTCCCACTTGGGCTTACTAACCCGCACATCCTCAAAGGACAAGGGGTCAAGAGTATCTGGAAGTGTCTGGAACTCAGTGTGTGATTTTTTTTTTAATAAGCTCGAGTTCCATTCCCTGGCGCACTCCCTCACGCACTCACACTACTGGGAATCGGCACTCCTAGACTGCAGTGATGAAACCAAACTAAGAGAGTACGTGTCACGACTCAAGTAGGTGAGTTTAGTACAGGCATAAAATTAAAGTACGCCCAGAAGAGAAATATTACAAACGTCAGTAACTGATTGTACATCAATGCAGCACGGACCCTGTCCCAGGGAGAACTACAACATTTCGTTAACTGATTGCGCAGCAGAGACACCCCGTCCCTAGTGCAATATGCTTGAAGCGGAAACACAAGCCCAGTAGAAAATTTCTGCAGTCGTTAGGAGCAGCAGCATTACGCATGACGATATCACCGGCCAGAACGGCCGAGACCAGTACACCACACAGCCTAGCCAGCGCTGGACAAAGTTAAGGTTAAGGTTAAGGTTACATCCGTTCTTTCTAATCCCTGAGAGAAGAGGGTTGGAAATAATTCGGGAGAACAAAAGAAATAATTAGCACAATATTACAACGACGATACAAAAGGACGGAATAGGGAAATAGTCCTATTGTCTGTTTATTGTTATTGTTTCTTCGTTTCTGACTCGTTGAAGAAACAGAATCTTCCAGTATTTGTTGAAGTTTGCCGAAATTGTCCGAAGCTTGCCGAGATTCGCCGACATACAGAAATTAACGTAAGGTAAGATCACTTCAGTATTTGTATTTTAAAAAGCTGATATAAAACAGAAGGATAACGAAGCGAAGTTATCGTTCCTGAGCAGATACTCACCGATGTAAATTTCAAAAGTTACAGGCGATATATATCGGTATGAAAAAGTAGATCACTTAATGCAAGTAAAGTCATACACAGTTTAATCGTGTTTCACACTGAAATGAGTGTAATATTATAATATATCTCACTTGTTTTCTATGTAGAGAAATGAAATCTCTTTTGTTGTTTTATACCACTGAATTGTGTTGGGATTACAAATATTTGTACGAGATATTTCTTGACAAGTCAACATTTCAGAAATAAGTGAAAGGAAAAATGTTTGCGGTTGGTTGAAGGAGATTTTTAATTGGTTGAAAAACAGCCAAAGTTCAGTAGTCTTTGTACTAATCAGATATACAAGCAAAGAGTTAATGACATCAAATTTATAAACAAGATATACAGTTACAAATGTAGGCAATGCACCCACCAATACATTTTGCTGCAGACTAAGTCTGCCAAGTGCAGACAATGCACAATTAATATTTGCAGCCACAGACTGCATCTGCCAAGTGCAAACAATGCAAAGAAAGTATCAACACAAATAATACTGGAAACAGTCTTGGTCAATAAACATAATAAAATAGAAACACTCTTCAATATAGACAACTCACAGCTACACTTTTTTGTCAGAGAGATGCTTCAAGATTTAAAAATGGTCCCATCTCTTTTTTATCAGTTCATCTGACAACCATCAGTATGGCGGATTTCCGGTATCGTTGTACGCCACTGCCAACCCAGAGCACCGTGACAACTATTTTCAAGAAAAATAACTCGTACAAAACACTTCCATAGGAATCAACTCCCTTGAGTCTAATACGTGTATTTAAAAAAAATTAATTAAACTCTGGTTTGATCTTCACAAACGTTAAAGTATTAGCACCATAGTGTAGTCTTACTGAAAATATGATTGTGATTTATGTTGTGCATTCTTAAACGGATTATACAAGAACATTGTGTTGTGACAGTATGCAAAACTGTTTCCAAGCATGACTCTCTTAACCAGACTTTTACCCGCCAGTTATATTTGATACAGGAACAAGATTACTGCTCACAGGCCACATCAGGTGAACCGTTATTATGTATTGTTCATGTATTCTGTACATGTTTCTCTGATTATTTGTAAATTCCTTATCTATTTCTGATTCTTCTTTTATGTCTTTTATTGACTAAAACTGTATTAGTATCTAATTTTGATTATGGATATTTTGAGAATTGTTATAAGATAAATTAGAGACTGTATTGACTATATGAATAACCATAAAATTCATAGTAATTGTTCTGTGGAATTTGTATGAAACATTTTCTTATAATTATTGGAGCTTGATTGAGATAAGTTGTAAAGAGATTTGTGATCTCTGAGAAATTGCCTTGTGTGAGATTTTGATGACATTTAATCGTAAAACTCTTAAAATCATAATTTCATTCACAGTCACTGAATCAGTTCTTGAAGATTCAGTTACAGTTCTGGCATAGTTCAACATCCAGTACTAGGTTTAGAATAAGCCTTTGTACTATCACCTAATTACTTGGCAGAGACAGACTCATGCACTCCAGGCGGCTGCTCTCCTCGTAGTTCAATAGTCTTGATGGACTCAATTCTTAGATTAATGCATTGAAATTTCATTGTGTATATTAGACAAAGCCAGGGAAAACAACTCAGTTTATAGCCGGAGGCTGACAAATTCTAGAATCTTCCTCACAAACACAATAGACATGAAGACACAGCTACCAACGACTTTAGAATAAATCTAAAAAAACATGGACTGGGACAAATATGCAACATTAGAGTTCTATCTACATTCTACAGCATGCACAAGTTACTCTTCACCGATATACATGGGATGTTTACTGAGGCAGAAGATTCACAATTCTAAATTCTATATAAGAAATTAATATATGATATATAATAATAAATAATTACAGATTAAAAATTAGTATCTGATATATAATAATTAATAAATACAAATTAAAACTCACTGCCTCTAAAAATATTTGTCACAGTCTCTAAGACACACACACCCCTTTCATGCTTTCCAGGACTTGGGGGTTATTTGTTCTTTTCTAGACTTTTCAGTTCAAACTTAAATAAAATTTATTTTTACCTTAAACTGGTATAAACATAATAATAACCAACCCATCAATCAACAAACAGACACATACATACACACCCAGAAAACCAAATTACCACAACAAGTTAAAGATATGTATGTCTGTATGTGTGTGCGATGTTCAGGGTTAACAGACTAATACTCCAAATCATTAACCTCTATAACCCCGCCCATAAAGATCTTTATAAAATGTGGATAAGAAACTCGGTCAAACTTCAGTGCATTAGACTAGATGAAAACTTCCACTGATTGTTATTGGTACAAAATCACGATGTCAATTCGAGTGCCTTTACGCTACACCTCTTATGATTTTGGCTTTCACACGTCTACTAACCTTGGACCTTTATCCCCCACCCACCAAAATCAGATTTCGCTTATTAACTGAAAGAAGTGTGAATGTAAACAAATAAAACAAAATATTTAACCAAAGAAAATATACATTTCACACAAATGACAAATGGTATTCACAACATTAAAATAAAATTCTACTAATTAAATCAATTATGAAAATGCTGTGCAGATCAGTACAAGTCACCCTTATAATCCACCAAGTAAAATAAATGTTGGTCTTATGGGAGAATTATTAATAACTATAAATTAAGATTCTTGATCACTTGTAATTAATTATGTTTTAATAATTAATAAAATAATAATCGTACCGAGTGATGGGTGCCCAGAGGTGGCAGAGTACCTGTGTATGTTTGTATCTATGTTTATATATACGATTATGTAAGAGTACATGCATGTTTGATTTGCCTGTCTGTCTGAGACCATATGCACAATGCTGTATTAACCCATACAAACTTAAAAGCATGCCTCAATGTAATTAATAGAACTGCAGTGCTTTTCACCAAGGGCAAGAACTTACTAATTTATATTTGCTTGCTGACAACTGCAATTATTTGATTTTCTAATTTGTCTATGAATAGGAACCTTTAAAAAATACTGCCCTGACCTTGACAAATAACAAGAACTTAATTACTGAACAATCTCCCTATTTCCTTCCCTACGTGAAATGTGTAAACATTATGACCTACTTACTCTTGTACTTGAATTCATTTCACTACCACTTGTCCTTGACTTCTAGAGGGCAGAAGGGTTAATTTTTTAATGAATCACTTGTATATCAAATAGAGTCAAATATTTGCTTGTTTGTTTGTCTGTTTGCATCTCTTACATTTTACAATGAATAACAGTGTTCTCTTTATTGCTTTCCATGTGTCTTTCTTATAAATAAAAGATTGCCCTTTGCTTGAACTAAATAAACAGCTCAACTTAACTTCAGCTAACCTGACCTGACTTCTCCTAAAATGACTACATCTACTCCAAAGTATTCATTTCGGTATACTTTATTCAATTGCAATATCTGCAATGTTCTGATATATGCAATGTTCTTTTGACATGTTCAATGTTCTTTTGACACGTTTTCAATATTTTTCTGACGTGTTTAATGCTCTTCGTACATGTTCAATTTTCTTCTGACATGTGCGGTGTTGTTTTGATATGTTCAGTTGTCCTTTTGACATGTCCAATGTTCGTTCTAAAATGTGTAATGTTCTTCTGACATATTCCATATTCGTCTGACACTGGAATTTCTTCTGACACCTGGGTTCAAAGACGTGACAAAACGAAACTGCAAATGACGGAATTATTTCTTTATTATGTCATTTTTCAAATGCATTAAGTGCATCTTCATTTTTCGTGTGATAGATTTTCTTCTCCATTTTTCTATGATAGCTGTGAGAGACACGCGCTGGAAAGTTTATTGCTTTAGGTAAATGTCTTGGACAATGAATCCGTTAGCATTAATATGACTACGTGGCCCAATCTAACCAGCTTAGCTGACCCGAGTTAGAATTTCTAAGACACCATGATACACGTGAGTCAACACGTTCTACTTGCAAGCTTTATTTGTGACTGGTCCGGCACCTCTGTGATCTGTGTAACAATTTCTAAAGGAGATTCACAGTGCATGGCTGATCTCACTTTTCTCATATCTCTATGTGTTGACCAAGACGCCAAGTACGCAATGTTAAGTGCCGAAAGCCCAAACATGTCTCTATTGTAATGGAAAGTACGTTTCTAAATGTACACAGTGTGAAGTAGCCTTATGGGCAATAGGTAGTTTAACGGTGAATGACTTGACAAAGGGATTTTGACCCTCTAATACTCAGAACAGGTCCTGATATTCTTAATCTAAGTGACATTGAGGTTTGACCGAGATTTATAAAGTTCTTTACGGGTAGAATTACATGGATTACTTAGGCGAATCATTAATCTATTAACCCTGCTTATCACAGGAATGTATGCATCATAGAAATTAAAACACTGCCATATGAAATGAACTTCCTCTTGAACTAGACACACCTCAGAATTATTTCTTACTGCTCTCCGAGTACATAGTTTGGAACTACAAAACCAGTTTTCGTTTCGACATTTTTTTGTTTAATTCTTATAGCTGTCCAAGTGCATATTTTGGAACTATAAAACCAATTTTCACTTTGACATTTTTGTTCATTTCTTACAGCTGTCCAAGTGCATATTTTGGAACTTAGTAAACAGTTTTCACTTTGACACTTCATATTGCAGCATTATTAAGGTCCTCTGTTCTGTCTGTCAGTACATATGTAGATATTCAAACATTCTATTTTTAATTACACAAAGCACTTTGGGAGCTATCAGAGATGAGGCACTCTGATAAGTCATTTTTATTATCATTATCATCACCATCATCATTTGATATAATTTTTGCTGTTGCCTCACCTGACCTACCCTAAAATGTAATTTATGTGGAATAAGGACAGGAGAAATTACTAATGCTGCCAAGAAATGTTCCAACACAACCATATTCAAAGTGTTCCTATGAGCTTGCTGAAATTAGGATTAATTTAGAAGTGCTTTACATACAACTTTACTGACTGTGTATTACTGTTGTCTATCTTACTATTAATGCAGTCATGGTCAAAGCAAATTGGCTGTCAATTTGTGCGCACACGCTTACATGTTTACATTATTTTTTCATTAGTTTAATGTTAAAAATAAAATTCTTGCTGCTGTACATATAGTTGAAACTTCTCAGCCATAACAAGTTAGAAGCAGAAATTTTCCTTCTAACCTCATGAAATAATTCCTTGAACTATAACACTACTCGACCAGCTTAACAAAAAATGATAATAATCTACAGTATGATGTTTACAATCACAAGTGCAAATGAAGAGAAGGATATAATTAAAGCTACAATTCTTTGAAACAAATTTCCGAAGAATACTCAAAGAACAGCAGGGGCAGATACTCTGAAAATGAAATGATCAAAGAGTGACGTGCACTACTGTCATTCCAGAAAACCCCCAGTTAAATTGGTCATCCTGGAGTTCCATTTCTAAAGGAGAACGTTTTACAGAGGGGGGGGGGGAAACGCTATTCAAGTGCAAAAACATTTACAGCACAAGGAGTGGCGATTTGATTATCTCCCATAAATACAGACATCATGGCACTATCCATAACTTTCGTGACCTTGATTAAAATATATGTCAAGGTTGGTATTATTGACAAATCCTCTACTAGGTCTTTGTGGTCAACTTCCGGTTCTGTCAATTTGCTATTGAGAAGGAACATTTGCCCTGAGTAGTTCATTAGCACTTAGTTGTTTTTAGAATCTATAAAATGGAATCTTTGAAAGTAAGATGAGATCATCAAATGATATGTTATGGAGACGACTAGATGGTTTAGAATTGCTAGATCTGTAAACAATAACTATTTGGAAAGATGATAGGAGGCAGTGGCCGATTATCACTTAGATGACATTTTCAACTACCTGGAGTAGATGGAGAACAAACGAAGAATTATAAAATCTGGAGTCGTATATTTACAGATCGAAAGTTGGTTCTGTTTTTCATTAAATCTATATTTTAAAAAATCGTGGCTCCAGGTTAATCAGTCAATGACAAAATTCAGAAAACATGGTCTTAGCAAGACAATTTGGCGATTTCGAGACGGCAAGGTGCCCTTGTTTGGCAGGCCTAGCAGAATCATACAGTTATGCAGGTGCTGTGTTATGGAAGGTAAATATAAATATATGTTTTTAGATTACACTTTATTCTTTGTTATTATTATTGTAAAGTTTTCAGTTAATCTTCAAACTATTTGTCACATCCACTCGGTGAATATTTCAAATGGTCTGTTTGTTTAAATATTTATAATTCTTTACAATAAAATAGTATATCGTGTTATTATACCCTAATTGTCACTTAATATAGAAAAATATAGAGAATTACTTATTTAATATTATATGCAATTCGTAACATTCTGATTATAAATTGAGACAATATTTAGTATGAACTTCGTTTGTTGTTTTTCTTATATACGTGTATGTATGACGGTGTGTGTGCCTATATTCATTACATTTTTTAGTTGACTCCTAAAACATTATTAAATGACAAAAAATTAAATACTTATACAAATGACTTTTACAAGGCAAAAGATATTTGATGCTATTGAAATTAGTACCACAGTTTTTATATCGATTCGTTAAAACCAGGTTTATTTAGCGATTTTGTTTTGCACTATAAAAGTATATTTCCACACTATGAAACTGTACAGCCATTGTTCAAACGATTTATATAATTATACACACATTTTCGTTAAACTAAAATTATAATTTTTTAATGATTAATAATTTCCTCAAAATCTGTCATTAATAAAATGTTTACTTTATGAAAATGTTTGCAGTTTGCATGGCAAAATATTAAATTAATACTTATGACAATATTTTATATTCATAACAAAAATGTAATTATACGGATACTAAAATTAATTTTACTGTTATTTGAAGGTGAAATTTGCAGTCGATACTGGTCAGTCTGGAATTTCCTGTACAGGCCAACAATAACTATGGAAGAGAGGATCAATTAGAAATCATGAAAACTTCATGATCTGAGCTTTAAAAGACACCACACACAACACAGTGTTTGAAGACCAAATTTGGAAGATCGCGAAACGTCAATAAAAGCAAACAAATAAAGTATTTGAAAACAAAATCTATTAGTAATACTTTTTTAAATGCTAATTTGTCAAATGCTAAAATTAAAAAACGCCAATACATACACAATTTGTACATGTATATACGATATTTATTTCATGAGTAGTCAGTTATTTCATTCTATACCGACTTTTTCCCACCAGTCTTTCATAACTTTCCAACCTTTTCCAATGACGGCAAAGCGGGGCCTGCCTCCAGGGCCCAGTGGCTTGCCTTTGCTTGGGGCCACGTTGAAGTGGAAGGGTCCAGAAACTAATTTTGCATGGACTCAAGAATATGGGCCTATCTACAGTGTCCGCATGGGGCCCAACACTCTCGTCTACCTCAACACTATTGAGTTGGTTGAGGAGTTCTTGGAACAGAAGGGAGATGCATATTTAGGACGTCCAGCGGGGCCAGCTGCTATAGCCAATGGTGGGCATCTTGATTTATTTTTGTTGTTATCGTCATTGTTCTCTGTATGTATTTGTACTAACATATTGAAAATGTTATCACGCCTATCATCTATCTGTCTATCTATCTATCTATCTATCTATCTATCTATCTATCTATCTATCTATCTATCTGTCTATCTATCTACCTACCTATCTGTCCGTCTATCTATCTATCTATTGAAAATAAATACACACACACATAAACATGCACTACAATTAACACTTTCTGAAGAAAGTGTTATTTTTAAACTGTTTTAATGTAAACCGAAATTAAATTTACAGTCTAGAATGGTTGTGCTTTTTAAATTAACGTCATTTAAGAAAGGAAATGTTATCTTTGATTATTAATCACACTAAAATTAGACATTTCGTCTAATTTGCATCACTAAATGAATATTTTAAGTTATCTACCTTGTAAACCTATTTACTTTTTCAATTAGTAATAATCACTGAGCAATATTAATTAGATCAAAAATTCGCCTAATTAATCCCTATAACCTTACCCGTAAAAGTCTAAGCAGGTGAGAAATCTTGGTCAAGCTTCAGTGCTACTTAAATTAAGAATAACACCATATGCACTGTTACAGGAGTCAAAACTCCCTTATGTCAATTTATGCACCACTTAGCTGCACTATTGTCCTTATATTTTCAGCCTTTACATATCTCATAATTTGGCGGGACCACTCACTGAAGATATGCTAAGTTTCCGACTTCATAATTAATCAAATATCTCCCTCCCCCCCACCCACCCACACATCTACACGCACCTGCCAGTCACAATGCCAAATGTTCCCTATTAATTGAAAAGTGTATGGGTTAATTAATAAGAAAAAATATTTAAAAAAATAAAACAAATAAATGTACAGTTAACCTATAAAGTAGGCTTTCGTACTAAGTAGTTACAAAAGAGTCACAAATTGTAGTTATGAAGGAAACATTCCATGTGACAAATATGTGACACTCACACAGAAAACACTCATTCTCGTTACTTAAATTAAACATGAAATGTTAAGCAGCTCATTTCGACAATTTTATGGGTTCTTACACATAAACTTATCGTGATAAAATAATCATTCTTTCATAGTTCAGTATGTTCATAATTACTAAGGTGCAAATTCTGTGGGTTTTCACTTCACATAAAATGTCACACAGTGATCTAAGCAACTGAGTAAGAGCAGGAAATTTGTCATAGAGATAAGTTCAAGAGAGGTTAAAATTGGAGGTATTTATCGAATGAATTTTCAGACTTGACAAGTTGATTTCTCCTCTTATAATGGAGTCACGCTCCCAAATCTCAATAATATGTAGGTCAACTTAGCAGTGCTCAGGGACTGTCAGGCAAAATTTATCAGCCAGTGACTCCAGAAACTAGAGCATTCACAAGATGGCCCGTCAAAATCTTGTCCAGGGGACACACTTTTTGCTGGGTAAACAGGCAGACGAGGGAGACAGTTCCATCTCCTTGCCAAAATGACTCACGAAAAGAACGGACTCTGTTCCCCATTACTCACACCAACTCTTGCGTCTGCTGTGGTCTTAAAATATCCATTAGCAGAGAGCGTATACTATTTTACTAAATTAATGTAAAATTCTCGGAAATGACTTCAACGTCAACAAAAAAAAAAAAAAAAATGAACAGTCACAGAAGACAAAAGAGTTTTCCAAGATGTTGGAGAAGTTATATTTTGTTGACAGAGATAAGCTATAAGATAAGAGATAAGCTATAAGATAAGAGATAAGCTATAAGATAAGAGATAAGCTATAAGATAAGAGATAAGCTATAAGATAAGAGATAAGCTATAAGATAAGAGATAAGTTAAAATTCATTACCTTGACTATCATCAAGCAATTACTGTTCGCAAGGAATACAATATACGTCGCCATTATGTTCCATTGCATGGTAAAGATTATGACTCGGTCATTGGAAAAATATTCGGGGAAAAAAATAGTTTTGCAAATTAAAGCAACATTTGCCAAGCAACGACATTTCTTTACAAATAAATGAACAAGTCTAGAGAAGATTCAGTGAGAGCAAGTTTTCTAAAAAGTGAAAATCTAATTAAAACCTCACAACTATTTACAGAAGATGCTTGTAAAAAAAATGCCTTGTATAGGTCAGCAAAATTTTACGTCCTAAGAATTTTATGTTTTGTGTAGAAAAGTTTTGAAAGCATAAGCTTGCAATACAGTTGCCTGCAGAATTGACGACTTTAGCAGATAGTGAGTAGAACAAGTGATTCAAATGGCGAAAGCCATTAAGGTTTTGAAGCATTTTCAATTCCTCTTCACGAGAGGACAGTTGTATCTGATATCGCAGTGTGCCTGAAGAATTGCTGAACTTAACACCACTGGCAGGTACAATGACAGGGCAAAACATATATAAAGGGGTGGAAGAGTGTACTGATAAAGTTGCACTACCAAAGACCAAATTCGTATCTTTGGCCTTGGGTGCTGTTCAGTGTGTTTAGTAAACATTGGTGTGGTTGGATTACTGAAAACTGAACAGCCCCAGTATTCCAGCGACTCTTTCATCAGTACACATTGTTTGCATAGTCTCAATGGGTGTGGCCACAGATACGATCCACACAACGAGTTTCTCCGAGATTTTCGATGTAAGCAAAGTACACAAACGAGCTTAATGACGACTTAAATGATTTTTTAAAAAAATAACTCTTTTATATTGAAGGTATGTCACTTGACCAACGGAAAACCGAGCTGTTCACGAATGTCTCCAGCTTGCACATGGAAGAAATCAAATTATCGACTGTCCTGTTGCCCAGAGCAATTTAACCACTTCGAGTCCTCAAGTGTCGATCTCTTGCATGATCGAAAGCTTTGGCTTCTATTCCACGTTTAACCCTAAAATAATAACAATTATAAAAGCTGCTGTCTACTTAAGCTTTGTCAGGGCGCTTAGGAATGTTGACATTAGTGAAATATCTAGATCTTATAAATGTATTTGTTTGAAGTGGACTCCTGTTCACTTAGTTTTGAAAGGTAAGAATTGCAAAAAAATAAAACGTCATGCGATTGAACTGTTTCATAAATGTATTTGTTTGTAGTGGACTCCTGTTGACTTGGTCTTGAAAGGTGAGAATTGTCATGCGCAAAATAAATAAATAAAAATTAAAAAGGCATGCGATCGAACTCTTTCATTTTTTATTTGTACGTTCCCTTCCCCCACGGCTCTTTGTACATGCATGATGGTAAATATTTCAGCTAACAGCAGATAACTTTCCGCATCAACACCAAACACCGATTGCAACTTTCTGTCTTCAGGGCTCCTGTTTGGCGAGGGGCAGCGCTGGAAAGAAAATCGTAGCATTTTCGAATGCGCCATGTGGCGTTCATCTGTGAACGAAGCTCACGTTCACCGCGAAGCCGACATCATTCTTCGGCAACTTTCGGAAAAGATCGGAAGTCCCGTGCACTTAGCAGACTACATCCTGCCGGCTCTTACCAACTGCGTGGTTATGATCCTGCTGGGCGAGCCGCTGGACCGAGATAGTCCCGACATGCAGCAGCTGCTGAAACAGATGGAACTCATGCAGGAGGTGGACCTGACCTCCATGTCCATGCAAATATACCTCAAGGTCAGGTGCTTCAGGAGCCCGCTGGAGATGATCAGCGGTCAAACCATCCCGGACTTATACAAAATATCCGAAGTGATGCAGCGCGTGATGCGAGGATGGGTGGTCAAGCGGAGGGAGGCATTGCACAAGGAAGGAGGGGAACCGAACCCTAAGGCAGTATTGGATCACATTCTTATGTCGGAGATTTACAAGTCGAGGGCGGAAGATGACGGTAAGGTTTTCAGTTTTAGTTTTTCTGGTAAGGTATTTTTGATGGCTCGTTAGGGGTGGTGGGTGGTGGAAGAGAGGGTGAAGTACATGGTACAGTATTGCTGTGTTTTCAGATTTACGAAGGTCTCTCTGCTCCACAATTCGCAAAACATATGGTTCGAGCTAAATCTGTAACAAATAATTCATCAAACTGCAATCCTTCCAGTCTTAGACTTTCTTTATACCGATTTCATATCAGTAAAGGAGAAATATGAAGTCAAATTCCAACTACACAATCAGTCCCTAACCAAGTAATCAATCCTTCCTTAAGCACGCGATCAGTCCTTAACCACACAATCACCCTTCAGAGTGTTTCTGACCTTAAGTACACAATCAGTCCTAAACAAGAGATTATTCCTCACCATGCATTTGATCCTAAATACGCGACAAGTCCTTAGCCACACGCGATCAGTCCTTAGCCACACGCCATAAGTCCTTAGCCACAAGTGACCAGACCTTAGCCACACGTGACCAAACCTTAACCACACGCGATCAGTCCTTAGCCACGCGCGACCAGTCATTAACCACACGCGATCAGTACTTAACAACATGTGATCAGTCCTGAACCATACGATCATATATTCAAGCTGAGTTCACAGGTTGAAACTATTATTTATGATTAAAGAGCAGGTTGGGGTTTTTTTAACACATTAATAAATACAGGGATGAGTAACTGGATAAATTCACCTCCCCTTAAAGACTAACACATACACACGCGCAGGCGCGCACACAGTTAAAGCAATAAACAAAACAATTTCGCAGCACATCATGTTTTAGAATAAATAGTAATCAACTTGAAAGACGTTTACACCTCTTTTCTTATTTAATACCATTTTGATTTTTTTGTTTAGACTTGATTAAAAGTTTGAAAGGCTTGAAGAATCATATTTTTCTTATACCATTTCCAGAGTATGTCCCATCGACATTTTTCAGTTTCAAATTCTGTGTCATATTATTTTCTCTGAGTGCAAAATAACAGGTAAGTTAGTGTGCATTTGTAAAATTTAGTGTGTACTTGCAATGTTAGTATGTATCTGTAAATTTTAGTGTGTGTCTGCAAACGTAAGTATGTATCTGTAAAAATGAATGTGTATCTGTAAATGTTAGTGTTTATCTGTAACTGCTGGTTTACTTTTGCTAACATTGGGTGTGTATTTCTAAAAGTTAGTGTTACCTGTAAAAGTTTGTGTAATTGTAAACGTTACTATATTTCTATAAAAGTTTATGTATCTGTAAACGTTATTATATTTCTGTAAAAGTTAGTGGTATCTATTAAATTAGTGGTAAATTAGTGTTTCTGTAACAGATTGTAACTAGTGCATTTGTTAACATTAGGTGCTTATCTGTAAAAGGTAGTGTGTCTGTAAATATTCGTGTGTACCTGTAAATGCTAATGCGTGTCTATTTCTGCAAATAAGATCCCCAAACTAAAAATAAGAAAATTTGTAAACTTTTCCTTGCAGTTTTTTCTTCTTCCTCCAATCCTTCTGGTCTCATTCCTCCCCTCTCCTCCCACCATCTCTTTTTACATGACTGTTTATTATAAATTCGAGAACTCAAAGAAGTCAGACCCAGGTGTTTCATGTTATTTTTGTTTAATTTTTCTGTGAGTTTAGAATCTTTTGTTAGTGCTAAATTTTATTTTTGCCAACTAGCACCTAGCAAAAATAACATATCACCTTCATGATTCACCAACTTTTTATTTAAAAAAAAATAAAATTTTATTTACATTTTTTTTTTTAGACGCTGAAATGATACAGTCGGTGATGGACCTTTTCTTCGGAGGAGTTCTCAGTTCCTTGTCTCTTGTTGAATTTTTATGTCTCTATCTCATGCGCAATCCAGAAGTGCAAATTAAGGTCAAGGCCGAGCTAGGCAAGGCGGTCGAGAATGGAGTGGAGATCACGTGGGCCAACCGAGAACATTTGCCCTACACGCTAGCCACTCTGACCGAGGTACTTCGACTGGGATCGGTGACGCCATCTTCCCTGCCCCACGTGGCCACGGAAAACACCACGATCGTGGATGATTATGTGATCCCGAAGGGAACATTCGTTTTGGCGGGAATCTACAGCTTGCACCGGGATCCACGTTTTTACGAAAACCCTGAGATCTTCGACCCAATGCGCCATCTTGATAAAGATGGACGATTTGTAGAGCCTAAAAGCTTCAGACCCTATGGAGTTGGTTAGTGATCTCTGTCTGAATGTATTTTTATCTCTTATTCTTTCTGTCTCTCTTTTTCACACACACACACACACAAACACACCAACATGCTCACACCCCCAACCACATACCACTCATACAATTCACATTCACACATATGCACGCGCACTCGCAAGCACGCACATGCAGTTCGTTAGCCAAAGCCACAATGTCTGAATATTATAATAATAATACCCACCTAAGCGTGGATTCTCTTTAAACTATTGTTCAACAATTTTGTAATTGTCTCCCTTGTTTTCTTTAACAATTATAATTAATTGTATTATTATTTTTATTTATTATTATTGATACAATTCAAACGTTTTGACACAGCTAGTTGAAACATTAAGTTTTTAGTAGTCTTCTGGACTTATTTGTTTGTATTGTTTTTGCAAGTTTCATGCAATTAATAAATCAGAATTCATTTACCTTCTAATTTTGATAATGCCAGCAATCGTTTACACTCCGATTTCATTTGTTGTTGGTCTGGCAATGCTTTGAAACCGAGTCACTGTTAAGCACAAGGAATTGGCGCTACCTTTAGGAAATTATTCTTGTTTACATTAGAAATTGAAACCAGTAGGCTTTAAAGGAAATGACACGAGGGTCAGAGCCCATGAATGTCAAGCGTTCCATTTTCTACAGACGACGAAATGAAGATTTTCTACCAATATTGCTCATTATTTCAGAACACAAAAATGTGAACAACCCTCCCCACCCCAAACCTGTATACTATAATATTATTTTAGATTGTTGATTCCATACTTTTATTCTTAGTTAGAAACTCACCATGCTAGTCTATTTAATTCGCTTTCCTCACTTTTTTACAGGTAAAAGATTGTGCCTCGGGTATCAACTGGTTGACATCGAACTCTTTCTGCTGATGACCCGCTTGTTGAGTCGTTTCCGATTAAGGGCAGAGAATCCTGAGGATCCCCCACCCTTTGATTCGCACATGCGCATCGTCCGCCGCTTGAAGCCCTTCACGTGCGTCACAGAACTTTGGGACTAAGCTGGTGTGTCTTAGACCGTTTCTATGGAATCAGTCATCATCCGTTTTCTGGTGTCTTCAGTCTTCCAGGACAGTAGTTTCCTGATTCCACATGAAATTGCTTGTTATTGTCAGTTTCAAAAATGGTTTGCTAGGCCTATTACCTGTTTCAATTAGCAAATTTTCAGTTTGATGACCTTTTTTCTCCTTTACACTTTCTAAAATAGGAAATAATAATGAAGCTAACTATTAAAACAAATAAACGAAATAACTCAGCATGGAGTTGTAATTTGATGTTGTTATTGTTGCAGTTGTGTGTGTGAGAGAAAGAACGAGAGAGAATAGTGCATCTGAGAAAAGTCCCCAATAGAATTGTTTGCTCTAATTGTAGTTTTCTTTCTTTCACTTCTCTTACTAAAACTTACTAAAGGAGAAGACAAATCCGTCTTTAATCTATATTTAGCGAGCCCCCATTCACCCACTTTCTTCTCCAACCTAAGGTTTTCAATATGTGTAAGAAGGTTAATAAATTTAACAATAAATATATATATATTAAATCAGCGATCAAACATACATACAATAAATACAATGAAATAGATTACTTGACATCAATATTTCCATGAAACCATGTTCGAATAATTTCTATAATTCCCAGTCTTATGCCTAAAATACAACTCAACAATAGTGTCAATAGAAATCACAGAATAATTAATTCTTATCAGAGAACAGAAATTGAGTTATTCAAGATCAGTGATAATAGGTTTTCATAAACTGAATTAAGTGCTGACTCACTATCATTCCACATGCTTTTGCAACAATGTCAAAGTTTATTGTCCACGTCAATTGCAATGTGTTTTCTCTCCTCACGCCAAAAACACTGATGCACAGTTGTTATCTCAAAGTCAATTCAGGTGCTTTCTTCTGCCATACCAGATTTCTTAAGCAGAATAACAATACAGCAATTCTGGTATTTCCTTATACCAGAATTTGTTCATGTACTCAGCATATCTTGCCGCCAAACATTGATAGAGTGTAGTGTGTGTAGTGTGTGTAGTGAGTGTAGTGTGTGTAGTGTGTGTAGTGAGTGTAGTGTGTGTAGTGTGTGTAGTGTGCGTAGTGTGTGTAGTGTGTGTAGTGTATTCTCCACAATTATATGCTGCTCCCCACCTCTACCATGGTCAGTTGTAGCAGTTTACAATCAGCAAACTAATCTGGCATTGACATCAATTAATGACAACAATAACTTATCAGACTTATGAATGAGCTAACCAATAAAAAAGTTCAAATGTTTCAAATGTTCAAAATGCACACACACACACACGCACACACAACCACACACACACACACACAAACACACGCACACACAACCACACACACACACACACATTTATGTGACCAAACATGCTTTAAAACCAGCCTTATGTTGACTCACAACATTAGGCAGACAAATATGTGGTCTGCCTAAATCTTGTACTATTTGCCAATTTTCTCTCTTTCTATTATCTTTATTGTAGTTACCTTTGACATATTTCATATTTCAATAGTCTTTCCCTGTGAATTCAAGTGTGGTTTTGAAGGTTGTGTATATATACATTGAGGTCCACCTAATGCTGGTTTTTAAAGCATTGCCTATCTAAACCTGGAAGTCAAGTTCATGATATTTGTTGACACAACTCTTTGCATCAGATACTTCGGGTACTGTTACCACTTCCTCATGTGACGTTTCTGTTGTTCTGTGAACCGACCTTCAAGTACGTAGGTTAGGTCTAACGGTTTTTCCGATCACCACTGTTCTGGGGACAGTTTCTGCCACCTGCGTCACCCACTAGTGAAATGTGTCATCGTGGTCATAAACGTTTGCCTTCCACTCGAAGTCTGGCACTAGAAGCAAAACTCAATTCACCCATGGAATAGGTTGACTGATAAAGCAATCCCCAGAGAGAGAGCTCTGGTTGTCTCCTCTATCTATCACTGTGAAATGGTTTTCAATTCACCAGACACAAGGGTATAATCCAATCAACAAACGTTTTACTGTGTCAAGAAAAATGTTCAAAATGTTTTGCTTTCAAAATGTTTTGTCACCTCCCACACTAATAGCGTACACCAGAGAGAAGGAAGCTGATACGTTAGCTAGTTGGACGCGCGCTGCCGACCAATACGAGAACGCACACGGTCCACAAGTAGCGCCTAACAGAGGAACACAAAATAAAACTCCTCAAACACCGCTTCAACCACCTAAAGCATTCATAATCCCCATTCTTAAACCAGGAAAACCTAAAACAGACCCCAACAGCTACAGACCCATATCACTCACCTCCCAACTTGGGAAAACTTTAGAAATAATAATAAAACAAAGACTCATGCACTATTGCGACACAGCAGGAATCTTACCGCCGCAACAAAGTGGTTTTCGCCCAAACCGCTCCACCCAAGACCACCTGGTAAGCCTAAACCAAGCAATAATAAATAGGATAAATAACCCAATCACCAAAAAACCCGCATCTAATACGAAAGGACTATGTGCAGTGTTCCTGGACATCGAGAAGGCTTATGATATGTTATGGCATACCAGCCTTCTCAATAAATTAATTCAAATAGGAGTAACAGGAAATATGTTTAGTGTGATAAAATCATTTTTACAGAATAGAGAAATTTCAGTCAAAGTAGATAATGAAACATCAGAATATAAAAAACTAGATAACGGAGTACCTCAGGGTAGTGTCATCAGCCCGCTTTTATACATTATCATGGTCTCAGACCTATCAAAAAACATCAATAAACAAAACACACTAAGCCAGTTTGCTGACGACACCTCCCTGTGGGGTAATGTCACACACAAAAAAACAAGAAACAGACCTGTCACCACAGGTATCCAAGAAATACAAAAAGATCTCGACAATATCACAAAATGGTTCATAGATAACGGTTTTAAATTATCAGCACCCAAAACACAAGCTATAATATTTCAGGGCAAAGCAATAGGGAAACGCACCTATCCTAGACTAAAAATAGATGGTGTAGAGGTAAACTACCAAACCAAAATAAAGTTCTTAGGAGTGATATTTCAGGAAACCCACCAGATAAAAGAATATGTAGACCAATGTATAGTAGCAGCAAACAGAGGATTAAACCTGATGAAGGTAGTATCAAAACCATCATGGGGGACCAACATTAAAACTATGCTTAATCTATATCATGCCTTTGTGATGTCCAGGCTACTATATGCACCAACCTTATTATTAAATCTAAATATTACAACTCTAAAAAAGCTCTCAGACACCCAGGCCAGAGCTCTAAAAATAGCACTAGGAGTACCAACATCATCATCCAATATTAGTACAATAGCAGAAAGTGGACGAAGACCAATAGAGATCACAATAATGCAAAGAGCAATAAAAACGTATCTAAAACTACAGACAATGCCGGACAACCACCCAGCCAAAATAATAACAGCTCCTGACTCATCAACGCTTAGCCAAATAACCAATTACATAGAAGCAAGTTCAGGGCAAAAACTTATTATTAAGCCACTGATTAACCTGACAAACAAGACACCCACCTGGAAACTCAGACCACCCAACGTCAACAGAACCTTAGAACAATACTCGAAAATAAACTCCCCAACACTAATGAAACATATTTTTTTGCAACAGCTGGAAGAGTGCTATAAAGACTGGACTATAATTTATACGGACGGATCTCACGACCCAACTAATGGTAAGACAGGAATAGGAATATTTATCAAAAACCAAGCCGAAATTAGCCTCAAAATAACGGATAACACTACTATATTTACAGCTGAGATGATGGCCATATTAACTGGACTAGTGCAAGCTAGCAAAAACAAACCACCAAACACCAATTATTTAATAGCAACTGACTCTCTATCGGCACTAAAGGCGCTGGAAAAAAACTCGGGACAAAGACCAGATATTAATTATTTAATACTAAACAAAACAAACGAACTAATTGACAAGGGCAGTAAAGTAGACATAATATGGATCCCAGCCCACACTAATATACCAGGAAACGAAAGAGCGGATAAACTAGCAAAACAAGGACTGACCCAAAATAAAGAACTAAATATTTTAATGTCGCCTCAGGAAAACTTTAACCCACTAAATAAACAACTCAACAAGATATGGCAAGGAAAATATAATATACTAGCTAAAGGTAGAAGGCCCAAGATAGACAAAACAATCAAGACAACCCCAACATATTTTGACTCTACAAGAAGGGACCAGACAAGAATAACTAAACTACGTCTAGGTAGTGAAAGAACACACTACACAGATATTAAATGCAGTTGTGGGCAACGCCTGACATTCGAACATATATTAAAAAATTGCCAATTGATAGCCCAGGAAAGAAGGGATTTTACAGAATATTTGATAGAAAATAACATTCAAACTACAATAGAAGGGGTACTCAACCCTCCAAAACAGCTCTGGCAGGGGTGTCTTAGCAAACTTAATAGTCTCATCACCAAACACCCCCTTCACAGACTACTATGAAAGAAACTAGAGGGAAGATATCCCAAATTAAAACCCCAAATTACACTTAGGCGGTCCTATGCGCCCCACACGAAATTGAGACCAGTGATGGGAAGCTAACTGTTGGGATGACTATACTCTCTCCATGTACATAACAGTATCCCATCCAGGGCCCGAGAATATATAGATAATTTTAAATATTTAGATTTTTTTTTTTTTACAATAGCCGATTGCTGGCTTTGTCCGCCAGCAAGGCGGGGGAAATCCGACATGAGGCGACGCCCCCCCAAATCCAGCCCTTGTGGGGGGCTGGGTGGCGGCAGACAAACCGACCCAAAACAACGCCCCAAAATAACGGACCTGGTGCGCCCCATAGTACCACCACCCAATGTGGCAAATGCGATGGGCAGGTCCCACCCACCCACATTCCCCCACCACCCCACAAGGCCACGAACCCAACCACAACATAACCTTTCCCTCTCGCACAAACCACAGGAGTTATAGCGAGAGGGTTCTCGAGCAATAGATGCCTACTATAGACATAGCTCGAGATATATAATCACCTTTATTATAGTCCCCACAATCTCACACTGGATACCTCAGACACACAGCTCGCAACGAAGCCTAAAGGGGTGCTCTGGTTTCAGTGTGAAATTTACCCCCCAAACCTTGATTTTTGATTTATTCCCAAGACCTATAACCCCCCAAACCGGTGCCGGTAATCTGCCTCCACTCAGTCACCCACTGGGTATGAGTTGGGAGCTAGTGTCGGATTATAAACCTATGTTTTTTCCCCGGATGGGACCTATGTGTTAAAGGAACTTTTGTGTGTGTGTGTGTGTGTGTGTGTGTGTGTGTGTGTGTGTGTGTGTGAGTGTGTGTGTGTTGTATTGTTGAAGTATCGTCTGGAAAGTGCATGTAGTAACATATATATGTTTATTATTTCATCCCAACCCCATTGCACCCAGGAGGTCTGTCCTTTTTACATTCCGTCTGCTTCCCCAGTGATGCCCCCTACCGCCCCACCATTGGTCGACTAAAGTAATGATTGGGAGGACCACCTAAATTTATACAACAAAATTACAAAGTAAATAAGGAAATAATAATGGATATATAAAAACAACTAATTAAATTATTATAACCAGGTAAATAAACAAGTAAAATTGAACAAATAATAAGCCAAATGATAAATGATTAACAGGAGAAAGGAAAAAATAAAAGGGAAAAAATAATAATAATCAAAACTGCTAAATAATATAAAAGGAAAAAAAAGGGAAGAAAAACAAAAAGGGTGTTGGATTCTTTGTTGTTTTTTTAAAAAAAATAAATAAAAAAAATAAATAAATAAATAATTTTTAAAAAAAAAGAAAAAAAAAAGGGATACACCCGAACAACAAGAGCTCAGAACGACAGACAGCCTTGACCGGCCAGGCATGAGGTAACGAGTAAGCCACCAAACAACTCTGCGGACAACTGTCC
This sequence comes from Sinotaia quadrata, assembly GCA_028829895.1. Lineage (NCBI taxonomy): Eukaryota > Metazoa > Mollusca > Gastropoda > Architaenioglossa > Viviparidae > Sinotaia > Sinotaia quadrata. The sequence continues at coordinate 37,766,780 of CM054184.1, forward strand.
AATTGGAAACGATACATGAGAACTACTTTGACATAGCCAGTGGGCTAAACCACCCCCTCCCTTATCCCCCACACACCCCTCACCCAGCGCGAAAGCGGCGGAAGCCGGAAGCGTTCCCCACATTAACTAACTAATTCAACCACCTAAACAAAACAAACAACAAATACCTGTCTCTAACAAGGAAAAACAGGAGGAACAATCAAAACTTGATGGCAAACTGCCAACATCACACCCTCATGCGAAAAAACATGACACACAAACATGTGAAGAAAAGAAACCCATAACTTGTTACCAGTGTGGTAAAGTGGGACACATTAAGCGTCAATGCCGATCAGTTATAGCGGCCATTGAACCGTACGGAGCGCCACAGTTCACTGCGACGATTAATGGACATCAAGTAAACGTCCTACATGATACAGGGTGTTCTATTGGGCTTGTAGTAGATCCCAGGCTAGTACACGATAGGGACTACGCCTCTGAGTCAAGAACCATCTCATTGGCTGATGGGACTCAACGGACTGCAAGGGTTGCTTATGTCGACATACAGTCCAAGTATGTAAATGGACGAGTGCTTACCAGGCTGTGTCACGTCGGCCATTGTCGGGTGTGAGTACATTTTACAAGAAAATGGTACTGCACCTGAGGATCCCAATGTTTGTGTTGCCACGACAAGACAGCAAGCATGTGGGAAAGAAGAAGCGTCTCCTATGAGGTCGGACGATGAAGTTACCGAGCCGAGTACACATGACGAAATTGCGACCACGCCCACCGAGGAGGAGGCAGCGCAAGTGGTTGGATGGAGTGTAGGGGGCGCTTCCGGCTTCCGCCGCTTTCGCGCTGGGTGAGGGGTGTGTGGGGGAAAAGGGAGGGGATGGTTTAACCCACTGGCTATGTCAACGTGGTTCTCATGTATGTTTCCAAATGTCCGCAGAGTTGTTTGGTGGCTTACTCGTTACCTCATGCCTGGCCGGTCAAGGCTGTCTGTCGTTCTGAGCTCTTGTTGTTCGGGTGTATCCCTTTTTTTTTTTTTTTTTTTTTTTTTTTTTAAATTTTTTATTTTATTAATTTTTTTTAAAAAAAACAACAAAGAATCCAACACCCTTTTTGTTTTTCTTCTCTCTTTCTTTTTTTCTCTTCTTTTTTCGTTTTATATTATTTAGCAGTTCTGATTATTATTCTTTTTTCCCTTTTATTTTTTCCTTTCTCCTGTTTAATCATTTATCATTTGGCTTATTATTTGTTCAATTTTACTTGTTTATTTACCTGGTTATAATAATTTAATTAGTTGTTTTTATATATCCATTATTATTTCCTTATTTACTTTGTAATTTTGTTGTATAAATTTAGGTGGTCCTCCCAATCATTACTTTAGTCGACCAATGGTGGGGCGGTAGGGGGCATCACTGGGGAAGCAGACGGAATGTAAAAAAGGACAGACCTCCTGGGTGCAGTGGGGTTGGGATGAAATAATAAACATATATGTTACTACCTGCACTTTCCAGACGATACTTCAACAATACAACACACACACACTCACACACACGCAAAAAAAAAAAAAAAAAAAAAAAAAAAAAAAAAAAAAAAAGTTCCTTTAACACATAGGTCCCATCCGGGGAAAAAACATAGGTTTATAATCCGACACTAGCTCCCAACTCATACCCAGTGGGTGACTGAGTGGAGGCAGATTACCGGCACCGGTTTGGGGGGTTATAGGTCTTGGGAATAAATCAAAAATCAAGGTTTGGGGGGTAAATTTCACACTGAAACCAGAGCACCCCTTAGCGCAAGTGGTCAACGAAGCGGCCACTGAAGTAGCCACTGGGGAGACTGACACGGCCAGTGGATTGGCCAGTGAACCAGACTCGCTCAGTCAAGCTCAAATGACCGACCGCGAGCCTTGAGCAGTGCCGCAAGAAGGCAGAGCTTAAAGACACGCACACTTCCAAGAAGTCAGGTGACTTAGTCAGATTTCTATGGAAAAAGGACATCCTTGTCCGGCAGAGAGAGTCGGAAGGCGGAGTTATAACTAGCCAGGTCGCTGTACCAAGCAATCGGAGGGCAGAAGTACTACGCGTGGCTCACGATTCGCCGACCGCTTGACACTTGGGCTGTGCCAAAACACTGGCCCGAGTGACGACAGAGTTTTACTGGCCAGGAATGACAGGGGACGACGTCACCTGGTTCTGCCAATCCTGTGATCGTTGTCAAAGGGTTAACAGGAAAGCGGAAAAACTAGTATCATTGGGTGAGACCCCAGTAATGGAGACACCATTTAGGAGGATCGCTGTAGACCTAATTGGGGAAATTAATACTAAAAAATAAAGGGTAAGGGCACACGTTTAATAAATTAAAGATTAATTCATAACGTACGTCAGTGACACAAACGAAGTGGTGACGCGCGGAAAAGACAACATTATGACGTGATGTTACACAGTCACAGACAGAGAGCAATTGTCAAAAAAGCCAGCGCATCTACAACTTAGTGCAGCAAAATTCCATAAAAATAAATTTAAAACATGACGTAGTGTTGGAAAATCATAGAAACAGTTTGATGGCAACGGTGTAAGACAACGCTATGTACTGACGTAAAACTGGATTTGTTTGACGTCATTCGTTGACATCCTAGATGGCAATCAACAAAAAAAAAAAGTGTTATTCTTCAAAGACACCCTATGATTTGCATAACACAAACTCAAAAGTATAATCTTAGCAACTTAGTACATGTAAAAACAATATGTCTACAAACAAAATGGTGTAAAAACAATGTCTACAAACACAATGGTGTATATTGACGTAAACCGCGCTGCTCGGCGGGACGGCCAAAGACCGCCTGCTGTGGCTCAACCACCGCCCGCGCCTCTCGCGAAATTGATTTTTAACCTCAGAACACTAACATTGCAGCAACGAACATATCAAAGATTGCGCATTTTCAGGCATTTACATCAAAATTTTAACTCATTCACACACTAGTGTCATAGGTTGTGAATAGTCTAAAATTTACTTACTCGAAAGAAAACAGACGAATGCAGAAAATCGTAATCATTTAGGCATCCTTAACAAACTTCACTATAACCAGTTTAGTGTGCTGCGAAAAATTTAGGGTGAGGGTACGACTCTTGAGGTACTCTACTTAAAAAATAAAAAAATACTATGACTCTCTTAAGGTACGGTTCCGCACTACTTTTTTTTGTAGTGTCGTAGTCATACTGACACCCTTCACCTATGTTTAATTAATTTTGGGCCGTCTCTTTTTTGCCCCCAGTATTTGTTGATAATAATGTTTAACTTTTAAGACTTGTACACGTAATTGTATATATCTTTTCTTAGCATCTTCTAAGGAAACATTTTTTTTCGTTTTCTACAGATCAATGGCCACGACGTTCCATTAGAAGTGTGTCTTCTACGAAAAGTCCAAAACGTGTCTGGAGTAATTAGATTGCTGGATACGTTCGAACGTCCGGATTCATTTATTCTTGTGATGGAGAGGCCGGACCCTGTCCGAGACCTCTTTCACTTCATAATGGAAAAGGGTGCACTGGATGAAAACACAGCCCGCGAGTTTTTCCGTCAGATAGTCACAATGACCCAAGCTGTCCAGCGCTGTGGAGTGGTTCACCGGGATATTAAGGACGAAAATATCCTTGTTGACCTTAAAGCGGGACAGTTAAAACTCATCGATTTTGGATCTGGTGCCTTTCTTAAGGATACCGTGTACACGCAGTTCGAAGGTGGGTTTTTGGCTCGTGTGTGTGTGTGTGAATATTTTGAATCTGAGTTTAATTGTATGAAGAATGAAATAAATGTTATGTTCAGTGTTTTGCTTATCACTTGGTGACATAAGCTGTACTTTTAAAAAAATGGACCCCCCAAAAAATTAAAATATAAATTAATTACTATTTTAATGTTGGGAAAATGTTTGATGCACAAAAATAAATTTTATTTACTTTCCGTTTTATTCATTTTATGTATTGGAAATTTGTAATTCCTGATTTACCACTTGTGAAATAAAACCCAGTCCTCACTGTTAAAATTTTAATTTCGGAAAATCAAGTATTGCAATCATGCAATCAAGTCACTCACTGGCTAATATAGTGTGAGAGCGAAAACCCCTCTTTTTCGCCTCCTTTGTACCTGTGACGTTTCTGCCAACCAACGTCTTCGTGAATGTATATTTTCTTCAAATTTTTACACTATTTGTCGATTTGAAGGTAAAAAACCGCAAAACAAAATAGTATCGAGAAACTGCTTTGCTGTGTTTGACTTAAAAACATTTCGGGCGGGGTGCTAGAGGGCGTCTCGCGCATGCAATAACTATTTGTAGATGTTAAAGCGACACAGCTACTATCTATCTATACAACGCCCTCTGCCTTTCAACACGATGCACTTACACACACACACACACACACACACACACACACACACACACACTACTGTGATTTATTTTCTCCCTTTCCTTTATGCATTATCTTTATGCGGTCTCGCAATACACCACTTTCATGCCACTACTAAATGAAATAATACTTTTAAGAAAGTTGAACAGTTTTAAAATCAGGAACAAAAACCCATTAATACCAAAATAATTTCAGATCTAATTCGGCTATTTGAAGGGTAAAAGATATTTCACTTCTTTCTTTCTCTTTCGCTCCCTCCCGTTCTACTTTTTGTTTTCCATATGCTTCCTTTCTTCTAGTTTTGCTTCGTCACGGCATTAGCTCTCAAACTTCCGACATGTCGTTGAGATATTTAGAGATAACGTTTGTTGTCACACTTTTGCAGATGTGTGAGGAAAACTGGATGCTAGTATGGATGGCTTTGTTATGATTAACTCTGAATTTCAGTTTATTCCCTTCCACTTTTACTCTGATTTTCTTCCCCTGCCCATCTTCCCAGTAATGAATGAAAATAAAGAAACATGGGAAAGGTCGCGCGTAAGAGCACGGAAGGAAAGGAACAGAGCTGAAAAAGAAAAAAAAAAAGTGCTAAATTGATTATCGCGTCCTCACTCGAGTGACAGTAATCGCTACTTTTTATTGTTTTGTTTTGGTCGTCTTTAGAATAAATTCTTTCATCCCTTCTCTCCATTAAATTGCTTTAATCAGAAACTCACTTGATTGTTATTAATTATCCTGGAGTTCGATATTTATTTACAATATGTTATAGTGTTTGTGTTTGCTATTTGTGTAGGAACGCGAGTGTATAGCCCCCCCCCCCCCCCAGAGTGGATCAAATACCATCGCTATCATGGCCGCTCAGCCACAGTGTGGTCTTTGGGTATCTTGCTATACGACATGGTGTGTGGGGACATACCTTTTGAGCTGGACCAGCAAATTGTCCGTGCCGAACTCACCTTTAAAGGTCACATCTCTTCAGGTACGTTTTTATTATATACAGGCTTTGTGTGTTTTTTACTTTTTTTTTTTTTTAACCACCCTTACTGTTAATCCTTCCACCGTTCCGCATTTTTTTGTTGTGAAAAACAACAACTAAGGTCATTGTGGCCCGTCCGATTAAAATTTTTTGTTTTAAAAATACGCTGCTAAATAACTTAGGAAATTATGCGTGTGTAAGAAGTGGCACGAATGATTTTTGTTTCTCTTTGTGGATCTTACAAAGCCATTACCGTCTTTCTCTTATCTGTTTCGTTGCAGAAGTGAAAGATCTTATCCGCAAATGCCTGTCAATTCGACCCTCAGACAGACCAAGCTTAGAGGAGATCATTGACCATCCCTGGATGCAAGTGGGCGTGTCTAGCACAGATAACAAGCACCAGGTCTCGGATCTTGCCTGCGACAACAACGCTAGCCTCGATGCCGCATCTCTGTCAAGTCAAGAGAGTAAATGATAACTGACGCTTTTGTTGCTGACGGGGCTGTGCCAGTTTAGCAGTACTTCCAGTGGAACTTTCACTGCTGTGGGCGCGGGGAAGTAGCAAAAAGCCTTGATTTCGCCGGACATTGGTTGACAGAATAAATGACCGGTGGGCTGCAGAGAGAACACCCCCATCCCGTGCGCCATGTCGTGCGCTAAAGCCGTGAGAGACCGCTTGCAAAACCTACAGTTCAACGACAGCTTGGTTTTTTTTCTCCCTAATGAAATAAAAAACCCGGTGAGATGGAGAAGAAACACGGTCCATTAGCGCTGCACTGATTTTGGTGTGGCGGGTGGGGGGGGGGAAGCTAACCTGAACTTTCCACGCTCCAGCGACTGTCCTCCATTGTCACCCAACTAAAATTCATGACGTCCTTTCATTCTTTTCTTCTATAGTTTTAAATTTAGGGAAAAATAAAGAATACAATTGTATTCTTGTTTATCTTTTCTATTTCAATCTTGCATAATCAGTGGCTGGTACTTTATAGGTCATATGACCGATATTGATTTGACAAATTTTATACTTCGTTGACATATTTTTTTAAGAATAAGGTGGAAGCGATCACTTAAAATAAATTATATTGAAAGCGTATAGTATATGAGTTTGTGCGTTTAAACTCATATCAGATCAGATCCGTCTATCCCGACGTTTTCCCATTTTGCATGAAACTTAACATCCATCTGCAGTATTATAACAGAGACAATAAAATGACACCAGTTTATTTTATTATAGCCAGTAAAATGACACCAGTTTATTATATTATAGCCAATAAAATGTCAATACATCAATACATATAACAAAGCCAGTAACATGAAGCCAATATATATATCATTATATGTAAAATAACAAAAGTGGACAATTTCATTCAAGTATCAAAATGTCTAAATTAGAGATATGTTCTTACACTGTTTTCAACAAGAGTTGATTTACTAAACAATAATTGTGTGTGTGTGTGTGTGTGTGTGTGTGTGTGTGTGTGTGTGTGTGTGTGTGTGTGTGTGTGTGTGTGTGTGTGTGTGTGTGATTAATCCCATGCTCAATTCTAACAGTATACACAGGCAGTATATTTCTTGTTTATATCTCTTTAAAAATAAAATATCCAGATTCGATAACCTTTTTTAAACTCAATGAGGAAATAAACAAACAAAAACTAGTATTTACCAAATGTGACAATGTTATTTTATAACCATTATAATGATTATGACTGAATTATAAGAAATACTATGGTATATGTACAGATCAAACAGCAATGGCATGACAAATCCTCCTGTTGTTGTTAGTCTTGATGGTTTTCAAAACCTTTTGAATATATTATATTTGCAATAAAGAAATGAAAAAGGCCAGAGATGTACAATTTTCATCAAATATTTTGGTTGGGCCAAGAACTATAAAGTTTATTACTATTATTAGCTATGATAGGAAAACTAACAGTCATCAGGTTCTGGTCTTTAGCTAAACATGCATATAAAATTATAAAAAGTTTCTAGACATACAGCATAGAACCCATCAGTTTAAAGAGCCAAAACAGTTACTTAAAGGAAACAAGTTTAAGTGAGGCACACAATTATGAAATCATTTGGTTTTGAATAGCAATCAGACTCAATCCACTTGTCATTAACCTAAACTGCTAAAAATTATCTTCCCCTCTACCACTAAAACATTATCAAACCTGCAGAGATCTTGAAAGTTCCAGCAGAGAACTAAACAGAAACAAGTCATGGGTTGCTTCTTCAGTTCTTGATATCAGCTTGATACCAAATAAGGATGCAAAATATATTCATCATATCTACATAATATCTAAGATAGAACAATTCTGATAAAATGGCCATAGGTTTCAAAAACTTTCATTTGATTAAAAATCATTAGTCCTAGTACTAGCACAAGTGACAATCTTTTTTCTTTTTTTTAATGAAGATAATAGTACTAGGACTGTGTGTTTATTCAAACACATGACTATCAGTCAAATATTATTTATAGCTTCTTTTCTATGCCAGAGAAATCTATCCTCGCCTGTTGTCAGGATCTTCCAGTCTGTTGCTACCGCGAGACCCTCATTGATCAGCTGCGGGCGTGTTCAATGTACTCAGAGGCAGAAAACGTACACTTGTCTCAAATGTCATGTTTTCTCTGGAGATTCCCAAGTGCACAATATCTCGTCATTTAGTTACTGTCTTTGAACACGGAAAAGGAAGAACACAATAATCAAGTTAAAAGCAAGACAGCAAACATTAGTTTATTTCAGGGAAGCATGTCTGTAGTTATGATACGACAAGCATTCTAGTTCTAGTTCTTTGTAACACATACAGTAAGGCAACGTTCTGTACTTAAGAACAACGAAACGACAACAACAACAGCTAATTAAGACCTAGACCCATTATTCAATTATATTAACCATTCATCGCCAATTCAAGAAAAATATTAAATGATTTCTCTAGGGCGACTTTGATATTTTAAAATAAAAATGGCAAATAACAGCCCGAGGGAAAATTAAACAAAACCAAATCAAAGCAAATAAACAAAACTGGAGCTTACACCTAAAAGTTCTTTTTTTAAAAACAATCAATTTACAAGATGAATAAAATAAATAGTATAAACATTTTAATAGCTTTTAAGTTTCCGTATTCAAGCTTTTTTCTTTCTTTAAATGTTGATAGAGTAACTCCTGTAATCAAGACAAATCTTTCAAATACATTAGACAAATCTTTTAAACACAGTAGACAAAGCTTGTAAACACAGTAGACAAATCTTTTAAACACAGTAGACAAATCTTTTAAAAACATTAGACAAATCTTTTAAATACAGTAGACAAATCTTTTAAATACTAATATATTGCACTATTAAACTGTTTCTAAAAACGCGTCATACTTTTGATCCACTGATCCACGTGACTGGGAAATACTAATATATTGCACTATTAAGCTGTTTCTAAAAACACTTGAGAACATACTTTTGACCCAGCAACACCACTAATCCACGTGACTAGGAAATACTTATATATTACAGGATTAAACTGTTTCTAAAAGCACTGATAACGTCATACTTTTGATCCACTGATCCACGTGACTAGGAAATACTTATATATTACAGGATTAAACGGTTTCTAAAAAGTTATGAAAACATCATACTTTTGACAGTGCAAAACTTGTCACTAATCCATCTTTTGTTTTGCCCTAAATATACGTGTAACATTCATCACCACTGCATATAGTTTAAATATATATTTAATATAAATAAGAAGATATTTTATTATAAGAAAAACCTTTCCAATGCAACAAATTTTAGCGGACAATGCAATAGTGCACAAAATACTTTTACCCCCTCCCTTATTTACCCCCACCCACCTTCACCGCCGAACATCACGAGGAGTGCGGGGGGGGGGTTGATGGGTGTTGTTTTGTTTAAATTTTTGTTTTTTTCTAAATTTACTTTGTTAAACTAAAAAATGATGAGTCAGTCCTATAAATTATAGACTGTAACATAACTAGAAAACGCAGCATAAAAATAACCGACAAGTAGGGACGATTTATTTGCGGAGGGAGCGCAGGACTTCAGATAATACAAGTAACAGTTGTCTGCCCGCATGGCCTATATATACGGTTAATTAAGATCCGGAGTCGGGGATGCTGATTTATGTCCCTCTTCTCTCAGCCCTGTCCGAGATGGGCGCGTTGGCCGGCCGGTACTCAAAGACCCCTTCTCCGATTAGTCATGTTCCTTCGATTGTTGGAACGACTGACCGTGGTTTCAAAGACGCTCTTCTTACGATGAGCTACGTCTCCTCCGATTGTTTCTACCGACCGATAGGCATTTCAAAGGCTCTCTTTTACGATAAGCCACGTTCGCTCCAAGCGGGTGACAGGCATTTCCTGTCCAGCGGCAAGTTACATTTTAGAAACTTTAAATTTACTTTTTAACAAATTTAAAATGCCTTGTTTGCATTTTCCGCGCTACACATACTCGACTGAAGAAGGGGTTAACACTTTACACTTTTCAAGCTAAGCTGGTCTTCGTGTAGTTTTATTATTTTAAATGACAAGATGTAGATGTTATCAAGTGTTTGTATGGTGTGTCTGTGTAAGTGAGTGAGAGTTTAAAAAAAATAATACTGTGCAAAACCACTTTAACACACACACCCATTTCTCAAAATTTATAACATATTTTTATTTTTTTTAAAAATAAAACGGTAAAGACTTTACTACAAGTCATTTTGCATATGACTGAATGTGGTAAAAAAACAATATATAAATGTATTTGTATGAAGTGTGTAGCAGAAATATCTAATGCCTACTTGAGCAGCACCAACATTGTATGTGGTGTTGGCATATATACAGTACAAATAATACAAATGGTGTATACAGCCCTTATGATATGTAACTTTGTTCAGAGAAGAATGAATAAATACTGGTAAATAACAAAATGGATGACATCATCATACTAAGCTACTTACACGTGGTCCGAGAAAACTACGATAATCAATTTATCCAAATACACTACTTCACACATTTCTCTTCCAACAATGATGAATGGGAGAAAAAGCATTAAGCAGTTTGCTCTAGACTTTATGGTGTCTTATAAAATGAAATAAAGCTGTCCAAATAGCAAGAATCGGAAACCAAACAATGAAATCATGGCTGTTTGTTTCTGAATGGTAATAAAAAAAAATTAGTGAAATGTATGTGTCTATCGAGCAATCTGTTCAACAGAGTCAAATTAAAATGAAGCCAACTGGCATTGAGCACAAAATAAAACTGAGAACCAAATGCCGATTGGATGTTTTTGTGTTCATAGTTATATAAAATAAAATCCAACGGCAGATAAACCCGTTTCCCACCACGAGGGGAACTAGTGAAGAAGATATGCTATTTAGCAAATTCAGGTCTAGTTGTAGAAGTATTCAATCAATATGAATTTTCTTCATCAAGATTGGAATTGGAAATACCATACATAGTTAGTTATAAGTATTTAATTGGTATCAATCAACAAGTATATATGTGACGCCTCCTGGTGTGTACTTTAATTCTCAGAAACAATCCACGAAAACATTTATGAATCACTATTATCTTGATTAATTATTATTAATACATGTATTCTTTACAATAATTTGTCACATATATATATAAATAATGAATGATAATGAGTGAAGGCAAATACTGATCAAAACAAAACGTCAGTAGTCCATCAGTTTGCCCTCCTTTGATTCTCTTCTATCATCACAGAACAGTCTTCCGCAACAAAGTTTTTACTGCCCAGTCTTTTACGAAGTGACCCGCTATACCATTAAGCAGACCATCTTTCTCACACATGATGATGAGAGACCTAGCCTTAGAAAGAAATCAAGTGTTTTGGGATGAATAGGCAAAGTTCTCACTTCATGACAATAATTCCTTAATAACTAGATGCAAACAAGGCATTTTAAATTTGTTAAAAAGTAAATTTAAAGTTTCTAAAATGTAACTTGCCGCTGGACAGGAAATGCCTGTCACCCGCTTGGAGCGAACGTGGCTTTTCCAGTTAGATAATACTTAAACCATAATAAAATAGTACTATGCCAGCACAACCAAATGCTGCAGATGTGAAGACATGAATGCCAGTTGTATCAAAGGCTTTGGACAGATTATGAAGTGTAAGAAATGAAATCTTGTTATCATCCAAAGTAAAAAACCGTCATATAAAAAACTGGATTGATTGTTTGCAAGGTGTAATGATTAAAAAAAAAACGTTTTAATTGAATTTTTGTTGTTATTAGTTAATATACTAATTATTTTTTTAACATCTAACTCTTTAATCAGTCAGTGATATTATTATGTAACTAATTGGTTATCCGGAGTCTTCAGTAACATGTCTGAATATAAAAGAATGTTTGTAAAAGATCAAAAAGACTGTTGTTAGGTGCACATTTCTGTTCTATAGAGTCTTCACTAACAAGACTTTGTAAGAAAAAAAAAGACTTGTCAGATAAGATATCTTTTTTTAACACTGGCAAGAGTTGAACCTCCTAGCAAATAGAACAATTTGCATTGCGCTAATTCCAAAGATGAAAATTTCTGGCCTCAGAAATATCTCAGGACAGATACAGAGATCAGGAACTGTATTCCATATAGTTTGTTAGGGGAAGGGGGGTTGTAACAGTATACTCTGACATCTTTAGACCATAGATGAATCTATAGTTACATATTATTGCAGTTAGATCTCTATTTTACAATGGCCTAGTCAATTCTAACTATATTTATTTTACTGAAAGAATAATAATTGACAATAAAATAATTTATATCTATTATTTTATTAATAGATAAAGAGTTCAGAAAACAGTAGAACTATGCCTATTCTTGTCACGAAAATCAAGAAATATTAATAAATTTTTTTTCTCTCACTCTAACTTCTAACTCTAAACTATGAAAGAAACCGCTAAGTTAATTAAAAGAGGGACGGGTGAAAATGACCATTTTGTCAACTAAGTGTCGGAAACACTAGCTTACGTTCGTGCGGGAGAATAGGAAAAGTTTAATTAACTTGAGAGGGGGAACGCTAGGTGACCCTCTGGCCAAAACCCACGCCCATAAATTTGTCAGCATAGGGCCAGTCTACGGCACCTTAAAACAGACCAGGGAGGAGAAGAAGAAAAAGAAGGGAAAAAAGAGGACACACAGAGGGGTAAGCCTTCACAATCACACCACACACACACACACACACACACACACACACACACACCACAAACACCGGCCTCTTTCCAAGCCATGTACACAATTACATACACACCCACTCCCCCCCCCCCTTTTCCAGTATTCAGCCAATCGCACAAAAAGGACCTGGCAAAAGAACTAAACATACACATAACCAAAGACCACACCCTAGAAATAAACACAACAGGAAAAATAGTAATCACAACACCAAACAAACAAATTGCTCTAAGACTTGCAAACATACAACAAATAAAAAACACTAACGTACACACCACACTACACCAACCATCCAACCAACACATACTAATAGCACTCATCCCACACGCCAAACCACCAGGCCCACTAGACCAACAACACATAGAGGAAACCACTCTAAAGGGGATAACAAGGGCGCTGGAAACACACAATCCAGCACTCACAATCACAAACATTTACAGAATCAGAAATACAACCCTATTTGCCATACACATCACATCAACCACTACACCAAACACACTCGTATACAAACAACAATACGAGTTTCAGAGCACTACACTAATACTATGCAGTAACTGTCTGCAACTCGGCCACAAACGCCAAGAGTGTACGGAAGAAACAAGCTGTCCCTACTGCCCCAACCCGCATCATCACACAGACTGCAACAAGAAGACTGCTAGCGAACCGTCATAGCATAGCATCAACGACAAGGGCGACACGGAATTATACATCGTTCATCCAATGTTTGTACAAAGGAACCTGCTTCCAACGTGATGCGAAGGTGGCAATAAAATAGAACGTATTATAAGGCAGAGAAGAAGAAAACCCGGTCTGAAATGATAGTGTGGTTCTATGAGTGATCTGTGTTTACTTTCGCAAATCATCCAAGCACGTGTGATTGATACAATGCGCTTATTTTTAAACCCTCAACTATCGTGTCTTTTACAATATTTTTATATTCATAAAAGATACAATATAATTCACATGTATGTTATTTTTAACATTACATGAACGTATGAATTTCCAACATTTACTTCATCAAAAATGGAATTCATACAAGGAGAACAAAATATAATTCAAATCAATTATGAGCGCTTTATGAATTAACAATGAAATTACACGCAAGAGAATCATTTGAATTACAGTCAAGTCCGGATATGTCGAGGGCCTAGGGGTTTGCCAAAAAGTGTCGAGATAACTAAAGATCGAGATTACAGAAAACCAATATGGCGGCAATATATTACAGTACTATAACATGCGCTTGACATTTCTTTATGTACATGATGTGCGTTAATGAATGAGAATGTACATGCACGAGTTTGGTGATATTTTACACAACAGCGTTGCCGCAATTTGTTTGATGACGCGATCGGCATGCTATAAAAATGTACATACATGTACGTGTTTGCTAACAACAAAAGGTTTATGTAACGCGGTTAATATGGTTTCTTTACAAAGTCTAAACTGCTTTGTTGCTTTTTGCCTTTAACATTCTACTTGAAAACAAATGCTTCAATATTACATATAACGTGCTTGACATTTCTTTATGTACATGATGTGCGTTAATGAATGAGAATATACATGCACATGATTTTGATTATTTAACAGAACAGCGTTGCCGCGATTTGTTTGATGACGCGATCGGCTTGTTTTAAAATGTACATGTACATTGTTTGCTAACAAGAAAAGGCTTATGTGCACCAACTAACAGCAGAGATTTACCAGAACATGTATACAATAAAAACGTACAAACCTTTCATTATATTCTCCAACATTGCAAACACAAAGATCGTTCACAAAATTAAAAAAATCTGTGTGGTGTACGTGTAGTTCGTTTTTTTTTACAAAAAGCTAACCTAGTATCAAAATTAAAGTTGCGAGTCATTTTGTGTGCGTGTGTGTGCATCTAAGGTGGAGGGCAAGAGGAAGGGAAGGGGGGTGTCGAAGCCGCCTCTAAAAAGTACATGTACATAAATCGTACAAGCGGTTACTTCAAAGGTAACTTTAAGAGGTGTAAGCCAGTTGAAGAGCAACAGTGTGCCTAGTTTGCCCTTTATTGTTAGCGAGATGGCGAAGTGGCATCGGTAACTAACATTTTCAAAAGCCGACGAATAACTGATTTTAAGTGGTGATTCGGGCCCTCTTTTGTGCTAGAGATACATGTACAGTACATTACAAAGAAAGAAAAAAACAAACAAACAGACATTGTATTAGTGTTCGGCAACATAAAAGAATCGCCATTACTGATAAGAAAATGTTAACAGAGGGAAGTTGGTCCACCGTCCATTCTCGATACATGTATGTACCTGTACATGTATTCTCCAACATTGCAAACACAAAGATTGCTCACAAAATCAAAAAAATCTGCAGGGTGTCAAAGTTCGTTTTTACAAAAAGCTAACCAGTATCAAAATTAAATTCGCGAGTCATTTTGTATGTGTGTGTGTGTGTGTGTCTGTCTGTGTGTGTGTGTGTGTGTGTGTGTGTGTGTGTGCACACACATCAAAAGCTGCAATAGACCTTTCATCTTCATGATGTTCTGGTCTTGATTTGCTTCTTGCCTCCCGGTGCCTCTAAGGTGGAGGGCAGGAGGAAGGGGGTAAAACAGATGCACCTATTAGGCGCACACCCTCAACAGCTCTCCGTCAGTGGGGGGGAGGGGGCCGAAGCCGCCTCTGAAAATATCCTACAAGGGGACAAGGGGTTACTTCAAAAGGGAGATAACCAACTTAAGTGGCGATTTTGGCACTCTTTTGTGCCCGAGATACTAGGGTTCCGCAACATAAAAGAATCGAAGTAACCGATGAGAAAATGCTAAGACAAAGAGGGAATTTGGCGGTTCCATGCCGAAATAAGTGGACTCGACTGTACATAGAAATTCTTTGCAATGTGCACAGTCATTCTGCCGCACAAGAGAATTAAGGTTTATACAAATTAAAGTTAAAAGTTACAATTAATTTATATACAATGAAATCTTTAGGCTTTAGTCATTCTATCAATCACGTATGCTTGGAGGAAAATTGCAATAATTCGCATAAAATACATACATAAATTCATACAAAAATACAAATAGTAAAATGCAATATCATTGTAAGAAGTAGTCGTGTTACCTTCTTAAAGTAGACTTTACTGCACAAGACACGGGTTCCTATTCCTTTCCGACTCAGCAAGATATTCGGCGACTAACAAGATGCTCGTGTGTATGTCGGCCGGTCTGGGGTGGCGAGTAAAGAATATCACCCCGTCAAGAGTATTTATTGTAGTGCATGAATGCATCACGTGACTAGATCACTACAAATCTGTTATTAAGTGAAGGGTTACTTTCCTTTACTGTACAAATCTGTTATTAAGTGAAGGGTTACTTTCCTTTACTGTACAAATCTGTTATTAAGTAAAGGGTTTGCAAAAATTAAAAACAAATATACAGTCTCAATGTTTAAAAATCAAGAATGCCTTTACTGTACAAATCTGTTATTAAGTGAAGGATTACTTGCCTTTACTGTTTACATTTATTATTAATTGAGGGATATTATATAAAGGTAGTGGTGGCATATTAACTGTTATTAAAAAATTGCATTTCTTCAAATATTTATTCAAAAATATTTATTATGCATTATTTGTACTAACTGATATTAATTTTTTAAGACTGCTTAATTGGTCGTATGGAGTGTGTACTCAGTTAAATTGCTCTAATGCCAAGATTTTATAAATTAAATCTGGTTCTATTAGTAAAAACAGAAATATAATTATGTAGATGCTCATATTTATAATTATATATGTAACGCAGAAAATGCAATAACAATACATTAAGTTAATTCATATGTATTTCCCTAAATTTTCTAAATTTTAATAATTTTCTTATGACAAAAATTAACTGAATTTTTGCCATGAAAGCCAGGAACAAAGAAACGAAATAGGGTGAAATAGGTGCGAGAGGGGGACACAAACGTGAGCGGTCAATTTACGTGTCACCCTCATCTCCAGGCAGACAATGGCGAGCGGCGCATCACGGATGACAGGTTGTCATCCATCGGTAAGAACCAAAACAGGAATGCCTTCTATAGGGCACGACCCCCGGGTCGTGACTAGTGCAGAAGGGGAGAGTGTAGCGCGGAAAAACAACAACAAAACGATTGTTTTAAGGTTCGACAATGTAAACTTGTCACGGGACGGGGAAATGCCTGTCAATAACTTGTCACAGGATAGGAAATATCTGTCAACTACCAAGCGACGTAACTAGAGGGGAGGGGGTAACTTATGCCAGGTGTTCCGTTCCCATCCACCTAGCCAGATCGGTTAAATAACCAGCAAAAGGAAGAAAGAATGACTTATTCAAATGTACAGAACATTTCTAAGTTTTCTAATTGATTTTTTTTATGATTGGTAATTAGAAGAGATTTTATATCATATTACGTTATTATGGATTTTAGGACCATGTCGCAGTGAAGGTTAATCTGAATTTAATTATAGTTATGTCCTTTTATGCTGTGTATATGAATGAAGGGCTAACGATTTTATTGCAGAGATGTAAGTTGAGAATGTTTGTAGGAGAGGATGTGAGTATAGAAATTCCGTAGACAGAGATTCTAGTGCCGTCTTTGGATTATTCTTCCAGAAGCACACTTCTTTCCTTCCTGTTGTTGGGACCTTTGTTGGTTCTCCGGTTTCCGGTCTTCCTAGCCCTCCACATGAATTTCGGCAGTACGGGTACACCGACACATTGTCTCGTGAGAAGCCCGTGCAGAAACCCGTGCAGTGGAGCGTAAAGTCGGGAACTGAGAATTTATTGTGTGTTTTTTACTTTTTTTTTTTTAACCACCCTTACTGTTAATCCTTCCACCGTTCCGCATTTTTTTTGTGAAAAACAACAACTAAGGTCATTGTGGCCCGTCCGATTAAAATTTTTTGTTTTAAAAATACGCTACTAAATAACTTAGGAAATTATGCGTGTGTAAGAAGTGGCACGAATGATTTTTGTTTCTCTTTGTGGATCTTACAAAGCCATTACCGTCTTTCTCTTATCTGTTTCGTTGCAGAAGTGAAAGATCTTATCCGCAAATGCCTGTCAATTCGACCCTCAGACAGACCAAGCTTAGAGGAGATCATTGACCATCCCTGGATGCAAGTGGGCGTGTCTAGCACAGATAACAAGCACCAGGTCTCGGATCTTGCCTGCGACAACAACGCTAGCCTCGATGCCGCATCTCTGTCAAGTCAAGAGAGTAAATGATAACTGACGCTTTTGTTGCTGACGGGGCTGTGCCAGTTTAGCAGTACTTCCAGTGGAACTTTCACTGCTGTGGGCGCGGGGAAGTAGCAAAAAGCCTTGATTTCGCCGGACATTGGTTGACAGAATAAATGACCGGTGGGCTGCAGAGAGAACACCCCCATCCCGTGCGCCATGTCGTGCGCTAAAGCCGTGAGAGACCGCTTGCAAAACCTACAGTTCAACGACAGCTTGGTTTTTTTTCTCCCTAATGAAATAAAAAACCCGGTGAGATGGAGAAGAAACACGGTCCATTAGCGCTGCACTGATTTTGGTGTGACGGGTGGGGGGGGGGGGAAGCTAACCTGAACTTTCCACGCTCCAGCGACTGTCCTCCATTGTCACCCAACTAAAATTCATGACGTCCTTTCATTCTTTTCTTCTATAGTTTTAAATTTAGGGAAAAATAAAGAATACAATTGTATTCTTGTTTATCTTTTCTATTTCAATCTTGCATAATCAGTGGCTGGTACTTTATAGGTCATATGACCTATTGATATTGATTTGACAAATTTTATACTTCGTTGACATATTTTTTTAAGAATAAGGTGGAAGCGATCACTTAAAATAAATTATATTGAAAGCGTATAGTATATGAGTTTGTGCGTTTAAACTCATATCAGATCAGATCCGTCTATCCCGACGTTTTCCCATTTTGCATGAAACTTAACATCCATCTGCAGTATTATAACAGAGACAATAAAATGACACCAGTTTATTTTATTATAGCCAGTAAAATGACACCAGTTTATTATATTATAGCCAATAAAATGTCAATACATCAATACATATAACAAAGCCAGTAACATGAAGCCAATATATATATCATTATATGTAAAATAACAAAAGTGGACAATTTCATTCAAGTATCAAAATGTCTAAATTAGAGATATGTTCTTACACTGTTTTCAACAAGAGTTGATTTACTAAACAATAATTGTGTGTGTGTGTGTGTGTGTGTGTGTGTGTGTGTGTGTGTGTGTGTGTGTGTGTGTGTGTGTGTGTGTGTGATTAATCCCATGCTCAATTCTAACAGTATACACAGGCAGTATATTTCTTGTTTATATCTCTTTAAAAATAAAATATCCAGATTCGATAACCTTTTTTAAACTCAATGAGGAAATAAACAAACAAAAACTAGTATTTACCAAATGTGACAATGTTATTTTATAACCATTATAATGATTATGACTGAATTATAAGAAATACTATGGTATATGTACAGATCAAACAGCAATGGCATGACAAATCCTCCTGTTGTTGTTAGTCTTGATGGTTTTCAAAACCTTTTGAATATATTATATTTGCAATAAAGAAATGAAAAAGGCCAGAGATGTACAATTTTCATCAAATATTTTGGTTGGGCCAAGAACTATAAAGTTTATTACTATTATTAGCTATGATAGGAAAACTAACAGTCATCAGGTTCTGGTCTTTAGCTAAACATGCATATAAAATTATAAAAAGTTTCTAGACATACAGCATAGAACCCATCAGTTTAAAGAGCCAAAACAGTTACTTAAAGGAAACAAGTTTAAGTGAGGCACACAATTATGAAATCATTTGGTTTTGAATAGCAATCAGACTCAATCCACTTGTCATTAACCTAAACTGCTAAAAATTATCTTCCCCTCTACCACTAAAACATTATCAAACCTGCAGAGATCTTGAAAGTTCCAGCAGAGAACTAAACAGAAACAAGTCATGGGTTGCTTCTTCAGTTCTTGATATCAGCTTGATACCAAATAAGGATGCAAAATATATTCATCATATCTACATAATATCTAAGATAGAACAATTCTGATAAAATGGCCATAGGTTTCAAAAACTTTCATTTGATTAAAAATCATTAGTCCTAGTACTAGCACAAGTGACAATCTTTTTTCTTTTTTTTAATGAAGATAATAGTACTAGGACTGTGTGTTTATTCAAACACATGACTATCAGTCAAATATTATTTATAGCTTCTTTTCTATGCCAGAGAAATCTATCCTCGCCTGTTGTCAGGATCTTCCAGTCTGTTGCTACCGCGAGACCCTCATTGATCAGCTGCGGGCGTGTTCAATGTACTCAGAGGCAGAAAACGTACACTTGTCTCAAATGTCATGTTTTCTCTGGAGATTCCCAAGTGCACAATATCTCGTCATTTAGTTACTGTCTTTGAACACGGAAAAGGAAGAACACAATAATCAAGTTAAAAGCAAGACAGCAAACATTAGTTTATTTCAGGGAAGCATGTCTGTAGTTATGATACGACAAGCATTCTAGTTCTAGTTCTTTGTAACACATACAGTAAGGCAACGTTCTGTACTTAAGAACAACGAAACGACAACAACAACAGCTAATTAAGACCTAGACCCATTATTCAATTATATTAACCATTCATCGCCAATTCAAGAAAAATATTAAATGATTTCTCTAGGGCGACTTTGATATTTTAAAATAAAAATGGCAAATAACAGCCCGAGGGAAAATTAAACAAAACCAAATCAAAGCAAATAAACAAAACTGGAGCTTACACCTAAAAGTTCTTTTTTTAAAAACAATCAATTTACAAGATGAATAAAATAAATAGTATAAACATTTTAATAGCTTTTAAGTTTCCGTATTCAAGCTTTTTTCTTTCTTTAAATGTTGATAGAGTAACTCCTGTAATCAAGACAAATCTTTCAAATACATTAGACAAATCTTTTAAACACAGTAGACAAAGCTTGTAAACACAGTAGACAAATCTTTTAAACACAGTAGACAAATCTTTTAAAAACATTAGACAAATCTTTTAAATACAGTAGACAAATCTTTTAAATACTAATATATTGCACTATTAAACTGTTTCTAAAAACGCGTCATACTTTTGATCCACTGATCCACGTGACTGGGAAATACTAATATATTGCACTATTAAGCTGTTTCTAAAAACACTTGAGAACATACTTTTGACCCAGCAACACCACTAATCCACGTGACTAGGAAATACTTATATATTACAGGATTAAACTGTTTCTAAAAGCACTGATAACGTCATACTTTTGATCCACTGATCCACGTGACTAGGAAATACTTATATATTACAGGATTAAACGGTTTCTAAAAAGTTATGAAAACATCATACTTTTGACAGTGCAAAACTTGTCACTAATCCATCTTTTGTTTTGCCCTAAATATACGTGTAACATTCATCACCACTGCATATAGTTTAAATATATATTTAATATAAATAAGAAGATATTTTATTATAAGAAAAACCTTTCCAATGCAACAAATTTTAGCGGACAATGCAATAGTGCACAAAATACTTTTACCCCCTCCCTTATTTACCCCCACCCACCTTCACCGCCGAACATCACGAGGAGTGCGGGGGGGGGGGTTGATGGGTGTTGTTTTGTTTAAATTTTTGTTTTTTTCTAAATTTACTTTGTTAAACTAAAAAATGATGAGTCAGTCCTATAAATTATAGACTGTAACATAACTAGAAAACGCAGCATAAAAATAACCGACAAGTAGGGACGATTTATTTGCGGAGGGAGCGCAGGACTTCAGATAATACAAGTAACAGTTGTCTGCCCGCATGGCCTATATATACGGTTAATTAAGATCCGGAGTCGGGGATGCTGATTTATGTCCCTCTTCTCTCAGCCCTGTCCGAGATGGGCGCGTTGGCCGGCCGGTACTCAAAGACCCCTTCTCCGATTAGTCATGTTCCTTCGATTGTTGGAACGACTGACCGTGGTTTCAAAGACGCTCTTCTTACGATGAGCTACGTCTCCTCCGATTGTTTCTACCGACCGATAGGCATTTCAAAGGCTCTCTTTTACGATAAGCCACGTTCGCTCCAAGCGGGTGACAGGCATTTCCTGTCCAGCGGCAAGTTACATTTTAGAAACTTTAAATTTACTTTTTAACAAATTTAAAATGCCTTGTTTGCATTTTCCGCGCTACACATACTCGACTGAAGAAGGGGTTAACACTTTACACTTTTCAAGCTAAGCTGGTCTTCGTGTAGTTTTATTATTTTAAATGACAAGATGTAGATGTTATCAAGTGTTTGTATGGTGTGTCTGTGTAAGTGAGTGAGAGTTTAAAAAAAATAATACTGTGCAAAACCACTTTAACACACACACCCATTTCTCAAAATTTATAACATATTTTTATTTTTTTTAAAAATAAAACGGTAAAGACTTTACTACAAGTCATTTTGCATATGACTGAATGTGGTAAAAAAACAATATATAAATGTATTTGTATGAAGTGTGTAGCAGAAATATCTAATGCCTACTTGAGCAGCACCAACATTGTATGTGGTGTTGGCATATATACAGTACAAATAATACAAATGGTGTATACAGCCCTTATGATATGTAACTTTGTTCAGAGAAGAATGAATAAATACTGGTAAATAACAAAATGGATGACATCATCATACTAAGCTACTTACACGTGGTCCGAGAAAACTACGATAATCAATTTATCCAAATACACTACTTCACACATTTCTCTTCCAACAATGATGAATGGGAGAAAAAGCATTAAGCAGTTTGCTCTAGACTTTATGGTGTCTTATAAAATGAAATAAAGCTGTCCAAATAGCAAGAATCGGAAACCAAACAATGAAATCATGGCTGTTTGTTTCTGAATGGTAATAAAAAAAAATTAGTGAAATGTATGTGTCTATCGAGCAATCTGTTCAACAGAGTCAAATTAAAATGAAGCCAACTGGCATTGAGCACAAAATAAAACTGAGAACCAAATGCCGATTGGATGTTTTTGTGTTCATAGTTATATAAAATAAAATCCAACGGCAGATAAACCCGTTTCCCACCACGAGGGGAACTAGTGAAGAAGATATGCTATTTAGCAAATTCAGGTCTAGTTGTAGAAGTATTCAATCAATATGAATTTTCTTCATCAAGATTGGAATTGGAAATACCATACATAGTTAGTTATAAGTATTTAATTGGTATCAATCAACAAGTATATATGTGACGCCTCCTGGTGTGTACTTTAATTCTCAGAAACAATCCACGAAAACATTTATGAATCACTATTATCTTGATTAATTATTATTAATACATGTATTCTTTACAATAATTTGTCACATATATATATAAATAATGAATGATAATGAGTGAAGGCAAATACTGATCAAAACAAAACGTCAGTAGTCCATCAGTTTGCCCTCCTTTGATTCTCTTCTATCATCACAGAACAGTCTTCCGCAACAAAGTTTTTACTGCCCAGGCTTTTACGAAGTGACCCGCTATACCATTAAGCAGACCATCTTTCTCACACATGATGATGAGAGACCTAGCCTTAGAAAGAAATCAAGTGTTTTGGGATGAATAGGCAAAGTTCTCACTTCATGACAATAATTCCTTAATAACTAGATGCAAACAAGGCATTTTAAATTTGTTAAAAAGTAAATTTAAAGTTTCTAAAATGTAACTTGCCGCTGGACAGGAAATGCCTGTCACCCGCTTGGAGCGAACGTGGCTTTTCCAGTTAGATAATACTTAAACCATAATAAAATAGTACTATGCCAGCACAACCAAATGCTGCAGATGTGAAGACATGAATGCCAGTTGTATCAAAGGCTTTGGACAGATTATGAAGTGTAAGAAATGAAATCTTGTTATCATCCAAAGTAAAAAACCGTCATATAAAAAACTGGATTGATTGTTTGCAAGGTGTAATGATTAAAAAAAAAACGTTTTAATTGAATTTTTGTTGTTATTAGTTAATATACTAATTATTTTTTTAACATCTAACTCTTTAATCAGTCAGTGATATTATTATGTAACTAATTGGTTATCCGGAGTCTTCAGTAACATGTCTGAATATAAAAGAATGTTTGTAAAAGATCAAAAAGACTGTTGTTAGGTGCACATTTCTGTTCTATAGAGTCTTCACTAACAAGACTTTGTAAGAAAAAAAAAGACTTGTCAGATAAGATATCTTTTTTTAACACTGGCAAGAGTTGAACCTCCTAGCAAATAGAACAATTTGCATTGCGCTAATTCCAAAGATGAAAATTTCTGGCCTCAGAAATATCTCAGGACAGATACAGAGATCAGGAACTGTATTCCATATAGTTTGTTAGGGGAAGGGGGGTTGTAACAGTATACTCTGACATCTTTAGACCATAGATGAATCTATAGTTACATATTATTGCAGTTAGATCTCTATTTTACAATGGCCTAGTCAATTCTAACTATATTTATTTTACTGAAAGAATAATAATTGACAATAAAATAATTTATATCTATTATTTTATTAATAGATAAAGAGTTCAGAAAACAGTAGAACTATGCCTATTCTTGTCACGAAAATCAAGAAATATTAATAAATTTTTTTTCTCTCACTCTAACTTCTAACTCTAAACTATGAAAGAAACCGCTAAGTTAATTAAAAGAGGGACGGGTGAAAATGACCATTTTGTCAACTAAGTGTCGGAAACACTAGCTTACGTTCGTGCGGGAGAATAGGAAAAGTTTAATTAACTTGAGAGGGGGAACGCTAGGTGACCCTCTGGCCAAAACCCACGCCCATAAATTTGTCAGCATAGGGCCAGTCTACGGCACCTTAAAACAGACCAGGGAGGAGAAGAAGAAAAAGAAGGGAAAAAAGAGGACACACAGAGGGGTAAGCCTTCACAATCACACCACACACACACACACACACACACACACACACACACACACACACACCACAAACACCGGCCTCTTTCCAAGCCATGTACACAATTACATACACACCCACTCCCCCCCCCCCTTTTCCAGTATTCAGCCAATCGCACAAAAAGGACCTGGCAAAAGAACTAAACATACACATAACCAAAGACCACACCCTAGAAATAAACACAACAGGAAAAATAGTAATCACAACACCAAACAAACAAATTGCTCTAAGACTTGCAAACATACAACAAATAAAAAACACTAACGTACACACCACACTACACCAACCATCCAACCAACACATACTAATAGCACTCATCCCACACGCCAAACCACCAGGCCCACTAGACCAACAACACATAGAGGAAACCACTCTAAAGGGGATAACAAGGGCGCTGGAAACACACAATCCAGCACTCACAATCACAAACATTTACAGAATCAGAAATACAACCCTATTTGCCATACACATCACATCAACCACTACACCAAACACACTCGTATACAAACAACAATACGAGTTTCAGAGCACTACACTAATACTATGCAGTAACTGTCTGCAACTCGGCCACAAACGCCAAGAGTGTACGGAAGAAACAAGCTGTCCCTACTGCCCCAACCCGCATCATCACACAGACTGCAACAAGAAGACTGCTAGCGAACCGTCATAGCATAGCATCAACGACAAGGGCGACACGGAATTATACATCGTTCATCCAATGTTTGTACAAAGGAACCTGCTTCCAACGTGATGCGAAGGTGGCAATAAAATAGAACGTATTATAAGGCAGAGAAGAAGAAAACCCGGTCTGAAATGATAGTGTGGTTCTATGAGTGATCTGTGTTTACTTTCGCAAATCATCCAAGCACGTGTGATTGATACAATGCGCTTATTTTTAAACCCTCAACTATCGTGTCTTTTACAATATTTTTATATTCATAAAAGATACAATATAATTCACATGTATGTTATTTTTAACATTACATGAACGTATGAATTTCCAACATTTACTTCATCAAAAATGGAATTCATACAAGGAGAACAAAATATAATTCAAATCAATTATGAGCGCTTTATGAATTAACAATGAAATTACACGCAAGAGAATCATTTGAATTACATGTACACAAATGGATAGTTCATGTTATGACATATGGTGAGCATTATTCAACTTATTCAGTTATTGCTAAATACATGCACATAAGTATGCAAAATATAATTTATGACTTTATTTAGGTTAGAATGATCATGCTGATTAGAAACACTGTATTATAATAATAACTGTTTGACCTATTTTTCTCTTCAACAAGTGAGCATTATTTGCGATTGTATAGCAAAAAGCTATATTTTTCATATGTTATATTTATTATTTCAAAATCTATTAAACACAATTGTCTAAAACTTCACCCTGGAAATGTCTATACTCCAAAGAGCAAGTATACCAAATCTGGATGATGTATATGAAGTAGTTTTTGTTTTACAAGACTCCTAAAAAGACATTCTGTTTTTGACCACTTGCCGTTTGAAATTTTGAACAAAATGCTATTTTGAGAGGACTGTATTTCATTTTCTATGCATCTTTGATGCTTAAAAAAAAATCAGCAGTATAATTGTGTTACAGAGAGTTGACATAGCAAAGATGAACTGTGTATGTTTCATAGTTTTTGTTTTGTGGTCATTTCAAAAGGGGGTTTCGTGAAATCTGAGTTTTTCTGCAATTTACATCAAACTTTGAACTGTCATAACTTTTTTTCTATTAAAGCTAGAGCTCCAAAATTTTGTATGCAAACTTACTTTGAGGTACATAACATAACCTGCAAATATCAGCTTATTTGGCCAGACTTCAAAATTTGAGTGGTCTTACCTACATATTGAAGAAGTTCTGTATTCTGATCACTTCGATTTTGACGTAACTCAAGTCTGATCGTGAAAAGGCGATCGTTAGTCAAATGAAAGGAGTAAGCCTTTTTTTTCCTTTCTTTTTTGTATGCTTGTGGTGGATATGAGAAGTTTCCATCCTAGAGTGTACAGTTGTGT
Source organism: Sinotaia quadrata (assembly GCA_028829895.1). Taxonomy (NCBI): domain Eukaryota; kingdom Metazoa; phylum Mollusca; class Gastropoda; order Architaenioglossa; family Viviparidae; genus Sinotaia; species Sinotaia quadrata. Next base: position 37,793,283 of record CM054184.1, read on the forward strand.
TGATTCACTTCACCCTGTTTGTGTGCATTGGCGAATGTGTCCAACTCCACTGTGAAACTTTCTAGCAAAAGGAGTGCTAGAAATCTGTTACTGTGATCGTCTACTCAAAAAGCTAATACTGTGAACGAGTGCTTAGATTAGTCTTGAGGTAATTTCAGTGTTGGGACATTGCAAGCTACATCCACACACATACACACACTTAGTCACATACACTGTTTACTAATGCAGCCCTATTAATGATCTGGCTGAGCTGTAAGAGCGTTTTGTTTCAACATTGACTGTACTGATAGAAAGTATAACACATTTTCAGTTAAAATGAATGGTACACATACACACACACACATATAATTAACTTTTTTTAAAGCTACTCATAATGCAACACTTGGTATTTAAAATGAATTGGAATTAAAATAATTAGAACATTGGCACATAATAGATCAAATATTAACAGCTAATATTTTTGGCATTAATATGTAAAAGTATTCATAAGAGGTTCTTAATGTATATAATCAACATTTTATTGCATCTTCATTTTTTTGTGCCTGTTGTTATTAATGTTATCATATTTTAAATATATATATTAGTTTACAAACACTTATTTAACATACTTGGATTTATTTTTTAACCTAAAATACTTTATGAAATTGACAAAACATATTCTATTCATTTCTTTAAAAATCATTATTTTAATTGTTCTTGGTAATACTTGTATAGTTCAGGCAATAAGTATTAAAATCTGCTCATTTAGATAGTTGTGACAGCATCTTTTTAGTATTCAAACAGCCCAGTACAAATTTTATATTGTTGTATCTTACAGTTTTGTATTGTTTACCCTTTTGTTCTCTCTTATAGACTTTACATATTATGTAACCATTCATTGATATACAGTTATATATTATTTACCTGTTTGATCTTTCAGCTAGATATTTTTACCCTTTTGTTCTGTCTTACAGTTATGTTTTATTTACCTTTTTGTTCTGTCTTGCAGTTATGTTTTATTTACCTTTTTGTTCTGTCTTACAGTTATGTTTTATTTACCCTTTTGTTTTGTCTTACAGTTATGTATTAATTATCTTTTTTTTTCTTACAGCTTTGTATTATTTACCCTTTTTTGTTATGTCTTAGAGTTATATATTATTTACCTTTTGTTCAGTCATACAGTTATGTATTATTTATCTTTTTTTTCTTACAGTTTTGTATTGTTTACCCTTTTGTTCAGTCATACAGTTATTTATTATTTATCCTTTTTTCTTACAGTTTTGTATTGTTTACCCTTTTGTTCTGTCTTATAGTTATGTATTATTTATCCTTCTTTTTTTACAGTTTTGTTTTATTTACCTTTTTGTTCTCTTACAGTTATGGCTTTTGTTACCTATATCCTTGTGGCTGGAATCGTATTGGGTACTCAGGACAGGTTAGTGGATAATAGTTACTTTAAAATTGTTCTGACATAAGTAAGAAGACTACCTATCTATGTGGTTTCTGATGTCAGTAAAAAAACTACCCATTTGTATGATTTCTGACTTCAGTGTAAAGACTACCATCTATATGGTTTCACACAGAAGAGTTCTTTAATTTTAATTCTAGTTCTAACATTATAATTCTGTTTATTTTGCCTGCACCTATCCTTGTTTGCAAATATGGATAAGAAATCTATACTTGGTGCAGGTTTAGTCTATTTTCATGCTTCTTTAATTTCAATTTGCCATTTTTACTTTTTAATTATTATTTCCATACATATTTATTTATACTATGTAGGCTTATTTTATACATAGCTTTTAATTATTATTTCCTTACATATTTATTTATACTATGTAGGCTTATTTTATAAATAGCTTTTAGTAACCATTATTTCCTTACATATTTATTTATACTATGTAGGCTTGTTTTATAAATAGCTTTTAGCTGCCATTAGATTCAAAAAGAATGAAACCATTTGTGGCGGAAAGGGGGTTCTCCGTGTGCGCCTTGGTTATTAATATCTTAATTAATCTCTTTCATGCCAATCGCTCACCACCTCCTTAAAGGGTCTTATGCGGTCCGAGAGTGACTAGGTCAAGCCTCGAGCAGTCCGTCAGTCAATGACCGTCTCCCAAGTGTTACCTGTCTCAGAATAGTGACTACACTGTGTTTATCTTGTCAGTCGTTCTATCACTATTCCGGCCCTACCACAATCTCTCATCGCTGTCAATGATGGGAACTATTTTAAAACATGTGTCTAGACCGTCTTCTCAATTGTATTATGTCATTGGCTGCCCCCACCCATCATTTACACATGTACCTCCAAGAAATGAAGGAGGAAATAGTTTTAAAAGAAAACAATTTATTAAAAAGAAATAAAAATAACAATTTCAATAAATTTACATTGAATTCAAATCACACACTAGGCGATTCCAAAATCACAAATCTCGTAAGACTTCCAGAATTACAATTAAATGAAAGAAAAAAGATATATCAATATAGTTTTAGAGAATAATTATTAGAGAATTCCGTGTGACGTTATCATATACTTTAGTTAAGCTTACACAATTATTCTTCAGACATAAGCCAACTACATAGTCAATACTTTAAAAAAAATATAGAATTTACATAGAAGAATCAGACATAGAACAAGGAATGAAAATCACAGAAACATGTACAGATTACACAGAAAGTTCATGTAATTGAATCACCTGATTATGGCCTTGTTCTGTTGTAGCCTCGTTCTCGGCAGGGTGGCTGACAATTGAATGTCTCGTGGTTTTAGCCCGCCTGGTGACGTGAATTACGCACAACAATTTGTCCATAGAAAGTTAAACAAAGTCTGTAATTTGTAATCCTTTCACAGACACTGATAACACATAGTTATCCACAGTTCAGTATATTCAATTTCACTGGTTAGATAGTTGTCTACGTAGTACAAGTGGGTCAGACTCACGCTCCTTGCAGCAGCCCACTTCGTAATACCGTCTCCCTTGATGGTCCTGATACAAACAGAATCCACAAGTAGTTTCCTCCACGCTGGCCCTAAACACATGTAGAGACCAAGTGGCAGTACTCGTTGTCAACACTAGACAACTGAAACTTGAGACGCCAGGATCAACTGGTACAATCCAGAAATGAATAACTGGAGACAAATACGTACTGACAAGTACGCACGCTCGTGTGTCGTATGGAGCTGAACACATGGAACTGAGCTCCTGGAACTGGACGGCTTGAACTGTAATAGATCAATGTAATGGCGCATATCAGGATCATGCTTTAAAATTCTGCAATCTGTACTTACATTTCTATTTCTCATTACAATTCCTTTTAACAATTTAATTTATCTGATTCTCTCTCTAAACGAAATAAAAGCATTATAGTTTAAATTCGTTATATTTACAAGAAGCATGATTCCATATTATTAAAAAATCAAATGTAAAAATCATCCACAACACAATCTCCTACATCGGACATACCTTTCCTTAGTTCTGACCATGAGCCGGGCACGGGACTCAAACTTGTGTAAAAGAGTGTAGAGAATTTTGAGTCTGCTCTTTAATCCATTTTCAGAGGTCATGGAAGTTTCTAGAATTTCTTAGCCTCTGGCTATGACTTGTTTTTCTTCCTGTGCCTATTGATTCCATAGTCATGGCTGAATGCACACACATAATAGACTAAGTGTGTGTGGTGCCAGGAATATGCCCATGTTACATAAGAATTTGTGACCTGTAATTCCAACTCCCTTTATTTGTAGATATGGGTCGATGTTGTTTACGTCAAACAAATCTTACTCAGACTTGAATTGTGAAATTCAAATCAAAAATTTGTTTTACAAATTTTGAAAATTAACGAAATTAATTATATTAATTAAATTAATTGGGTAATTAGCATTTTTCCGTTTACACCATTTTAAGTAATTTCAAGCATACTTAATTTTAATATATATTTTTTCTTTCAAAATAATTATTGTACTGAATGCTTTAAATTATTATGTATCAATTGTTTTATTTTACATAGGGGTGGTTTTCTCACTTGTGGTAGTCTATCAAATGGAAAAGGGCGATTAAGAAATTAAAAAAGTTTCTAAGGAAAAAATAACCTTTATCTGCTATTTACTAATTCTCTATCCAAACTTTCTGTGTTTTCACTTTCTGCATTTTGAACTTATCAACCACTGACTGATCCGCAAGAATATAAGGAAAAATTTGAGTGTAGCTTTGTAACTAAGTGGGGAAAGAATCTTTTAAATAGAAGGAAATGGAATTTTTTATGCAAAATTTTTTTCATAAATACTTACAAGATGATCATACTGAATCTCATATGCCTTTACCGTTATACAAGCCAGAGTACAAAAGGGCCATATTGCACTCTCTTTGAGAAATAAACATTAAAAGAACCAAGAAACAAAATCTTTAATGATAGTTATGTCCCCTTAGTACCTAGAAGGTGTACACAGGTAAAAAGTAGTGGTGAGTTTTGAAAAGCGTATCATTCTGATAAGTTTTCAGAGAAAAAATATTTTATTTAGAAAAATTTTCTTTTTCCTCCTGCATAAGCATTCCGGAAAATAATAAATAGAAGGTAGTAAGAAATCTAATCACAAGAGAAAATAATAGTGGATTGGGCAACAGTTACTTGACTCACAGGTCAGAACCTAAATAAGCATATCTCACAAGCAGAATCTAGAGAAAATAAATATCTTTTGACCTATCGCTGCCATATTCTTATCCTTGAAGGGCTGTGCCTTATTAGGGAAACTAAGGAAAATGTTTTTTGCCATTAACAAGATTAAAGTAAGTGAATGAAGGAATTAGCACTCATTTCTTAAATATCTTCACTGGGAAGAGAGACATTGTGCCTCAGAACTGTCAGAAGGAGTGGGAGGGATGGGGTGGATTTAGATAAATTGCATCCATGGCATATGCATCTTTAAGTACAGTTTAATAACCAAATAGTGCGGAGAGGGAGGGAGGACATGGTAAATCATGAAAATAAGTTGAAACTTTGTGATTAGCTTTTTGCCAGGGTTTGGTATTATTAAATTTGTTTAAAAGTTTTTTAATTTATTTTCATAAGTTTTACAAATCATTCTATTCATAATTGTGGATAAATGGTGGGAGCAAGCAAATTAATATTTATCTCCGCTTAATGGAAAAGGTAAACAATTGTTCAAGAATGAGAATAAGGGCAATTGCCTTGGAAATTTTGTTCATACTTCACGTAGGTAGCGGCACCAAAAATTAAATAATAAAATCAAGCATTCAGTTTTGTTATTTTCATTTAAAACTTTTTAAAACATGAAAAATAAAAAAAAATTGTGAAGCTATCTCAATTGGTTCCAGAGATAATGCTATTTTTAAGTTTTAAAAAATGGCGGCAGTGAAAAAAATGGTTATTTCGACCATTTTTAGACTTGCTAAAGACTAACTAAAATCTAACATGCAGTTATGAAAGTTTGATACTTTATTCCTTTCTACTTGCTGATAACAAAATGCAAAGTTGTAACTTTCTATATGATGAAATAACAAAATGCCTAGCTGCAGAAGTTAATAAAAAACCATTATCAGGATAGTTAGAAATAACGCGATTGATGAAGTTTGACACAGCATATCTAATTCATTAATTGAAATATATCATTGAAACAGTTCACATATGTTCAAATGTATATAAAGAATATGCCGAATTTTTTCAAGGATGTTATTTTCATTTGAATCATGTACAGGTTGGCCCAAACTTTGTAAAATCATCAAAATGACTGACGACGGCACTTTTACACATTTTTGCACAAAAGTGACCATAACATTTGAACCATTTGCATGATCATCATGAAATTTTGCAGTATGATAAATATTACTTTGCTCATTGTGTATAAAAAATTGCAACACATTTTATGCACTAACAGTAAATTTATGCATTAAAAATGCATTCAAAAATTGCGCAATTACACAGAAATAGTAAACGCTTTTTCATATCATGTCAAAAGCTTGAGTTCTGATCTCTTTGTTTGCTCTATACCAAACAAAATTAGTTATTGTCATGTTTCACTTACAAAAGTTAATCATAAAAATGTTAAGATATTAATTACTAGGTAGCAGCACAGTAGTAAGTAATCCAGCAATAATCAATGTATAAAACTTTTAAAAGTGCAAATTTTCATTACTTTTCTTTCATTCAATGATTTCTCAACATCCAAAGCATTCTTTAATTCAAACAAACATTCAAAATCAAGTTTAATGTTTCTATTTCTTATGATTGTAAATTTGTATATCTTGCTTGTATGTGGTAAGTACATGGATTGAATAAAGTTGAATAATTATTCACCTATGTCCTGTTTTATCCAGCAGATTTACAAGACAGAATGTGTGTTTTGGCATACTGTTTTTTTACTTTGGCTTGTGTCAATGTGTGCCACACAAACACATATATTTGGTATAAAAAATAAAGATAATTAAATGCTGCATCCACTGCTATGAAGTTTGTCTTGGTTTATTCATTTTACAAATGAATTTTAAACAATAGTTCATTAGTTGGCAAGTAATCTACCATTTTCTTCATTAAAAAATGTTCAAAAGTACACCATTACTAGGCTTGAATAAAAATCTTTGCACTTTATTTTGTGCAATTTAATGAGTAATAAAGAGAAGACACTGTATAACTTCAAGGGGTAGGGATGGACAAAAGTTAGAAAAGAAATTGTAAAAAAAAAAAAGAGCTATGTGGATTAGGCTAGTCAATTACTAATTAGTCATACTACTGTACATACACTAAAGTTGAACTTTAACTAAGCCAGTGCTTGTACAATTAAAATAATTTCGGCTTTCTTACTTTAAAAAAATATACTATATTTATATGTTATGTTAAATAGACCTAATTATTTAAACAGACAAGTAAAACCGTGGAATGTCTTGGTTAGAAATAGAAGTGAAAGTAGCATCTTTGCAACATGTAAATATTGATAGGCCTAATCTTTCTTATAATTAAAATAATTTCAGCTTTCTTACTTTCTTACTTTTTCCGAAAATAAACTATATTTGCACTATATTTAAACTGTTGCGATTTTAAGTAGGCCTAATTATTTAAACACAGAAGTCAAACTATGAAACATCGACGTTAAAACAATAGAAGTAAAGTAGCGTCTTTACGATGTATATACTGATAGACTCCCTTGATTTTTGTAGTGACCTAATTCAACATCGATTTATGAGTGAACCAAGTGACATCCAGTACCTATATAATTAAAATTAAATATTAACACTTCCAAGTTTGTAATTCACCTGTCTTATCTTCATAAAACTTAGTATATTTCCTATATTTCGTGTCGAATGCGACACGATCGTTCGCTCCCGATTCGAGGTCGCAAGCACGTGACAGACCCACTAATTTCGAAAGAAAAAACTGCTAATCATAATAAACTGCATAATAAAACTACAACCCCTTTAAAGAATAGCAACTAAAGAACTTATCTAAAGCAATAATGCAGTATTAAATTTAGTGTAAACTTCGCGATTTCACTTTGGAATGAAGCGCGCTCGTTACAATGGCGGAAGCCATTGTTGTAAGACCGGTCGTATTTAGTTCGCTACGTTAGATTGAATTAACTGTGTCCCACAGATCATGAATACATTAACCCCATACCTCATTCGAAAGAGGATGGAAAGACCTTTCATTCAAGCCTAGTAATAGTGTACTTTTGACCATTTTTTTACGACGAAAATTGCAGATTTCTTGCCGAAGTTCGCTTTTAGGAAAAAAGCGTATAGCGCAAACGACACAGCATTTAATTATCTTCATTTTGATACCAAATATGTGTGTGTAGTGTGTTTGTGGGATATAAACAGAGGTAAGAAACAAGGTATATCAAAACGCGCATTCTGTTAAGTCACGTAAATCGGCAGGACAAAACTCGACACGGGTGAAAAATTAGTCAACTTTATTCAATCAGCGTAGTTTCCACATACAAACAAGACATACAAACTTACAATCATAAGAAAATAGAAACGTTAAGCTTGATTTTGAATGTTTGTTTGAATTAAACAATACTTTGGTTGTTGAGAAATCAGTGAATGAAAAGTAACGAAAATGTGCACTTTTACAAAAGTATAGCGGCTGGCGGACGACTGTGCCGCTACACATTTTAATAGCTGTAGATAATTTTTTTTTTAATTCTCTGAATATATTCCAGATTTACCCCTGAACATTGGGAATCCAGGCAAGCACTGCTCTCGTGTGGGTGATAATAGAACTGTTGGCATCTTTAGTTAGTTTTTACCTACTCAGCATCAACACAGATCTCAGGTACACTGGTATTTTGACATATCTTGGATACAAATTTGTTGGGTAAGCTTTCCAATGAATGATTAAATGGTGTGAAGTTGTAATGAATGATATAAGTTTGTTGTGTAAGTTGTATTGAATGATATACAAATTTGTTGGGTAAGCTTTCCAACAAATGAAAGTTTGTTATGTAAGCTTCCTAATAAATGATATAAGTTTATTCAAGCTTTCTCATGAATGAAACATGTTTGATGTTTAATGAATAAAATCTATTGTGTGTAAACTTTCTAATAAATGCTACAAGTTTGTTGTGTAAGCTTTCTAATAAATGTTACAAGTTTGTCCTGTAAGTGTTTATTGAAGCATACAGATTTGTTGTGTAAGTTTTCTAATAAATGCTACAAATTTGTCTTGTAAATGTTCTAATGAAGTATACAAGTTTGTTGTGTAAACATTCTAATGAATGCTACTTGTTTATTTTATAAGTTTTCTAATGAATTATCTAAATAGATGTTATAATGAAATTTGGTATATTATGTTAGAATATATGGTTGGGGATTTTTCAAGGGGATGGATAATTCAGCATTACTCTTATTCAAAATGGTCACTAAGACAGCTAAATACAAATTTTTATGAGCTCTTTTAAATTTCCATTTCTAATATATGCATGTAAACCTTGTCAAGAATTTCTCTCAGCTGAACTTTTAGTAAACCTCAACACATAGTTTGTTTTTGAACATTAATACTGAATAATCGTAAATTATAAAATGTTTTTATAGAACTGTTAGAAAACCCTCAGAAACTTACTAATTAAGTCAGACTGCTGAAAAGTACTTTACAGCCGGTACAATAATACTCCATGAATCTTTTCACATAGGCAGTTTTATGAATTTGCCATTCTGATTATGAAGATGTAATTCCAAATATTTATGCCTGGTGCTCATCGCTTATTTTATAAATGCAAAATGTTAATATTTTTTCATTCACTATCTTTTTTTATCTGGAAAGAGTTTAATTTGCAATTTCTTTGTAATCCATAGCATGATCTTCAGCCTGCTTGCGGGATTGGCCTTCCATTCAAAAGGATACTATGTCACACTCCTGTGGTTCGTAATTACCTTGGTGTTTTTCCTGCTGCATAATTGTCCTTTGCTAATTCGTGGCAAATAATAAAGCATATATATTTTTAGGTTATACTTTATTTTTCTTTTGCACAAAGGTAATAGTGAATTAAAAAGAACTGTTAACAAACCAACTGTTAAGCAGATATAGAAAGATTTCCACTGTCTTAGATTTTTAAAATTTGTTTGCATTTTATATTCCACTTTAAATACTTTTTATACCTTTATATTTAAAAACTGAATGTCTCAAAAAGAAATGAAGGTGTATGGTAAAATATCACATTTTCATATTCATTTCAAGTTTGAAGATATACAATGTTTTATGATTTTATGATTCGAAATAGTAAAAATAAAATCTCAATACTTGTATAATTATTTAAAATTTGCAGATGATTTCTCAGCAAGACTTTAATTTTTTTGGTTTTATGGAAAATCCATTTCTTTCCAAACTTAATATAAATAGCTGTCTAGTTTTGAGTGTGCTCAGCCATTGCAAGGGATGTAACTCAATACAATTTTCATTCAAATTATTGAGAGAGTTAGCTCCCATAACAGAAAAGTTAGCCAGTGTACGACTTGCAAAATGAATTGATTTTTTTGTGTGTGTGAGTGTGGGGGAGGGTCAGACATTGAAAGGGTATACTTTGATTTTTTTTTTTTAAATATTTAAAAATTGTTGCATATTTTTCTCTTTTTCCAAAATTAAGTAGGTAGATCCATAACTTGCTTACCTTCACCTATAAGATGATGTTTATTAAATTTATTTAACAGAGATAATATCTCTTTTAGATGAAATTTATAATACCTACTTGTATATCATATGCTATACTTAATGTTGAAGCCAGTAAAGTGACTAAAATTTTAAGTACATTAATCTTTGTTCCCTGGTTTACAGTGAGGTTGTCTAGAACCGTTTTAAATTGTCTTATTTGTAATTTTGTATAAATGGACTTGTTTGTGGTATTTAGAGAGTAGAGGTGTTAGTTTTACATACTTTATTCCATTCAAGATACAATAATGATAGGAGTACAGCAGATTAAAAGATAGAAAAATATGGAATCGTGCCACATCCATAAAGTTAAAACTCTTAGATCTGATGGCTTGTGATAAACTTTGAATTAGGAAAATAACTAAAATAACTATTAATGCCTGACCTATTTTTCATTTAACTTTGTACTTCAACTTGAAAACTGATTTGATCTGCATTCAGATTTATTTATTAATAATATTATGTTTATTTATTATATATTTTTCTGGAATATTATATTTCTTCTTTGTCATTAATTATCAGTTTTATTCCGGGGTTTTAAGTTTCTAATGTCTCTATAATAGATCATTTCCTACTCTTTGTTTGCTTTCTTCAATTTTTTAATTTCATGATAAATGTATTCAGGCCATATTTTAGTCAATCTTTTTAAAAAATAGTTTTTTGATTTATCCTTCATTTTTAAATCTCGAATTGATACAATACAAATCTTTCCATCTTTGTTTTGAAATCTCCTCTAGTTACATAACAGGTCTTACTATAAAGATCTTATGGAACCATTGTGAACTTTAAGCCACTTTATATTTAGTTAAGTTTATCAAAAATCAGTAGCCATACTCATTTCATTGTTCATATACCATTGTTGTAACTGTCACGGGTCGTTGTTGTTGTGGTTGTTGCTGACTGTCGCTGGCCTCTCTCTGAGTCTCTCCTTCTCGGTCAAAGGGGGGGTCAGGTCATGTACTGCCACTTGCTGAGATCATGCCGAGTGACTTAAGTTGTTAAAATAATCACTCTCACATACAGATACCACGTGTGTTCTTGTGGGGAAATTTATTATGCATGTGGGGTAAAGTGCGAAAGTCAGTGTGTATGTATGAATGTATGAATGTATTGTGAGGGACGAAAGGAACAAACAAACAAACAACCATACCAACACACTTTCACAACAGAGAGAGAGAAACCCAACTTTTGATGAAGAGTAAAAAAAGAAGAAATTTATTCTAATAAAAAAATGGGCTACTCTCTTGTACGGTGTTAGTCATTCATTCAGAAAAACGTCCACTCGGCAACATTCATGGGGTGGGGGACCAGAGCAATGGATATGATAAAACTAAAATAAAATAACAACAAAATTAACAATATGTCTAGCGGTGAAGACCTCAATGATATTACCAAATAATCCTTGGGTTTAGCAGCCTCTATTGCTACAGCCTCACACGTGTTTGTCATTTCATTCACATCAGCTGTCTGTACATACTCCAATGCACACACACTGTTAGGTAAGAGAGAGGCCCCTTCCTTTGAGCTACTCCCCTCCCCTACACTCTGAGGTTCCCATACCCCCAAATCTGCTACAATGTTGCGGTCAACTTCCACATCTGTTGCCGCTGTCTCTATCACTGCGCGCTCGTCACCAAATACTTCCGGCACACTATGGGTGCAATCACGTGCTAAATGGCCTGGCTCATTGCAATTAAAACACACTCTACTTTGAAATCTGTTTCTACCTCTCTGCGACTTAATCAACGGGCGAGTCTTAACATCTTTTCTAACCTTTGTTCTGTCATTAAGATTTCTGTCTCTAAACTTCTCTTTATTCTCACGCACAATACTTTCTGTCTTAGGTTCACTACTTTCCTTGCAGTACTTGGAGTGGCTGTCAGTGTTCGTCACAGTGGATGCTTGTACACTAATCTGTTGAGTACTGGCTGTGTTGTGCGTGTCTGCCGGTTGGGTACTAACTGCCTCATTACTTTTTACCGATACTGTATCAGTCTGAGTACACGCTCTCTGTTTACTAACTAAGTCAGTGCTTTGAACTGTCCCAGCCTCGCTAGATTTTAAAGTAACAGTCTAACTGCGACCTTTTAGTTTTTCTGCCTTTCTCAACTTAAGTCTGAAATAAGTCTGTTAAGAATTTCTGCCTTTCTTTCCATGTTTAGTTTGGGGACTGTGACTGGCTAATTTATCAGTTTTTCCACCCTGACTATCAACTTTCATCCATAACCAGCCTAAGTCTAAATCCTCCATCTCTTCTTCCTTCACTCTATCCTTTTCTAATCTCTCCATGCCTAGGTTATCTTTCTTTATGAACCCTAGCGTTTTCGGTCTGCTATCCATCCTTTCTAATTCCAATTTTTCCTCTCTCAACCTTTCAATTTTTAAATTTTGGACCCGCATTTCAGAATAATCTATCTCCATTTCATTTTCTAGAACCTTTAAGAATTCAGATCTCTTGTGGATCGCATCTTTTCGTTTAGCTTTGCTATCCGTTCTATGTTAAACTTTATTTGTTTTTCAGCCCATTCTATGTCCCTGGCTATTCTTTCTTTTCTCTCTAGCCTATCTAGCCACTCCTTTTCCTTTTCTCGCCACTCGGTTATGCGTTTATCTATGTATTTATAAATCTCGCCCTTCTTAAAATGAAGGTCTTCTATGGCTTCCCTCCTCCATTCCATTTCCCATTCACCGCGCGTCTTTCCTTCTATCTTCATGCATGGTACTTCAAAATAATTTCCTTCCATGCTTACCAATACCATTTTTAAAAAACTTTCTTCTATGTGAAACGATAAGTAAGAGCTGCCTTTACAAGACTTAACACTCTCACACACTGCAAATCAAAATCACTCTCTCACGTACAAAGTAAAATCTTCAGAAAAAGTTTTGTTTCATTGAGCATAAGTTTCCTAGTAACGATGTGATGCAATATACACTACGTCACTAGCAGCGTACAAAATAGATCCAATACCCTTCTTAACGTGCCTGTAGTAATTAATTACAGCGCCACGTTACACTGGGCTAATGTTAAAATACTCTATTTCCTTCTAGAAGTATAAACATTAATTTATTCTATCTGCTCATAGAATGCCCAACACAATTTATATACTACTCCAGTATATAACAAAACGATACACTAAGCATCACATCAACAACCCAGAAAATTATACTCCGTTACTTAGAATCGGATCAATTTACAGGCAAGCAAGTCATGAAAGCATCAATCAGATAAGATCACCCAGCATATCATAAAAGCAATCATGAAAGCAATCAAATAGATCATAAAAGCATGTATCAAAACAAGCACAAGTCATGAAAGAATAAATCCTGAAAGCGCATAAGAAAATAAACATGAAACATATCAAAAATTTTTCAATCAAACATTTCTTAATTATTTGTCTAGGAGTGTGTAAACGTATAGGCTCTAAGAAATGTTTTCTTCACAAACTTCTATCTCCCGCTATTTCTAGGTCCCGCTATGAATTTTGCCTACTCATAGAAATATTTCATACCCGGACGACTGCCCCCAACTTGTTGGTACCCCTCTACTTGACGTCACGAAATACACAACAATTTTTGAAGTCGTCGCTCCATTGGCTCGTGTACAGCCCCCAGAGGTTCGAACCTCACATTTAAACGATAAACAGGACGGACTAACAAACACACTGACAACGGACAGACAGACCAACGGACAGACAGACGAACGCTATAGCTACAATAAATGCATTTTAACACGAAACGAAAGAACAAGAATTGACACAAAGCCAATGAACATTAAGAAAATATTTATATAAAATAAAGAACGAATTAAAAGAAATAACAATACACTGCAATTATATTTATGATGAGCTCCAAGCTCGGAATCTATTCAGAGAATTAGCTTCCCTTAACTGCCTCTGAGTCTCTATGATTTCTTTTTATAAAGTTCGGTCAAGTTCCCGATTTTCCTAAAGAGTTAATATGTATCGTTGCACACTCCTGGCCAAAGTACTTTGTTACTTAACTGGGAGGAATAGTGCAGGAAGTGTCCCAGGTTGATCACTCAGCAACCAAAGATTCAGGTTGATCACACAGCAACCCAAGATTCAGGTTGATCACACAGCAACCAAAGATTCAGGTTGATCACACAGCAACCAAAGATTCAGGTTGATCACACAGCAACCAGAGATTCATACGAAGAGTAAAATAAAAATCCTGCAATATATAATATAAAAGGGCTCAGAGACTACTAACATAATTTTTCCTATATTTACTAATTAAAAGCTAATCATTTCTCTGAGTACAATATCACTAACCTGAAATAGAATGAATTAGTTTTACATATCAATTCTTTATCAAATGACATTCTATACGTTAATTATTAATTTAAAGTGATGTAAAAGCAGCCGGCTTACCTTTCGTTTTCGGCGAAAAACCAAGGATTAAAGAAAAATTGTAATGGTGTAATGATACACTCTTCTCAAGCCTTCTGGCTGTTCTATGCATATAAATTTTTAACAGTTATTAAAACTGGGCTATTCCGACACTCTACCAGCGTTGGATCCGATGAGGGGCTTGTTGTGGAAAAAGCCAAGTGAGTGGGAGATTTTCCCTATTTATAGTTTTTGTTTTGTTTTGTTATCCTGACCTCAGGGTCAACCTGTCCACTCTTTCATTCATAGTGCGGATAGATACTTCCGATTTCGTTCCGCCCATCCTCCATTCAACTATCACGCTTTGGTCACGCTTCCTTCCTACGCGTGTTTATTTAACGGCCCTTTCTCTTCTTGACGATGGACACGTGCGTCGTTCCGTGCAAGCTTGTTTTAGACTGCCGTAATTCGATACTGCTGTACTTAGATAGTTCATTCCTACGTGTTTTATTTGACAGGTCAGTCTAACGGACCCAGAAAACAACTGGCCCTGCCCTGACCCTGCCCTCGACGATGCGATACGCGCGTCATCCCCACGAGCCTGTCCTAAACCGTCCTATTTAGACATAGCCTTCCTCACTTGCTAACTTGGTTTAAAATGTCATTCCCTCCTATATTTAATTTTTGATATTTATAGTTGGGATCCGGGCGAGATTTACAGAAGATCCTGACAGTTTATGACCCAATACAGACAATAAATGGTAAATACAAAAACGAACGGTGATGACCGCAAAAGGGCTACCCTGAGCTAATGCTAGCTTTACACAACAGGGTGAAAACCCAAAGCTAACAAATATAAATGTCTATAAGTATTTAGGGTAAAAAAAATCCCAATCAACAGCTTAACTAAATGTTTATGGGATAATGTTTATATTATACTGACTAAATATTTGGGGTGTAAACCCAATCCATAATAAAGTTCAATGTTTATGCAGAAAGAATTGTCAATTGTGTTTCAAAGATTTTAAATAATTAATAAACTAATCTAACTTACCTACCTAAATGAATGCACCACTAACTAAATTTATCCTACTTACTAATGTCAAATGAAGAAAGACACGCATGTCTGCTTAAAGAAAAATGTGGTCGCACTTGCCAACACCCTGGCAAAGAAAGTCACGGGTGATAACTCGGCCCCGCAGATAACAATGTGTGGTGTCTTGTATTCTTAATTAATTATATGACATTATACTCATAAATAATTCATATTAATAATTCTCTCTTTAACAAACAACCACAATCACCCAAAGGGTCTTGTCCTTGCGGTCATGGAGCGACTAAGTCATACCCTGAAAGTCTATTGAATCTGTATTCCTCTCTCTCAGGTGTTACTCGTCTAGTACAATGGCCCTCAACTGAACTATCCCGTCAGTCTATCCCTTGTCTATCCCTCCACAAATGCTCCCTATGTCGGGGATAGGACTTATCTAAAAAAATGTGCATAGACCGCCTTTCTATCGTGATTATGTCATTGGCTGCCCTCACCTACCCCAGTTTACCTCCCTTCAAGAATCAAGAGTAGATAAGTAAAAATTTAAACAAATTTATTAAAAGAAAAATAATAATAATAAGTTCCAGTTATAATTAACGATATTTTAAAAATCACACTCAAAGTAATACCTATATATAAAGTTCAGAATTCATAACATTCCTCTCATTTTCTCAACAAAATTAAAAGAATAAAAATAGTCATCAATTATTAGAAGATTTCTGCACAAGCTAATCTTGATACTGTTCTCAGAACAATTACTGGCTTCACTAAATCAAGTCTTAATATTTCTAAGTTATAATGGTCAGAATAAGACAATGAATACAAAATAGAAATAGAAATTTAGTTAATCATAGAACGAAATACAGGTTGTACATAAAAACATATACTGAATCACCTGGTGGCTGGCGTGTGTGTTCCTGGCTGGCGTGTGTGTTCCTGGCTCGCGTGATTTCTGTATCAGCCACTGGTTATCTCCCTTTAGTCTTCCACTCTGATAAATGTCAGACTTCAGTTCATTAAGCATCACAAGTTCAGTTCCAATTTACACAGGCACTGTCATAAATGCATGAATTTCTATTGCGGTGGTCTAACCCAGTGTTCCCCCAACCTTTTCATCGCAGCGGACCAGTCAACGTTTGATAATTTTATCATGGCCCGATGTTGGTTGCAACTTGTTTTGCAGAAGTGTTTGAGATACTGCTAACTGCAGAAACAACTGGTTTCTTGGAGACTTCTTCACCTGAACTTGAGTCATTATCGAAGAACTGCTCTCTGGCTTTTTACAACTCCTTTTTTATGGCTTTTGCGACAGCCACTGCTTTTGGTGGAACAACTCTAAGAACTGCTCTCTGGCTTTTTAACAACTACTTTTTGAGGGGCTTTTGGTGGAACAACTCTACTCTAAGAACTGCTCTCTGGCTTTTTAACAACTACTTTTTGAGGGGCTTTTGCGACAGCCACTGCTTTTGGTGGAACAACTCTTCCTTTGAGTTGGTCTTCACTTTTAGAACTTGAATCACTACTGGAGTCTTAATTGCTGCTGTCCTTGTTAGCTGCTTGAGCCTCTGGTGTTGTTTATTTAGTAGGTTTAAGTTTTCCTGGGGTGACATTAACATTTTTAATTCATTATTTTGAGTCAGTCCATCTTTGTCACTGGCCCCATTGCCTCCGGACCAGGTACTGACAAGACTTTAATTGAATACAAAAAATGGAAACAATATATAATATAAATGTAAAAGGCCAACTAATCAGTGTGAGTGCTAATGAAAAGAAGTCTACAATGATTAAAACTGACCTTCTATCATTTCTAACTTCATGCATTGCATCTCACGCCTCATGTGTTGTATCTCACGCCTTTTGGTGGAACAACTCTACTTGAAGAACTGCTCTCTGGCTTTCTAACAACTCCTTTTTGAGGGGCTTTTGGTGGAACAACTCTACTCGAAGAACTGCTCTCTGGCTTTCTAACAACTCCTGTATTAGGGGCTTCTGCGAGTTGGTCTTCACTTTCAGAACTTGAATCACTACTGGAGTCTGAACTGCTGCTGTCCTTGTTTGAAAGCACTTTGAGTGTCTGCTGGGGTGTGGTGACTGGCTTTGAGGCAGACTTCTTGTTTTGATCATCTTCATCTGAGTAAGATTCTGAGTGCTGTAAAGAGGGAAACGATGTTACAAAACCAATATGCTATATGCAATGGCTAAAAGCAGACCTAAGTGATGAACCAGACAAAGGGTTAATGAAGAAACTAGCAATATGTGAAGAACATCCAAATCAGACTGTAATATTAGGTTTCTGCTCATTAATCGTCGCAGTGAACTGTGGCGCTCCGTACGGTTCAATGGCCGCTATAACTGATCGGCATTGACGCTTAATGTGTCCCGCTTTACCACACTGGTAACAAGTTATGGGTTTCTTTTCTTCACCTGTTTGTGTGTCATGTTTTTTCGCATGAGGGTGTGATGTTGGCGGTTTGCCATCAAGTTTTGATTGTTCCTCCTGTTTTTCCTTGTTAGAGACAGGCGGTTGTTGTTTGTTTTGTTTAGGTGGTTGAGGCGGTGTTTGAGGAGTTTTATTTTGTGTTCCTCTGTTAGGTACTACTTGTGAACCGTGTGCGTTCTCGTATTGGTCGGCGGCGCGCGTCCAACTAGCTAACGTATCAGCTTCCTTCTCTCTGGTGTACGCTATTAGTGTGGGAGGTGACAAACTTATCAAGACATCTTTAACGAAATGTTCTTTGACACCTTCCGCATCTTCTGGGTCCGCATTCTCGACAGTTAGCGTAAAACACAGCACTTCCAATAGCTAAAACATAATTATTTGTGTGCAGGGAACTTCTTCATTTGACCTCTTGGTCCAACACAAAATGTCACGTCAGACATCAAAGGATTATTCAGCATGACTGCATTTCTGTTCCGTATACTGATTTGACTAGCTTGCCAGTTGTTTCTGCCAGTGATTCCTGCATTCTGAAGAACCATAGTTCATTATAAGCCTGTCATAGCCCACTATAGTTAAATAAATCATTTACTTTCTAACATAGTCAATTACAGCCACTCCTAGTCTATTATAGGCTAAAATAGTCAACCATAATCCATTTATAGCATATCATAGTCCATTATAGAATGTTATAGTCCACCATAGTCCATTATAGTATGTTATGTTTATAGCCCGCCAGTCCATCATAGTCCATTGTAGCATTAATTCTGTATTTTATGATAATAAACACATTAAATTTGTGCTCAGTATACATGTCATCTGACACATTTATATTTTAAATGTCTTTAATACAAGTTCAGTATTTATACACCTAAATGTGAACACACTTTTTTTTTTTATACACAAACAGAATGATGGAAGGGTCTTTTATTCCAATTTGCTAAAACAAGATGTACTAAAAGTTTCAACGTTCTAGCAAATGGTCTCAGTGATATAGCTAATAATAATTGGTGCATTATTATCACTTTTAACATATATCGATCATTTAAGAAATAAACATTTCTGATTAATACATATCTTAAATTAATTAAACTCATCCTCAACTTTTCTTTTTAAATTTAATTTAAAGTACATGTAGTACTAGTAGATATAGATAAATCAATAAAATCTTTTTTTTTTAAATATCTACAAATAAAAGAAATGTCAGTATGAATGTTTAGTAAAATATGAAGCTAAGACTGTCTTTGAGAATAAAATATAAACATTTTAATGGTCCAAACTTGAATTTCTGGCAAAATATTTTGAAGCATATATGCAGATAAATGTGGAAAAGATTCAAGCTGACAGTATGATGCGGCTTGTGATACTGATAACCCATATAAAAGTTTTTGTACTCAAAGATTTTTAACAAACATAAATTTGTAGTAAGTTAACTCATATAGTCAATCTTTACATTCCCAAGACAGGGGTTATGTTTATATAATGCAGTGGCTGAATGTGCCAGTACTTGCTATCCAAGACAATGTCAATGATGTAAAGGAAAAAAAAAAAGCATCAACCCACTTTCTACAGACTAAAAGTAAAATGTATGAGTGACATTTACACTACTAAAGAGTTATGCTAGATTTAATTTTTCTTTTACAACTAAACTATTTTAAACTTAAATGAATCTCTGATTGAATTAAACCAGTAACAATAAATATCTATCAGAAATAACTTGTCTATAGTATATATACACAGATAATTGGATAATAATTTTTTTTTTCTAATTTACTATCTTTGAATTTGATGCTTTAAGTTTAACTTTAAGTATAATGAAGAGGCCACTTCACTTTGAAATCACATTCGATCATAACTGAAAAGATTGGTCAAAGTTCTCCTTTTGGAATCCGTATTTAAAATAAAATACTAGTGACCCACTTTAATACTTCATTAGCATGTTTCTAGCATTAATCATATTTTTATAAATTATAAGCCTACAGTAAAATTACTGAAAGGCAAAAACTCAAGCAACCATAGTCATCATTCATAGACAACTATACATATAGTGCACATGATTACTAAATATTACAATTTACATATAAACACTTCAACTAGTGGTAAAAATATGTTTATCAACTTAGCTAATTATAGCTGCCCTTACTGTATATTCAAACATAGATAATAAGATATTTATACATATGTACTGAATGAATTTATGAACCAAATATTGTGCCCATATACTATTACTGATATAGGGAGCTTATCTATTTAATTTATAATGCATAATTAATTTATAATTCTTGTAATGTTGTATACATTTCTATTAGTATTACTATTAGTGCTACAACTACAAGTTATGAGTATTTAAAGTTTATGAATATAGTGATTATATGTACAAGTGATGTACTGATTACTAATATACATATTTATAATGGGCCGCAAACTCTAATGACTTAGTAACTAAGCATATAGGCCTATGCTTGCTATAGGCTAAATATCCAACATGCACCGATTAATGACATCTAGGCCTAAGCATAAAACCATTCTCGACAGCCAAATTTAGTTATAATAAAAATATTTAAATTCATTTACACTAAACTGCATAAATAAATAAATAATTTTCTATAATAAAGCATTGAATACATGAGATAAGCCCTCAATAATATACACTTGGGAATGTTGAGGATGGTCTTCACATCTTCAAGAACCTTTAATGTGGCTGTGGCTGTCAAACCCAACAGGGGAACATTAGGAAACTGTCTTTTCATAATACCCAGAAATTTGTAATCTGGTAGAAAGAAAATAATATGCATGTTTACTATTATATAAAGCTACTACTTTACTTCTGTTCAACACAATTTATTTGATAAAGGCTTACCTGATACTAAAATTACATGTATTTAGTGACAGAATTCACTCAACAGTGGCTAGCTCTTACCTGTCCATCCATCCACCCAATCAAACCCACTCATCCGAATCTACCACTCTTTATTCCCTTCATCTATCAATCCTAAAAGTAAAACGAATGTATTTTTTTATCAATACTATGGTGGAGTAAATTTGTGTATCCCTATTTCCAGGCTTAATTATTATATAAATTCTTAAATTAACAAAGTGACCCAACCTTGGGCATGCCTTGTGATGGTATTTTTGTAAGTGTCAGAATCCACTTTTGCCCCCTCCCCGATGGCGGTTTAACCGTATATATAGGCCATGCGGGCAGACAACTGTTACTTGTATTATCTGAAGTCCTGCGCTCCCTCCGCAAATAAATCGTCCCTGCTTGTCGGTTATTTTTATGCTGCGTTTTCTAGTTATGTTACAGTCTATAATTTATAGGACTGACTCATCATTTTTTAGTTTAACAAAGTAAATTTAGAAAAAAACAAAAATTTAAACAAAACAACACCCATCAATCCCCCCTCCCCCGCACTCCTCGTGATGTTCGGCGGTGAAGGTGGGTGGGGGTAAATAAGGGAGGGGGTAAAAGTATTTTGTGCACTATCTCATTGTCCGCTAAAATTTGTTGCATTGGAAAGGTTTTTCTTATAATAAAATATCTTCTTATTTATATTAAATATATATTTAAACTATATGCAGTGGTGATGAATGTTACACGTATATTTAGGGCAAAACAAAAGATGGATTAGTGACAAGTTTTGCACTGTCAAAAGTATGATGTTTTCATAACTTTTTAGAAACCGTTTAATCCTGTAATATATAAGTATTTCCTAGTCACGTGCATCAGTGGATCAAAAGTATGACGTTATCAGTGCTTTTAGAAACAGTTTAATCCTGAAATATATATAAGTATTTCCTAGTCACGTGGATTAGTGGTGTTGCTGGGTCAAAAGTATGTTCTCAAGTGTTTTTAGAAACAGCTTAATAGTGCAATATATTAGTATTTCCTAGTCAGCATAACAATGTTATTAAAAAGAATTCAGAGACATAATTATTGTACTTTTAGTGTTGAAATTACACAAAATGCACACATATACTTGAATTTTTAGTTTTAAACATAATGTATTGCTCTCACAGAATTACTTTTCAAAATATGTGGTGTCCATGGCTCTCTCAGACAAAAAGGTTCCCGACCCCTGCTACACACCATGTCGTATAGCAAGATACCCAAAGACCACACTGTGGCTGAGCGGCCATGATAGCGATGGTATTTGATCCACTCGGGGGGGGGGGGGGGCTATACACTCGCGTTCCTACACATATAGCAAACACAAACACTATAACATATTGTAAATAAATATCGAACTCCAGGATAATTAATAACAATCAAGTGAGTTTCTGATTAAAGCAATTTAATGGAGAGATGGGATGAAAGAATTTATTCTAAAGACGACCAAAACAAAACAATAAAAAGTAGCGATTACTGTCACATGAGTGAGGACGCGATAATCAATTTAGCACTTTTTTTTTTCTTTTTCAGCTCTGTTCCTTTCCTTCCGTGCTCTTACGCGCGACCTTTCCCATGTTTCTTTATTTTCATTCATTACTGGGAAGATGGGTAGGGGAAGAAAATCAGAGTAAAAGTGGAAGGGAATAAACTGAAATTCAGAGTTAATCATAACAAAGCCATCCATACTAGCATCCAGTTTTCCTCACACATCTGCAAAAGTGTGACAACAAACGTTGTCTCTAAATATCTCAACGACATGTCGGAAGTTTGAGAGCTAATGCCGTGACGAAGCAAAACTAGAAGAAAGGAAGCATATGGAAAACAAAAAGTAGAACGGGAGGGAGCGAAAGAGAAAGAAAGAAGTGAAATATCTTTTACCCTTCAAATAGCCGAATTAGATCTGAAATTATTTTGGTATTAATGGGTTTTTGTTCCTGATTTTAAAACTGTTCAACTTTCTTAAAAGTATTATTTCATTTAGTAGTGGCATGAAAGTGGTGTATTGCGAGACCGCATAAAGATAATGCATAAAGGAAAGGGGGAAAATAAATCACAGTAGTGTGTGTGTGTGTGTGTGTGTGTGTGTGTGTGTGTGTAAGCGCATCGTGTTGAAAGGCAGAGGGCGTTGTGTAGATAGATAGTAGCTGTGTCGCTTTAACATCTACAAATAGTTATTGCATGCGCGAGACGCCCTCTAGCACCCCGCCCGAAATGTTTTTAAGTCAAACTCACCAAAGCAGTTTCTCGATATTATTTTGTTTTGCGGTTTTTTACCTTCAAATCGACAAATAGTGTAAAAATTTGAAGAAAATATACATTCACGAAGACGTTGGTTGCCAAAAAAACTGCAGAAACGTCACAGGTACAAAGGAGGCGAAAAAGAGGGGTTTTCGCTCTCACACTATATTAGCCAGTGAGTGACTTGATTACATGATTGCAATACTTGATTTTCCGAAATTAAAATTTTAACAGTGAGGACTGGGTTTTATTTCACAAGTGGTAAATCAGGAATTACAAATTTCCAATACATAAAATGAATAAAACGGAAAGTAAATAAAATTTATTTTTGTGCATTGTCGCGGGTGTGTGCGTTTGCTGGATTGTTGCTGGCCCCTGTCTCCTCCTCGGTGGGTAGGGGGGATCAGACCCAGTAACCGCGACTTGCCGGGATCACATCGAACGATCAGATGTTGATGATCATTCTCACACTCAGACACCACGAATAGTCTTGTGGGGGTTAGGATTAGCTTTATTCTGAGATGTGGGGCAAAATGTGAAAGCTGGCGTGAGTGTGTGTGAGCAGGCGTGTGAATGTCGTATGAGGGACGTACGGAACGAACAAACAAACAACCGCACCAACATACACTTTCAAAACCCGAGAAAGGAAGCCCAACTCTTGAGGAAGAGTTAACAAAGAATTTAATTTTTAAAAAGGATTTTAAAATGGAAAAAAAAACGGGCTTAACTCTCACACGGTGTTAGTCATTCATTCGGTAACACCCACACACGGCATCCATGGGACGGGGGGAAAAAGAAAGAAAGAAAGAACAATGGATATGATAAATGAAATAAAATGACAAGCAGAATTTATAATAGATCTGGCAGTGAAAACCGCAATACTATCAAATCATGTACGGAAAAGAGCGGTGATGACCGCAAATAGCAACACTAAAAAGAGCAGCGGTGAAAACCGCAATACTATATCAAATAGTATCAAAATTTCTAATACCAATTTGTGGGTAAAATCCCACCACAAAAGATAAACATTAAAATTATCTCCACTTAAATTAAATGTCTGTAAAAAGTTTAGGGTAAATACCCTATATCAATCATCAATGTTTATATAAAGAAGTGTCAATAATGTTTCAACAGAGTTCTAAATAAATAATAAACTATACTAACCTACCTAAATGAATGCACCCTGAGAAAAGTTCTTCTACTTACTAATTTCAAAGAAAAGAAAACGCACGTCTGCGTGACGAAAAATAAACGTAGTGGTATTGGCCAATAAACTAAGAAAATCACGATGATACCGCAGATAATGTACGTAGTACATACGACGAGTTGAGGTTGTAGAACTGTCAGGCCTCGTTGACTGGCACGCAGGCTGATGAACCTGGTGGCCCCTTCACGTTGATAAACGCCGAAGTATAACTCTAACTCCTCGCTGAAGAATAGCGGGCGAAGTTAAAAGATGGTTGGTATATTGATGAGTGGTGGTGAATATCTTTCTCCCGGCCCAGTCTTGTCCCGTCAGCACTTGGCGCACAGTCACTGATGAACAACCACTGTCCAGGTTTTCAGTCCAACGTATAATACTGGCATCCGATGCAGGTTACCATAAAAGAGTTGGGTGCGACAAAACACACCTCCAACACTGTATAATACGTGGAAGATATTCTGGCCTTTCTTCCCCGATTGTGACGAGAATAGAAAAGACGGTCCGGACTCGGTGTAGGCAAACCATATAAGACCTCACACCTCTCTGTAGTCCAGAATGTACACACACACACTGATTCAAAATGGCCAGGCGAATTCTTTTATTCTTTCCCTCCCAGAAAAAAAATTAACTCATTACTCATGACTGCTTAGGCTATTGTTCTCGGTTTTGGTGCATTCATTCTAGGGGTGCATTGACTAAGAAAGTAGTTCCTAACTAAATTTATATGTAAGGACTAAAACTGACTAGCTACAACTTCTATCTATTGTTAAAATAACTATCCAACCTTAACATAACTAAATATACAAGTGATTTTAATTATAAAAGTAAAATTACAAAATAAGTATTCACACTCTCTAACACTCTGACAAAGCATGAACATAGTACCACTCGCTCATTAATACATTGAAAAAACTGTACACAAAATAAGCCAAAAGCCCTGATGACAATTGGGAACAAACTTGCTGTCAGCACATTTAATTAACCTTTCACCCTAACCTGCAGGTGAACTCTGAGAGCGTGATAACTCCCCGTTGGGTCACTTGGGTCACGTATGGGCAAGGGGGAGACAATTCACAGGGACAAAAATAAATTTTCTGATTACCCCCTCCCACCCCCGTGACATGCATCAAACATTTTCCCAACATTAAAATAGTAATTAATTTATATTTTAATTTTTGGGGGGGTCCATTTTTTTAAAAGTACAGCTTATGTCACCAAGTGATAAGCAAAACACTGAACATAACATTTATTTCATTCTTCATACAATTAAACTCAGATTCAAAATATTCACACACACACACGAGCCAAAAACCCACCTTCGAACTGTGTGTACACGGTATCCTTAAGAAAGGCACCAGATCCAAAATCGATGAGTTTTAACTGTCCCGTTTTAAGGTCAACAAGGATATTTTCGTCCTTAATATCCCGGTGAACCACTCCACAGCGCTGGACAGCTTGGGTCATTGTGACTATCTGACGGAAAAACACGCGGGCTGTGTTTTCATCCAGTGCACCCTTTTCCATTATGAAGTCAAAGAGGTCTCGGACAGGGTCCGGCCTCTCCATCACAAGAATAAATGAATCCGGACGTTCGAACGTATCCAGCAATCTAATTACTCCAGACACGTTTTGGACTTTTCGTAGAAGACACACTTCTAATGGAACGTCGTGGCCATTGATCTGTAGAAAACGAAAAAAAATGTTTCCTTAGAAGATGCTAAGAAAAGACATATACAATTACGTGTACAAGTCTTAAAAGTTAAACATTATTATCAACAAATACTGGGGGCAAAAAAGAGACGGCCCAAAATTAATTAAACATTGGTGAAGGGTGTCAGTATGACTACGACACTACAAGAAAGTAGTGCGGAACCGTACCTTAAGAGAGTCATAGTCTTTTTTTTTTTTTTTTAAGTAGAGTACCTCACCCTAAATTATTATTTTTATGAGCCAAGTTCTTTCCTTCCACTTTCGATGTCCATCAATTTGGCTAAAGGGAGACAGACAGGACTTTGAAAAGAAATGGAAACATTTGCACAATAATAAAAATAAAGGGTTAGGTTACACTACTGTTTGCCCGTCGACGACGATAAAAATAAAGAGTCGTACCCTCACCTAAATTTTTCGCAGTACACTAAACTGGTTATAGTGAAGTTTGTTAAGGATGCCTAAATGATTACGATTTTCTGCATTCGTCTGTGTTCTTTCGATTAAGTAAATTTTAGACTATTCACAACCTATGACACTAGTGTGTGAATGAGTTAAAATTTTGATGTAAATGCCTGAAAATGCGCAATCTTTGATATGTTCATTGCTGCAATGTTAGTGTTCTGAGGTTAAAAATCAATTTCGCGAGAGGCGCCGGCGGTGGTTGAGCCACAGCAGGCGGTCTTTGGCCGTCCCACCGAGCAGCGCGGTTTACGTCAATATACACCATTGTGTTTGTAGACATTGTTTTTACACCATTTTGTTTGTAGACATATTGTTTTTACATGTACTAAGTTGCTAAGATTATACTTTTGAGTTTGTGTTATGCAAATCATAGGGTGTCTTTGAAGAATAACACATTTTTTTTTGTTGATTGCCATCTAGGATGTCAACGAATGACGTCAAACAAATCCAGTTTTACGTCAGTACATAGCGTTGTCTTACACCGTTGCCATCAAACTGTTTCTATGATTTTCCAACACTACGTCATGTTTTAAATTTATTTTTATGGAATTTTGCCGCACTAAGTTGTAGATGCGCTGGCTTTTTTGACAATTGCTCTCTGTCTGTGACTGCGTAACATCACGTCATAATGTTGTCTTTTCCGCGCGTCACCATTTCGTTTGTGTCACTGACGTACGTTATGAATTAATCTTTAATTTATTAAACGTGTGCCCTTACCCTTTATTTTTTAGTATTAATTTCCCCAATTAGGTCTACAGCGATCCTCCTAAATGGTGTCTCCATTACTGGGGTCTCACCCAATGATACTAGTTTTTCCGCTTTCCTGTTAACCCTTTGACAACGATCACAGGATTGGCAGAACAGGTGACGTCGTCCCCTGTCATTCCTGGCCAGTAAAACTCTGTCGTCACTCGGGCCAGTGTTTTGGCACAGCCCAAGTGTCAAGCGGTCGGCGAATCGTGAGCCACGCGTAGTACTTCTGCCCTCCGATTGCTTGGTACAGCGACCTGGCTAGTTATAACTCTGCCTTCCGACTCTCTCTGCCGGACAAGGATGTCCTTTTTCCACAGAAATCTGACTAAGTCACCTGACTTCTTGGAAGTGTGCGTGTCTTTAAGCTCCGCCTTCTTGCGGGTGTGATGTTGGCAGTTTGCCATCAAGTTTTGATTGTTCCTCCTGTTTTTCCTTGTTAGAGACAGGCAGTTGTTGTTTGTTTTGTTTAGGTGGTTGAAGCAGTGTTTGAGGAGTTTTATTTTGTGTTCCTCTGTTAGGCGCTATTTGTGGACCGTGTGCATTCTTGTATTGGTCGGCAGCGCGCATCCAACTAGCTAACTAGCGTATCAGCTTCCTTCTCTCTGGTGTACGCTATTAGTGTGGGAGGTGACAAACTTATCAAGACATCTTTAACGAAATGTTCTTTGACAGTGTCATGAATATATTCATAAAAGTTCGACACATTCTTGAATAACTGAATATAACACCAGAAAAATGTATACTTTCTCTCTCCTCTGGAACAGATTCTCCAACCATATTTTTTTTTACATATGTTCAATGTAGAGAAATATGAGAACATTAAATTGTGGAAGGAAAGTATTTTTGTGGATGTTTGTCCTTGTAAGCTTGGCTTCAAAAAGGTTTTATGGTGAGACATTAAATTATGGACAGAAAACATACCTGTGGATGTTTTTCCATGTAAGATGTAAGCTTGGCTTCAATGTATAGAAGATAAGGCACTGGTGGTGTTGGTACCCCCCTAAATACGGATATCTAGGACGGACAACAAGTTGAGGACGTCACTTCCGGTAACTCGTAATGAGCCCCCAGAGGAAACGATTCCTCACAGATAAGACGGACAGACAGATAAGACGAAAGACAGACTCAAGACAGACGTTAGACGGACGTGACGATAACAATTATAAAATCATACTAGACAAGAATGACAATGAATCTGACGCAACACTAATGAAAATTTAACAATAACTTCATATATACAATAAAAGAAAAAGAAAAGAAAATAACAATAAAAGAACAGTTAACAATGTAGGCCAAGTTACAAAATATAAGTCCTAGCTGATTCAGGGAAATGCTAACCTCCCTTAATGAAGTGATTTTAATGTCCGTTTTCTTTTCCCCAAATCGTTCTTTTTTCTACATAAATTCGACCTGTATTTCAGTTCCAATACACTATTATGCACTTCTGCTCAATGTTTATGTTTCTATACTTAGCTCAAAGCTCGAGCAAAGGTCAACATCATCAGTGTTGAGCTCTCGTCGTGCAAGCGTTTCACAACGGCAGGCCCTTGAATAGCAAGCTGGCTCTGCCCCTCCTCGCTCCGCGTAAACAGCTGGCCTGGCAGAATATGTCGTCTGCTGTCTGGCTCTAGCTACTGTTTCTGGATACTCTTTTTCTAGTTACTGTTTGTAGATCCTCTTTCTCTAGTTACTGTTTGGTTCTGAAATTTAATTAAGGCAGTGTGAGTAACTGCTGATTACAGAATAAAAGTATTTAGGTGCCAGGGCTATTACTTCCCTGAGCACATTGGCACTAATCTGAAAGAAAGGTGTAGTTAGAATACATAAATCATCCTCACACATCCTATTATCATTTTGCTAAGTTTTTACAAAATTTAAAGTCAGCCACACATACCTTTCACGTTCCGAAACCGAATGAACCCAACGTCATCTGGTTGGAGTGCCGTACACTCAGGGATTAGTCTTTCTGACTTAGAAATTTTCTCACTGTTTTCTTCCAAAATGTTACCAGATGAAATCTCTGGGACTGCTCCTGCGTGTTTTAAACTCGGATTGTTATGAGCAAGTGAAGAGAATTGGCTAGGCCTGACTTATATAAAGGCTTTCCAGTATTCCTGGTATTTCTTTGAAACTAACCCTTCCCTCTACCGTTAGCTAAGAGTGGCCCTTTGATCCACTGACCGCTTCCTGTATTCTGGCCTATAGCTCAGTGTGAGTCTATCCCTTTCCCCTATCAGCTAGCTACAAGTGACCCTTTGATCCCTGACCGTTTCCTGTGCCCTAGCCCTGGGTGGTCAGTTCTTGTATAACTCTAACATCCTGCTAATGTCTTGGAGTGGCTGGTCAGTCTTGTAATTAGTGTCTTGGTTAAATGCTTTAAACGTATATTTTTATGCTATGGTTCCTATACCTCTCATGTATCTATATTTTATTATTTTAATTTTTAAATGTTTATGGAGTGATGCCGGGCTAAGTTTTGCTTCGCCTGACAACTTCGCTCCAGTAGCTGTAGTGCAAAGGACCAAAGTTCTCGTTGACGCTCTGCTGGCGACACGGAATTGCGAAAGCTGCTGACGTAGCCACGCCTACGGATGTGTAGTCGACGTTGAACTGGGTATGATGGGTGTGCGGGTACGGTGAATGGGAAGGAGATATCTGCATACCTGCAAAACCACTCGACTGTATGCTAGAATACGGACTCAAACCATTCAATGACGTTGGCACACGTTGACAACCGCTTCCGCTTCCATAACTTCCCAACTGCACCATTGCGCCCATGCCGGGCGAGTTCATGCCCAATGCTGGATGGTCGTGAGTTGTCAGTGCCCATCCGGGATACTGAGTATACTGCTGAGGGTGGGAATAACTTTGACCGAAATAGCCCTTGGCGGCCAAAGACATGGGTCCAAAAGCACAGCTAGCATCATAAAAAAGAAGCTTGGGTAAAGAGAGTCGGGGTCAGTACGGCCTCTGCATTCAGCGCCGGCACCGATAGTTTCCCTTTTTTCCCTTTTTAAACATGTCTTCAAATGCGGGGTCAAGGGTCCAGTAGTTCCCCTTGCGCTCACCCCCACCTTCACGAAACATTCGTTTAAGGAGAGGTTGTGTCGGATGGAATTCTGCCAACCCTTCTTGTTTTTCACATAGTAAGGGAAACGGTTTACAATAAATTGGTAAATGCCGCTAATTGTTAATTGTTTCTCGCCCGACTCCTTAATTGCCATGGCAATCAGCGCCACATAGCTGTAGGGTGGCTTAATGTTCGGGTCCGTAGAGCTCTCGACCTCTTTGGTGTTGTTGTTTTTGTTGTTGCTGCCATTGTTATTGGTATCGCTGTTATTCTCTTTTTTAAAATCTGTCGCTGTACTTGGCGACCTTTCCTCAGAATCGGCTTCCAACCGTTCGCACTTCAGGCTTATCGCAGAATCCTGTTTCAGCTCGCTGTCGGATGCTGCCGCCGTCTTGTGACTGGAGCCTGGAACAGTTTTATGCCGAAATTCAGCACTAGATATGGACGTTTTGTGTCCAAAATTGGGAGCAGAGATAGACACGGCTGACGGCATTTTTTGAAGATAGGTGTCTGATGGTCCAAAAACATTTCCGGGGACAGTCGTTTTCCGCATATAGTCAAGAGACAGGTTAGCATTGGGCGGCAAATGATCCTTGACCTCCGATCCCAAAACCGATATCCTCATTCCATTTTCAGTGGCAGTGTCTCCAAACCAGCTAAAGGACAGATCCATTCCAGACATCACAGGTCGAATTTCGCGTCATTCTGACATATGTACATGTGTTTCACTTTTTTCCTCACGGTTACCCCGTCTATCTTTTCGCGGTTGCTTTCTGGAGTTAAAGAGATCGAAACGACATCTATAACTTCTCTTTTAGAGTAACAAACAGATTCTAGTCTCTCTAGTTTATTTTGTGTAACATCGGGGTTGCCTTGATATGGAATTTCACCTTCCAAATCTTTTATTTCACTAGCGCCAAACGTCTTTAAAAATGCACGTCCGTTGTGTGCGTTTGTCACTACGTCATTTTCTCCTGTTGGCTTGTCTTTGAACCTAGCAACACTGTCAAAGTACGTCTGTGCTAGCGTGAAAATTGCTGCGCCTGTGTTCTTCAATTTTTCCCTTGTGTCAGTTTCGAATTTTAGTCTCCCTTTTCTTTCTCTGACATCTGGCCTATATACCCTTGCATGGGGAATCCCCATGCGTGTTTCTGCTGACCTCTCAGTAACGGTCACTGTGTCCGTTTTGTGTGATGCGATAGCCTCGGGGTATCGCGATTCGAATTCTACGATGGACAAAATACGAGAATGCCCATTCATACACGCAAGTGTTAACGGCCCTATTGAATCTATGATGCCAGGGTTAAAAGTCAAACCTATCAAGTGCGTGTCTCTGTCATCTATAGTCACTGTCGCCCTATGAGCCGAATCGCTCACACTTTCTGTCATTACTAAAGGTTCGGATTCTTGTGGTGAAGTCAACAAAGTTTTGTTGGTGTCGAGCTGCAAAGTTATTCTGTCACTGGGGAATGCCAACTGCCTCTCCTGTAACACTTGTTCTATTGGCTGAACTAACCCACTCTGCCTCTCTGTCAGATGGTCCAGAATTTTGCTAGGAGTTTCTGTCACTACCAGCTCATAATGCTCGTCACATGTCCCTACCCCATCTGGAAAAATCATAAGTTCACCTCCTTCCATTTCACCTTGTAAGGTCAAGACGTCAACCTTACTATGGTGCTCTACACACTTTTCTTTATTGTCGTGTTCTGAGTTAGTCTTACATAACTCAAAAGGGTAATCTCTATTCTGCCACTCTACGTGAGGGGAAACTTCTCCGTTATTTAGTGAAACACTCCTTTCTTCACTTAATAAAGCATTTCTTTCTTCATGCTTACTTACCGCGCTCTCTTCCACCATGGTTGATACTTCCTCGTGACCTATTTCTATACTAACGACCGCGTTAATACAAGTGGCCGAAGCATCATCCCTACCGCTAAGTCCGTTAAGCGGTGTACCTACAGACAATACGCAGTTCTCAGCCTCTGTTGCTTTAACCGGGTATATGTCTGCTCTACCCTGCACGTATTCTAATGTACCCTCACTGTCCATGCCACTAAGTCCTTTAAGTGCGTTACACGTAGACAATACACAGCTAGCAGCCTCTATCGCTCCAGCCTCCCATGTGTTTGTCCTTCCGTTCACCACATCAGCTGTCTGTACATACTCCAATGTACACACACTGTTAGATAAGAGAGAGGCCCTTTCTTTCGAGCTACTCCCCTCCTCTACACTCTGGGGCTCACCCACCCCCAAACTAGCCGCAATGAAACGGTCAACTTCCACATCTGTTACCGTTCTTTCTACCGCCGCGCGCTCAACACCAAAACTGTCTGATACACTTGGTACACTACGGGTGCAATCACGTGCTAAATGGCCTGGCTTACTATAGTTAAAACACACTCTATTTTGAAATCCGTTTCTACCCCTTTGGGACTTGTACAATGGGCGGGTCTTAACATCTTTTCTAACCTTTGTTTTGTCATTAAAACTACTGTCCCTAAACTTCTTACTCACACACATGATCCCTTCTGTTTTAGATTCACTACTTTCTTTGCAGTATTCGGAGTGGCTGTCCGTGTTTGTCACAACGAATGCTTGTACACTAATCTGTTGAGTACTGGCCATGTTATGCATGTCTGCGAGTTGAGTACTAACTGCATCATTACCTTTTACCGGTACTACATCAGTCTGAGTACACGCCTTCTGCTTGCTAACTAGGTTAGTGCTCTAAACGGGCAAGATTTTTCAGGATTTCAGTGAGATTTAGGGTTACGTCAGTAAAAACGGCTTATAAATTACCTCATATTCAGGAATTGCCTCCACTGCTCTTTGAATCCATTTTTTCCTCTTTTCTTCTTTCAGTTTAGCATACTTTAGTTGCAGCTTTTTTGGCAACATTTTTTTTCAGCTTGTTGTTGAATGTGGGGAACGCTTCCGGCTTATAAATTACCTCATATTCAGGAATTATTCAGCTTCTTGTTGAATGTGGGGAACGCTTCCGGCTTATAAATTACCTCATATTCAGGAATTGCCTCCACTGCTCTTTTAATCCATTTTTTCCTCTTTTCTTCTTTCAGTTTAGCATACTTTAGTTGCAGCTTTTTTTTGGCAACATTTTTTTTCAGCTTGTTGTTGAATGTGGGGAACGCTTCCGGCTTCCGCCGTTTTCGCATTTGGAGAGGGGGGTGTCTTACAGAGCCCAGGCTAGTAACACACCAGATCTGTACCTAGTGTGTACAT
This sequence comes from Sinotaia quadrata, assembly GCA_028829895.1. NCBI lineage: Eukaryota > Metazoa > Mollusca > Gastropoda > Architaenioglossa > Viviparidae > Sinotaia > Sinotaia quadrata. The sequence goes on from CM054184.1 coordinate 37,826,818, forward strand.
GTGCCCAGGTTGTTCGACTTCCCGATCTCTTCACTGGTGGCGTTGTTGATGTTGTTGTTGTCGTGGCTGTCCCCGGTGTCCGTTGGGATGCCTGAAGGTGGGCGCTGGCGGCCAGTACAGATGGTCGAGTAGCAGTTGGATTAAATCAGCCATTGGATGGTTAAAATAACCCCAAGAGGGGTAATGTTGTTCCTGGTACTGCCAGTGTTGTTGTTGTTGCGGCTGTCCGCGATGTTGTTGCGGTTGTTGTTGAGGGCGCTGTTGTTGCCTCCGAATATGTGGTGGTGGGCGCCGTCTTTTTTTCTTTTCGCCCTGTTCTGGTGGTGTTGTTGGTGTGGACTGGCATTCTGTTGTTGTTGCTGTTGTTGTTGTTGTCGCCGATGTTGTTGGTCGAGGCGGCGACGCTGGTATAGGTGAGAGGGGTACGGCCTCGAGTTCCCTTGAAACCTGGTCCAGTATGGTATCAAATTCATTCAGTTCTTGTTGATTTTCTTTCGTTCTTAGGTTTGTTTGGCTTTCTTTTTTTTCGTCTCAGTGTTTTTTGTCTGAGTATTTGTGGCTTTATGTGTTCTTTTTTGGTTTTTGGTTTTAGTTTTTTCGTTGGAAGCCTGTGTAGATTTTTTTCCCGGTGATGGTGGTAATGTCCATATTATGTGCGTATTGCACTCTTGGTCACACATGTCGACTGGTACTGTTTGAGTCCCTATTTCAGCAGTTGGTGAATTGAGTTTGTACCATGCATAATAAAGATAAAAATATTGTGTGGAGAGGTGATAAATGGTTTATTACCATAATATTGTTTCTTCTTCTTCTTTACGATCACTTCTTTTCCCCACAGGAATTGCGTGGAAACTTTTCATCTTCTTGATGTTCTCAGTTTCTGTAGATTTCCTGTGGGGCCTTCCTCTTTAAAACTGTTCTATGAGGGTAATAATGTTAAAAAAAAATATATGGAAGTTATGGAATTAGTTTTCCACTTGCCTGTCATTGTTTACAGTTTACTTGCATGCTTTATTCTTGTGTCAGTTATTGTATGCATTGTTTTTCCTAGGAATTTTGTTAATATATTTATAGAAATTATTATTGTTGTTTGTTTTTGTTTTTTTGTTGTTTAGTTTTTTTTTTTTTTAAAAAATAATGTGAGGAAGCTATTTGTAACTTCCTCTAAGTTTGTGGTTTTCTTTTTCATTACTTATTGTGTAATGGTGTGTGTGTGGTGGGTTTTATTAATATTTATTTTTATAGAAGGTGAAGTGTGTTTGTGTGTATGAGATATGTGATGATCTTTTGTTTATGAAAAGAATACATATATGACCGTTAATGACTGTGTTTTGTTTAATATTCTTTGAGGTTAAAAATAAAATTAAATACAGACTATGACTTGTTATGTTTATATTTTATTCTTATAGTATTTTACAATACAGATGTATTTTAAATAAGTAAAAGCAGATGAATGTCATTAGTGTATTAATGTTCAAGATCTAAATTGTTATAGTGTTATTTGTTTGTGTCATGGCCTTTGAGACCAGTGTGATTAGGAATGAAAACAATTTTAAGTTATCTGTTACCTATATCACATTATCAGTGATTCCCAAACATTTTAGAACTGCAGCCCTTTTTTAAAAAAAAAGCTAACATTTCACAACACACCAAAATTCAGATCACAACACAGGTTTGGAAATGCTGATCTAGATATTTTAATGCATAAACACACTTAGTACATTATTAGTTCTGAGAGAAGTCTTACACATTTTAATCATAATAACAAATTCATAAGTTAGTGAATAAGTGAGGGCTGATTGACAAAGATCCCAATGACCAAGGCAGGACGCCAGCAAAGACTTGCTCCTTTATATTACTAACAGCCAGCTCCTTAGAGAGTCTCAACAACAAGATCTTCAGCTTGTCCTGACCTCGATAGCCTGACACCAGGCTCTTTAGACAGTCTGGACACAAAATGTCAAAAGCTTCTCAGAAAGCCTTGATAGTTTTGATTTCCTTAGTGGAATCCATACAAAAGTGCAGCTTTCCAATTCTGCTATTTTACTTTTTCCCCCCACATGAAAAAATCCTGGAATCCGCTGATTTACTCTGGAAATAGTTTATGGATTTGATCATGGGTTAAACAGCTGATGGGTTGGAGAAGTCTACAATTAGTAAACATCTTGTCACCCTGCATCCAGAGTGTATCAGTTTTATTACTCAAATGTACATTATAAGTTGACAATCATTAATCCTGGAGTTGCATGCCTTACCTCGCTGCAACTGTCAGTGAGTCTATTGAATACTACAGAACAAGATTTGATATACCAAGATTGGTTCTAAAGAATAAAATTAAGAAAGGACATAATTCGTATATTGTTATGAACAGGAATTTTTAAACATACAATAATATTTTCCTGAATACTTGGCAAATAAACATGCCTCAGGAGAAATATGGGTGGATTCCTGTGCAAACAGATTGGAGCCTGAAAGAGATCACATATTATAGGAGAGATAATGACAGTTTGTTCAATGTGTATCCCATGTGACATCCCTTTAGTACCCACAGGAAAGATGTTCTGAACAATTTATTCATCTGGTATGTAGAAAACAGTTTTTTCATCATAGAGATGATCATATCAAAGGAGAAAATATGAGTTTGGCATTTGCTGATAAGAATTCATTTTATTATGTCTGATGTGCACACATGCAGGAAAAAATACTAGAAAAAAACTACTCAGGAAAGAAAATGGTGGTGTTGCCAATGCACCTATTAGACTAAATAGACACAATGACTACAACCTCCTTCAAACCAAATAGACACAACTAAATAGATGTCTTCCATCACACTATGACTACAACCTTCTTCAAGACCAAATAGACACAACTAAATAGATGTCTTCCATCACACTATGACTACAACCTCCTCCAATATCTAAATAGATATCTTCCATCATGCTATTGCTACAATCTCCTGCAAGGCCACTTTCCTATAAAATGCTAAGCTGGAATAAATTGCTTTGTGAACTTTAACAAATTTGGGTATGTAAGTGGTAAATGTTTCTAATGGACTGTTTCAAACAAGATGTCGTCAATTGACCTCAAATCTCTCGAAATTTGAGAGTTGGGCAGAAATAGTCTATTATTTACTTTCTCTCTTAATTGTGATATCTAGATAATATTTCTTTTTTTAAGTGCCCTAACTGGTTCTGCATAAAGATGGCATTATCATCTGATGAACTGCAGAAATGCGAGATGATGACTAACTGAATATATGATCAGTGAATCTATCCATTGCCAGGAAAAAAAAAAGATTCTTTTTCTAACTTATTAGTATTTTGTCACTAAGGGGAGCTCTTGTTGAGAGATCCCTAGAAAAGACATGTTTTTACAGGTCCTTATTTTCCAATGATTTAACATGGTTAGATTTCAGTAGTTCAGTACTGTTCACATTTATGTCCTATACAATGGAGAAAAAGATACATATTTAGTCCTTTTTTTTTTTATGTAAGCCATGTTGACAGATCTAAGATGAGAAGGGAAGGGGAATAGGGGGAGAAGATATCTGTTTTCATATAAACCTTACTATCTGACATATCTTTACTATGTTGGGTCCAGTAAGCTGTTTTTGTGTCAGCAAGCATGGACCTGTAACCTTCTAAAAGCCAAATAAAGAAGTCAACTTAGGAAGTAACACAAACATTGAGGATCAAAAACTCAAACGCACCAGTGATGAAAAGCATATTCCATTTAGCCTGATATACCATCAAAGCACCAGTTTGCCATGATGAAGTCACTTTTAAACTAATAAATATCTTCTCTTTTGCACTGCTGACATAATAAAATCCACGTGTACAATCCCCAATAATTAAACTCAAGAGGGTTGGTCATTTCCTGTGGGCAAGGGGCGGTTATGTACTGAAGGCAAGGTTCACAATACAGCCAACATTGTCATTTCCCATGCAGTGAACTCTTCGGGTAGAGTTTCCATTTCCCTTGAGGGTGATTATATATTTAAAACATACATGACTCTTTGTACTAGAAGAGTGGCAGGCAACACACTTTTCCCTAGTCATTAAACTTCTTTTAGTGCCAGTATGAAAAATAAATCTGTATGAGTTGATGTACAATTGGCTTGAGCATTAATATGCTGAGATTTTCATCCAGCAACCTAGATCAAAGCCATCCTCAGATATTAATAAAATATTTTAAAAAACAATCAATCCCTTTTACCACTGGGAAATTACTTTATAGTATCCCTGCCTCAAGTTCGCTAGAGTACAATGAGCTCATTCCGGATAATGCACTTTGTAAGCAAAATGTTTAAGACAACAGGTTATGCCGCATGACTGTCATTAGACTTGGAAATATTTATGCATCTGTGCTATTCTCTCAAATACTGAAAGAACAATCACATTCTTTCAGTGGTATAATTAGAACATACTCTACATTATTAAGTGGAAGTCAAAATACTCTTTTCAAAGTGGCAACACTAAAAGCACAGTGCCAGTCAGAGTAAGTACAATTTCTTGGAAATGCTCATTGCACAGCATCGTATGTGCTTTTGGCTAAAAGTTTTCTCATTTCATTTTTGTAATTTGTTATCTTTGGGAAATGTGAAAAAATTATGAAAAGAATAAGTTTGTTTTATACAGTCATATGCACTGCAATATTTAACCATGTTTTAATTTTTCAAACTAAGTGTTTAATGAAAGTCAATATGTCCGACAGCACATGAGGATTGTAATTCCCACTCATGACGTCAAATGTTACGTTGCTATGGTGAGAAGTCAGTCTTGCAAATGAACAAGAGCTCTGATTTCTTTCAGAAATATTGACTTTCCATACCAAAACGAATGCATTTATACAAATCTCTGAAAGTTTAAATTTTGCAGTTTTGATTCTAAGAATGGGAATTATTAATTTTTATCTGTGTGACGATGTGTGACAAATTCTGTGTCATGGCCTCGTGACCCAATTGCTCGTTTCAAAATTAAATTGTTGAACGGACCTTTGTTGAAATTCACCCGTGATACATCAGTATCGAGAGAAGCTTTCTAGCAAGGTCAGATTGTTGCATAACTTTAGGCCAGTGTCCAGCACCTTCGAGATCAACAACATACCACGTGAGCGGTCACGTGATGCGTTCAATGCAGTTTCATAAAAATGATCATAAGGCGCCAAAACACTCACTCACTCCCAGACCGGCAGACAGACAAGGCAGCTTTAACATTAGCTCCGTCCCGCCGCCATACCAGAGTCGTAAGAGAGTCGAAGATGAACCCGCGCTAGAGCAGTAAATCTACTTTTAAGAGGTAACAATAACACGTCTACTTCTTACAGTATCTATTGCATTTATTGATTGTATTTTGTAATTGAATTGATGTATGTATTTTGTGCAGCTTAGCGCTATTTTAGCCAAAGCACGTGTTTCGATGTAAAGGGACAAATCTAAAAGTTATTGTATATAAATTATTGTAACCTTTTCTTATCTTTAATTTATATAATCTTAAATTCACTAGTGCCGCCAGTATGTCTGTGCACGTGGCGAATTCTTCTTTGTAATTCAAATTGTTCTTGCATATAATTTTTCGTGTAAAATTGTAAAGCATTCATGCTTCATTTTGAATTAATCCTTTGTGTGAATTCTAATTTTTAATGCTGTAAATATTTGGGAATTCATACGTTCGTGTAACGTTATATGTAACACACACGTGAACCACAATGTACATTTAAATATAACCATATTTGAATTGTAAACGACACGATAGTCAAAGATTCTAAATTCAGAACCTTAAACAAAGAAACATGTGCTTGGGTTTTGCGAATATACACGCAAATAGTTACAGAGCCCAAATCCTTTGTTTCAGCCGGGTTCTTCTTATGTTACTCCTCTCTACCTTCGTACTTCTTGAGTCGTACACCGACTCGGGCGTCTTCATGACCCATACGTGAACTATGCAGAAGTACCTCGTGTTAACTAGGGTTAACGATTCGTCGCAAGTACATTAGCGATGCAGTAATTGAGTGGACGATTGACTGTTATGCTATGCAGTACTGACGATGAGCCAAAGGATGTGGACCAGTTCTAACCAGTTGAACCCCACGTGCGACCAAGAGTGTAGTTAAGTATATCTACTAGGGTCCAGAATCAAGTGACTATTTGGCAAGAAAAGAGAATTCTCGTTAAGACTCTTAACAAAGACGGTAAAATGAGAGAACAACGCTGTGTAGAATTAAGACGTCGTGTTGTAATTAATCGTTGCTGTTAATTGTTAAACTTATTAAATCTATTTCATTTTGTTAAGAACCTCTTTTGTAGTAAATTGTATGCATATAGACCAAATGGGATTGGATGGGGGCTGTTTGAGCTAAACGAATGACGTAATGAATGCATATGAATCTAAGAGAGTTTTTAACGATTTCCAATCTAGCCAATGTACGCAAATTATCAGTTTCGTAAATCTGTGATCTAGACTACAAAGATGCATTTTTAATTTAGTCGAATGATGATTTGAGCAACCAGTCTGTTTAGGTTAAACGAGAGGGAATTAATTTAAATAGTAAATTAAAGTTCTATAATTTCCTAAGCAGGGTCTTTAAATAAATACTGGAAACGTAACAAGTGGTGCCTCGTCCGCGGATTGATATGTATTAAATTGTAACATTTTTATATACATAGGGCGTATCATATCTTTAGGAAACGAACATCTGAGAATTGCCAATATTCTATTGATTCAGGATTGTTGAAATATTTATCTTGCTTTTGTTGTGACATGTGCATGTATTCTTTTGCAGAGTAGCGTGCATGTTAGTTAATGCTGATATATTTAAGCGTAGTTAAATATGTCATGTTAGCTATTGAATGATTTATTTAGTATTGTGTTACTGGATACTTCATTGTGAGAAGTCGACGTGTTATACCGCCAGCTAGGAGAGTTATCGGTAGTAACAGACTTCGGACTATTATATTTAGGGTGCTAAGTATAATGTGTAATGTTGTATGGTTGGAGCCGTGACATTACGGAAGCCTTGGAGACAACAGATTGTAGCCAAGCAGGTGAGCGTGTAACCAACGCGTAATTTATTTCGGAAGGTGTTCTGAATAAATTCAATAATTTTTGTAAGGTCGTAGCCTAAAAGTTATTGTGGGATAAAAGCGGAGTTTTATCGCCTACGGTTAGATACACAATCACGAGAGATATTTATTGTAGCCAGACGCGCTAAATAAATAAGATGGATCTCGAACAGACTATTGCGAGTCTGAGAGAGATAGGTTCCTTAATCGGATACCGAACGGAAGACGAGGTAATGAACTTCGTGAGAACTGAACTAGACAGGAGAGAGAAAGCAAAGAGGGAGGAAGAGGAAGAAGAAAGGTTAGAGATAGAACATGATCACATTATGTCTTTGATACATCTAGGGATCAACTATCGGAAGAACAGTGTAGGGAGCTTACAGCTCATGGAGATTCTAAAACGCGAACAGAAGATAGGCATATCACTAAGATACGAAAGTGAACAGTTACGTAATTCTGCCCTACTCGCACTCAATGAAAAGGAAATAGAACACAGGGAAGAAAATATATCTTCATTAAGCTCACGTGTAAAACTTACAGAAGCGCAGTTGTGTGATAGAGATTTCCGATTCAAAGGGGAGGCCGAAATACGAGATCTAAGGTTCGAAATTAGAAAGTTGAAGAAAGAGAGGCTAGTGCTTATGGAAAGGAAAGAAAGTCTAGAATTAGAATGGTTGTGGACAGAAATCGAAACAGAGTCTAAAATTGCTGGGGAAGGTACTGTTGACAAATTACGACAGGAAGGTCAGGCCGTGAACTTTGACTTGCTGAGGTCAAACACCGCGAGCGTGGAGACTGACACACAGAAATTAGTCGCGCTACCGAACACAGCAGGCAAAGTAGACAGTTTGATTGAAAACAAAAACAAATGTTTTGACGAAACCATTACAGTTCAACTTGCTAACCAGTTTACAGAAACAGTTGGCGCACCACCAAAGCTTGATCTTGAAACAGAGACAAGAAAAGACACTGTTGTTAAGGACTTAATAACACGTGTAGAATTTGGACAAACACATACACCGCCGTGTACGTGTGACACCTTGTTTGACGGACTGAATGCGCATGATAAGATAGAGGCAGATTCTATCGGTTGTGTACCGTTAAGGTGTGATGAAACTTCTAGCAACACAGTGACTGATTTTTCTGACAGGACAAATATGCATGAGAAGATAGAAACCGATTCTATCAGTTGTGTATCGTCGAAGGGCAGTGACGCATCGACTGAGTCTACTGACCGAACTGTTAGTTTAAGAGGGAGTCATGAGAATGTGCTCGCTACGAAGACTGACATCGGTAGATCTCGATCTCCGATGATTGACGTGAGTCATGACGTAATTTTGAAACACAAGATTATTGCGTTATGCGAGGTTTCGAGTGCTAACACATTGATAGCCAGGGAAACAGAAGTATTTGATCCAGATGACAGCATAGGTAGCATTACAGACAGAGACAATGTGCCTATGATAAATTCATTTACTTCAGATGACATGACAGTTGTCAGAGCTGAGACAGAGTTCTTTTCCAAACGTGACATGGAAGAAGATATGGTCGAAAACTGTACAGGGACGGTCAACGATAATGCATGTGTACTGATGTGTATGCACGCAGTTGTCAGAGACATGGCAGAACTGTCTGCAGATAAATCACTTAACGGAATTAGTGACGTAGACAGAAGCCACGGTACAGGGACTACCTTTATTGACTCACCTGTTGAGATAAAGGAATGTCATGAGTACGTACCAAAAACTGAGACAAGTGGAAGTAAGGAGGAGGGGGTTTCATTAACTGATATGTTCCTTGGTTCACTGACAATAAGTGCGGAGTGTAATCCTTGGTTGATCAAAGGCACAGTACAAATGAGTGACAGAACTAGATCGATAGATAATGAAAACCGGAGTGACGGACTGATAACCAGAGTAGGTGGGGCATCAGGACTGTTACTGACATCAGATGCAGAGAATTATGATAGAGGATACAGTGGGAGTGTAGCCTACAACACACAGAGAGTAGACATAGTGATGTTATTCATTGTGACAGGTGACATTCACTGCCAGTTAGTGACTGAAACTGACAGAATTTCCATCATAGATTCTGACGATTTGATGAGGAGACACATTGAATTAACTAAGTCAGTGGAGACAGATTATGTTAGTTCGATAAACGGTATGGTCCAGGGGAGACAATCGATAACTCTTGGAGAGTTTAAGACAGAACCCTTGTTCATACAACCACGGGAATCTGACTTGCTAGCGAGTGAGTCTGACCACACAGTGACTAGGAAATACTCGAGTGGAGAGTTAGACAATTCTAGAGTCACAAGAGAGACGCCGACTTATGTTGTCAAGGAGAGAGACAAATTGACAGACATAACAGTCGAACACCTAGTTGTGAATGGGTTAAAACAGAAAACAACTAGTGGGACGAGGTATTTCACTTCAGTCTATGATAAGATCGGGAGAACGGAACCTCCAGATTTAGAGGGGAAGCTAATGTTGCAATTCAGGTACTTCAGAGAGACTGGTAGCCACGACAGAGCACATTTGCGAACCTATGACGTTAGACTTGATGCGAAATGGACCCATAGTAGATCTGACGCCATTCCGACGAAAGACGTTGAGTGCATGCGAACTAGAGACGTTCAATGTGTACACAATGACGTAACTACAAATGCACGAAACACCAAGAGAGCAAATTTCCATTTGCGTGAGCTCAGTGACAAGGCTAAGAGCGATAGATTTGAAATTCAGACTTCGCAGAGTCAAGGCCACAGTGACACTGACATGATACGAAACGTATCGAGAAGTTTGAAACTGTTAGACAGGGTAGAGACCAGTCATGCAGAAACTGACACTACCAGAAACATTTTAAACTTGACAAGTACTTTGGGGAGTTTTGAAAGAGATAAAACACTTCAAGGACGTACTTACCGGACAAGAAATGAAAAGTCTAAACTTGACATGCAATATATTGCACCTCACCGTGACATTCTGACGAACAGAGTAAGAAAGAAAGAATACAGTTGTCTTGCCGTAGATATGTTGACACACATGGGCGACGACGTGTATTGGGGTTGGGATAGAAACTACGAAGATTGTGCTAGGCAGGATAGTGCAGCAGTAGGAATAATGATTTGGTACCTTCTTTGAATTTTCATTATTTTCTTGTTGTACCGTAGTTGGTGGTTGTTATTGTAAATATGTTGGACATTTCATAAAAACTTGGGACAAGCTATGACACTGATTGAATTGTGTTAGTGTTGTAACTCTGAATATGACAGGTGGACTGATAGATAGTTCATTGAGTTGGTAATTCACAAACTCTGATATTTGGTTGATACAGGAAATCAATATCTGGAACTTTTCATAACCTGCATATTGATAGTGTTGTTCATTGGAAGTCAATTTTCTGATCACACTATTGTTGGATACGTATTCAGTGGAATTGGTTGATGTTGGATTTCTATTCTGAATAATCTGGTTAGATCAAACTAGGTTGTGTGTGAACTATTGATTATTGGGACAGATAGTGAAATTTTCAGAACATGTTATTCCGTTGGATGGATGTCTATTAAATTAGACTGGACCTTTTCTTAAATCATTTTATTTGATTTTTTTCTTAAATCATTTTTCTTTGATTTCTTGAGTGAGAAATATTGTATGAGAGTGCCGTTAATCTAGAGTTGATTTCCCTGCCGCGTTACATTATTTCTGGTTATGTTGAAATTTTTTAATTGTAAATTTTTTCTTCATTTTGCACTTCTACATTTTATAACACATAATTTGTAGGAGGCATTTATCTTTTGGTAAGATAAACGCCTCAAAAGCAAGGGGGTGTGACGATGTGTGACAAATTCTGTGTCATGGCCTCGTGACCCAATTGCTCGTTTCAAAATTAAATTGTTGAACGGACCTTTGTTGAAATTCACCCGTGATACATCAGTATCGAGAGAAGCTTTCTAGCAAGGTCAGATTGTTGCATAACTTTAGGCCAGTGTCCAGCACCTTCGAGATCAACAACATACCACGTGAGCGGTCACGTGATGCGTTCAATGCAGTTTCATAAAAATGATCATAAGGCGCCAAAACACTCACTCACTCCCAGACCGGCAGACAGACAAGGCAGCTTTAACATTAGCTCCGTCCCGCCGCCATACCAGAGTCGTAAGAGAGTCGAAGATGAACCCGCGCTAGAGCAGTAAATCTACTTTTAAGAGGTAACAATAACACGTCTACTTCTTACAGTATCTATTGCATTTATTGATTGTATTTTGTAATTGAATTGATGTATGTATTTTGTGCAGCTTAGCGCTATTTTAGCCAAAGCACGTGTTTCGATGTAAAGGGACAAATCTAAAAGTTATTGTATATAAATTATTGTAACCTTTTCTTATCTTTAATTTATATAATCTTAAATTCACTAGTGCCGCCAGTATGTCTGTGCACGTGGCGAATTCTTCTTTGTAATTCAAATTGTTCTTGCATATAATTTTTCGTGTAAAATTGTAAAGCATTCATGCTTCATTTTGAATTAATCCTTTGTGTGAATTCTAATTTTTAATGCTGTAAATATTTGGGAATTCATACGTTCGTGTAACGTTATATGTAACACACACGTGAACCACAATGTACATTTAAATATAACCATATTTGAATTGTAAACGACACGATAGTCAAAGATTCTAAATTCAGAACCTTAAACAAAGAAACATGTGCTTGGGTTTTGCGAATATACACGCAAATAGTTACAGAGCCCAAATCCTTTGTTTCAGCCGGGTTCTTCTTATGTTACTCCTCTCTACCTTCGTACTTCTTGAGTCGTACACCGACTCGGGCGTCTTCATGACCCATACGTGAACTATGCAGAAGTACCTCGTGTTAACTAGGGTTAACGATTCGTCGCAAGTACATTAGCGATGCAGTAATTGAGTGGACGATTGACTGTTATGCTATGCAGTACTGACGATGAGCCAAAGGATGTGGACCAGTTCTAACCAGTTGAACCCCACGTGCGACCAAGAGTGTAGTTAAGTATATCTACTAGGGTCCAGAATCAAGTGACTATTTGGCAAGAAAAGAGAATTCTCGTTAAGACTCTTAACAAAGACGGTAAAATGAGAGAACAACGCTGTGTAGAATTAAGACGTCGTGTTGTAATTAATCGTTGCTGTTAATTGTTAAACTTATTAAATCTATTTCATTTTGTTAAGAACCTCTTTTGTAGTAAATTGTATGCATATAGACCAAATGGGATTGGATGGGGGCTGTTTGAGCTAAACGAATGACGTAATGAATGCATATGAATCTAAGAGAGTTTTTAACGATTTCCAATCTAGCCAATGTACGCAAATTATCAGTTTCGTAAATCTGTGATCTAGACTACAAAGATGCATTTTTAATTTAGTCGAATGATGATTTGAGCAACCAGTCTGTTTAGGTTAAACGAGAGGGAATTAATTTAAATAGTAAATTAAAGTTCTATAATTTCCTAAGCAGGGTCTTTAAATAAATACTGGAAACGTAACAATCTGTAGCTGAACTAGATTCTATTTCACTTAGTCTTTAAGCTTTAAAATACATTTCTCATTTTTAATTCCTGTTTAGGGGTTAAACATTTTGTTTTCTACGACAAATGTTAATTTAATGTTATTTTATTTTTTTGTTGAAAAAAACATAAGGAATTTGATCAGATACATCATTTCTTTCATACAAATATAAAACTTGATAAATGTTTTATAGTACATTTTCTTAACATGTACACAAAACATAAAGTTTCTGATCACTTACATACTTTCTGGTGCCTTTTAATTAGATTAGATACTATGCAGCACAACAGCTTGCTACCCTGAAACTAGCAGCATTCTTGGCAAAATACTGCCATACAAAATATAAAATACTGAAGGGCAAGAGACAAGAAAGGTTCTACCAATGGTTTTCTGTTTCATGGGGCAAAGAGTCAGATCCTGATACTCAATGGGTATTGAAAGTGTGATAGAAATCGGAGGAGAAATATATTTTGCCCACCAGCTATACAGTGTGACTGACCTCTTGTTTTATGTCACCCCCCCCCCCCAAGAGCTGTACAGTCTGATCTCTTGTCAAATGTCCCCACTGTCAAGAGCTGTGCAGTCTGAATGATCTCTTGTCAAATGTCCCCATTGTCAAGAGATGTGCAGTCTGATTGATCTCTTGTCAAATGTCCTCCTGTCTCAAGAGCTTACAGTCTGAATGATCTCTTGTTGAATGTCCCCCTGTCAGTGGAGCTCAAGATTGGAACGGAGTCCAGTTTAAAGGAAGATATTTTGGAAGATATATCTTTGCTCTGGAAAAACACTATGGTCTTGTGTAGAAATTCAGGTCGGACAGATTTTAACTGCCTCTCTCCTTAATAATTTATCAGACTATATTTGAGAATTACTGAATACAATTATTTAGTTCACTACAAGTGAACAATGAATTCAAGTTATATACTTTTCCAAATACAGTCATACAGATTTAGATGAAATAATGTTAACAGACCAAAATTGGAAATAGAAAAATATAAGTGTTAGGCAATATTTTACAGATCAAGGTTGTGATGAAATATATATGGTTCCAACAATGGCTACTCATGTTAAATAAATCAACATTAATCACATGGCATTTCTACGGGATAAAATAACGAAAGATAATTTAGAATTATGAAACAGCATACAAGGTTATACACGAAAATTAAAATACATTATTACTCAGTTAAAAAATTACATTTCTATTTAGTTACAAAGAAAACAAAATAATAATTTTCCACAACATGGGTTTCCCCATGTATTTCCTTAGCACCTATTGGTCGGCTACAGTTAGCTAGTAAATGGCCATAGGTTAGCCATATAATTGGCTAGCTTCTCAGAAATGCTTCCATCATTTGATAAGTCATTTATCTATAACAAGATTTAAGAGATGGACTCATGCATTCAATGGAATTTAGATTATTGAATTCCACCAGGAATGGCACTAGGATCATTTAATTATAATATTACTTCAAGCAATATCTAGTTACTCATTTGGGAGGAACTGTTGCAAATTTCTCATTGTGTGTCTGCTTAACGGACACTGCACGATGAGATGACTACTTTTAAAATCTTTCTGCATAAATATCAGTAATATGTTTAAAGTGCTCTACAATTTTATCACAAAATTATATCATACATAAACGAATTTGGAAAGATGTGACAAAAAGGAAGAGTTGGAAATATGTCACATTTACAACAGCAATCATTCAGTTAATAGTGAGTAAACAAATCTGTCAAAACGGGTGGGGAAGGATCAATTTCAAGACACTCTTGTTTCATTAGATTAGAAAGTTTTCTTCTGGAACTGAGGTAATATGAACAAATAGTACAGCTTAAAGTGGGTGTACGACCAAAAATTGTTTACTATGTAAATCATCGATAGCGAACATATAGTGATTTATGACCAAACAGCACACCGTCAATTGGTCGATAGTGTACATTTAGTGCATTTACGACCAAAACAGCACACCGTATAAAGGTTCGCTAGCGTACATGTAGTGTATTATGAAAAAACAACACACCTTATATAAAGTGACAAAGAGTAATTCACATTTAATGAATTCAGAGAATCAACATATAAAATGTATAACATTGCATATATGTAAATAATTATATAAAATGCATTTATATACAACCGATATAAGATTATAAGATTTTATAATAATATCTAGTTGATCAATAGGTGTAGACTAATAAAAAAAATCCCCACAAAACTCAAAACTAAAGAACTATGAAACACACACACACACACACACACACACACACAGACTCCAGTAATATTTCTTGTCAGCAAAGAAACTTACACTAACTTTTGCAAACAAATGTTTCGCAGTTTAACTAACTGAGCATTTTAAAAACAAGTACTCTTTTCAAGGTCATAGTTAACATGTCAGCTGACAAAATCTTGACAAGAAACATTCGTTGAAACTTAATTATATGTTGTTGGGGTTTTTTTTTTTTGTTGCTTTATATCAAAATAAGCCCAACAAAAATAGTAAAATAAATTTAAAAAATTAAAAGAAAATAAAACACCACAAACAAAATTTAATTGCTGCATTGCCACAAAGTACGAAAGCTTGTCAGTATGCATGCTCACTTATTTAAGGTCAAATGTTTTAGAAAAAAAGCAAACATACACATATATAATTACCGGTACTTAAATGTACTAGTAATGACTAATTCGACCTTAAAACAATATAAAAAGGCATTAAGAAATTATTGGTAACCATTCTCCACTAAATATCCCATATTCACAGGAAGGGAAGTAGATATCATTTACATTCTGAATAACAATAACTTATGTTAACAAACGCAAAAGAAATAAGAGTAGAAAAAGGAGAGAAAAATAATTATAAATAATAACATTGCTACCGACGGGCCTTCATTTCTATTGCTACTTCACTCCCTGAAAGTGCAAAGGAACTACATGATATGAATGCGCCATTTGTGATGTTTCATTCCATTGGTAGGAAACTGATACATACAAGTTCCGTTGCAGTAACAAGTTTCTCTCCGCTAGTAGAAACTAAGTTCATTTACATTAGCTGCAGTGTCAAGTTCCTATCCCACTAGTAGAAAACTAACTTCATTTACATTGGCTGCAGTTTCAAGTTCCTGTCTCGCTATAAGAAAACTAAGTTCATTTACATTAGCTGCAGTGTCAAGTTCCTATCCCACTAGTAGAAAACAGTTCATTTACATTAGCTGCAGTGTCAAGTTCCTGTCTCGCTATAAGAAAACTAAGTTCAGTTGCATTATGTCAAGTTTCCGGACCAGTTAAATTAAATGTGTGCATATGCAATATATCTACATTTTCTGGATTTAATAAATCAAATATAATATATGCATCGGTGTCTTTCAATTTCTTGGAGCTAACAAATCCAGTGCAATAACAGTATGCTGTATCTAACCATCAAATGCAATAATGCATACGTCTATAATTAATCTAAGTATCTAACCAATCAAATGTAATACTGCATACGTCTATAACTAACCTTTCTTGATACAACCAATCAAATGCAATACTGCACACGTCAATTATTAAGTTTTCTTAACTAACTAATCAAATGCAAAGCACTTACATGCAATGTGTCTCACAAGTGACGGTCAAAGTTCAACGACATTTGTGACAGAAACAGATATTTTAAACAATGAAAGAAAACAATACCAGTCGTTGATTGAGATTTTAGATAGAGATGCACCAAACATATCGTGCATTCTGAAAAGTTTACCTAACTTTAACTTTATTACCACAAAAACACTTTTTTCCCATTGAGTGAGCTGAATGTTGAGGTAGACTAACTTTATTACCACAAAAACACTTTTTTCCCATTGAGTGAGCTGAATGTTGAGGTAGACTAACTTTATTACCACAAAAACACTTTTTCCCATTGAGTGAGCTGAATGTTGAGGTAGACTAACTTTATTACCACAAAAACACTTTTTTTCCCATTGAGTGAGCTGAATGTTGAGGTAGACTAACTTTATTACCACAAAAACACTTTTTTCCCATTGAGTGAGCTGAATGTTGAGGTAGACTAACTTTATTACCACAAAAAACTTTTTTCCCATTGAGTGAGCTGAATGTTGAGGTAGACTAACTTTATTACCACAAAAACACTTTTTCCCCATTGAGTGAGCTGAATGTTGAGGTAGACTAACTTTATTACCACAAAAACACTTTTTTCCCATTGAGTGAGCTGAATGTTGAGGTAGACTAACTTTATTACCACAAAAACACTTTTTTCCCATTGAGTGAGCTGAATGTTGAGGTAGACTAACTTTATTACCACAAAAACATTTTTTTTCCATTGAGTGAGCTGAATGTTGAGGTAGACTAAATTTGTGTTGGCTTTGGCCTGCGTTGATTTCGCATGTCATTTGAAATTAGCAACAGTGTTTGACGTTTCGTGGTGGCAGAAGAGTAGCACTGACCTTACAGAGAGTTCATGCAGACTCATATTGCATGCAGAACTGTCTTTTGTACAAGTAGAGCCCAAGGCTAAAGGAAAATAAGAACTCAGATTAATCAGTTATTTAACAGACGATCAAAGTACAAGTAGTGAAAATACCGCTTGAATTATCCCCTATCTCACCCCGTCCTATGTTCTTCATTTCGTGGTAATGATGTGTGGTTAATGAGCCGTGATTGGGAAAATTCAGTGATCAGTCACGCTGTAAAGCCGACCCAAAACTTAAACACTTACACACTACTAGGCCTAAGTACATTAATGCGCATTACGCGTGCATATATGTATATAAATAAACACACTAACTTTATTTACTAATTAGTTTTCTAGTTGAGTATATTCCATACACATGTGACGTAGTTGACTTGTAACCATAATGGCTTCAAAAGGATGATTAACCGTTTACTCTGTCACAGCGGCAAACACATTTTAATAAATTTCTTCTCTCTTTCCTTTTCTTTCCCAAAATGAAATGCCAGTTATTATTTATTTTCCTGACTCAGTCTGTTTCCAGTCTAGGCTGTCCGTCACTTCCGGTCTTGTTCAGTGGGTGGTCCACCTTCTAGGACTGTACTGAGCAACAGGTAAGAGTCATCAGTAGTGTCGCATTTGTGAGTCTGAGAAGCTAGCTGGACTTTCATTTGGATCCACATCCTGAAAGAAGAAAAATGTGAAATGGTGATGTACTGGGTTGGAATTCCTGGCTCATTGCTAGCTTTTGCTTAATCTAATTCTTCATATGGAATTAACAGGTCGGTTAAGTACCTAGTTGAAATCCAGTTTCTTTACTGGTCACACTCTACTTAAACACTTTAAATAAGCCTCAAAGGTTGGTCAATTGCAAGTTTGAAATCCAGTTTCTTTACTGGTCACACTCTACTTAAACACTTTAAATAGGCCTCAAAGGTTGGTCAATTGCAAGGTTGAAATCCAGTTTCTTTACTGGTCAGCCTGTAAAATTAAATTGACTATAAAGATTGGTCATTTGTATAGTTTAAATTCAGTTCTTTACTGATCAATCTCTCTTTAAATTGACTACAAAGGTCGGTCAATTGCATGGTTTAAATCCAGTTCTTTACTGATCAATCTCTAACTCCTTAAACTGATTTTTCCTGGTCATCTCTACTTAAATACTGATACATTTACTGTTATTTAGTGGTTGTCGATTGATACTACGTCACTGATTTTGCTTCTTTCATTAGGTCACTCCCATACAATGTTTAATGTAATAGTCAAGGTTAATTCGAGAAATTTACTTTTTGCAACTTCCTTACCTACTTTGAAAATGATAAAAACAAATGTTTAAGGTAAACCTTAAAACCTGCATGTTTTAGATTTTTTTGGTTTCAGAATACTAAAGAACAAGTTTTCTTATTAATTAATATATAGTAAATTTAAATTTAATTAATTTAATTTCGTTTTCACCATAAAATTATTGATTTTAAAGAAAAGTAAATCAAGTATTTCAAAGATTCCTTTTGTGTGGTTTTTATGCATTTTTTTTCCAGTCATGTTAAAAATACAAAACACAATGCAAGCATGTATGAAACAATACTGAAATATCATCTGCATTCCTAAGTGAAGTACTAGAAAAGAACAACATGAAATATCACCTGAGTCAGAAGTGAGGTATATTAGAAAAGAACAAAGTGAAATATCACCTCCATTCGTAAATAATGTATTAGAAAAACAACATGAAAAATCACTTGCTGTCAGAACTGACGTATATTAGATAAGAACAACATGAAATATGATCTGCAACTGTAACTGAAGTATTAGAAAAGAACAACATGAAAAATCATCTGCAATCAAAAATGAAGTATTAGAAAAGAACTTGAATATCACCTTCTGTCTTAGATGAAGTATTAGCAAAGAACATGAAACATCACGTGAAGTCATAGCTGAATTATTAGATAAGAACATGAAGCTTCATGAGCAGTCATAGCTGAATTATTAGATAAGAACATGAAACTTCATGAGCAGTCATAGCTGAATTATTAGATAAGAACATGAAGCTTCATGAGCAGTCATAGCTGAATTATTAGATAAGAACATGAAACTTCATGAGCAGTCATAGCTGAATTATTAGATAAGAACATGAAGCTTCATGAGCAGTCATAGCTGAATTATTAGATAAGAACATGAAACTTCATGAGCAGTCGTAGCTGAATTATTAGATAAGAACATGAAACTTCATGAGCAGTCGTAGCTGAATTATTAGATAAGAACATGAAACTTCATGAGCAGTCGTAGCTGAATTATTAGATAAGAACATGAAACTTCATGAGCAGTCGTAGCTGAATTATTAGATAAGAACATGAAACTTCATGAGCAGTCGTAGCTGAATTATTAGATAAAAACATGAAACTTCATGAGCAGTCGTAGCTGAATTATTAGATAAGAACATGAAACTTCATGAGCAGTCGTAGCTGAATTATTAGATAAGAACATGAAACTTCATGAGCAGTCGTAACTAAAGTATTAACTGCATCATAACTGAAATATTAGAAAATAACAGCATAAAACTTTACCTGCAGTCATAACTGAAGTATTAGAAAATAATATCATGATGAAATACTTGACTTAGAGGAAATAGGCCAAGACAAATCACACAACACATTCACATGACAATCGCACTTGTCTGCAAGCAAGGAAGCAATTACAATGGAGCAATTACACAGAAATATGACAGTAACATAAATTGCAGGCCTATGTATCAGTCATGAAACAGGCAAAGTAATTGAAGCTAAAGAGTCCGGGCCTAGTGGCTTTTCTCACTTTGAAACATTTCGAAAATGAGGTGTCTTTCCGGCTTATCATGCCACGGTCTTCTGCCTCGTCCAATTGCCGAAGTGAAGTAGTGGTACGCTGTCAGAAATATAAACTATTGCACCATTAGTACTTGTGTCTTTTACTGCCTTTAAATTGCCAGTTTCAGTCAGAATCATCAATAATGTTCACTCATTTCTGATTTCAAACTCAACCGGCACATCGCCATTTGTTAAACGAAATTCTAAGTAACTTTTTAAAGTATTTTTTAATAACATCAAGAAGTTAAAAAAAACATGAGGCCAACAATACATTACATGAACCAGGAAGAAAGCAAAAATTGAATCATAAAAGGGGAAGTTACTAATATTTTTTTCCTATCAACACACACAAGTCTAAATGCTACTACTGGCTCGCCCGTCCTACGAAAATCCTCTTAAATCTGGTTAAAAGTTCACTGCCGGTTGCTGAAGAGTTCGACTGACAGTTGTTGGTGCACGTCAGTGTTATCTTTATTTTTTTCTTAAAGTTCAGTAATCAGAGGAGCTATTGAAGCAAACGTCTGTGCTACTGTTGTGTGTTTACGGCTTAAGTGAAGAAGGAATGTCGTGCAAGGATGGGTGGGGGCTGATGAGAAATGTGACAAGCTATGATTAGGGAAGGGGGTGACTTAGAAATTGTGAAGTGAAAGAGGATGGTCAGGGTTTATAAATTGAGACATGAGGGAATGGGTCCAAAATCTGGGACATAAAGAGGGTGGCCAGGTCCAGAAAATGTTATATAAAGACGGGTGGTCCAGAAATTGTGGCAGGAAAGAGGTGGTTTAGGTCCAGAAATTGTGACAAGAAGGGGTAGTCCAAATATTGTGACATAAAGAAGGTGATTCAAGAATTGTGACATCACACGCTTTTAAATAATCCATTTCTTTATCTTGCTTTATATTGCAACCCTTTTACAGTAGGCACGTACTTACAACATATTTTAACTTGACCAACATCACTAGTGCTGTTAACTTTGCTATGATGGCTGTAATATGCAAAGTTACTTTTAAAAAAAAAATCTTTTAAACAACGATAATGCTAATTTTTAACTGTCAGAAAGCGTTTGATGAGTGTAGCCTCTTACACTGACAGGAAATATTTGAAAGCGTGATTACAGATAAAACCTTCCTTTAAAAAAAATAAAGTGTTCTATTATATTATTTAAGCATGTTGATTTTATTTTTTTATATGTTGCTGTTTTATCTAGAGTCTGTTCTATACCAGTCTGTGATCCTTACTACTCAAAATTCACAAATGACACCTGTTTCATATAATGACACTCCTCTATTTTGTTTAATGACACTTCTCTTTCATTTAATGACCCACTTTTATATAATGACACTTCTCTTTCATTTGATGACGCTCCTTTTTTCATGTAATGACACTTCTCTTTCATTTAATGACACTCCTCTATTGCATGTAATTGCACTTCTCTTTCATTTATTGACACTCCTCTATTTCATATAATGACACTCCTCTATTTCATGTAATGACACTTCTCTTTCATTTGATGACACTCCTTTTTTTCATGTAATGACACTACTCAATTTCATATAATGGCACTTCTCTATTTCTTATAATGACACTTCTCTGTTTCACATAATGACACTCCTATATTTCTTATAATGACATTCTTATATTTCATATGCACGGCAATAAAAGTTCATTTCTTGGTTTAATGTCTTTGAAAACGTGCTCATTTCGGTCATTCATAACATAATTTCAACTCGACTGACTTGTGTACTATATAAATCTTTTATACTCAAGTCAGAAATACGAAGAGAATGTATCTCATCGTCAGCTTTATTCATCGTCTTCATTTATTGGAAGAGGGTGGAAACCGTACTTGTCCCCACTCCCCACCAAAAGAAAAAAATGTTGACAAACATGTTTTATGGGCGTCTCTTTTGAGAACAATTGAAAATGGAGATTTAGTCTTAGGACTTTTTGAGAACATTTGAAAATGAGGATTTAGGCTTAGAACATTTTGAGAACAATTGTAAATGGAGTCTTAGGACTTTCTGAGAATAATTGAAAATGGAGATTTAGTCTTTTAAGGTTTGCGTTAAGTGAAAGTGGCTGGACGGGCAGAACCATACTGGGTCTTGTCCTTTGTGCTTGGTGGCGGTGTACTGTTGATGTTAGGAGGATGTAGTGCCTAAAGTGTGGTGGATTTTCTATTTTGAGGGGGTTTGTATGTTGATGTCTGCTAGTTGTTCGTTTTGTTATCAGCAGTTTGTAAATTGTGTTGGCGTTATCAAGCAGCTGTCTATCCACTTCTTTCGTCTTTTTTATTTTATTTTTTGTTGTTTTTGTTTTGATTTGGTTTGTAGTCTTTCATCAAGTGTCTGTTAATGTCCCATTTATTCACACACAATTTTTTAAAATGTTAGTATTTGTGTATGTCATCTGCATGTGTTGTTTGTTTGCCACTGTTTGAGTGTTTGTTTCTCTTTTCTTTCTTGGATAGTAAAGTGCCTTGTCAGTGCGTATAATTATGTCTTTGGTGTGAGCGCCTAGGACTAAAGGTTTAGTTGCTTTTTGAGTTGTCTATTGTGTGTATAGCATTTCATCGCGTCTCCGCATGCGCTTAATATATTGTTGTCGGTTTGTCAAAGTGCTAGTGTTAGTGTAATTAGTGTCAGCATGTCCGCCCCCCCCCCCCCCTCCTCCCAAACGTTGTAGCTCAGATTGCGTTCCACGGCTTTTGTACTTTTTGTTGTTATGTGTAGTGTGAAGTCGGTGATTACGACGAATGTTGTGTCCAAACATCTGGTAGTTTGTGCATGTTGTACACGTGTGTTTTTAAGCGTGAGTGGTGTGTATACTTTGTTGTTTATTTACGAGAAGTCCATTGTTCCCTTTCCAGACTTAATCCCTAATTTCGAATCCAGCCAATAAGATGGTGGTTACTTTTTATATGTATGTCTGAAGTTTTCTCTGGGGGTCATTTGTTTGTGTTTTTGTAGTGTGTGTGTGTGTGTGTGTGTGTGTGATTGAGTCATCATCGAATTGTGTATAAGTTGTAAATCGACATCTCTTGCTGATTCCTCCATACGGACGACTCTATCCTGAATAAAGTCGGACGAGGACCTCAAAGGTGCGGTATGATTGTATTTGTGAGTGTGGTGAGTGTGGTGTGTGTTGTCGATTTTGTGTTGTTTACTCTTATGCATAAGGTTACTATGTGTGAATAGATTCTTTCTATTAGAGGACACTTTTTTTTAAAGGAAAAGACAGCAAACAGGGGATAAAAGATGCACACGGAGCAGCACATAACACGTCCATACACAAACTCACGCAACAATACAGAACTCATACAATATATAAACATAAACTCACCACCCACCCATTCCCACACACACCCCTTCAAAAAGCTCAAGACCCCACCCAACCATTATAAACAGACTCACTCACATTCTACTTCTGCACGAAAACTCTAGCGTTAAAGCATGTGTCAGTGCAGAGAATACACTACAACACTTTCTAACAATGTCCAGTCACACACACACACACACACACACACACACACACACACACACACACACACACACACACACCTCTTACACTAAAACATTTACTAGCCCAGATAAGACACTACAACAGAAAAGATTTAAGTGCAGCTTCCCTCTTGCTGTGATTACACGCAGTACTGAACTGGGTATTTCTATTTTTCTTTTTTTCTATCTATCTATCTATCTATCTATCAGTCTGTCTGTCTATCTATCTTACCTCAGTAAGATGATGATGATGCGTCTTGCGAGGAAAACTATGTAAATGAGCTGCACCGCCAGCATCCTTTTGGTTATTTGGACCATTTGGTCTGCAAATAAAAAACGGACAGTTTCACTGTTATGTTTTTATTTTTATCGCTATTATTTAGTTCGTAAATTAAAAAAGAAAAAAGAATGACTTCGGTGGGATTTTTCGTTTTGTTTTTTTATGATCGACTTAAAAACACTAGACAATAAAATATCTGAAAATTATTAGCAAGAGCATGATTGAAGACCAATTTCTTTACAT
The DNA here is from genome assembly GCA_028829895.1 of Sinotaia quadrata. Taxonomy (NCBI): domain Eukaryota; kingdom Metazoa; phylum Mollusca; class Gastropoda; order Architaenioglossa; family Viviparidae; genus Sinotaia; species Sinotaia quadrata. The sequence goes on from CM054184.1 coordinate 37,850,725, forward strand.
CACATCATTTCGGAGTGAGGACTCACTGTAGGGACTAGGGACACATGTAGTACTGCCTGATGCTATCTATCTATCTATCTGTCTGTTTTTCTGTCTACTATCTGTCTGTCTGTCTGTTTGTCTGTCTATCTATCTGTCTGTCTGTCTGTCTGCCTGCCTGTTTGTCTGTCTATCTATCTCTAATCTAATCTATCTATTCTCGAAGCAGTTGTTACCAAGTATACTAATATCTAATCTAACGGTCCATTAAATAATTTATATTCTTAACCGAATGCAAGCTAAGTCCTCTCAGATCTGTTTCCCTCTTCCGCACTTTTATATTTATAACTCACCACCACCACCACCACAAGAAAACAAAGCAACAAAATAAACCAGAAACAAAGAAAGAGTACTAAATGTAAAACACACTTATCAGAAGAAGAGATAAGTTGGAAACTAGAGTACTGTAAGCTAGATGGACTGGACACTACATGGATTTATGGAATGATAGGTGAAGTGAATGGTAAAAGATGGATGGATGAAATGATGTACAGATGAATGGACTGACGAGTACATATTCTGAAGGATAGTTTGATTGTGTATGTTAATGAGTGGTCTGGTGTACGTGAATAATTAAATGACTGGTGGATGAGTAATTGGCGAGTAGACAGGTGGACGGGTCTGTTTGATGGTGTACGAGAGTAATAGACTGGTGAAGAAGTAATGGACTGGTGAAGAAGTAATGGACTGGTGAAAAGGTAATGGACTGGTGAAGAAGTAATGGACTGGTGAAGAAGTAATGGACTGGTGAAGAAGTAATGGACTGGTGAAAAAGTAATGGACGAGTGGACAGGTGACGTACGGTGACGATATAGGGCCAGAAGAGAAAGACCGCTGAATTTGCGATTCGGATAGCAGGGATTTCGCTCTCAAGTCTTGAGTCTGTCAAAGAAAAAAAAGGATACCCCTGTCAAAGAACAGAAAAGAGCACAAACCCACTATGTAACTATAATCATTCCTAACCACAAGACATACATCTGCTCACATAACCAAAATCAATTCTATCTAACCTTAATTAGTCATATCCACAAGCGCAAATTCTATTCATCTACCCATAGTCAATTTTATCCACATCCTCGCAGTTCTGCCCATCTAACTATAATTTGTTCTATTTACTTTTATCAATCCTATCCACAAACTCACAGTCTGCTCATCTAACTATAGTCAATTCTTTCCACACACACACACAGTTCTGCTCATCTAACAATAGTTTGTCCTGTCTACTTTTATCAATTCTGTCCACACACTCACAGTTCTGCCCACCTAACTATAGTCAATCCTTTCCACACACTCACAGTTCTGCCCACCTAACTATAGTCAATCCTTTCCACACACTCACAGTTCTGCCCACCTAACTATAGTCAATCCTTTCCACACACTCACAGTTCTGCCCACCTAACTATAGTCAATCCTTTCCACACACTCACAGTTCTGCCCATCTAACTATAGTCAATCACAGCTCTGCAAATCTAGTTATAGTCAATTCTATCTACACACTCACAGTTCTGAAAATCAAACTATAATCAATCTAATCCACACACTCACATGTTTAAGCGTGCTATAGGTCTGCACAACCCATCCATGCCTTTTAGACTGGACCCCAGAAAATTTCCTCATGTCACGCACTTTGGGCGCACCCAAAGAAAAGCGGCGTGAGGCAGCCTTCGATATCTCGGCCGGTGATTTGCCACGGGACTTCTTGAAGTCAATGGCGTTCTTGAAACGCTTGTTAGTGATCTCCATGTCGTCTAGAGCTTTCGGGGGGACGATGAAAAGAATTGGTCGCAGGTTTTTCACTGGCTGCTCCTGAAAATGTCAAAAGGAACCACCCCAAAAACGTTATGTCAATGGTGTCACGCAGACCATATAACTATAGTGGGTATGTGAAGTGTGCCTGTGTGCTTGCAATACATTGAGGGTGTGTATGTCTGATCAGTATCAGCAAGTTGTATGACATATGTGTGTACGATATTTGGCAATACTACTACTAGTAATAATAATAGTAATAATTGTATCTTTTAATAAGTCTAACAGAACAGCACTAATCATATAGGTCACTGTTCCAAGTTGTAGAAACACAAAATATCTACTACTAGTAGTAATAATAATAGTAATAATTGTATCTTTTAATAAGTCTAACAGAATAGCACTACTTATACAGGTCAATATTCCAACATAGAAACATAAAATATCAACTCCTACTCGTAATAATAATAGTAATAATTGTATCTTTTAATAAGTCTAACAGAATAGCACTAAATCATACAGGTCAATGCTCCAAGTTGTAGAAACACAAAATCAAAAAAAAAGAAAAAATAGACAAATACCAGGATCTCAGATTAGAAATCGTAAAACCTTGGATCTCCCAGAATCTTGGTAAAAATCTTGGTTCATAACCGAAAATTAAGAGATGTTAAAAAAACAGGCTGTTTGATGATGATGATGTTGTTGTTGTTGTTGATGATGATGATGATAGAAAAATAATCTAATCTTAGATTAGAAATCCAGAGACTGTGGAAAGTAAAAGTGATATATGTAGTGATAGGATCGATGGGGAACATAACATCTGAGTTGGAAGGCTATCTGAATAAATTACCAGGAAACCACACTACTCAGAGGCAGCTGAAGATCAAAGGACCAATTGGCAATTGATAAAACTATAGATACGGATAGCATGAAACGAAAACCAAATCTTGCAATGGCATGGATTGACTATTAAATGGCCTATAATTCAGCCCCACATTAATGGATACTTCAAACAATAATAATGTACAAAATAGCACTTTCACTACAAAACCTTATACAAGTATAAATGACATTGGAGAACTACCCTAATATGCAACAATATAGAAATTGCAGACATACCAATAAAATGTGGAATTTTTTCTAGGAGATTCCCTATCACCACTGCTGTTCTGCATTGTCCTAAATCCTCCGAGTCAAGTCAGGATTAAGGTAAAAATGAAATCAGGACATATTATCAAACATTTACTGTATATGGACGCTCTAAAGATTTATGGTAAAAATGGACATAATATCGATTCGCTGATCAATACTGTCAAGATATGAGGACATTAATTCGGCCTTGAGAAATGTGGCAGAATTATCGTCCAGAAAGGCAAGACCAAACCAACAGAAGGCCTACAATTCGCCACCAGAAAATCAAAGATGTTTCAGTGGGGAAAGTATATAAATACCTGGAGATACTGCAGCATCAAGAAAACATGCAGAATGGAGTAAAGTCCTAAGCTAAAAGAAAGTATTTAAAAAGAGTTAGAGAATTACTAAAGTCCAAGCTAAATAGGACTAACAAAATACAAGCCCTTTATGCTTACGCGATACCTGTAATCAGCTACACTGGAGGTATCATAGACTGGACAACAAATGAAATAAATGAACAGGACAGAGAAACAAGAAAATTACTCACAATTCATAAAGCCCTACATGCAAAAGCAGCTGTAGATAGAGTAAATGTATCTCGGAAAAGGGGGGGGCAGAGGACTTAAGATAGGAGACGTTATAGGCCAGAATGACGACATCTGGAATAACAACAAAGATGACTCACTGACAGTAAAGATGAGTGAATTATATCAACCCCCATGGAAGAAAACAGCTAAACAGACATTAGCAAATGGATGGAGCCAAAAACTTCTCCATGGTCAGTAAGTGCGACAAACTGATCAATTATCAATTTAAAAGAAGCATGTTTGAAAGCAGAATGAGAAGCACTAATAACAACACCACAAGATCAAGCAATAAACACTAAATCACACAAAATCAAATTCACGAAGATCTCAAATGACTCCAAATGCAGAATCTGCAAAAACATGGATGAAACAACAGAACATATACTACCTGGATGTCAGGTTCTGGCTGGAACAGAATACACCAAAAGTCACAACGAAATGGCAAAAATCCTACATTGAGAGCTTTGGAGTAAAAACCCGGAAAGAGCATGGATGCATCAACCGGAAGCAGTCATCAAAACATAAGAAATCAGAATACTGTGGAACTTTGAAATAGATGGATCAAGTTATTCATGCGCGAAGACCAATCATTAAGGTTCTGAATATGTCTGACAGGACAGCAACAATCAACGATGTTGCTGTTCCAAGTGATAGAAACATAAGAACAAAAGAAAGAGAAAAAATAGAAAAATACCAGGATCTTAGATTAAAAATCCAGAGACTGTGGAATGTAAAAGTAGAAGTAATACCTGTAGTGACAGGATCTTTGGGGAACATAACACCTGAATTGGGAGGATATCTGAATAAAATGCCTGAACAACACAAGACTACCTCACTGCTAAAAGCTGTGCGACAAGCTGATGAAACATCAGCAACATACAGATGGTTGAAAAAAGCAGGTCTGAAAGCAAAATCAAAAACACGCACAACAGTTGCACAAGATCAAGAACTAAATAGGAAATCGCACAAGACAAAAAAAAACATTAAAATCTCACATGATTCCAAATGCAGACTCTGCAAATCCATGGATGAAACGACAGAACACATACTATAAGGTTCTGGCTGGAACAGAATACACCAAAGGACACAACGAAGTGGCAAACCTTAAGTGGGAAATCTATGTGGGATCTATGGAGTAAAACAAAAAAGGAAAGAACATGGATGCACCAGCCAGAAGCAGTCACCAAAACAGAAGAAGTGAAAATACTGTGGGTTTTCAAGATAAGAACAGATCGAGTGATTTCTGCACGAAGACCAGACATTGTAGTTCTCAATAGGTCCAACAGAACAGCAACAATCATTGATGTCGCTGTTTTAAGTGATAGCAATATAAAAAAAAAAGAAAAATATCTAGATCTCAAATCCAGGGGCCGTGGAATGTAAAAACAGAAGTGGTACCTATAGTGATATGAGCCTCGGGGAACATAACATCTGAGTTGGAAAGATATCTGGAAACCACAGTCGCGCCCCATTTATAAAACGAAGTAAGCCTAGAGTTACCTGAAAAACGAGCTTTGTTACATTAGGAGGAATGTAACACGGGCCAACAAAGTTATCAAACGTGTAGGCATCGTAAGCATTACCTGGAAATAAGAGCAAAACCGCCATGGATATTTAGTGTCAACAGCAACATAGTATGAAGACAGTTTGAACACTCAAACAGGTCACTCAGATACATTCTTCTAACCATAAATATATAAATAAACAGTTCATTTGAACAATCAAACAAGTCATTCATACACATTCTTCTGAAATACATAAATAAACAGTTCGTTTGAACACTCAAACATATAACTCAGAGATATTCTTCTGAACATAAATAAACAGTTCATTTGAGCACTCAAAAGATCACTCATATACATTCTTCTAAACATAAGTATATAAATAAACAGTTCATTTGAACACTCAAACAGACACTCAGACACATTCTTCTGAACATGAATATATAAATAAACAGTTCATTTGAACACTCAAACACATCACTCAGACACATTCTTCTGAACATAAATATATAAATAAACAGTTCATTTGAACACTCAAACACATCACTCAGACACATTCTTCTGATATTTAAGTAAACAGATCTTTTGATCACTCACACACGACACACGACCATTCTTTTGAAAATAAATGAACATTTCATCTGAACACAAACAAACAAGTCAATCAAACACACGACTTTTCATAAGCATACATAAACAGTTAATTGTGAACGCATACGAACAAGTCAATTAAATATAAATGTGAGCAATTAATTCGAATACACATCAACAGTTTGATCAGACATGAGAGCTCATTCGCGCTAATATAAATAGTTCATTCGAGAACTTACAACAAACTTATTAAAAAAATAGATTAAATTTAGTGAAAATATAGCCCCCTCACACGGTCCCACCACCACCCTGGACCATCTCAGACCACAAGTCTGTTACAAGTCCCGCTCTTCATACAATCATTACTTTATCCACAGCCAGAAACTGAAAAATTAATCTAAAGAGCACTCGTCAATTTCCTTACAGAAACACATCACACCTTCTCTATAACATTTTAAGTATTGTCTTTTTAGTAACTCAAGCAAATAAAGTAATAAAAACAAAACCACAACAACCACTTGCATCATACTAAACTAACCACCTTTAAATGCATTATATCGAGAAGACTGCCCTCTTCAGAATAAGCTGAGAAGAGAGAATCCTCACAGGAACAAACCAAGACAGAGAACATCAAAAGATGAAAAGTCTATTGCGGTTCCTTTGAGGAAAGAAGTTATAGGGGGAAGGGGGAGGTGAGGGAAGAAAATTAGAAGAACAGTTCATCAAACACTCGACAGTTCATTCAAGTACACGTAGGAATTACATATCATATCCTGTGACTGCTTGATTGGTAGAAACAGCTTTTATTTGCACTTATTTCGACAAAATTTATAATGAAGATAATAGTTTAGTTGACACATATCTGTAAGCACAAAACAGAAAACAAATAATCGTGTAAACAGTCTTTATTAAGAAAATGATAATGCAATGTATTCTTCTTGCTGTATAACTGGTAGAAATATATTAAAGGTAATATTCACACCTCGAAAATATAATCAATTACAAGTCTGGATTTAAATAAGTAATAGATAAATACTCTTTTTTTAAGAGTAGATTTATATTCATTCGACAAATAATATAAAAATGAAATTATCTCTGATTGGTCAGTACGTCTAAAACTTTGAAATAAACAATTCCCAATTAACCAATAAGCCTAAAGCTAAAATAAATTGAAGGTCGATTGGTCAATTAGTCTAGAACAAATAAAACGATCGCCAATTGGTTCATACTTCTCAAAGTGAAGTAAATCAATCACCGATTGACGATACGTCTAAAACAAACACAAAGTTTACTGATTTGTTAATACAGCTCATAACAAAGTAAAACAATCACCGATTGGCCATAATGTTTCATGACTTGGGTTTGAAGCATATGTAAACATGCTTGTCACACAGACTGAAGTTTATTTCTTCCGACTAAGTACCTTTTATTCAATAAAATTACAAAGATGGACATGCTAGCCTCGTGCCATTCTATACATTTTTCGGCTACAGAGTTAAATTAGAAACACCAAATGGACACCTCTAGTAATGGAAACTTTATTGTACCATATACAAGAACGACGTCTGCTGCTGTGTAGTATTGGATGAGAAAAGTCTGCTGTGTTTCCGGAATTTCCATTAAATAGCCACTCTCTAGCAACAAACGAATCTTGTCTTTGGTCAAACCCTGTTCATGAGATAAATTGTGAAAAAAAATCATATACGCATATATATATGCATGCACACACGCGCGCACACATTCGCAAGCAGACGCATATTCTTACATGTAGACGAAGGCACACATAAACACACCCTTATGCACACCTACAGACACACACACACACCCATCCACCATTATATTGTCACACACAAGTGCACATACATTGATGCATGCACATAGACAAATAAGCACATAGGAACACATACATAGACAATATATGTGTCTATAGCTACAACACATATATAGGCATACACACAGACTTATACACGAATGCACAATTATACACATACACACATGCGCGCGCACATGCATACACACACACACACACACACACACACACACACACACCTGGTAGTTAGGTTGGTCCATGAGTAGTCCAGTGCACAGGCGGATGGCTCCTAAACGCCACAATCTGTACCGAAGTGGTGGTTCAAGGTCATCAAAAAGATCAAATGCCTTTTGTATGTCTTCTAAACTGAGATTCAGAACCTGTCTTACACACAAACACACATACACACACACGCACAAGCACATATACAAGCACACATATTAGCTAATAACAACCATATTTCATTTCCATTTAAGATTTTTCATAATCCTTTAAATTTAATTCATCAATTAATTCTGTTGAATGACCACTGATAACTTAATAAATGTACGGATAGTGAAAAAACAAAGGCATTTATTTATTATGTCATAAAGATTTGTTAATTGTACAGGTCAGATTAATAAGCTTGCTTAAGTCCTCTTAGGATTTGATAATTATTATAGCTTGTCAAATCCTCTCGTGGAAAGATAATTGATTTCTCAATTTGTTCAGCGCTATTAAGAATAGTATTTGTCATTTATTCATGTTATGAAAGAATAAAGCACATCATATAAAGAGCGCTGAGCTTTAAATCCGATCTCGTACGCTTTCAGACAAGAACTCTAGATTTAAATCCACATCCCATAAACTTGTCAGACAAGAACTCTAGATTTAAATCCACATCCCATAAACTTGTCAGACAAAAACTCTAGATTTAAATCCACATCCCATAAACATGTCAGACGAAGATTTCAATCCACACTTCACAAAGAGCTCGATATTCAATTCACATCTCATAGTCGGGTGACAATTAAACGTACAGATAAACAGCAATAGCAGACGTAAATCATCATCCATACTTCGAAATATAATATAAATACTCAGATATACAAGAAATAGACAAAGAAGAGACATAAATCACCATCCATACTTCGAAATACAATATAAATACTCAGATATACAAAGAAACAAACATGAAGAAGAAAAGGAGCGACATGCACAAACCCAATAGTTACCTGCACAGCAGTCTCGCAGACGACAGTGGCCGTGCGTGGTTTGTTGGTCAGCACACCCATCTCCCCCAGAACGTTGCCCACGGTGAGAAAGTCTAGAATCCTGGTGCCTTCTTCTACCTCCCCATTCTCTCCTACATTGTCCATCTTGATTTCCAGCTGTACACATGAAACACTTAGACTTAAACGCAGTCAAATGGGGGGGAGGGGGCAATAGCTGTGGCTGAATAAACTAAAGGTTCTACTCTGTGACAAACAAAGAATACACATGGAGCTATTCTGTTGTAGCCAGGTCATAGACAGGTAGTTAAAGCAGACTGGTGTAGTCCAGTCATAGCTATGTAGTTAAAGCAGACTGGTGTAGTCCAATCATAGCTTTGTAGTTAAAGCAGTCTGATTAGTCCAGTCATAGCTATGTAGTTAAAGCAGTCCGATGTGGTCCAGTCATAGCTAGATAGTTAAAGCAGCCTTATGTAGTCCAGTCATAGCTATGTAGTTAAAGCAGTCTGATTAGTCCAGTCATAGCTAAGTAGTTAAAGCAGTCTGATTAGTCCAGTCATAGCTAGATAGTTAAAGCAGCCTTATGTAGTCCAGCCATAGCTATGTAGACCAGTCATAGCTATGTATTTAAAACAGCCTGGTGCATCCAATCATAGCTATGTAGTTAAAGCAGTCAGCTGTATTCAGTTATAGCTAGATAGTTACAGCAGTGTAGTGTAGTCTAGTCATAGTTATGTAATTAAAGCTGTCTGGTATAGTCCGGTCATAGGTAGCCAGTGTAGTACAGTCATAGCTTTGTAACTAAAACAGTCTGGCGCAATCAAGTCATTGGTATACAGCTAATATATTCGAGCTTAGTCCAGTCATAGCTATGTAGATTGAGCAGTCTGTGCAATCCAGTCATAGCTATATAGTTAAAGTAGTCTGGTGTAATTGAATGTAGCTCTGCAGCTAATGTATTCAAATGTTTGAAGCTCAATCAAAACTATGTATCAAATGTATTCGAGAGTAGCCAAGTCACAGCTATATAGCTAATGAATTGTTGTGTAGACTAATCATAGATAATGCTTGGTGTAACCGAGACATACTTAAATAGCTAAATGTATTCGTGTATTGTCCAGTCTGGGATATATAGCTAATATTTTCTAGTATGGTTCAGTCAAGGCTATATAGCTAATATTTACTAGTATAGTCCGGTCATGGCTATGTGGCTGGTATTTTCTGGTATAGTCCGATCAGGGCTGTATAGCTGATGCATTCAACTATAGCTCAATCGTATTAAGTAGCTAATTTTCTGGAGTAGCCTCGTCATATTTTTGTAGATGATGTATTTTCATATAGTCAGATAGAATTATGTACATAATATATTCTGGAGAAGTCCAGTTAGAACTATGCAAGTAATCTGCAAGTCAGTCAGGTCTATGTTGCTATTGTTGGATATTATAAGCTCAGCTAATATATTCTGGTGTGGATCAGTCACACTTACATAGCCAATGTCTTCTGGTGTAAATCAGGCGTAGCCAATGTGTTCTGGTGTAACCCACCAGGCTAACTGTTGCTAATGTATTCTGTAATAGCCTGTTATGAATGACCTCGACTAATCACCAAGAAAGAAAACATGAAAAATTCTGGTTTGACAGTTTTGTTTTATGATGCACCAAATATCGAGTATCCATAGTAACTTGATCTACTGTGTTTCAGTTTTCAAACTAAAATAACAAAGTTCTCTTCGTAAAACAAAGTACATCACCTACCGACTTTTCGCATTCCATTAATCATTGTCTCTAAATAAATGATATACAACTTTTAAAGCTTGTTCTTGGTGAAAATAACGATTTCTTATTGCGGTATATTTACAGAAAGAAGATAATTTAAGAATTGAGAACATTTGAGTTTGGGACGAGGATATAGGCTTACCTTGAAGAAGATGCAGGTTTACCTTGACGAGGACACAGGTTTACCTTGAAGAGGATACAGGCGTACCTTGAGGAGGATAAGGTTTACCTTGACGAGGATACAGGCTTGAAGAGGATAAGCTTACCTTGAGGACACAGGCTCACCTTGACGAGGATACAGGCTTGAAGAGGATAAGCTTACCTTGAGGACACAGGCTCACCTTGACGAGGATACAGGCTCACTTTGAGGAGACAGGCTCACCTAGATGAGGATACAGGCTTACCTTGACGAGGACACAGGTTTACCTTGAAAAGGATATAGGCGTACCTTGAGGAGGATAAGGTTTACCTTGACGAGGATACAGGCTTGAAGAGGATAAGCTTACCTTGAGGACACAGGCTCACCTTGACGAGGATACAGGCTCACTTTGAGGAGACAGGCTCACCTAGATGAGGATACAGGCTTACCTTGACGAGGACACAGGTTTACCTTGAAAAGGATATAGGCGTACCTTGAGGAGGATAAGGTTTACCTTGACGAGGATACAGGCTTGAAGAGGATAAGCTTACCTTGAGGACACAGGCTCACCTTGACGAGGATACAGGCTCACTTTGAGGAGACAGGCTCACCTAGATGAGGATACAGGCTTACCTTGACGAGGATACAGGCTCACTTTGAGGAGACAGGCTCACCTAGATGAGGATACAGGCTTACCTTGACGAGGATACAGGCTCACTTTGAGGAGACAGACTCACCTAGATGAGGATACAGGCTTACCTTGACGAGGATACAGGCTCACTTTGAGGAGACAGACTCACCTAGATGAGGATACAGGCTTACCTTGACGAGGATACAGGCTCACCTTGAGGATACAGATTCACCTTGAGGGGATATGCTCACCTTTACGAGGATACAGGCTTACCTTGAGGATCCAGATTCACCTTGAGAAGACAGGCTTACATTGAGGATACATGCTCACCTTTACGAGGAGACAGGCTTACCTTGAGGATACAGACTCACCTTGAGGATACATGCTCACCTTTACGAGGATACAGGCTTACTTGAGGATACAGACTCACCTTGAGGAGACAGGCTCACCTAGACGAGGATACAGGCTTACCTTGACGAGTCCTGAGAGAATGATGGAGATGCCAGTCGTGGGCTCCCCCTGCCGCATCAACACCTGCCCGTACTCATAGTTCGTCAAGACGGCGCGCTCCTGAAAACACATGTCAGATCTCGTACATGCTCTGGGCTAGGCAGTTCTTCGAGTTTGAGAGACAGAAAGGGGAGAGAGAGAGAGTGATAGAGAAAGACATACAGCGAGGGACAAACACAGGGGAGAAATCCAGAGAAGGAAGACAAGAATTTGCAGAAATTCACTCGTTAGTCAAATTAATTTTTAAAGTGAATAAAAATAGCACTCAGCCTCACACCAGGTATCAAAACTAAACTGCTTAAACGCTGCAGAGAATGATTTTAATATAAGGGACTTTATTGTTGAAATAATGTATAATATGCTTACAATGAGCTGCATGAAGGTTCGAGAAAAAATTAATGCCATGAAAATGCGAACGGTAGATATATGCTTAACATTGCAAGTGAATACTATTCCCTAAAATGGATCCCGGTGTTTTAAAGAAAGCCAGAGTAGAATGCCATACCTTGATGTATTGGACCAAATCCCGGTTTTCTTCCACCCATGGAACGTTTTGGAGGATCTTTGAGATTGATGGTAATTTCGCTTCGGGCGGATCATTGAGAAGTTTTTTCATCCTGCTTTCTATTACCTGTAACACTCAGACACGTCATGGCAGGAAATCTATACCTCTCAAAATTGTAACATGCATGATACCTGTAACTCAAACCTGTAACATTCATAATACCTGTAACACTCAAACCTATAACATTCATGATACCTGTAACTGTTGGTACCCTGTATGATGAACGACACGAAATACACAACAATTTGAGGTCAATTGCTCCGTTGACGCCTTTCAGCCCCCAGATGATAGTCCTCACATATAAAGACAGACAGGACGGTCAAACAAATAAAAAACGGACGGACAGACAGACACATGGACAGATACGATGACAGATGCGATGACTACAATTAAATGAATTTTACACGAAATGGACATGATAAGAATTGACATGAGACAGATGAAAATTAATAAAATATTTATATAAAAGAAAATTAAACAAGTAAATAAACAGAATCAATCAATTACAAAATACACCTAGCACAATGCTCGTAATAGCTATCAGAGAAGGTTAGCCTCCCCTAACTAGTTATATTTTCCACTGATCAAGTTCATTTAGTTTTCTTCTCAGTTCTCCAAAGATTTGCGCAAATTTTTCAAAGTTTTGTACAAAGTTCCCAATAGTTCCTATTAGACCATTCTCACACTCCTGGCCAATGTACTACTTTCACTTAGTTACAAAGGTGGAGTTTAACTGGTAGAGTCTATGTAGACCTTCTTTTAGAAGCAACGAAATATGGCTTCTCATGAACCAACAAGCTGTTGCCAACAATAGAAGCGATTGCTACCAAAAATGCAAGACTCCAAACAGTGACGAAAATCCTGCAATATTTAATTAATGTACTCAAAGACCACTAATATTAACTACATAGGGCTCTTTAAATAAAGGCTAATCATTTTCTCTGAGCAATATCTCACTAACCTGAAATAAACATGAATCAATTATCTAATTTTTATTTTTTTATTTTTAAAAATTTTTTTAACATTACTACCCTCCTAGAACAGAAAAAGGAGGAAGGCCCCACAGGAACTCTACAGAAACTGAGAACATCAAGAAGATGAAAAGTTTCCACGCAATTCTTGTGGGGAAAAGAAGTCATCGTGAAGAAGAAGAATGAATCAATTATACATGGCAATTTATCATGATTACATTCTATACAAAATTATTAATCATAAAATAATGTAAAAGTAACAGGTACCTTCCGTTCAGCAAAACCCAAGGATTGAAATTATCTGTAACATCTGTAGCTTATGGATTCCCTTTAAAAAAAATCTCATTCGCTCTTTTTCTTCCTCAAGCCTTCTGGCTTATCATTCACACAGAAATTACTGGCTAGAAATGAAAATACTAAAAACAGAGTTAATGACATCAAGTACGGTTATATTGCTTACGCTCATTAGTGCAGCACCCTCTACCTTCTCCAGGACACCATCTTGAAGAAGTGAGGACACATTATCCCTTAAATCATTTAAGACGCTTCGGATTGCTTGTCGCGTTTTAACTCCCATGGCGACTTCAGGGTGTTGTTTATGCAGCAAACCTGTCAAAAAGATCTAAAGTGGCTATACCTCTTGTGTATATCATGTGGAGCCGGCTCAATACATTAAAATAGAATACGAATGATCATAAATACGTTTAACATATACCCAGAAAGCTCGTAAAATGTGTGTCACATACCAGCACAAACATATGCTTTCACAGTCTTCCCTGTATTGGTTTTCTTTGTTTCATATACGATCCACCTCTTGTGTTCTTGTGACATTTATGGTTATTACATAGAATATAACTGCACAATGTGCTGGCTGGATTTGATTATTAAAGTTCAAAGAAGTGTGGAGATATGAGAAGTTACAGAGTTACAAATGAGTAATGAAAGAAACCATTTTGCTCCACAAAAAGTTTCCAAATCCTGCTAGAGTCACTGAATACTTTAGACATTCACATTAAACCATCTAATCAGTCATTTAGAAATGTAGTGTGGTTTTAAACAGCACTCTCAATCCGACAACAACACATCTTTCATACTTTCTAGGACAAGCATGTAAGGGGCTAAGGCGAATGATCACTTCGCTAATATCTCACTGTGTGTGCTACAAAAACTCATTGGTGTTCACTGGCACTTTCTCGATTTGATTATTGTAACTCGCTGGTTCTAGCACTGCAACTTGGGAAGAAAACAGTTTAAATGATAGGAGGTAGGAGTATTCTTAGAGTTCCAAGCGCCATTCATGCCACTACTGTTCACAGCAGACAACACCACCATCTAAATCTCTTCTCTTTTTCGTGCCTCACAATCTGGTTCCAGCTCTAAGTGCCTTGCTGCTTTCTCTCATACGTGCGCTTCTGCTAGAATCTTGCGCTCTTTACATAGCGCATTTTCAACATCCCGAAAGTAAAGTACATGTATATCTCACAGTCAACATTCACTTCTCACCAGGGCCCACAATCCTGGAAATTTATGTCTTTCGAGCTAACTAAGATAACTCATCGGTGAATAATAGCATAGTGGTTTTTTTCCTGTCATTCTTTGTTCGAACTCTGCATTTGTACATTTCACTGTCTTTTCTGTCATTTTGTTGTTCTAACTGTACATTTGTAAATTCCATATATTTTTTTGTTCTTCATTTGCAAAAGACACTTTTATTTGTTATGTACTGTCATTTTGCATAAGTAATTATTTTGTTATTTTAATATTATCTTTAGTTTTCTTATGGTATCTCAGTACTGAAATCTAAAGTGCACGAATTAATGTAGTCATCTCAATACTGAAATCTAAAGTGCAAGAACTAATATAGTCACCCCAGTGCTGAAATCAAAATTGCTGGAAAGTAGACATTTATTTTAGCGGTTACAACTCTAGAGGAAAGGAAATTACAATTTATTTAACCGATTTTACCACAGAAGTGTGAAATAGTTCAAGTTTTAGCATTTAAATCAGACACAGGTCAAGGGTTGCATTCGTCTCAAAGTTTAAAACAGTGGAGTTTGTAAGTACTGCATTCAAGTAAAGCTTAAAAACAGTGGTGCGTGTACGCACTTCATTCATCTCACATTTTACAACATCGGAGTGGGTAAGTAATGTGTTCGTCTCACATTTAAAACAGTGGAGTGGATAAGTACTGTGTTCGTCTCACATTTAAAACAGTGGAGTGGATAAGTAATGTGTTCGTCTCACATTTAAAACAGTGAAGTGGATAAGTAATGTGTTCGTCTCACATTTAAAACAGTGGAGTGGATAAGTAATGTGTTCGTCTCACATTTAAAACAGTGGAGTGGATAAGTAATGTATTAAGCAATAGTGTCAACAATAAAAATTCAGGCACAATTTTTATGACGCCCCTCTCTCTTGAAGTCCCCTCCTCTTGAAGTCCACGGTGGCCGCCTAATTTGCATAGTGGCTAAATCGACCCTGCTCGTAGTTTTACAAGGAGATGAACATATGCAAATCTTTGTTTACAGCTACGACTTAAAAATTAATACATACAGAACAGCATACGAAAAGAAACCAGGAATTAAAGCCTCGATCATATCGTTTACAACAAAGAAACACCAAAGCGCTGAAAAAAGAGAGCAAAGAAATTAATACTTTCACCACTGCAATTAATACATTAAACCATGAATTAAAGCTTTCATTACAGCATATACTATAGAGCAAGACAAAGTGAGGTATTCATCTCTACGCTGACAATAGAGGGCCAGGTAAACAAACTCTTGAGTGAGTGGTTAAACATTTAGGTAATAATAGCTGCAGAAAGAGTTCGAGTCCACAATATGTGGACACGCGATGTCTCACCTAGGCACTTTAGAATTTCCAGTTTGTCCATGTCGGAATGGGCACGTAGCATTTCTGTGATGTCCTTGCGTTCGGACATGTGGTCAATGAGCTTTCGAATCTCTTCCTCACCCATGACGAAGCCACGCCCTATTTCGTAGCCCACGCTCAACAGGAAGGTTATAAGCTGCTCCAAGTACAAAATTAGCAATGGCACAAGAGCCTGAAATAGTTACAGAGTTGACGATAGCCTTCAACATGTGTCAGTAAAGTTATATAAGTCAACGAGAATTATAAAATCTCAAAGAAATACAGAATCCAATTAAGCAAAATATAATCTAACTAATGTTTATACAATGTGTGGGACAGAAAATGCAAATTAATACATAGAATATTTTTTCAAAGTATAAAGTTTAATCACTGAATAAATTCTTTGATGCTATAACTTTAATTGTGAAGCCACTGCAAAAAGCCATTCCGAATTTTGCCATGTAGAAACTGTGTTCGAAACTTCAGACAATCAACTTTGATCTTGACTAAAGATTAGGGATTCAAAGTGGTTGAGTCGACAGAAGTAGTCGCATGGCTAAATGCTTGAGAACAGACAAACTGAGAGAAACACGTAGATTACCTAATCGTGTGCACCTCAGAGTATGCAATAATACTGAACGCAAGAGTCAGTCAACTTCTAAAGGACACAGGACTTGTCCTAGCAGAGTCCTTGTCCTAGTCTTTGAACATGGTCAACCAACCATGACTATTTTACAAAGGGCAAGACAAGAGGGAGATTATGTCCGGAGGGGAAGATTAACATGCAAAACCCAAATTTTTAAATACCCCATCTGGCGGAAATAAAATTCACTTGATTTTATCATGGCCCATAAGTCCCTCTATGGTGATAGAAGCAGGAAAAGAACAATATCAGGAACTGTCTGATATGGTAAAACACGATTTTTGTAAATATTTAATCTTTGTAACATACTTATTGCAAATTGTATTTTTTCTTTTTGTTAATATTGTATTTTAAAATGATTTGGAAAAACTGTAATGTTATTCTTGGTAATAAGAAAAGAAATTAAATAACTTATGTAAAAGGAATTTAAAATGAGAACCAAGAATGAAATTACAGGTTTCAGCTATCTTGTAACATGAAGCTGATGTGCGAAAAATCCTTTATGTATTTTCACAGCTTTGAGGGACAAAGAGACAAGGACAAAGAGATAACAACAAGACAACATAGCAACGACAATGCAAATTCATCTTAACTTGGAGATCTTGGCCCTGATGTCACCTTGGTCCAAAGTCTGCAGTCACTAAGGTATTATTAGCCAGAACCAAAGGGATGCCAGAGCGAGTTATACGGACCACAATTGGGAATTGTGTCAGTAAAACTGTTTCCTAAGGGGTGTGCTAATATGAATTAGCAGGCTACAGGAATGTCTATATGACTAGGCATACTATAGAGTGTACAGGCTATGAATGGATGTACAAAACAGTGGAAGTGAAGTGACTGAACATTGAATTGATGTATTCCAAGTATGGTTTACTAATAGTTGTTGTGGAACTGGAATTACACCGGACTGGTTGTTAATTTATGACAGTGTCTGTGTTAATTAAGAACTAAACTGTGAACTTTATGGAACTGAACTCTTGGATATATCATCAGTGTGAAAAGACTAAGGGGGATAACCAGTGGCTGATGCAGTAACCACATGAGCCAGGAAATGATGCACGCAAACCATCAGGTGAATTGTAGATATGTTTATGTGTAACCTGTACCTTGTTCTATGATTAACATAAATTCTTATTCTTATTCTTTTCTTATTCTGACTATTTAGAACCTAGAAAATATTGATGCTTGATTTTTTGTAAAGCCTAGTAATTGTTCTAGAAAAGGTATCAATATTAACCTGTGTATGCATCTTCCTAATAATTGTTTTAGGGGATAAAATTAATGACTATTTTTCCATTCTTCTAATTGTTGAATTAATGACAGAAGTGTTGTGAAATCTGTAATCTCTCTCTATTTATATATATATTGCCTTGGTGTGGTTAAAATATTATCAAATTGTAAATGAGTTAATTTTATTATTCTTTCTTTAATAAAATTGTTGTATTGTTAAACTATCCACTCTTTTATTGTAGTAGAGGGGTGCATATGTAGATGACAGGTGGGGGCTTAGCCAAATGACGTAATGACATACAGAAAGTCGGTTGCACATATTCTTTAGGGTAGTTTTTGTCATCGGAATGTGAGATTGTGGAAGCCTGGAATAGACAGATTGACGGACAAGATAAATGTTGTGTAAACTGCTATTCTAGACAAGTAACGCTTGAGAAGGGAGTTAACCAGTGGGTAGACCTTTCAAGGCCAGACTTAGTCACTCTTGACCGCAAGACCAAGACCCTGTCGGGTGACTGATTGATTGATCGAGTGGAAGAATCTTATCTGTGTATGGATTAAAGATATGATTACCCAGATAGAAATTGACGATTAATTGATCAGGAACTTGAAGTGCCACACAATAGATAGAAATTTTGCAAAATGTTAATGCTTTTAATATTATTATTTACATTTTCTACATTTAGATATATTTCTTTATGACTAGGACAATTAGCGGGGTGTTATGTACATTATTATAGTAGTGATCGGGAGAAAGATATTTACGACAGCCGTATAAAATTGAAGTTTTTTTTATGAACTGGTGAAAATAATTCCTTGGAATGCATGGAGAGACAACTCTAAAGGAGTTGCATGAAGAGAGAGTACTAACATTAAAAGGCTGGGATGGCTTGAAGTAGACTACAGAAAGACTACTTTATCTGTTGTTAAGGGTGAACACACTGAAAGCGGACATAAATCAGTACCTTGAGATGTTTTCTTCTGGACTGAGAAAGCTAACTGTGACACACCTCATGACACGTGCTGGAGAGGTGTGTGAATTTGTTGACCATAATTATACTTTTGACATGTTATAAACACTAAACGATCCAGGTTCCCACGGAGTTATCTTTTCACCAGAGTGAATATTAAAATTCGGATATTAAACATTTTGCATCGATGATAGGATCCAGAGTTGCGTACCCTAACCGTATCAATCATAATAGTAGCATAAAATAGATAGTACTCTCTCAAAACGGTTTACTAGATATGTCGAGGCGGAAGGAAACAATTTGAAATTTTCCGATAGAGACATTTGGAATAAGAATAATTTTTATGAAATAATATAAGTAATCAGTCATTATCATAACTTATCATAATCGCTTGTTTCGTGGTGACAGTGTCTTTAAATGTCAAGAAATTGTAAAAACAACAACAACAAAAAGCACCTTTCTGCTAAGTTAACAAAAACTTGTTTCAGTGAATATGATATTAGGATTTTTAATAAATATAATCATAAATATATAAGAGTCAGTTTCCACAATAAATAAGGACACAGTCTGGAACACATTTTAAAAGCATTTTATTTATTTATTCATTTATAGTTATTATTTAGTTATTACATTTTACTGGGGTTTTGATCAAAATCGGTTGCGCAATGGAAAAGAGCCTTGAAAAATCTCTTTTACAAAATGTGTCCTCTGACGTAACACCACTATCACTGCTATTTCCATAACCTGGAATTAATAATGAATGAGAGAAAGATTGGAGGTAGTTGGATTTCATCTTTCTAGAACAGACAACTTGGAAAATTTTGACAAAAGCCCTTTGCGGCAGAGTAAATTTGCTTATCACTATTTCTGTACTTAATTATGTCTTTGTTGCCAATGTTAACGTGACCAGATATTAGGCACTGCTTATGATCATATTTTTGGAGTAAACAACCCCGGTAGAGAATATGCTAGAATTTGCTGATGTAATCTAAACCGTTTTTATGTAGATGAGTAGTTTTTTTTTAATTATCCAATGGTTAAGATTTACAAGAAAGATACCAGCCAATGGACTGAGATCAAATTTTAGCTTTCGAAAAGAATTGTATTCTCTGATCATTTCGATTTTTATGAAATTCGAGTTCAGTTATGAAAGGTGGCCATTAGCTTAATTGACTGATTGAGAGATAATGGACTTAGAATATTTTTTGCATTTTGCTATTAATATGATATACTAGCTTTTAAACACTTATGTTATGTTGTATTTATTATGCTGTATGTGTGTATCAGGTTAATAAATATTGTTGCAGGAAACTGTACGTTGAGACTTGAATGTTTGAAAAGAATAGAGTTAGGGATGATAAACTGGAAAACTTAGCGTTTGTTCCCTGATTATATTTTATAGAGAAGAAACAGCCTATTTTTCTAGAATCTCTGGAATTGCCATCATACATCAACAGAGTGAAGTGCATTGTTACTAGATTAGAATGAAAATCAGCTATTGGAATTTTCTAAAGATAAGATGTACTGAATGTTGCAAATGAAATTTACAATAGTAAAGTACAAAATACAACCAACAAATGGGATTTATTCTTATGACAATAGAAACAAAATCAGCCAGTCAGATTACAATAGTAAAATATAACGTACTACCAACTAATAGGATTTATCCTTACTAGATTAGAAAGGAAATCATCCAAGTAGACTGACAATAGCAAAGTATAATACACAGCCAACTAATGGGATTTATTCTTAATAGATTAGAAAAAAATCAGCCAACGATATTTGCAATTTGAACAATATAATATACAGCCAACTAATGGGATTTATTCTTAATAGATTAGAAAAAAATCAGCCAACGAGATTTGCAATTTGAACAATATAATATACAGCCAACTAATGGGATTTATTCTTACTAGAGTAGAAAAAACTCAGCCAACGAGATTTGCAATTTGAACAATATAATATACAGCCAACTAATGGGATTTAATCTTACTAAAGTAGAAAAAAATAGCCAATGAGATTTACAATTGAATAATATAATACGCATAAATATCGCCAATGTGACATAACTGACAAGTCATCAAAAGTGGCCTAGACACTTATACAAAGCGAGAGTAATTACCAAAAAATCCTCTATACCTATCATACATAAATGTCTTTAAGAAAAAAACTGTTGAGCAAATTTTTTTATACCTAAACAATAAAAGAAAATACATTATTGAATAGAAAGTGTAAAAATAACATCGGGTCAGTTATTTAGCTACACTTTTTCCCGTTCATTTAAAATGACCATTATGTATCTAAATAAATTTTGTATAGCCCAATAAAGGTTGTTCTTGTACGCTTTTTGGACTATTAAAATATTCTTTCGTTACTATTCCCAGTATACTCTATACAACAAATCAGAGAGAAGACATTATTTGCCTCGGGATCGCAGTTTAATGGACTAAGTTAAGACAAGCAGGAAAGTAACACACTCAGAGCTAAAAAGAAATAAATACAACTTAATTCCACGACATTACACTTTTATTGTACTGGCAGTAAATGATTCGATTCTTATCCAAAATCTTTGACGATGACGCCTGGATACCATTTGTCTGGAATTTCCGTTCACATAAAAGAGTCTATGTTCTCGTGATTTGTTGTAAAGAGCACTTGTGAAGGGACCATCAATGATATATTCTCTGTGACTGGTTGTAAAGAGCACTTGTGAAAGGACCATCAATGATATATTCTCTGTGACTGGTTGTAAAGAACACTTGTGAAGGGACCATCAATGATATATTCTCTGTGACTGGTTGTAAAGAGCACTTGTGAAAGGGACCATCAATGATATATTCTCTGTGACTGGTTGTAAAGAGCACTTGTGAAGGGACCATCAATGATATATTCTCTGCGTCTGGTTGTAAAGAGCACTTGTGAAAGGGACCATCAATGATATATTCTCTGTGACTGGTTGTAAAGAGCACTTGTGAAGGGACCATCAATGATATATTCTCTGTGACTGGTTGTAAAGAGCACTTGTGAAGGGACCATCAATGATATATTCTCTGTGACTGGTTGTAAAGAGCACTGTGGAAGCAGTGCTGTGTTCTCCATGAATGGTTATAAAGAGGACTGTGTGAAGGGACCATCAATGATATATTCTCCGTGTTGTAAGAAAATGGAGGGAAGGGTGCAATATTGTTATGTTCTACGTAATTGATTGCAAGGAGTATAATAAGAAAGATATTTGAAAGATAATAAGAAAGTTTATTTACTTAATAAACAAAAGAGAAAGAATTTAGTATGTTTTAAGATTTTATACATTTAAACACTGTCTATTTTTCTCATTCTATTTACTATTTCCCCAAACAATTCTTAAATCGGTCACTGGTATAGCCTCCATTGGTAAACAGACTTGTAACCTAGCGACCAAAAGACTTCTCGTTTTAAACTGTGGTGTTTCAGTGGTCGACTGATACTGGTAGCTATACGGTTTTTTTTGTACAAAATCGTTTGGTATTTCACTTGTCGTATTTATCAATGGGTTTGTCGACTACCAGTGATAGCTACGCGGGTGGTGATTACCAATGGTGAATATACAGTTCGTTGACGACCATGGTAGCTATACGGATGATCGACTACAATAGTGGCTACAAGGATGGTCGACTACCAATGGAGACTCTACGGTTGACCGACTGGTCGACTACCAGTGGAGGCTATATAGATTTATTGCTACAGTCATCAGATTCATTGTCCCTCCTACCGACCAGATTTTTCTATAGCCATAGCCATCATCACTAAGGAAATCACTGACAGGAGGCTTAGTACAAATATACTTAGAGTTCTCAATACACTTAGAGTTCTCAATAGTATACTTAGAGTTCTCAATACACTTAGAGTTCTCAATACACTTAGAGTTCTCAATATACTTAGAGTTCTCAATAGTATACTTAGAGTTCTCAGTAATAGAGTTCTCAATAGTATACTTAGAGTTCTCAGTAGTATACTTAGAGTTCTCAGTAGTATACTTAGTTCTCAGTAGTATACTTAGAGTTCTCAGTAGTATCAGTAGTATACTTAGTTCTCAGTAGTATACTTAGAGTTCTCAGTAGTATATTTAATATATACTTAGTTCTCAGTAGTATACTTAGAGTTCTCAGTAGTATACTTAGTTCTCAGTAGTACACTTAGAGTTCTCAGTTATATACTTAGAGTTCTCAGTAATATACTTAGAGTTCTCAATAATATACTTAGAGTTCTCAGTAGTATACTTAGAGTTCTCAGTAGTATACTTAGTTCTCAGTAGTATACTTAGAGTTCTCAATAATATACTTAGAGTTCTCAGTAATTTACTTAGAGTTCCCAGTAATACACTTAGAGTTCTCAATAATATACTTAGAGTTCTCAATAATATACTTAGAGTTCTCAGTAATATACTTAGAGTTCTCAGTAATATACTTAGAGTTCTCAGTAGTATACTTAGAGTTCTCAGTAATATACTTAGTTCTCAGTTCACCTTTCTCCGGTTTGCCAAAGTCAACGGGTCCTGGGAGAGAACTGTTTCATACAAATCCAGCCGTTCTTCATTCCACCTTTAATGACTCAAATAAACAAGAACACCAAAAAATTCTAACATCATTCATGACCTACATTTGGGTGGGATGGTGCAGTGGTGGTATAATTAAACGATAACAGCAACACATCGATCACCTCCGTCAAATGAAGAATACGAAGCAGGCGGAAGAAAATGAAAGTGATGGACACAAGATCGTGAAAATCCTCCTTGTTTCTCGGAAAGTAGTTCTGAGGGATTGAAAACTGCAGAATGGAGTCAGCAACGCCATGTATCAGGATAAAGATGCTTAGCCAGAACCACAGAGACTGAATGTACCTTTCTTTCAAGTAGATCAGCTGCAAAAATAAAAGGAAATATTCCTGAAAAGAACGACAATTTGTCATTTCAAAGAAGAGAGAAAACAGCTAATCAGAATAACTAGGATAGAGAAATATAAATTGGCGGTAAAAGATACACAGCACACACAAACAAGAGAATAAATACGCATACAGTTTCTATTTTTGTGCATTTTGCACCAATTTGAACTGTGACCCTTAAAGTCAAGCATTCTAATGCAGTTTCAGTGCAATTGTTGCAAAATGCATTTAATGCAGAAAGTAGAGAGTGCTGGTACTGTATTCATGTTTTATATCTGTATTAGTGTGTGTGCGTGTGTGTGTGTATGTGCGTGTGTGTGAGTGAGAGTTGGGGAGAATACTACATTGATGGAAATTATTTGGAATAATCCTAACATTTGCAAATGTACACTTTCTTTACAAACAAACCCAACCAACCAACCAAACAAAATCCAACCTAAACAAGCAAAAAAATAAACGTTGACGAGATCAATTTAGTGCTTCATTTGATGGTGACTTGATTTCTAACAAAATAGGGCAAGCAATCTAGCAACGCATGGAAATTGATCAAACTACACAGGACAAGACTTTTAACAGCAGAGGACATTTGATTCAACAACATAGGACACATGTTCCAACAATACAGGACAAGTGATCCAATAATACAGGTCAAGTGATCTAACATCAGAAGACAATTGATTCAACAACACAGGCCAAGTGATTTAACATCAGAAGACAATTGATTCAACAACACAGGCCAAGTGACCTAACATCAGAAGACAAGTGATTCAAGAACACAGGCCAAGTGATCAAACATCAGAAGACAAGTGATTCAACAACACAGGCCAAGTGATCTAACATCAGAAGACAAGTGATTCAAGAACACAGGTCAAGTGATCTAACATCAGAAGACAACTGATTCAACAACACAGATCAAGTGATCAAACAGCACCCAACAAGTAATCCAACACGTGTTCCAACAAAACAAGACAAGTTATCTAACAACATAGGACAAGTGATCCAACAGCACAGGACAAGTGATCTAATATCAGAAGACAATTGATTCAACAGCACAGGTCAAGTGATCCAACGACACAAGACAAGTGATCCAACAACACAAGACAAGCGATCCAACACACAGGACACGACATCTACGTAGATATGCTAGAACTGAACCTACCCGCAGAGTAAAGTAGACTGCCACCAAGAACAGGAACACTACATCGATGATCTGCAACGCCAACAAGTTGGTAGAAGGCCCAAGGACAAAATACCATAGGATTGTCAGGATAGTAACAGGAGCGTCCAGAAACAGAAACAGCACCACAGCAGCGCCAACAATGAAACAGCGGTTAGTAAGTATGGTATGCAGGTTCCACGTTCGAGAGCTTGTAACCCAGTCAAAGGCGATAGTTGTCGCACCGATATCTCCAGTAGCCGAAGGAAAGACAACGGAGAGTGTATGAGTCGGCGTTTCCGGCAAAGTTAGGACAGTGGCCTCGGACAGGTCGAGTTTCTTGACTCGCTCACACTATTCATTAAACAAAAGAGCGCCTGGTGACAGTCGTTGTTTGTGGACTGGTCACTTGTCATTGTGTTATTAAAGACGAAATGAAGGAGAAATCTAGGCAAACCGTGCTAATACGTTTAATCAGAAAAGTGTATAAAAGTATTATGTATAGATTTTTATTTTGATTATATATGACAGCTTTTAAAATCAAATTCCTACTGGATATTGCAATAATAAGCAAGTGAGAGACTTTAACTAATGTACACACACGAGCAACGAGTCTCATGACGATACACAGGGCCGCACAGCCATTCTGTTTTTATTTATAATTATTTATTAAAGATGTGGCACTCGACAAAAGCAAAACATTCTCTCAGTAATGGCTCGTGACATTGCATACCTTAACTCTAAAGCAAAACATTCTCTCAGTAATGGCTCGTGACATTGCATACCTTAACTCTAAAGCAAAACATTCTCTCAGTAATGGCTCGTGACATTGCATACCTTAACTCTAAAGCAAATCATTCTCTCAGTAATGGCTCGTGACATTGCATACCTTAACTCTAAAGCAAATCATTCTCTCAGTAATGGCTCGTGACATTGCATACCTTAACTCTAAAGCAAAACATTCTCTCGACACTCCTCACAGAGCCTGATTCATTGCTTGACTAATGGTTTCCCATTCCTCTAAAAGAAATACTTTAAATCCAATTAATATACAACGCATTCAAATACATATGGTATTCTCTGCAAGCTTCAACATTAGAAATCTTAGTTACTAAGAAAACAAGTCTGTCTGGCTTCTTCTACTGGCAAATTCAAAGCAATGCTTCTAAAGTTCATATTCTCTAACCTTGACTGCCAGACTTACGCCTTAATTCCTCGTTAGGATAGCAGTATACAACACATACCAATTAGTGGAAGTACATCTAGTAGAAGAACAGTAAATGACATCTAAATTTTGGCAAAGCTACTTGTAGCAGGATAATAGTATTATAGGACACCTACCAGTTAGTGAAAGTACATTATAACAGTGCAGTAGTAAAAGACACATACCAGTTAGTGAAAGTACATTATAACAGTGCAGTAGTAAAAGACACATACCAGTTAGTGAAAGTACATTATAACAGTGCAGTAGTAAAAGATACATACCAGTTAGTGAAAGTACATTATAACAGTGCAGTAGTAAAAGATACATACCAGTTAGTGAAAGTACATTATAACAATGCAGTAGTAAAAGACACATACCAGTTAGTGAAAGTACATTATAACAGTGCAGTAGTAAAAGACACATACCAGTTAGTGAAAGTACATTATAACAGTGCAGTAGTAAAAGACACATACCAGTTTAGTGAAAGTACATTATAACAGTGCAGTAGTAAAAGACACCTACCAGTTAGTGAAAGTACATTATAACAGTGTAGTAGTAAAAGACACATACCAGTTTAGTGAAAGTACATTATAACAGTGCAGTAGTAAAAGACACATACCAGTTAGTGAAAGTACATTATAACAGTGCAGTAGTAAAAGACACATACCAGATAGTGAAAGTACATTATAACAGTGTCGTAGTAAAAGACACATACCAGATAGTGAAAGTACATTATAACAGTGTTGTAGTAAAAGACACATACCAGTTTAGTGAAAGTACATTATAACAGTGTAGTAGTAAAAGACACATACCAGTTTAGTGAAAGTACATTATAACAGGCAGTAGTAAAAGACACATACCAGTTAGTGAAAGTACATTATAACAGGCAGTAGTAAAAGACACATACCAGTTAGTGAAAATACATTATAACAGGCAGTAGTAAAAGACACATACCAGTTTAGTGAAGAACGAGTCTTCCCACGACTTTTTTATCTCGTCGATGTCGATGAATCTGAAAATTAAATGCTCACAATTAAACATAATAATCATTTAAACATTAAATTGCTTGAAGTCTTAACTAGAAGTGAAGACTGTATTAAGTGCATGTAAAGATAACAATTAAAAAAACCCAAGTCTAATCAATCATTCTAAGGGTACGCAAAACGTCCAAGTGATGATACCAAACACAACTGAGTATAATTCTGACTGATTCACGTACAGCTATTAGGAAAGATGAAACAGAGCAACTATTCACTACAAATGGTGTTCAGAGTGAAGAGGATGATAACAAAACTGACTTAAAATGAAATCTAGAAATGAGATATAAAATAAGTAACTGTACTACTATTGTCGTGTTATCACATATAGGATGCTGTGCTCTACACTTTATATATTTACTTATAGCCCTAAATGGTTGACATTTAGATTATTGATGTAACTTGGTTGCCATAATTATTGAGAAGCGGCAACTACTGCGTTATTATGTATGGTTAAAAACAGCTCCATGTGTAAGTTAATTGGACTCTACCTTGTTGCTGCTGCAGCAGCAGAGGCCCTGGCGTCTGTTGTTTAGCTACTTGGGGTATCAGTGTACGATTGAAACATATGATGGGAGAAAACTAGTGTCTTGTTGTTTGTGGACTGCAGAGAATACTGTTACTAGGTATGTTCTAATCGTATGCATGCATTTCTGATAGAATGTGTGTTTTCTTTCAATTCTACATGAAAATTTAGTAATCATTCACCATTCACATACTTGCACTTTTCACATCTATTAGAGTGAATTAATTTTTTTTCAATTCTAGCTGAATATTTAGTAAACAATCGCTCACACATTTGCACTTTTCACATCTATTAGAATGAATTAGTTTTCTTTCAATTCTACCTGAATATTTAGTAAACACTTATCGTTCAAATACTTGCACTTTTCATATCTTTTTACAAAAATTAAGTAAATGCTTCTGCAGATTTACAAAGTATTTACTCTAAAGGGATTTAAAGCTAGTACGGCAAATTAATCATTAGTGTAATGGAAATGTTTTTCCAGTCAAGTATAATCATGACTGCAGATCACAAAACTGAATTAGGCAAAATTTGCACCCATTGTTTCTAAAACATTTGTGTGATTGTAAGAAGAGGCTAGCATATAAATGTATAAAAAGTGCCACCATGATGAATTATAATATAATTGAATTTTCATTAATGTATTGACAGCAAGTTACTGTTATGTTTAACAATTATATATTCGTTTAACGTAACAAGTCACTGGAATATTGTGAAATAATTTTTAGACTTCAAGTCATAATAGATTAAATTTATATTATGGATTATATTTATAAGTTGTTTCTCCGAAATCCTAAAATGGTGTGTATCTGTGTGAATACCCTGTGTCCAGAAAATACCCTGTGTGAATACCCTGTTTCTGTGTCCAGAAAAAATATTACTTTATTCTAATTGGTTCTGTCTTGGAAATTCAACAAGATGAATTAGTAATCGAACGAAATCTGTGAATCATCACACAACATACTAAATAAATATACAGCAGCCCAGGCCTATTAGGTCTTACCTTCATTTATTTTGTACAAGTATATTTAGTTGATATTGCTGCTGCTTATATGTTTAGTGATGCACACGCGCACGTGTGTGTGTGGTGTGTGTGTGTGTGTGTGTGTGTGTGTGTGTGTGTGTGTGTGTGTGTGTGTGTGTGTGTGTGTGTGTGTGTGTGTGTGTGTACAATTCTTCGTTGATTTGTTGGATATGGCAGCACTGATTGCACTGATTGCAAAAGAATTATTCGCCGTAGACAACATTTATTTATACTATAATTATAGGATGATACGATGGTATACTTACTGCCCTTTAGTGTCAGCAGCTTGCTCGCACATGTCCGTAAGTTTGCGCACAGCTTCACGCGGTAGCATGCCGTGTTCAAATTGTCGCCAATAGCTCAACTAGAGAAAAATTGACGAAAACACACTCTTGATACTGCTGTATGTTAAAACACACTCTTGACACTGCTGTATGTTAAGGAAAGTATTTCACTTACTGAACGAATAGATTAATAAATTAAAACGAATTTTGCGCCTGTCATCACAAACTGAAAAGTCTTCAGTACAAGAAATCAATAGTGCAACCAAAACAGTCACTAATATGTAATTTGAAGAGCCCCTACAATAATATGCAGAAGATGGGTGAGTGGATTGGTCAAAATAATTTGGATTTCTTGTAAGAAAACGTCTATACAGCAACTTTATTTAAGTAATTATACCAAATGGCTTGACGTAAAAACAGTGATATGAAAATTATATTTTAACTGTTATATACATAAAACGAGTATGTTTGAGAGAGAGAGAGAGAGAGAGAGAGAGAGTGAGAGAGAGAGAGAGTGAGAGAGAGATTTTCTTTATTTAATTTGTTGTAACTACAGCATTCGGAAGTTAGTGCAGTTCTTAAAATGACGAGGACAGTAAAATGTTGGATCTCTCCCGGTCATAGAAGATTTGAAGTGTTTTATTTTAAACAAAAACAAACATGTTCTGTCCAGCATAATCATTTATTCATTCGGATCTTCTAAATCTTCCTTTGCGTTCCACGTGCCATTATATAAACACAGACACACGCGTGAGCGCAGGCATACATATTTGTCCATATTTGCAAACGTATTTAGACACATGCATGCATTCATCATATCCGGATGTATACACACAAAAGTCATCTTACACACGCCACGCATACATTTGGGCATACACATACATTGACGCGCTTCATGCGGATATGTGCACACACACACACACACACACACACACACACACACACACACACACACACACACACACACAACATACACACAGTTTACAATCATGCATACATGCGCACACACACACACACACACACACACATATGAATACAAACACGTACACACACGCACAAATACATGGATAGATAATGTATACCTGCGCACGCACACATAAAAAGTGCACGCGTGCCTAGACGAACACAAAACAGGTATCTGCATGCACAGATGTAAACACAAGCAAACATAAAGATGCAAGCAGATATACAAACACACACTCAAAAGATGCATGCGCATACAAGCGCACAACACACACTCTCCGACGAGCACTCTAAAGCCGATCTGATCGTGAAGGTCTGACGTTACCTTCTCAGCTTTAATGACCTTGAAAATCTGACGTTACCTTCTCAGCTTTAATGACCTTGAAAATCTGGCGTTACCTTCTCAGTTTTAATGACCTTGAAAATCTGGCGTTACCTTCTCAGTTTTAATGACCTTGAAAATCTGGCGTTACCTTCTCACTTTTAATGACCTTGAAAATCTGGCGTTACCTTCTCACTTTTAATGACCTTGAAAATCTGGCGTTACCTTCTCACTTTTAATGACCTTGAAAATCTGACGTTACCTTCTCAGCTTTAATGACCTTGAAAATCTGGCGTTACCTTCTCAGCTTTAATGAGTCGCTGAATTGCATCGTTCGTCATCTCCTTCAGTTCTTCAGTCGTGGGCTGGTAGGGCACTAGGGCCCCACACTCCGGACACACGCCCCACATACGTAGTTCCGGTTCTTCTTCCTCGTTCTCGGGAGTCTTGAAATAAACATAAACATCTTGAAATAGACATAAACAAACATATTGAAATAGACTCACACAAAGCATCTAGTAAGAGACACAAACATGTTAGCACAAACAAAAACATCTTGAAATAGAAAAAGTATAAACATCTTAAAATAAACACAAACAAAATCATCTTGAAACAGATACAAACAAAAGCATCTTAATATAAACACAACACGAATACCTTGAAACACACACAAACAAAAACATCTTGATATAAGCACAACAAAAACGTCTTGAAATAGACGGAAGTACAAACATCATGAAACACACACAAACAAAAACATCTTGATTATAAGCACAACAAAAACGTCTTGAAATAGACGAAAGTACAAACATCATGAAACACACACAAACAAAAACACTGGGATTTTGGTTAGATTCGTGTATTCGATGACGACTGTCAAAATAACAAATACATATTAATTGCTGTTCCAGTTGTTGTTTTAATTTTGTGATGGATGTTTGCTTTCTTATTTGTTTTGTTGGGGAGGCGGGTAGTTACAAAGGATTCATACATATAATATATATATATATATATTCTAATATTTGTATTTTAATCGATTCTCGCTTACTTTTATTTAAAAATTTTGTTAAAACAGATCATTTCTGACCACAAGTTCTCAAAAGAACATTGACACTTATTATTGGATTATTATGTCTGCAACTTTCTGACCACAAGTACTCAAAAGAATATTGACACTTATTATTGGATTATTATGTCTACAACTTTCTGACCACAAGTACTCAAAAGAATATTGACACTTATTATTGGATTATTATGTCTACAACTTTCTGACCACAAGTACTCAAAAGAATATTGACACTTATTATTGGATTATTATGTCTACAACTTTCTGACCACACTAAAGTATGTTATGTAAATAAGATCATTTTTATTCATGGGTTCCCTGACCTCAAAATTAGTTCAAGGATCTCTCCAGGGTAAAAATGTTGAAAAAGACTGAACTAGAGAGAAAGATTAGGGGAAGTATTGTTTTTTATTGACAAACAAACGACTAAAATATTTGATAGATAGAGCCATATATTCCTGTTAATGTGCCAAACATTCATGAAAGTAGTTCATTCAGAAATTATATTTGTCCACAAACTAACATCCTAATTCCCCTGTGTGCAATTCCATTTTGACAAACTTACAAATATAATGTCAGTGTTAATTCTTTACTTTGATTTTATTGTTGGAGGGGTGAGGGATGGGCGATGTCTGTTTACTTCAATATACTTACAGGCCCGCCCCCTTTGTTGAATGGGTCTTTCATTGTTGACATTTTGTCCACAAGCTCCCAGTCCACGTCTGCTAGGAATCTAAATCCCAAGAGGACGGACACAAATAACATATTTAGTGATTTAAAAAGTTTACAGATTTGTTTTAAAAGAAAAGTTGTTGTTGCTACATGTGCAGAATGAGTGGTATTTTTAAATGTTTGAAAATATTCTTTATGAAAGCTATAATTTCTACTGTTATAAGCGACCAGAATGATTGAACAATTGTATAGGAAAAGCTGACTGCAATAGTCCGGCAATGGTCTTTTAAATAATATGGGTGCACTTTACGCTTTTATATGTTGTTACAAATATTTAGAAGTTATTTACTTTTGTTGTAAGCGACTTAAGTGTCCCTTATTAGAGGCCAGTTAGTGTGGATTAAAACTTTTAACGATTATTTGTAAGCGGACTTGATTGATTTCATAATTATGCATGTAACCTTAGCATTTTTAGCAATTACTTTTGTTGTGTAACAAGACATGAATGATATAGTAATTATACTTGTATCTACAAAAGTGTGGAATTATTTTTGCTTACTTATGCGATTTAAATTATTTCGGTAATCATGTAAGTGACAGCGCACTTTAAGCTATTATTAATTGTTACTGCTGGTGACTTGAATTAACAATAGTTCTATGTGGGATATATAACATTTTAGCCTATCGCTCTTTGTTGTTTTTTTTTTTTTTTTTTTTTTTTTTTTTAGCATACTTGTCATTACAAATGTGTTGAATTAGTTTTGTTGTTATAAGTGTTTTGAAGGAGTTAGCAAATATATATGTTAAAACTCACTTGCATATGTTGCTGAGTTAATTAAATTTATTTTAAAACATTCTTCTTCCATTCTATTTGATTTTTTCCTGGTTTTGTTTTATTGTGCGTGAGTCACTTAAATGATTAAGAAATTGTACAAACAACCATTTTTATTGTTGTGTTAAGTCAAATAAACGTTTTTTTAAACAATTATTCGTGTGAATCAAACATATAGTATTTTTAATGGTTGTAAATAACATAAGTCTGGTTTAGTAATAATGCATATATATGTTTTAAAACTGCTTCTTCCTTGTAAAAAGAAACAGAGAAACCTAAGCGTACTTTTGTAATTGTATGTGTCAAGATATATTTCACTAATTATTTTATTGTTAAATAATTGTGCCCATAAATTATGGTCAAGATAGTTGAAAAGAAAAGTTTCGTTCATCGAAATAGTTGACAGATGCAATCATTTTCAACACTTCTGGTTTGTTTGTTTTTTGACATAACAATCTGAAATTTACTTTTCCAAACCGTCAACTGCAAAACTATGCACTGAAATGCAAACATATAGCAAACTGATTTAATATCACAATTATCTTAAAAAAGCATACCTGTCAATTTTCCAAACTCTCATTGTTTTCGTTTTGACCTCTGCCAG
This sequence comes from Sinotaia quadrata, assembly GCA_028829895.1. Taxonomy (NCBI): domain Eukaryota; kingdom Metazoa; phylum Mollusca; class Gastropoda; order Architaenioglossa; family Viviparidae; genus Sinotaia; species Sinotaia quadrata. The sequence goes on from CM054184.1 coordinate 37,884,258, forward strand.
GAACCTGAAAGCGCTAACCATTGCTGTTTTCCGTGCGTGCGACACGCCGCTTGTCCCTAACAGTCGCAGACAGGTCGGAAAAAATTAGTTTTTATTTTAATAATTTTGTGTTTCGCTTATGTTTTAAAGACTAATATTTAAACGTGTTTCCCCCCCCCCCCCACTAAATGCTATAGTAAGCAATTTATTCTCTATTTCATTCGTGCGCGTATGAAGTCACTAACCATTTAAATTCACGAATTTCTAGAACTTGAGTAAACGCTACAACTCCGTGTGACAACGATACAGGCACTGGGCTAAGTCTAAAGAAACAATGCATTTCTAAGGAAAAGGAAAGAACATCAAATAGCAGACACCTTTGTTTCGTGCTGCTATACCACTATTAAGATAACGTATCCGGAAAATACTTTAGCAAATTCTTTAATGCTTAGAAATTTCTAGCTAGATTTGGTCTAAATCTTTTTGATACTGTAGTGTGCACGATATATTTTGATTAACAAAGAGTTGTCGCTCTTGTCCTTAGTCACGTAGCCCGGGAGACAAATGCGTTTGAATGATCATACTGCTGTGTGTTTAGTTCTAGTTTTGTGTGTGACTGTTTTAGATTAACTTAAAATTATTTTAATGGTTCGTGTTTCTTTTCCTTGAATATACTGAATGCATAATAAACGTCATCGATCAGTACTGAGATAAGAATTAGTTAGGAAAATGGAGTCGCTATTTTTTACACTATTCGTCAAAAGGGACGTCATTTAGCTTTTTCCCCTATTGTATATCATCTCTACAGATAGAGCCCAGGTAGAAAGCTCCTTGAAATCTTAAACAGTAAAACGAGCATTTCTAGAACATACACCTCAAACAAACTATGACGCTGCACAAGAAATTAGATAAACACAACATTAAAACCACAGTACTATGAATACTGTGCCACACGAATATAACAGGAAATGACACAGCAGATAAAGTGCCAAAATATGGCACAAAGCATGGCATACAATCACACACTCCCATATACAATTCAGAAATGCATGCACAAATTAAACAGATTTATAAAAAGAAAAATACGCGAAGACCACCTAACTTACACAACAAAGCCATTTTCAGATTAAGACTAAATTCAGGGCAAACAAAAACATGCACTCACTATAGAACAGAAAACACTATACAACACTTCTTATTGCACTGTCCACTATACAACACTTCCTATTGCACTGTCCACTATACAACACTTCCTATTGCACTGTCCACTATACAATGAAAAGGAAGAAAAACAATCGTTGACAAAAAATCGGTTACAAGTCCAGCTCTCCTTACAGTTACTACTTTATCCACAGCCACAAACATAAGACCTCATTTGCTCATAAATTATTAGTGAAAGCAAATTTATTGCTTTATAACTCCATTCTTTCTTACCTTCCAGTCTCAACTTACATTTTCCTGCAATGGTATTTATTAGCCTGATATATGCACACTACACAATAAATACATCATATCAAAACAATGCTAAGTGATTAGTACACAATATACAAGCAGCTTAATTCAAACATTTGTAGAAATAATAGTCTACTCACATAATACAACATAATAGCAAAAGTACATGAAATTTTCTAAGTCCATTCTCTCTCAATCAGCCAGCTAACTCACCATCAAGCTAACGGCCACCTTTCAAAACTGGATTTATTGCCACTCCAAATTCAAAAGTGATCATTCCGTAGATTTCTCTATAGCAAGTAAACTTTTAGATCTCGGCCCATTGGCTGGTCTCATTCTCGTAAATCATAACCATTGGATAATAAAAACAACTCACTAATTTGTATTATATCAGCAATTTCTAAACCATTCTAGACTAGAGTTGTTTCCTTCCAACTCAGACACTTTCAAAATACTGTCATAAGGAGTACCTAAGGTCGGGTTACTCTGACAATTAAAATGTAACAATTAAATTTTTAAATAGGGAGAGAAAATATTTACTCAGCCACATCCCCCGTCCTTTTGAGATGTTAAGCATCCTTGTTAACATCTACTCTTTTAATTTCAAACATTACCGATGAAGCTTCCACTATAACACGAAACAAATAACTATTCACAAGATCAAAATCCTATGTCGGTTTTAAGATATACGCACAAATCATTCATAAGACAAAAAATCTATGTCGGTTTTAAGATACACACATAATAATTCAACATGTTTAGAAAGAAAGATAATATAATTTACATGCCTTAATAATCACTGAGCACTAAATTATAAAATATTATATTATTTCTCATTATGTTTGAACATGACCCATTATGTCTCCACACTTAAAGAGATATAAAGACAATTTATCATGAAAATCACCATAATTTTCCTTGTTATAAGTTAGAGACATGACCCGTTATGTCACTACATTTAAGGAATACGAACACAAATCATGCAAAAATCATTATTTCTTTGCTTCTTTCTGTTAGGAAAAATACAACATACACAATCATATTAGCATCATATAAATAATAACTTCACTTACAATCAGAAAAGAAAAGAAAGCAAAGAAACATTATCAGGTATAAATTATTGGCAATATTTAGAATTTTTCTTTCTTCTTTTGGAACTATAAACTTTGTTGTAATTAATTAGCTTGACCGAGAAAAATGACAGATTTGTCAAATATCTACTAATATAATAATAGAATTCTGCATTAAAAAATTAACAATAGTTGTCAGTCGAAAGTAAAACTTTGCCTGGCATCACGTCAATAAACATTTAAAAATTAAATAACGAAAAGGAATAAAACCTAGATACACAAGGGGTACAGGAAGCCTGGTACAATAAACACATTTAAAGTATTTAACCGAGCCACTCCAAGATACTAACAGGGTGTTTGATAGAATTACAAGACCTAACATGCTGGACCACCCAGAGCTGGACCATTAGATTTGATGTATCTATCTCTTTTAAGTATCTCCGTCCTGGAGGCCTGACCGCTGGAGAACCACTTTGCCATTCCCCCACTGTCCACTGTGTCCCCCACTGTCTGGCTGTCCAAGACAACTGATTGCAAATAAACGGAGGGATGGAATGGAAGGAAGTTACATGCTAGAGCACAGGAAACGGTTGAAGATCAAAGGGTCGTTTGTAATTAAAAACAGGGGAATGGGTAGTCTCAAAGAAACACATGGTAGAATGGAAAAACCTTTAAATAACTGGGTTTAATGAATTCTCTTTATTCTGCTTAGAACAACCCTTGCTCCAGCAGGAAGAGGCGAGTCCCAGAATTTTGGTCTGGTATTTTGGAGAGAGAAATTGTTGAATATAAAGTCTAGAAAGACTCCTCTGAGTACAATTTTCTAAGGAAGGATCTATTGTACTCTAACCAGATTACCTTTGATTCTTGGGGTTTGAAGAACGTGGAAGGTATGTGTGACTGTCTTTTAGTTAAAAATTTGTGTAATGATAATAGAATATTTTGAGAGTAATTTATGCATTTTTAATTCATATCTTCCTTTCAGCTTAGTGTCAATGTGCTCAGGGAAATTAATAACCATTGTCACTTGAATGCTTTCTATTGTAGTCAGCAGTTTCTTACATTGCATATTTAAATTGCAGAAACACCAGGTCACTCAGATCACCTGATCATAAGATCATTCTGATCACAAGATCACCCAGATCACCGAATCAACAGACTACCAGGTCACTTAACTGTATCAGTGTACCTAAGACGGCAGATCAATTCTGCTGTGCGTGCGAAGGGGCAGAGCTAGCTAGTGCTGGTCAGCTAAGGGCTGCTACTGTGAAGATTTGTGCATTGGGCACTAGTCAGCTAAGGACCACTGCTGTGAAGATTTGTACGTTGGATGCTGGTTCAACGTTGCGCTGAACTTTCACCCTTGGGACCTGTTAAGCTAAGTATTCAAACTCAGGACATTGAAAACGAGTGCATACATATATATATATGAGATTCGTGCAGAAAAGGAAGAGATATTAGGAAAAGAAAAATTGACGTTGAAAATAACTTTCGTGCAAGAACAAGTTACGTTCTTAGGGGAGGCTAATTAATTCCCTGAATCAGTTTAGAATGAATCTTCACTTGTAATCTGTCTTAGAAATATTTTAATAATTGTTCTTTCTCTTATTTTTTAAATTTATTTTCTTTTATTGTTATATAAAGTTCTTGTTAAATTTTCATTAGTGTTGTGTCAATTTCATTATCATCTAATATGATTTTATAAGTGTCATCGTCACGTCTGTCTAACGTCTGTCCTGAGTCTGTCTTTGTCTTATGTCTGCCTTATCTGTGAGGAATCGTTTCCTCTGGGGGCTCATACGAGTTGCCGGAAGTGACGTCCTCAATTGTTGTCACGTCATAGATATTCGTATTTATGGGAGGTGCCAACAATAGTATCTACATGTTCATAGACGTCTGCTTACAAGTATACATATTAACATGTACATGTTCATAGATGTCAACATACACATATACAGTTTAACTTCTGTAGACAAATACACATTTTAAAATAGACCTGTTCAAAGCGTCTGCATTCTAATATGCAAATTAAACTAGACACTTTCAATTTCTGAAGACAAATATACAATTTAACATACACGTGTTCGATTTCTGCAGACAAATATACAATATATTAACATTTATATGTTCAACTTCTGCATAAAAATACACACAATAACATGCAATTGTTCAACGTCTGCAGACAAATACACATATGAATTAATTTACACATATGTGCTTAACTTCTGCAGAAAAATACACATATTAATTAACATATACATGTTCAACGTCTGCAGAAAAATACACATATCAATTAACATATACATGTTTAACTTCTGCAGATAAATATACATATTAATTAACATACACATATTCAAAGTCTGCAGACAAATACACATATTAATATATATATGTTCAACGTCTGCAGACGAATTAATGAACACATATTTGTTTAACCTCTGCAGACAAATGCACATATTAATTAACATATACATATTTAACTTCTGCTAAATACACATATCAATTAACATATACATATTTAACTTCTGCAGACAAATACACATATCAATTAACATATACATGTTTTAACTTTTGCAGATAAATACACATATCAATTAACATATACATATTTAACTTCTGCAAATAAATACACATATCAATTAACATATATATATATATTAACTTTTGCAGACAAATGCACATATCAATTAACATATATATATATATATATATATGTTTTAACTTCTGCAGACAAATACACATATCAATTAACATATACATATTTAACTTCTGCAGACAAATATACATATCAATTAACATATACATGTTTTAACTTCTGCAGACATCAATTAACATATATATATATATATATAACATATACATGTTTTAACTTCTGAAGACAAATACACATATCAATTAACATATATATATGTTTTACCTTCTGCAGACAAATACACATATCAATTAGCATATACATATTTAACTTTTGCAGATAAATACACATATCAATTAACATATATATATATATATGTTTTAACTTCTGCAGACAAATACACATATCAATTAACATATACATATTTAACTTCTGCAGAAAAATACACATCAAATAACATATACATGTTTTTTTAACTTCTGCAAATAAATATACAACTGCTATACGTACCTAACATGGCAAGCAAGTGGGATATAGTTGTAGCATTGACAACCAGGGTTAAAAACACAACTCCAGATAGGTGAAATAGAATCTAATGTAAAAGATATATAGTAAATAAATATTACAACAGCAACAGTAATAACAATAATAATACTAGATAGATAGATAGATTGATTGATTGATAGATAGATAGAAGTGACTCGATTCATCAATCAAATAAGTACCTAAAATGAAAACATTTCCACTTGCAATGCTAGGTACATTTGTTCACTATTGTACTGACGTGACTCGATTCATAAAGTGCTCTTTCACACACGCATCTTTACGGCTTACAGGATTTGTATTGACGCTTTGTTGTTTCAAATCACATCGGTTATGCTTACAACAAATTAGTGTATACATACAACTGTACTTTCCTACACAGAATAATTTGTTAGCGGTGCGCATGCGTTTGTGTGTGTTCGTGCTGATGAATGTCTGTATAAGAATGTGTTGGTTAAAGAAAAAGTATAGCATAGAGAATAGCATTTTTAAAAAGAATAGCATTTTAAACAATAGAAATTCAGTTTAATTCTATACACGTTCCTGACGTTATTCACAAAGAGGAAGGTGTGTAGACTTCAGAAAATCATATACTTCTTCTTTTATAATATTTTTTCTTTTTATCCGGTGTCCGGCACGCGGAATTATTTTTTTAAATGTGAAATGCACTGTGATTCAAACACTCCGGCAAAACCTTATTTTAAGAAGTACATCACCCTTTCCAGTAATGATTTTTATTTGAAAGGAAACACTTCCGTCGGAAACGATTTGTCTGCCGCTGACACAGACAAAATAGAGTATGGCGATACTGTTCATTCTATTGCCAGATACAATTCAAACACAATTATTGTTAGAAATAGAGCTCAAATTCAGTCTACAGTTGCAGATAAGAGACTTTGCATTTTTGACAGGATAATGTGCTTCTAAAAAAATAGTTTTTAATAAATAATCTGCCGGAGAGTCGTGCCTATTAAAATAATTTCGCGCGACCGGCACCTACCTACAACAGCTATTCAGTTCAAATGTAAGAATTCTATTGCCTTGTAGCCAACTGATATCTTCGGCAGGCGCGGGCTTTCTGTGTCCGCGACGATGAAGGCTAAACCCAACCCGACGGCACCCCTTAATCCGCTCCATGTGGCCACGAAGTTGTACTGCCAAGGCAGGCCGTACGCCAGACGACTCATGATGGGACTGAACATGACTAACACGACACCACTGGGGAAACAAGAGACACATTAGCCGGGCTTGTAAGCTTTCGCCAATCTCAAATATTCTTCCTGTCAACAATCATGCTGCTTAGTATGACTTGCATGAAATACCGATCATAGTGCACACACAATGATGTAATATAGATTTAAGCACACTGGTTAGTAAATTTCAAATCATCAAATTGTATTGAGTGGTGGAAAGTTTTCTTTGCTGTGATTCAATGGTGGGTGACGGCGACTATGAATGATGGCAACGTGTGCGGCACTGACTCCTCTCACGCAACCCGCAGTTTTATGTACGAACTGGGTGCAAGTGGTGTGATTGGTCGTACTTGAGACAGACAGGTAGACAGAACAGGTGGCAACTGATGTGATTGGTCTTACTTAAGACAGACAAGACAGGTGGCAAGTGATGTGATTGGTCGTACTTAGACAGACAAGACAGGTGGCAATTGATGTGATTGGTCGTACTTAAGACAGACAGACAAGACAGGTGGCAAGTTATATGATTGGTCTACTTAAGACAGACAAGACAGGTGGCAAGTTATGTGATTGGTCGTACTTAAGAAGACAGATAGACAAGACAGGTGGCAATTGATGTGATTGGTCGTACTTGAGACAGACAGACAAGACAGGTGGCAAATGATGTGATTGGTCTTACTTGAGACAGACAGACAAGACAGGTGGCAATTGATGTGATTGGTCGCACTTAAGACAAACAGCAGGACAGGAGGCACGCTTCTAACCACACTTACTCCAGCTTTTAAAATGTAATAGTGGATAAAATTTACAAAGGGACAAGAAGCTGCAGTTTACGTGTGGGGGGGAAGTGGTTTACCCGCCCTTCCCTCCCGGGACAGACATAATGGGGTAGAGTATGGGGTGCCCACCTCCCATACATATATGTTGGGCTATTAATATGATTCACATCCAAGAGAGAGAGAGAGAGAGTAGAAAGTTAAAGTTTTGCATGGCAGCAAAGTTTCTTCCAGGACTGAACGTTGATGGGGGTGGGGGCTGTTGTCAAGATGTGTCCCTGTTTCTAAAAAAAATATTTTTGTTATTCCTGAAATATCAGTCACCTTCTGTACTCAGACAATGTAGGACTTTCTGTAAGTAATAACTAAAGCAAGAACGTGTGCATCTGCCTTTGTATGTATGTCTTTGATTCATTGCCGCTAGAAGAGAGCTAAGAATGAAGAATGGTTGACCCCTGGGATGGACATAGGGTCATGGCCCACTGTCACAGTCTGATAAAAATGTCATGACTTTCTGACCCACTTGTTGTTTACTTCAAATATTGAGATTTGAAATTCCTTTGTTTGGAGCTCTCTCGTGATATTCACATCAAGAAGCTTCCAGCAAAGAGGTCAAGACGTTATGTAACTTTAGGCCCATTGTCTAGGTTCTAGAACCAACTACATGCCACGCGATCCGTCACGTGATATGCTTTATGCTTTCTTATAAATATCGGTATAACGCTCCGGTCCGACACTGCGAGAAACAATTAGCTACACACACCACGTTAGCTACTCGAGTCATACGGACAGGCCGGCGAGGTAGATGAGAATAGACACTTCAACTTCTCATAAGGTATCATTTTTATTTGATTGTATTCTGTATATTTTAACTATGTATGTATTTGTGCCATGTATTATTATGTATTGCTATATACTTGAGCACGGTTCGTTGAAATGACTGAAAACCTATAAGTTATGGAATATAAATTCATTGTAACTCTTTTCCATTGTAACTTTAATTTATATTGCTTTTAAATTCACTAGAGCCAGAAATGCCTGCGCTCGATATGAATTTCTCATGTAATTCAATTATCGCGTGTAATTTTAATTGTAAATTGTGAAGCGCTTTGCTGTTTGAATTACCCCTTTGTATGAACATTAATTTAACGTTGTATATATTTTTATGATTCATACGTCATGCACTGTTAAATGAAACATGCGTGAGAAGATTACATTTTCTAAATCTAAATTGTAAATGACGCGTAGTCGAATTTCTAATTCAACGCATTTGAACTGAAACGTGCTTAAGTAGCGAAAGTACTAGCAGGCAATTATGGGACACATTTTCCTTTCATCAGGTCGGTCCTTGTCTCAGTCCTTGTCTGCATCCTTGAACTTGGACAAGTTGTCTTTGTCTTCATCCTGAAGACCTGTACAAGCTGGTTTGAATTCTGCGGAGAGAATTCGAGTATTCTAGAGTCCACACCATTGTAAAGCAGCGTCAACGAATAGACGTATGCTGGTCTAAGCACAAGTTCACTAGCGACGAAATTAAAGGACAATTTCCACTGTATGCCACGTGCATTTCCGCTAGAGTGACTACTGTGAGACAGACCGGTACGACTGGGATAAAACGAGACCAGGCGATACAGAGACTTTAAGCTGAGTATTCCTCAGTTGATACAAAGTTCATAAAGATACAATTGGGCACCTTTTCTCGAATTAACTTTAAGCACGTACGTGCGAGAATTAAGAAATAGACTTTCGCGCTCGTATTTGATTATTGTTAAATTGTTAAACTTTATTAAATCTTAATTTTAATTGTTAAACCTCTTCGTAGTTAATTTTTATGCATAATAGACCTAATGATTAATTTCTTGGATTGGATGGGGGCGAGATTGAGCTGAATGACATAACGAATGCATATTAATTTAGAGGAATTTAACGACTCCAACCAGCTAACGTACACAATTTATCAGTTTGTAAATCTGTCGTCTGCACTACAAGACACATTTTTAAATTAGTCAAATGATAAGTTGAGCAACCAGTCTGTATAGGATATGAGAGAAGGAATTAATTTATCTATTATCTTTAAAGTCCTTAATTATCCTAGGCAGGGTCTATAAATAAATACTGGAAACGTAACACCCACCACCTAATTCAGTTGGAAACTGTAATGCACGTACATACATTTGCGTTCACATTCGACACACTCCTACTTGTCTAGGTGAGCAGTCGAACTTATTCACAAGACTTTAAACATCATTTCTCTGAGTAATGAACATATTAAACAACATTTCTTTGATTAGTGAACATAATATGTATTATGCAATGTACATTCGGATTTGTACAGACATAATTTATCTATGAACATAATATATATATATATATTATGTGCAATATAAATTCGGGTTTATACTAAACGTCTTATGTTTTTAATTTATTGTATAATTCACGAGTATTTCCTAATCTAAAGGCGTTGGTGAGATGATTAATTATACATTAAAAATTAGGTACTTTATTCTTAAATATATTTTGGCACATAAGTATTCACAACAAAAAAAGAATGGCTTTGAACTAAAATAAAGAAAGAGCAAACAAAATTTAACCGCTATACCCCAGCACGAATGACTGAATGACTTAATAAATGGGTGATATTTAAATAAGTGAATTAATGACTGAATGAATGTTTTGCTCACCGTATGCAATTGACGCTGACATAAATGATCACAAGGTAGAAGAAATCAGAAACAACCACATTGGCGATGACAAAACGAACGATAAGCATGCCCACGAGGAAAAAGATAAGTGTATTGGCCAGGTAGGCTAATGTTTCCCAAAAGCTGAAGATAAAAGAATAATTCGAATTTTTAAAAAAATAATAATAATATTGAGTGTAACTTAGAAGATAAAAGGATAATTCGTTGTTGTTGTTTTTTTTATAAATAACGAGCATAACTTAAAGAGCGCTCAAACTTCACTTCGCCCATCAAGAAACAAAAAATGCTCTAAACCAGTGGTTCTTAACCGTTTTTGAGTCAAGGACCTATTTGAAAATTTATTTTTAGTCACGGACTCTTTTGAAAATCTAGTGAAAGCTATGGACCCCCTGCCTAGAAACATGTACATAAGCAGAATGTGAAGATATATTAAAACAAATTATGTATGTTGATAACCTTTTTCATATTATTAACTGTTTCTTTTATATACGGGTTTTTCCACAACCTGACGTGTCCATTGAGAAACTTCCATTAAGGATTAAAGCTTGAAGGCCAGGGAAAGTAAGTTAAATCAAAGGTGAAGGTCACGCCAAAAATTGGATACTAACTATCCATGTATGGTCACTTGCGTACTGGGCAATGACGTAGCACTAAGATGTTAGTTGACCTTCATTTCATTGATAAAACCACTTGAATGGGTTGACTGTGTCAGACGTGCAGACAGAAATAGTGCCCACATGCCAGGGGTGATAGCTGCATCCATTTATGACTGCTATATGAAAACACCTAGTGGTAATACCTTGATTTCTCTAAATCAAAATTCTTTTTTGTTGAATTAATTCTATGTATTTTGTATTGTAAATATGTAGAATATTCTTGTGAATTTAATGCTGCTAATGTTAATACATTTTCCTACAGAAGTTAAGTGGCACAGTGTTATTAAATTTGCAATAGTGGATAGAATCACCATCTATATGTAATTGTGTTAACGTTGATTAATTGTTATCATGGGAGACTTAACACATGCTGCATGGTCACTAGCTAAATTGTATTATGAGCAACTCTAGAGTAATAAAAGGAATATATATTGTAAAGATTTTATATATTTGAATTTTCATGTAATGTAAATTATGAATTAGTGAAGATTGTAAATAGTGATTATCGCTGCTGCCATAAAGCCCATAAAAGTCATTATCACACACGAAGCTGTAATATAAATAACTGTATATTCCAACTGGTCCTGAGTTCACCTCATAACCCTGACCTTGACTGCTGAATGCTACTCAGTGGAAATCCAACCTTGCTAAAGTGTGATGGAGTCCAGACCTACAATGAGTGAGCGAGCGTCATGCTGAATCCTTATCACAGCCTGTTGAACACCGAGGGGTTACCAAAGGTCATGGGACATCAGTGTATATCAGTGGATGACAACAATACAGTGTTCAATCAAAAGCTACGTCTTATAGACAGTCAAAATAGATTTTCATAGTGTGGACAGTAAAGTGATTTACCGGGTCGTACAGTATCACTCTGTATTCGCGGAAATCAAATTGTTCATTTTCTTTTTTTCAAATTTAATTTTAAATTTTATTGTTAATTTTCTTAAACTGTTATCTCTCTGTTTTTCTGCGATTTCTTGGGGAAGTTTGTATGTGCACCATTTTCATAGACACTCGTACCATTAAAATAAGAGCACAGATCTATAAATAGAAAGATTCATGTTAATTTGCGTGAAGGAAGCACCAGGTTCAACAAATGTCTCTTCAGTTAAATAATGTATGTGAAGAGTTTTTTAAAGATCAGCTTTGGTAAACATCAGTAAATGGGTTGGAAATGTATTCTTTTCAATATTTAATACTCTTAAAGGTTCCTTTATTTTTAATTAAATATACTCATTAACTACTTTAAAAGATATATTTATTTATTTTATTTTTCGAAAATGTACTGAACCCAATCTACTGTAAAAGTTGTATTTATTCATTCATTTAAAATTTACTCAACCTACTACAGAGGATTATAACTGAAAGTTTCTTGATCTAATCGAATGGACCATTATTTCATAAATGAACGTTACTCAACTTACTATAAACTCTAAAGGATAATTAATTCGTTTCTTTTAAATTTCTCAATTGCTCAAAAAGTTAAGTTATTATTTTTAATATAGTTTATTTTATAAAAGATTCATTTGTACATTTTATTTTTTTTCCAGCATACTCTAAAATGTTCATTTATTTACTTTCTGTAAACGCACCTGACCTATTACTCAACTTACTTTGTAAATGTTTATTTGTTAATTTTATAAAAGTATTCATCCTACATTTTAAAAGTATTCATTTATTTTTTAGAAAAATAGTTACTCAAGCATAATCTAAAAAAGTTTTTATTCACGTTTATAACATTTACTCTTCGTGAATAGATCAAAACTCTATACGTAAATCGAAAATAAATCTGCCACGTGTTTTGACTGACGAAAGGAAACAGACTTTACCTATGCAGAAAGGCCTCCACCTCTGGACTAATGGAGGTCTTGTTACTTCCTACAACCACGCCCAGAACGACTAGCGCCAAAACTCCTGACACAGATAGATAGACTTCCGCTGAAAGAAAAACAATAAATGCTTAATGTATACATAGAATGAACTCAATATTTACAAAGTAGAGAGAAGGGGGAGAGAGAGAGAGAGAGAAAACCAATTATTTTAAATGTAAATTTAAAGCTCATTTCGATGCTATCATAACTCGGTTTCCTAAAACTATTGTAACTTGAATAAGCCCAGCTCTCCTTAACAAGACAGAATTCAACGCGATTTCTATGTTGTGCATTCCAAACAGACTTACCAAGACGTGTGTATTATTTTCACCTGACTCTCCTTAAAAAGAGAAATTCAGCACGATTTCCATGTTGTGTATTCAAAATAGACTTACCAAGACGTGTATTACTTTTACCTGATCATTCAAATAGACTTACCAAGAAATGCGTATTACTTTTACCTGATCATTCAAATAGACTTACCAAGACGTGTATTACTTTTACCTGATCATTCAAATAGACTTACCAAGACATACGTATTACTTTTACCTGATCATTCAAATAGACTTACCAAGAAATGCGTATTACTTTTACCTGATCATTCAAATAGACTTACCAAGAAATGCGTATTACTTTTACCTGATCATTCAAATAGACTTACCAAGAAATGCGTATTACTTTTACCTGATCATGCAAAGATACAGGAATGCACTTTTATAAAACTTCATCTACATATGCTTAAGAAATATTTTAATCTTAACAAAGACAAAAATAAATAAAACTCATTGGATTATACTAGCTACAACACAAAGACAAAAGCAGTACAACTCTTTGGATTATACCAGCTACAACACACAAAAAAAACATTACAACTCAATGGATTACACCGGTTACAACACAGACAAAAGCAGTACAACTCATTGGATTATACAGATACAACACACAGACAGAAACAGTACAAGTCATTTGATTTTACTAGCTACAACACTCAGACAAAATTAGTACAACTCATTGGAATATACCAGCTACAACACACAAAAGCAATACAACTCATTGGATTATACCAGCAGCAACACAGACAAAAATAGTGCAACTCATTGGATTATACCAGCAACGACACAGACAAAATTAGTACAACTCATTGGATTATACCAGCAACGACACAGACAATATTAGTACAACTCATTGGATTATACCAGCAACGACACAGACAAAATTAGTACAACTCATTGGATTATACCAGCAACGACACAGACAAAATTAGTACAACTCATTGGATTATACCAGCAACGACACAGACAAAATTAGTACAACTCATTGGATTATACCAGCAACGACACAGACAAAATTAGTACAACTCATTGGATTATACCAGCAACGACACAGACAAAATTAGTACAACTCATTGGATTATACAAGCAACGACACAGACAAAATTAGTACAACTCATTGGATTATACCAGCAACGACACAGACAAAATTAGTACAACTCGTTGCTTTATACAAGCAACGACACAGACAAAATTAGTACAACTCATTGGATTATACAAGCTGCAACACACAGACAGAAGCAGTAAAAAACATTGGATTATATAAGCTTCAACACACAAAGAAACATTGAAAAACACAAGGAAACAAGCATAAACAAATATCTGGAGTCAGAAAGTTGTCCTTGGCTAAGGTAAACGACAATCAGATGAAACTTCATCAAAGCATACAGAAGGCTGAGAGAGTCTGGCATAAAAAACAGAAGCATTCATCAGTGTTGTTGAAAATTAAGTACTAAGAGCAAATTCCCACAATCAAACGTCATAATTGTCTGCATAAATCCCAATACTCGACTTTGCGAAGAGCAAATTTGAATGGACCGAACATATACTATCATGGCTAGGAATGATGTCAGTTTCTAGCTGGAACAGAATATGTCACAAGTCATACTAAGGCGGCAATGGTCCTACGCAGAAATCTGTGACAACTACGGAATCAAAACACCAGAGAGAGCATGTATGCACCAACCAGAAGCAGTCACTGAGACAGAAGAAATTACAATACTATAAGACATTGCTATAAGAACAGGTAGCGTCCGCACGAAAACCGGACTTGTACTCGTCAACAACGCCATCAAGACAGCAAAAACAAAAAGACTGAAAAATTCCAAAATCCCAACTTATAAATCCAGCGATAATAGAATATAAGAAAAGATGTAATGCCAGTAGCAATGAAAACTCACCTCTGAGCTTAAAAGTGATCTGAATAAACTGCCGGGTATCCTCAGATTTGCCCCACTGTTAGAAAAAGCCCTCTGTTGAAAATACCCTTATCGTGTCTAAGATTTGGGATCAGGATCTTAGTTGGATCCTGAGACCAAAAGTTCACATTGAAAGATAAGTCCTGAGTCGTCGAAGACGACGACGACAATGATGATGATTTAGTTCTTGGAGCTGTGAACAGGTAGTCAGTGAAGAATGTTAGAGAATCAGTGACAAGATTTAGTTTTTGGAGCTGTGAACAGGGTGTCAATGAAGAATGTTAGAGAATTATAGCTACAAGGTTTGATTCCTGCAGCTCTGAAAATAATCCTAGCCTCATCTGTGTTTGAATCTTATGAAGTTGCTTCACGAGACTCAATGGTAGGCCAGATTGGGTTGGGGGGGGGAGAGTTATTGCACTAATCAAGTCGAGAGAGTACCAGTGAACACTTAAAAGTATATGTAGCATCAACAGTGAGAAACGTGTGGACAGTTCGATCCCAATTCAACTCCAGACATGCTCCTGAACAAGTATTAACGATGTTTGTAGTAGGGAGAGACAACTGTCAAAATAGACCTCATAACACCACCAACCTACCCACCCACCCTAGATTCCTAAATGACTAAGACACTTAATGCGAATTTCACCGATATTCATTGACTGTGGCAGAAATAAGTATTTAGAAGTTACGCATTTACGAGCATCGAGCTTGAGTTCAGTTTTGATATCATTCCTGTATACCTGATTGTTCCTCAAGCAAGTCTTTTTTAGCGTTAGAAATGAATCTCTCTACACCCTGGATTGTAGAAGCAATTTAATTTGAGCAACTTAATTTCGGTAGCTGGGTATCATCAGCGTACGCCGAGTGGCAACTGATGTACTGGAGAGAGGCTGTTTACACACAAAATAGAACAGTCCTAGAAGAGAGGCTGTTTACACACAAAATAGATCAGTCCTAGAAGAGAGGCTGTTTACACACAAAATAGATCAGTCCTAGAAGAGAGGACACCCTAACAAAAATTGTCTGGGATGAAAGGTTTACCATTAACCAACACAATTTGCTTTTCTATATTTATAAAGATTGTATACTTATCAAAACAAACATAATTCAATTCCAGACCTCCCAAAACTTTTTTTAAAAAATACATTCAAAAACTCTTTAAGATTTTTTAAATGTATACATATCTAATTTCACCAACATTTACATGTATATAAAATTATTATATTTATGTACACCATAAATTTAATGACACCAGATAGTTATTTATATATGACGCTGGATTGACATTAATATGCTCTATTTATTTGCTGATGTAAACAAGTCTATTCTCACCAATATAGTATGTTATATACGTCGCCAGAAGTGTCACAATTATTTCCGACAGCGGGTCGTTAAACGTGCGTGACAGCCAGGAAATGATTATACGCGCCACCAAGTATCCAAAGATTGGTCCCCCAAACGAAATACGTATTGCTCGAAAAGTAATTTCAAGAGCTAGACAAGAAAAAAGTTAAACATTACAATTAGAGATATTAATAGCTTTCTATCTCTCTTTCTATTTACACACCATCTATGTAACTACTCACATACCTATCTATCTCTCTATCTGTGTGTATGTATATATATATATATACACTTACCATACCGCCAGCCATCTTTCTATCATCATTCTATCTATCTATCTATCGACTATTCATCCACCTGTGTAGCTATCTATTCAGCCATCCACCTACTCACCATCTATCCAGTCAGTCACTATTTATCTACTCATCTATATATCTATCGATGTATCTATTTATCATCTATCGATCTATCAATTGTTATATGTAAGACATTTAAATTATTATATTTATGTACGTATATAATTTAATTACACAGGTAGTTATTTATATATGACACTAGATTTATGTTCATAATTCAATGATAATTTTACTTTAAGTTTTCATACTTTATTTCTATAATCTGCTGAAATTCGAAGTAAAACTGATAAGCTGAAGCACCGTGAAGTATGCTCACACTGAAGGAGAAAAAGAGCGAATCACTTACCATTAACATTATGGCCGTACGCTAAAATGCCGTATAATATATTAAACACCACCATTGCTGTGCCGTCATTCAACATGGACTCCCCTTCTATCAACAGGCTCAGTTGCTTGGAGACACCTGTCGTTGATCAAATGCCAAAAATCAAGCAAGACGAATAGACGCTTATCACCACCTAATACAATGTGGTATCTATCACTACAAAATACAATGTGGCATCTATCACTACCAAATACAATGTGGTATCTAACATCACAAAATACAATGTGGTATCTCTCACTACAAAATACAATGTGGTATATGTCACTACCAAATACAATATGGCATCTAACATCACAAAATACAATGTAGCTTCTATCACAACCAAATGTCATGTAGCATTTATCACTACAAAAATAAAAACAATATTGATCACTATAAAATGTGATACCTGTCACCACAAAATGGGACTTTTACTACCACAAAATATAAGTGACATATATTCCAATACAAGGTAGGGAAAGTGACATCAGTCACCAAACTACATCAGAAATTCATAACTATAGATGAGACAGTGTCAGAAACACCAATCATTTCAATGAGCATGTTACGTATCATTATTCTGTATAAGAGAGAACATCATTACATGATGTCATCATATTAGACACGAAACATTTATATCTATATTTTGTGAGAAACATCTACTATCATTATGCTAGATGAGGTATCTTCCCTCGCAATGGCTAAAAGATCAATTACTTAAGTAAGTCAGAAATATCTTACATTATCACAATATGGAGAGCATGTTATCATCACAATGCATAACATAAACTAGTTATCAAAATTGCAATAGACATCTATCATTATGACAATTACAATTATCATTTCAAAGAAGAAAGGTACGTGTGTGAAAGACAGTAATCATCAAAATAAATAAATATTTTTACGTACATCCATATTGTGCAAACCTTAACCAAAGCAGCTAAAAAAGCGTATATATTTACAACGTGTATATGACACCAATCGCTGAGTACAGACTTGGTGTGTTTCTAGCCTGGGCTCTGTAAACACCACCCCTCTCCCGCCACAACAACAATGGCGACAACTACAACGGCGATTTAGTCAACGGACCCCCGGACTAAAGCCTACCCCCACCGATCAGACATGCTGACATGCAGCACAGTGATCATCACTAACGACACGCACCGACACACACACTACATCTACTCGACACACAACTATCCCCCGCCCTCTCCAGAAACTAGTGAGGAGAGGAAGTTTTCTCCAGAGGACCTCCAAAGCTGAGAATATCTCTGATAAAAGGCTTACTGCATCCTCTGGAGAAAAGTCAGCGAAAAATAAATGACACCAATCATAAAATGTGCAATAGGTATCTATCACCATGGTAAAACATATTATTACAATGATTACTTTATAGAGAACGGAACCACGTCATCTTCTTTTATCCCAGATCGTAATCCATCACAATTTTTCCATGCATGGTTAATGCTTGTAAGAGAATCCTGCATGTTTTAGCCAAAAGGCATTGTCTTTTTTTTTCTCGTCTGCGCATAAACGACACACCATTTATATATGGGTGGGGTAAGGGTGGGCAGAGAGACAAGGGATTTCACAATGTGGCATAGGAATGAGTGTATGTGCAACTCTCTACAGTATTATTTACTCTTTTTCTTTGTGTCGCCTATTTGATCAATCTTCAGAAATGTAAGCTGATGATAATGATGATGATGATGGTGCTGGTGGTCATGATCATGATAAAGAAGAGAGGCTTTATGTATCTCGGAAAATAGGAGACAGAAAATCAAGCATGCCATTGAAGGAGAAATTATAAGCCTGGAGGACTACATCTGGAATAACAACAAAGATGAACCACTGATAGAAGCAGTAAAGATGACATAATTATACCCACCCCACAAACAAAGAAATATGGAGGAAAACAATGAAACAGATTTTAGAAAATTCTTGGAGCTAAAAACCTCTTCATTGCCAGAATGTGCGACAAGCTAATGAAACATCAACAAAGCAATTAACATACAGATGGTTGAAAGACGTTAATTTAAAAGCAGAAACAGAAGCACTCATACCAGCTACTATAGATCAAGCTCTAAACACGACATCGCACAAAACGAATATGGAAATTTCAAATCATTCCAAATGCAGTTTCTGCACAACCATGGATGAAAACATATAATATATATATTGATGTCAGTTTCTGGGTTTTGGTGTTTTTTTGTACTGTAGACATGTTTTGGTGTTTTTTGTACTGTAGACATGTTTTTTGTGTTTTCTGTTCTGTAGATGTTTTGGTGTTTTTTGTACTGTAGACATGTTTTGGTGGGTTTTTTTTGTTGTAAAAGTAGACATGCTTTGGTGTCAATGCCAATCACCTAGTTCCTTTAGAAGCGCCACAACCGCAACCGGGTCAGTGGCACTCAGAATAGCGCCGAAAAGCAGGCTGACACTCCAGTCCCATCCTTCATAGCGGAATAGTAGCTGGGTTACTCCTGCAGTCATTGCAATCATTATGACTGCAAAATAAAAAGCCGTGAGTTCTATTAGTAGTAGTATTAGTAGTAGTATTAGTATTAATATTAGTATTCAGCCTCTTTCCACGACATCTGTTTGACTGTCGGTTGTGATCTAAAGTCTCGGTCTCGGAATCTTACCAAGATTCTGGGAGATCCAAGGTTTTACATCCCACAGTCTCTGAATTTCTAATCTGAGGTCTTGGTATTTTTCTATTTTTTTCTCTTTCTTTTGTTTTTATGTTTCTATCACTTTGAACAGCGACATCAATGATTGTTGCTGTTCTGTTGGACTTATTGAGAACTACAATGTCTGGACTTCGTGCAGGAATCACCTGATCTGTTCTTATCTCGAAGTCCCACAGTATTGTGATTTCTTCTGTTTCGGTGACTGCTTCTGGTTGGTGCATCCATGCTCTTTCTGGGTTTTGTATGCCATAGTTCTCACACAGATTTCTATGTATGTGTTTTGCCACTTCGTTGTGTCGTTTTGGTGTATTCTGTTCCAGCCAGAACCAGACATCCAGATAATATATGCTCTGTTGTCTCATCCATGGATGTGCAGGGTCTACATTTGGAATCATTTGAGATTTTCACGATTTTTGTTTTGTGTGATTTCATGTTCGGTGCTTGAACTTCTACAGCTGTTATGAGTGCTTCTGTTTCTGCTTTCAATCCTGCCTCTTTCAACCATTTGTACGTTGATTGCTTTTTTGATATTTCATCTGCTTGTCGTATATACTGGCCATGGAGAGGTTTTTGGCTCCAGGTATGTGCTAGTGCTTGTTTCGTTGTTTTCTTCCACGTTTCTTTGTCTGTTTCAGGGGGTTGGAATAGTCCACCCATCTTTACTACTTCTATATGATTTCTCCTTTAATTACATGTTTGATTTTCTCCTTCAATGACAATGTTTGATTTTCTTGAGACCTCGGCCTCACATTTTTCGAGATACATAGAGCCTGTCTGTGTCTGCTTTGGGGTATAAGGCTTTATGTATTGTTAGTAGTTTTCTTGTTTTTCTGTCCAGTTTATTTATTTCATTTGTTGTCCAGTCTCTGATACCTCCAATGTAGCTGACTACAGGTATTGCGTATGCGTTAAGGGCTTGCATTTAGCTTGGACTTCAGGACTTGTCTAACACGTTTTTCATACTCTCTTAACTTTGGACTTCACTTCTCTCTGCATATTTTCTTTATACTGTAGTATCCCAAGGTACTTTACCCCTTTTCCATTGAAACATTGTTGATTTTTCCGATGTCGAATTGTAGGCCCTCTGTTGTTTTTACCTTTCTGGATGACAATTCGTCCACATTTCTCAAGGCCGAATTTCATGTTGATGTCCTCACTGCAGATCTTGACAGTATTGATCAGTGATGTGATGTCACGTTCATTTTTACCGTACAGCTTGAGATCGTCCATGTACAGTAAATGGCTGATAACCTGTCCGGCTTTCATTTTGTATCCTAATCCTGTTTTCTGGATCACTTTTAAGAGGATTTAAGGCAATGCAGAACAGCAGTGGTGATAGGGAATCACTTTGGAAGATTCCACAGTTTATTGTTGTCTGCAATATCTGTGTTTTTCATTGATTCCTGAATTAGGTTCTGTATTGATGGCGCTACTTTGTACAATTTTAATGTTTCAATTATCCATGAAAGTGGAACTGAGTCATAGACCTTTTGATAGTCAATCCATGCCATTGCAAGATTTGTTCTTCGTTTCCTGCTGTCATGCCTTATTAATTGCCAGTCTATATAGTATGTGTCTTGTTATTCCATCCACATTTGTGCAGAATTTGGAATCATTTGAGATTTTTATGATTTTTGTTTTGTGTAATTTCGGGTTTAGTGCCTGATCTTGAGCAGCTGTCATGATAGCTTCTGTTTCTGCTTTCAAATCTGCTTCTTTCATCCACCTGTGTTGATTGTTTTGTTGGTGTTTCATCAGCTTATTTCACATACTGACCTGGAGAGGTTTTGAGGCAATGCAAAACAGAAGTAGTAATAGAGAATTTTCTTGATAAATTCAACATTTGATTGGTTTGTCTGAAATTTCTATATTGTTGCACGTGATTGTGGTTTTTCAGTTTGTCATTAATACTTGTAAAAGGTTTTGTACTGATAGTACTATCTTGTACATTTTTATTGTTTCAAGTATCCAAGAATGTTGGACTGAGTCATAGGCTTTTGGTAGTCAATCCATGCCATTGTATGATTTGTTAATTTTTTTCCATCAGTAACTATGGCTTTATTAATTGCCAATTGATCCTATAGAACCCTTTCATTCATTGGTTAATATTTTGTTTGTTTCAAGGTGAGACATAATTATCAGATACAATTCCCAATAGTAATTTTCAGGTAGTTGATAAGCATGTGATTGGGCAATAGCAGTTTGGTGCTGTGCTTTTCTCTGGATCTTTTATAATCAGGTTTGTTTTTCCTTTAACCATCTAGGTTGGAATCGTTTCTGGTTTGTTTTGCATTCCTTGCAGTTTTATAGCAAGTCTACCATGTAAGGAGGCAAGATGTTTTAACCAGAATATTTGAACATGATCTAAGCCTGGGGCTTTCCAGTTTGATAGCTTTCTTAACTTTTTCTTAATAATAATATCTTCCTCAATGATTGTGACGTTGTTGTTGAGGTGTGTCTTTATGGTCGTCTTTCAGTTCTATATTGCTGAGGGATTATGCGTACGTGAATTGTTCCAAATGTTCTCCCAGAAGGTTTTGCTGTCCTTAATGTTTGGCATCTGTTGTTCTGTTCTGGAATTTCCTTTGAATTCTTTGAATAGTTTCCCAGGGAATTTAATTAATGCCTGTTTCTCTCTGTATAATCACATACAAACTTTCCAGTGACTTCTATATATGAATTATCCAGATTACACACAAATATATATATATATATATACAACATTCTAATAGTAATATACAATGTCGTATGTAAATATTCATCTATAAAATAAATATAATTGTAGCTTGACATTTCTGTCTTAAATTCTTTACATATTTTTTTAAATGAAAGATGAACAAGAATTCACATTTTAATGAAAGAAAGAAAGAAAGAAAGAAAGAAAGAAAGAAAGAAAGAAAGAAAGAAAGAAAGAAAGAAAGAAAGAAAGAAAGAAAGAAAGAAAGAAAAAGGAAAGAAAGAAAGAACACTTTGTCCTCACCAAGACCAGGTCCGGCGAGCAACATTGATTGCCAAAAGATTTTTCGAAAAACGTAGACGTCCATAGCAAACGAGCCTTCGAAGATGAGGATGGGCATGAAAATGTTGAGCATGAGGTGTGGGCCCATGGACAGAAAGTCGCCAGGAATCGAACCAAATAACATACCCAGCATGAACACAGTCACCGTGTACGGCACGGGTAACTTCAGCAGTTGGATGACTTGTTGTACAATGACTGCGACAAACACAAACACGAACATAAGGTCGACGTCTTTCTAGTCCAGGTAAAATAGACACAAAAGTTATGTACTGATACGATGCCCCCTTATACATACTTTGTGTTTCGCTTTAGCTATTGATTTAAACCGAGGGGTTTCGTTTTACATTTTTGAAAAAATAAACAAGCTAACACTGACTGTGACTAAAAAGAAAAACAAGATGTGGGCATCATTTTTTAGTAAAGGAATTGTCTCAATGTCTCTACAATAATGACAGATAATGCTCAAGACTTTAATCAACTACAATACACAACTGTTGAAAAGAATATTATTACTTGTTCATCTACAATATACAACCGTTACATTGAGTATTCTATTTTCAACTACAATACACAATTGCTACCATAAATATTGCTACTTGTTCAAGTACAATACACAACTGTTACAATGACTACCATAAAGATATCAACTACGATATACAAGCGTTAAATACTAAATAGATGTTATAATGATCACTACGATATAAACTACAATATACAACTATTAAATACCAAACAACTGTTATAATGACCACTATGATATCAACTACAATATACAACTGTTTGATATCAAAAGATGTTATAATGATTACTACGATATCAACAACAATATACAACTGTCAGATGCCAAACAGCTGTTATAATGAATACTACTGTAACATCAATAATATACAACTGTTAAGTACCAAACAATTTTTTACAATAAATTCTACTACTATATCAACTACAATATACAACTGTTAAATACTAAACAGCTGTTATAATGAATACTACTACTATAACAACTACAATATACAAGTGTTAAATACTAAAACAGCTGTTATAATGAATACTACTACTATAACAACTACAATATACAAGTATTAAATACTAAACAGCTGTTATAATGAATACTATTGCTATATTAACTACAATATACAACTGTTCAGTACCAAACAACTTTTACAATGAATACATGTATACTACTATATCAACTACAATATACAACTGTTCAGTACCAAACAACTTTTACAATGAATACATGTATACTACTATATTAATTACAATATACAACTGTTAAGTACCAAACAAGTAAAACGACAATATACAACTGTTAAGTACCAAACAAGTAAAACGACAATATACAACTGTTAAGTACCAAACAAGTAAAACGACAATATACAACTATTAAATACCAAACAACTGCTGTCATAATAAATATTACTACTTGTTAATCTACAATAAACAATTGCTGCAATGCATATTACTATTTTGTTCAATATATACATATTTTTAAACTACTTCAGTATTAGGCAGACCATGCATAAAAAAAGGCCTTCGGTGTGCCTCATTGTATATGGCATAATAATAACAAAATTAATATTTTCTTCCTAATTTGCTTTTAGACAAAACTAATAGCAAACTTACTTAATTTGAAATCATAATGATTTATGGTCTGCCTAATTCACCTGTCTATCTATCTATCTACCTCTGTGATGCCTATGCCACACAAGTTATTGGTTGTGATTATTATTGTTAATTAATCACACAAAACTAATTATAAGTGATAATATTTCTCCAGAAGACACCACTTGTCTCTCTCACTTGGCGGATATGCGGGTGCTGTAAAAGTTCCAACTGGTTGAGTAGTTTTTCTAATAGTCTCATACCTATTCATAACAAATTCATCCAATGGGGATGGACTGAAAGTTTCATTTTTGAAAAAAAGTACTGTCTTAGAAAAAGGGATAGGCAAATTTACTCCGACACACTCTCTATCTATCCATCCATCCATCCGTTTCTCCATCCATCCCTCTATCTCTCTCTCCATCCATCCCTCTATCTCTCTCTCCATCCATCCCTCTATTTCTGTATGTCTATCAGTCTGTCTATCTATATATATAGTATCTATCTGTTTGTCGTTATATATGTGTGTGTGTGTGTGTGTTTTTTTTTATATGCAAAATGGGCAAGGTAACTTTAAAGCTCCTTTTGCAATGAAATATTTGAAAGCACTTGTATTTTGTCAAGGATTTATTGACAGCGACTGACGAGAAACGTCAGATTGTCCAGGATGGACGCACCACAACCTGGCAATAAAATACACACACACACACACACACACACACACACACACACACACACACACACACACACGCACAGAGGAAAAGAAAGACAATTTCTTACCTCCCATTAAAAAAATCGAGAAAAGGAATATATTTGTAGCGAGGTTGAGGAGTTCAAAACTTTCCTCCTGAGAGTAAACTAATGACGCGTTTGCAATTGTGGTAGGCATGGTTAGAAGTCTTTGTACTGGTTATGGATATTCTGGCAGTCAATCAAAATATCAAACACAGACACATAGTTCTATGAGCTGCTGCTTGTCTTTCGTCCACCATTCTCTGTTTGGGGTGCAGAAAGTTAAGATTTGTTGCTTTGTGCTTTGCAGGAAATTGTTTTACTAATGACGTCATACGCCACGTAAATCTTGAAGGATCATCACTGACATATTTCGTTGTGACGTTCTTTTCTAAGCATTTCTCTAGCAGTACAACATGTGGTTTCCTTGTTTGTGAATCCTTGTACTTGGCAACTAGTAACTTATTGAAGTATAAAGAGAAGACACAAAACTAGAGATTTTGCATCTTCAAAATTATATCGTTCAAGCATCATGTGCAACAAGCAACAATTATTTGGGGAATTTGGTTGACTGAAAAGGGTTTCCTGCTCTAAACAATGTAGAATACAAAATAAATTCTTATTTCAATTCCACTTATCTTTGTGCAGCTCTGTTTTCGACGATAGAACATAAAAACACATACGTTGACTTACATATGCCCATATATAGCTTACAAATGGGGATGTCATTTGATTCTCCCAACAAGATGAGCTGTCTGGTATTATGCAATGCCAGAAATCACACAGACTTGTTACAAGAGCTGGCCGATGTAATGCAGTGCCAGAAATCACAGAGACTTATTACATCCAGCTCGTGAATTAATAATACCTTTCCAACATCCAGTATTGATGAACGTTTACGATTAGAACTTGTGCTTTTTTAAAAATATTCTTTTATTTATTGAATCCAGATACAAGTAGCAATAAAACTTGTGTTTAACTTTTTTTTTTTTATATATTTGTATCTTTGCTTATCGATATCCAAATAGATGTTATGTTTGCTTATTGAAATCCAGATACAAGTTATGTTTGCTTATTGAAATCCAGATACAAGTTATGTTTGCTTATTGAACTCCAGATACAAGTTATGTTTGCTTATTGAACTCCAGATACAAGTTATGTTTGCTTATTGAAATCCAGATACAAGTTATGTTTGCTTATTGAAATCCAGATACAAGTTATGTTTGCTTATTGAACTCCAGATACAAGTTATGTTTGCTTATTGAACTCCAGATACAAGTTATGTTTGCTTATTGAACTCCAGGTACAAGTTATGTTTGTTTATTGAACTCCAGATACAAGTTATGTTTGCTTATTGAAATCCAGATACAAGTTATGTTTGCTTATTGAACTCCAGGTACAAGATATGTTTGTTTATTGAAATTCAAATACAAGTTATGTTTGCTTATTGAAATCCAGATACAAGTAACAATACAAAAAGAATGTTTTAAAATAACCATAACTGACTATCTATGTTAAGGTAAGAATAATAAATATATCTTCTAGTTCAACAATATTATACTTTTAAGATTAAATAAGGGGGAAAGTGTATGTGACATTTTATTATGTTACAACTACTTAATTTATCTTCCAGGCAGAGACACAAAGAGCCTGATCACATGGTTACAGTGAAAGAATAATTGCCGAATAATTCAATGAAAACTTTTTACATTTAAAATTTAACTTCTTAATTATTTTATATTCATAAAGCTTCTAGAAGCGTGCGTGTGTGTGCACGCACTTGTGGATGCTTAATAAGTAATATTTACCCTTTATAACATACTATCAATCCTATTGATAAGCAAATGTTCTCTCTCCTCTCTCCCTCAATCAGACTGAGCATTTACTGCAATTAGACACATTGGAAATAATGAAACAATTTCATACACCAAGTTAAAAATTATTGTAAAGCTTTTAATAAAATAGCACAAACCAAGGGACTGCTTGATTCTATGTCATAAATCATGAAGAAAATACTTTATATAAAGAAATGTATGTACATGTAGTTAAAAGCTCACTTTGATTACATTTTGGACACATTTTCAACAGCTTTACAAGACAAACTCCATTGAAATATAAACATTAAACTGAGAACTCTATAAACACATACAAGGAAAACTGGAATGCATCCTTACAAGCACAATCACATTGTGCCCTTAATTAACAATCACACAGTAGGCATTGTATTAAGAACACAATAGGAATGGTGACAAGCACACAGCAGGCATTGTATAACAAGCACTCGTTAGGCATGATAAATTGCACTGGATTGATTGTATAACAAGCACTCGTTAGGCATGATAAACTGCACTGCACTGATTATATAATAAATATACAATGGATAGGATACATGTATTTAATACAGCTGAATTTGTATACAAAGCCGAGCGAGCCACACATTTCAAGGGGTATTAGGTCATGATATAGATCTATGTGAATAGCTTGAAAACATGACTCATGGAAGTTTGTCTCTCTTTAATTAATATAAGGGGGAAAAGCAAAACAAAAACAAACAACAAAAATATGAGAATGAATATGGTCAGGGACTACAGAGAGTGTCAAATTACAAATCATGAGGAAAAAAAAATGTAGGTAAAATATAGCATTGTACAGGTCTACAGAATCAAGGATTAACTATTGTGTCTGTGTACAACTCACATTTTAATACCAAGACTGACAGCTGAATGAGTATACAACACACATTTAATACAACAAACTTAGTGTGAGTGTACATACAGTTGTATGTGTACAACACACATTTTAATACCAAGACTGACAGCTGAATGAGTATACAACACACATTTAATACAAAGACCTTTGTGTGAGTGTATAATGCACATTCGAATGCAAAGACAGTTGTACGTATACAACACACATTTTAATACCAACAGTTGTATGAGTACACAACACACATTTTAATACAGTGGCTGTCTGTTGTAAGAGTGCACAACAAAAAAATTTGTTATGAAGCTTAATGAATCTTGTTAAAATTTTTCATTTCTAATACTTAACTGCTAAAAGTGTAATTTAATTTGTTCAACAGCAAAAAGAACAAATAGCTTTATAACACGACTGAAGGTAAACATGCTATTAGGCTAGTTTTACCAGTGCTGTCCTTCTACAGTTTGCAAATCTATTCAATATAAGAAAATGGTTACTTCTGATTAACAGAAGAAAGCAAATAATATTAATTAATGACACACACACTGACAAACGCACCTGAAGTCAAAGGATTCTTGAAGAAACTATCAGAAAACACAATAGTCTAAATCAGGGGTGCACAAACTTTTTAGGCCAGAGTGTCAAATTTCCAATTATAGTGTGTGGAGGGCTGCCACATGAATAGCTCAATAGAAAAAAACAATACAAATAATGAAATAATGTGCTTTACATTCATAATAATGGTAACATTCCTCTTGGGGCTGGATAGAGCCCTGTCTCAGGCCGCATGCGGCCTGCGGGCCATGGTTTGTGCACCCCTGATCTAAATCATCCGAAATATTTGGGATTCCCAGAGCCATGAAAATATAATAAAATCATTGGCTAGAACCAACCTTATTGATTGAAAAAGATAGTCAAGAGAAGAATACATAATAATGAGTATCTATCAATATCATGTTTAAAAATTTGATTTCATAAATTTAATTTTAAACAAAAGAAAAACTATCTAAAAAATGTAGTTATATCTTTATAAAATAAAAACAATTTCAGTAACAAGGTAAAAAGATTAAATAAAGCACATTCCATGTATTTACTGGTAACAATTGTCTAGTTAACCCCAACAGTGAACAGTTGCCTTTCAGTATATAACACACTGATTTATGGACCATTTAACCAGGTGGTAATTATGATGGACTTGATTCTATTTACTCCATGCATAATGAGTAGATAAGGCAAGCTAAGGTTTAACCACTCTAAGGTTTAAACACTCTACAATGCTTTAGAAAGCAGGCCCAGAAAATGAGAACGGAAATGCAACTATCAGCCAGTGCTAGTATGACTGAAAATCACAGCCTCTGCAGGTTGACTATAGCTATAAACAAAGATTGATCTTTATAATCAGAGTTGTGGAGTCGAGCAAAAATATTCCCAACTCCAAAATTTCAGAATTCTGACTCCAACTCAGATTCCAACTGTAGTTTATTACTAATATCATATGGCATAAAATTATATACTTATACTTGGAATTACATGTATGAGTTTGGTATATGTGTAATTAAAAGTAGAAGGGGTTTTTCAGAGATTTCATTTTTAAACTAGTTTTCAATCTTACAATAATTTAACACAAAAAAAAAAAAAAACCCTCAAAAATATGATAATGTTTACCTAAATTGAATTGGTTCTTTAAAAAGATCCCTTCTAATAGGTCCAGTTCATTGCTGCTCTCAAAAATTGGATTTGATTTCTGACAACGAAAAACATTCCATGGTGAATTATGTCAGTGGTAATGCTATGACAGTCAAAGCAACATCTTAAATAATCTCAGGGTAGCAGGATATTGCATTTTTAGTCCTCACTTCATAAGTTCTGTCATATTTCTCAACCTCTTTCAGTGCTTGGAAAAAATTTATTTGAATTTAGTTAGATATGATGGGAGTATCTTTCTCTGAAATTTTCCAAATTGAAGCACTGATGTTGTGACCAATCTTGTATTACTATAGATATTTTTCAAAATATTCATCCTCACAGTTACTGTTAATGAAAATGAAGGTGACTGAATGCTGCCATGTAGCAACACAGCTATTACCTCATCTTCCTCTTGTATACCTTTCATATGAACTTTTATTTATATAGCAGCAGATTTTTGTTTCTAGCTCATTATTTCAATAACTTCACAAAGTACTTTTACTTCTGTTGTTTAAAGTGCATTAAATTAATGATAAACAACTAACTTGAGATGTTACTTCATTATTTTTAATGGGTTTTTTTAACCCGCTGCATGGTTCAAACTTGGATCTGCCTTAACCTCATCTTGTAAAATTTGGAGTCAGATTCAGGACATTTTTAGTGACTCCAACTCCACTAAAAAACAACTGACTCCATGACTCCAACTCCACAGCCCTGTTTATAATACTTACTAAACAACAATGTTATACAAGTATCAAGTATCATGAAATTGGATAAAGATTCTCATGTGGTACACACACTAGTGCATTCCTTGTGAAAAGCATCTATATAGAGAATAAATGACAGGCATTGCACTCTGGGGATTACATTAATAAAAACATATATTGTACTATAACCATACAAATAAGTACAACCATAGTACAGTGGCAATTAGAGTTTGCGGTTTCATTTGCAAAGATGTAAAGTGAATGATGATGAGACCATGAAATTAGGGGCCTTCTGAAACTATGAAATTAGGGACCTTTTTCTCATCTCACAAGTATTAAATTACTCTGACATTATCGCATTTAATAACTTTTGCTTCTCTCGTACTTCATAGATATTAAATTATTTCGACAGGATCACATTAGATAACTTTTGCTTTTCTCTCATCTCACAGGCATTAGGTTATTTCAACATTATCACATTTGATAAATTTTTGCCCCTCTCATCTCAGAGGTATTAAATTACTTCGACATTGTCTCATTATCTCATGTGATGTTTTCCTTCTCTCTCACTTCATAGGTATTAAATTACATCAAAATTATCACATCTGATAACTTTCACTTCTCTCTCATCTCATAGGTATTAAATTACTTTGACTTTATTTGCTCATCTCTATCCTC
Source organism: Sinotaia quadrata (assembly GCA_028829895.1). Lineage (NCBI taxonomy): Eukaryota > Metazoa > Mollusca > Gastropoda > Architaenioglossa > Viviparidae > Sinotaia > Sinotaia quadrata. The sequence goes on from CM054184.1 coordinate 37,915,267, forward strand.
AGAGGTGTTAAATTATTTTGACATTTCATCTATTCTCACAGAAATTAAATGATTTCTGTATCATTCAATATGTTCTCATAGGCATTAAACTGTGATTACATATCATTTGATAACTTCTTCCTGTCTCTGTTCTCAAAGGCATGTATCTTTTGCACCCAAGATAAGTAGATATTATTTAAAAATTAAATCCTATGCATCATACTATTTGGTTGGTTGGTTTTATAAATTAAATTATATGCATTATAACTGATATTAGTTATTTTTAAAATTAAACCTTCCATATTGTAATATCTGTTATTGTAAAAATTAAATCTCTACACTTTATAATATTTAACATTTTTAAAATTAAATCTCACACTGACAGCCCGCACCTGTGGCCATACATTCAACCCTGCACTGAAACTAAATATTTCTTCTTATTTCAATGAACTATTAATTATTTCATCTTTATTAAATCAGTATAATATTTCAGGGTGTTACTTCTCTTTTGTAATGGCTGTTTAAACTGTGTGTTCTATTAACAAGAGAAGAAATATAATATAATTTTAGATAATTATTTTAATTTTTCCATACAAAACTGATCTGCAATCCTTACTATATACAGCTAATATAAACAGCAAAACCACTAAATCTTAAATAAAATTAAAGCAAGATGGCATTCCAAAAACATTTACCTAACAGGAGAGCAAATAAATCACATAAACTCCATTGTTCTTTATGACTGTCTTTAAAATGCTTTGAAATTTCTTGATGCAACATGGGGGAGGGGGGGGAGAGAAATAATACTACATGTATTTAGTCTTTTTCAAAGGTTTCTAAATGAGAATTGCTTTTAAAATAAACAGCAAGATGTTTATACAAAATGAAGAATATACTTTAATAACAATCTTAATTATGAAAAACTGTAACAAGTTCTAAACTGATTGTATGTTAATATATACATTTGTAACACTAATAAATGAGTAAATAATGTACACAACATTTATAAAACATCTAAAACATGAAAATAGGCCCTCCATCATATAAATGCTAACAAATTTAATTAATAATTGAAATCTGTAAAACTACAAAATTCATAATTTTCAACACTCTATATAAATAAGTTCTTTGCTAAACAATATGCAATGTCATATGTAACAAAAACCATCAGTTATTATGTTCACAACAATAGAATAAGAAAACATATTGCTTTCTCTTTGTTCGTACAACCTTTACTGAACTAAATTCCACTGATCAGTCCAAGGACACTATAGATCTCTATCAAAACAAAAAAAACTTTAAACATTCTACACATTTCAGGCAAATAAAGTCTATATATTACATGGAACTTAAATATTTTTAAATAATCATATTACACAATCCCCAAACTTCAGAAATAAATTCTATTATATGTGTATTCATTTAAAAAACAAAAACTACCCTGTCATACAACACCAATATTTCACAAATAAACTACTAAATGCTACTATTTCTTTTTTTTTTTTTTTTTAGGGAAGGGATTTTATGAAACAGTATTCATATTTCAGAAACAAAACCTATTACAAAAGAATTAAAATATCAGGAGAATATCATACTATATAATATTTGTATTTGTGTACTTAAAGTTTGTTATACATTATTCAATGAAGCTCCTATTATGCAGTAGTAAAATTTTGGAGAGAAATCAGTAGAAATTTTTCAAAATAAAACATATTCTAAAATATTCAAATTTCAGAGAGAAATTCTAATTCACAAAAATGAGGAGAAATAATTCTTATTACATGTACACAGAACTCAAATTTCAAAGAAATAAATTCTATTATACAGTACTCAAATTTTGGGGGGGAAATTTATCACAGTTCTCTTATACATTTTTTGCTTTTTTTTTTGTTTGAGGGGAATCCTATTAAAAACAGTATTCAAACTTTAAAGAAGGGAATCATACTATACAACACATATCACTGATAAGTCCCGTGCATGGACAACTGGATAAAATTGAAAACAGAGCAATTCTTCCAACAAAATTTCAGTTATAAAACTATAAAACAACAAATGGCATCAAATGACAAATGAGTATGATGACTGAAACTCAGACGACTGACTCGAAATGATGGACCAAATAGATTATCAAACTAATTGTTACAATTGTTAAAAAGTCATGCCTGCCAAGAAATGTGAGCTTAGTTTAAGGAGGACTGAAATAATTTTTTTACCTTTTAAAAAAAATCTCTCTCCTTGTGTTAGAGTGGAAATGCACTAAATATGATTAAATGTCAATGATTTACTAGTGTCATTTGTTTATATTTTCTGGAAATATTGATAATCTCTTGAAATCAAATATACAATATTAAATTACATGTATATATACACAAGGAAAATGATAAAAATGATTATCAAAGACCATAAGAATGTGTAATCACAGTAGAGTGATATCTTTGAATCAGTTGATAAATGATCTACTTACTAAAAAAATGGTAAAATGATTATAACAATATAATGGATATTAGAAAATATAATCTAACTAAGAATAAAAAGCAACTCAAAGTTCAGAACTATCAGTATACAATATAAAAATTATAAATTTCACAATGATATAAATCAATGTTATAAATATATCCACAATCAATTATAAAAATCATAGATCTCAAAATTAATATTCATGCAACTTGTTATCCACTATTCTCACAGCAGCCAACAATGTAAAAAATTTTAATAATTGTTTTAGATCAACATTACCCAGCAAGACAGTAGACAACATGATAAATAATACTCTTCAATATAATGGCAAATGATTCACAATTGATTTATCAAGACTTCCAATACTGAACATTTTTTGTTGTTGATTTTATAGAAACATTATGAGTCAAGTCTTAAAGAGAGTTCCATAATGCACTTTAATAATTATTTCTCTGAAACAAGCAGAATTATTAACAGACATGCATTAATAGTCACAGCAGAAGACTCGTAGATAATATTATTTATTTTCTTAATGCTAATTATGTGTAATATTTATTTTTTTTTAATGGAGGAAGAATATAACATTTTATTCCACTGCCATTTTCACTCAGTCAAAAGACCACCACTTTGATTATAATATAATTTATTATGTTCAAACATGATTATGCAAAATTTTTCAGAAATTTGGAAAGTGAAGATTTTTTGCACCACAAGAGTAAATAAAATAGTTTTAATTTGGAAAAAGGTCCCCTAATTCAAAACTAGATAAAGATTTAGATTAAGATTATTGTTCAACATCTATGAGCATTCATCTTGAGTTTTTATATTTCTGCATGAGAAATGATAGATTATGTGGTACAGATCTTACAGTCAGGAAAGAGTATGCATATTCTGGATTATTCAATTAATTTTACTTAATGTTGACTTTCAACGTTTATGAATTCCACAATTAATGTTCTCTCGAACCTTTTAACATTTATTGGTCTATACACAATATTCTCTCACACTTTCCAACATTCACTAATTTCATGCATATTTTCATTGCCTGATTCACTGCTTTTACTGCAATGACTGATAAAATTTCCACCAACCCCTTTCCATTATTAGGCACTATTTTAGTTTTATTTTCTAATAACAATATCAGTCATTACATTATTTCTTTAAATTAAACAACTATTGAATTTTATTATTTTTTTTAAAAACAATTCAAAGTGTTAATTTTAGTAGTGTCATCTGAAATTAAGTGAATACTACTTCACTCATTAGAAGAGAAGTTTCTTTTTCAGTTCCCAAATATCATTGACAAAGGAATAATTTTATTTTAAAAAGAGAATTAGACACAGTCTACACAAATTGTTATGTATTTTTCTTTTTTATTTGGTAATGATTGTATCTGGTACAATTTATAACATAATTAATATGACTGACTATATGAGGACATGAAGCCAAAAGGCTTAGTCTATTATTTCTTCAAATATGCTACAATTAGTGAAAGAGTTCAAGTTTTTACACAAGTATTCATTTCCCAGTATTCCTCAGTATCAGCAAGATAGATTTATTTCAAGATTTATTTCCCAGTATTCCTCAGTATCAGTTATTCCTCAGTATCAGCTAAGATAGATTTATTTCAAGTTTTTACAACAAACTTACACCCAGTATTGTAATTTGTATATTTCCTTACTTCTGTAACTATCAGGCTAAAATAGATCCGTTTCAAATTTCTGTCAGAAAAGTACCCGTTCATGAGACATGTTTAATGCCACAGAATATCAAAGAAATTTTTATGAAAGGCACTCCAGCATAAAAAACTTTTAAAAAAATAAAAATAAGAGGCTTAACTACAAGACTGAAAAAAAAATTAAAATAAAAATACATACAAATGGCAGCATTCTGCCATTTCTAAAAATTATTTCTGATTAAAGAAATTTTGTATGTATACATCTGCTCTATGTAAGAAAGAATTTTGTATATATACATCTGCTCTATGGAAGTAAGAAAAGAAAACTTATCAGAGACATATAAGGTACATTTGCACAAATTTATCTTAATAATCTGAATTAGAAAAAGTTTAGATGATGAATGAGCTTTCAAGCAACAAAATTTATTTGAAAATTTTTACATATGTGCAGTCAGGACTTTCAATCTATACCAGATACTCCCCATTAATATATTTGAGTTCATACTGCTCAATTATTCAAGAATTTACATGCATTTATTGTACAAAGTTTGGATCTTCATTCAATGCAATACGGAACTTTGTGTAATCCATCTCTCATCTAAAAAATTATGCTTGAGAACATTCTCACATCTAGTTTGAATTTCCCTCAATGTAACTTGATTGATGAAAAATCCACTTCGTACAGCTTTAAAAAAAATTTTTAAATAACTTTTTATCAAATTATTTTTTTCAAAATAGCTTCTGATCAATGACCCAAACATTCTAGGGTCAGATTCCAAAAATAATATCTGTATCTCAAATGTTTTATAAAACACAGAGAAAAATATCAAACTGTATCTTTATTTTTAAAACAATAAAAAATACTTCATTGCAATACGTACATATATTTTAAACAAGAAATCTGAATGGTTTCCATTTCAGTTGTCTCTGCACAGAAACAAATTTAAATGCCTTGCTGTTTCTAATATGCAAATCATATGAAATTTTAAAATTAAAATGGGAAAAAGAAGAATTTTAAAAATTAAAATTAAAATCTAAAAGTTGAGTTTTACTTTCATGCTAAAAATACTATATGTACATATTACAAAATTTTAAAAGCAAGAAAAATAATTTACAAACAAGTAAACTTATAGGTATATCATCTTATAAGTAATATTTTTAACTGTTGCAACTCCTTAAAGTAACTGTTTTTGCTATATGTGCTCTAAGGGCAGATTGTAGACATTTTAAAGTGGATGAATACTGTAAATTTGCCCCTCCCTATTTTTAATTTGTTGGTTGAGAGAGACTGTAAACTATAATTCTCGAACATGGGTTCATGGAATATTGATGTTAAATTATCTGTTTCATTGTAATTGTCATTTGTATAGTTGATTTTTCTTTTTATAAATTTATTGACTTTCTTACGCATATAATGATATTGATAATCTTATGTCGGAGAAGAAAGTGAGTTGATGGGGGATCGCTAAATATAGATTAAAGTTGGATTTATCTTCTCCTTAGTAAGAAGTTTTTCACCTGCAGAAAATCTTATGTGACTGTAAATGTTGTTTGTTGTGGAATTGATAAAACGTTTACAATGACAAAATATCTGCAAAGTAAGAGACAAATGGTGTCTGTTGGAGGATCATTAATAAAATAAAATTAATATTCTCATCACTTGAAATTAGTTATGAAAGATTAATTAATAATAATAATTATCTTCATTAACTAAATGGCGCACATTGTCACAAATACTTATGTTTAATGTTCTCATTTCTTATTTATTAATATTTTTAAAGCAAAATTATTGTAGATTTTAATCTACATCACTTGTGCATAATTCACACTAGTCCAACACAAATTTGCTTCTACCATCCATGATATGAGGTTTTAAAGCACATATTTTGATAGCTTGCTCAACCCACTTAATTATATTAGTACAGTATAATTTCAAAGAAATATTCTAGCAGACTTCCAACCCATTTCACAGTATGATTTCAAAGAAATATTCTAGCAGACTGTACCAATCCACTTCACAGTATGATTTCAAAGAAATATTCTAGCAGACTGTACCAATCCATTTCACAGTATAATTTCAAATGTGTACTAGCAGTATGTACCAACCCACTGTACTGCATAGAAAGTCATAAATAAAGCAAACATTTGTATGCATCTAAGAAAGCCTATTTTGGCCACTTGACTATGGGGAACCACAAGAAAAACAGGAAGATAATTCCAACAAGCGCAGCTAGTCAACTTTAAAAAAAAAACCTGCTTTACAAACATTTGACAAACAGCCATTCAGTTTTCAGATTTAAAATAGCGTATTGTTTGAGCAAACATTCCTATTTCTATTACCCTGAATGATCTTGAACACATCTACATGAGTTAAGACTGTTAACATTACCCACTGATGACTGTAATCAACTTCAGATTCTTCCAGAAACATTCCAACCCACTTTTCCAGCATGATATAATACAACACACACATTCAACTTTCACTTCTTTCAAGCGCAAGCTAAACACATTTCAGTCCATGCATATGCTGCTAAAATATTGATTGCATTACCCAGTCAAACCCGTCTAAAAATCTGATCCATGTTTTACGTATCTCCACAACAACATAAAAAAAAAAGCAAAGAAATATTTTCAATAATAGTTTTGGTGAAAAGCAAACTAATAATAAAGCTAAATACCTGTACAGATACATGTCAACTATTTATTGCAATCTGAAATGACTGACAATTACTGTGTGGCTCTCCTTACTATTATTTATCATGTTTTCCCTAATTTCAACAGTCTTCTTCCCAGTTTGCAACTGTCTACCTCAAAGAATGGGGAGAAAACCCAAATGCTTGATCACACTTTGATTTCCATGACTATATTCAAAACAGCAACAAAAAAAAAGCTAGCATCTCTGCAGGTTGACTTTAAAAGCTCGTGTGGCTGACATTACAGATGTTTGATGTTCTGTTCAACTTTTCATTCATCTAATGTTTTCTAACCATAGTACACTACATGATCCAGTATCATGGATTTTGTAAAAGGCCAAAGAAAAGATTAAGCTGGGGATTTTTCTCTGAGATGTCAACAAAGCTCAAAAACAAACATATTATCTTTAGCAGCCACTCAAGATTGAAAATCTTAAAATACAGCCATCCATTGGGTCAAGTTGTAGTTGGGTATTTATTTCTAGAATGCTAGACCAGATCTGACTGTGTATTTGTGAACATATACTTAGTTTTTCACGTGAACTAAATTTGATGCATAATTATGGCTGTTCCTTTTCAGACTGCACAAGTCTGAGTGTTCTTGCCTATGGTCATCTATTGCAGTAGTTTGGTGTCCTTTTCTCTGACCATCTACTGCAGTAGTTTAGTGTCCTTTTCTATGGCCATCTATTGCAGTAGTTTGGTGTTCTTTACTATGGCCATCTATTGCAGTAGTTTGGTATTCTTTACTATGGCCATCTATTGCAGTAGTTTGGTGTTCTTTTAAAGAAACTTTTATTTTAAAATGCTGGTAAAACAAAAGGCAGAAAATGCATTGCTGAGCAGATGTTTCAATGGGAACTGTTGACAGAGGCACTCCCGTTTTTGGTAGCTCGATAACGAAGCTGCGTTTTAGGACTTGAGGTTTTAAGGTTCACATTCTGCGGCACTGTGTTCAATCTAAAGCATAAAAAAAAAAATGCAGCAAAATTTTACAAACAAAAATTTTATTCTTTTCTCATAAAAAGTTATAATACTTTTCAACCTTCTACCTCTGTGATTCTGTTATCACAATAATTGTATGAGATGAATTCAGTAAAAAAAATTTTTTTGTTTAAAAGTGTTACCAAAATTAACAATTCCACAAAATTCTGGGCATTTTTGTATTCGTTGAATAATTTATTTTTTTTTACTTTTTACAAAAAAGCAAATATAGCATAATAACTCACATTACATAAATGTGTTAAGAAATATTAGCTGTGATCACTACTAATATGCATATTGTAAATTGTGCTTTTCTATAAGATTAGAAAATAGGGAATGCATTCCTATAAGATGAAAAAAACAGAATGTTTTTGAAATACATATAACACAGGAACTCGTTTTTTTTTCTCCTACCGCAGTACTTCTCAACCTTTATTCTGTTTCAGGACACCTTGCTGAAGACTTCCATGTATGCTAAGAGTGCATCCAAATTTTATGAAATAAAATATGCATAAACAATTTTTTGTTCTTCAAAATTACAGATGTATTGCTATAAGTATAAATACTTCAAAATGTAATTTTCAATCCTTAGTAGTAGATCCGGAACTGATGAGATTCATATAGTTTTTACAATATGAGGGTAAACTAGATTAATTTAATCTGTTGCTTATTTTTTCATTTTAGTTGCAACTTTGACACGACCACCTGAAAGGAGGTGATCACACACCAAGATGCCAAAACGCAACTGATACATAAATAGCAGTTGTGAAGATTTGCAGCAGTATTTAAACCAAAGGGAAGTAAAAATAGATTCAAACTAAGAATTTTTTCAAGCACATTGGGAGGGGAAAAGTTCTTTCCAGTAACTTATGAAAACAAAAGCAAAGAGGCAGCAATTTCAGAACGTCCAACAAACTGAGCATTTTTGGCCAACTGTCTAGAGAAGAGAGACATAGTGCCTGAGCATGGCTACCTCTGCGTATGCATCATGACCTGACCTGTACATATGCTCTCTGATGTCTAGTGTCAGTTCATTAAAAGCACTGATATTTTAACAGTGTAAATGACAACATCTTAACAGTCATACAATTTCAAAGCAAGCAATCTGATGTGCATCAAAATCACTGAATGCTATCACTATAAGTAATGTGCAAAATGTAAATCTAAATCAAGTTATCAAGGTTTTGGAAATAGTCAAAAGAGGAATTTGTAATTTCATGTGCTGCAAATCAGCATATTGCAAGGTATTACTGGGGGTAATTAAATAATTACTGATGCTGCTGCCAGCTCAGACAGTTATAGGATGCCAACAATAAATAATACTTTAATTCCCTAATCTAGATTCCAATAAAATAAAATAAAAAATAACATTTTCTGTTTAAACATCAACAGCTGAAACCCTATAAGGTAATTTCTTCCTTTTGATGGATGTTTGAGTTAGTTACAGCTTTTTGAAATACTGGAAAAATTATTTAAACACAATTATATCACTAAAAAATCGAAAGAAATGCTATCCTATCTACAAGCATTAAGAGTTAAATAGATCAGTACCTGTTTATAGGTTCAGGCACATCATGCTTTACATCTCGAAGAATATAGAACTTCCAGGCAGTCCATAAGGCTATGCAGATGATGCCCACAAGCCAGACACTGGCCACAGGCTGTGGGATTGGTTTTGTAACTGTGTGCCAATCAAACTTGAGTACAATCAAGAACTCAGTAATAATGATGGCAGAAGTCAACCATGACTGACGACCAAACTTTTTGCAGTTGCTGCACAAACATGTTAAGAAACTAGAAATAAAGGAAAAGGACTAAAATAATTAAACTGTTGTTTTAATTCAGTTATATCAAGCACAACTCTCCACTTTCATTATGAAATTTTAGCAACTGCTATTATGATTCAAACAGAAATAAACTAAAATAAAAGCAATAAGCCATAATCTGTGAAAATATTTTGTTCACATAACGAATAGGGTTAAATGAATGAAATATATTAATAATAATATATTAATATCCGAAAGTGAACGAAAATTAATGAGCTAAACATTAACACTAGAATTGGTTGTGAAAAAATATATTTCATGTGTTACTCTCAATACTACTAAAAGAAACAAATTATGTTAAAAGAAAAGTGGTGAACATGAGTTGAACAAAATGCATAGGATCCTCATTATGCACAATTATAAATGGGTTTAGAAAAAACTGCTATTAACTAGAAATCCCGCTTTAAATGCATAATATACTGTAAATGGGCCTTACTGTGGAACAATACTTGCACACGTTTGGGAATGTGTACAGTTTTAATGTTTAACGAAGAACCATATTACTTTATAGTAGTAAAACAAATCTTTTTCAAACTTTCTTTATTCCATCTATGTCAAAATGTAAAATCTGTATATTTGTTATTAAAAAATTAAAATAATCTTCATATGTATTTTATCAAAATGTACAAATCTGTAATAATATAGTTTCAATTGTATTTTAACTGAAGCCCATCCAATTTTCCTCAAAATGACATATAACAAGTATATATACACTTCAGAAACTAAACAGTAATGTATTCCAAATAAGACCTATATGTAATAAACAGGTGGGGGAAAAAACCCACCAAAATCCCTCACTGAAAAGAGTTAAACAACAGAAAGAAATTGCTTGCAGTTGCAAAGAGAAAAAGAATGTACTTACGGATCATCGAGAAATTGAAATGTTTCACGCATGCTCACTGCTCCCATAAAGAGAAAAAACACCAGACGACTTAGACACAGGTAGTGCTCAGGTGGAATCCACAAAACAAACTTCAGATAGAAAGTGTTAAGTTCTGCCAGCAAAAACTGCACAAATAAACCATGCCAACTAAGAGGTGCTCTGAGTTAGTTGTTTGCAAAGCTGGAGACTTTGCATGGCTTCTACAACTGTCCTCTGTGAATATTGTTTGAAAATAAATCATTCAACAACTACTTTGCTATAATGAATTTTTCTTTTTAAATGCAATGAAAAGAGCTATTACTGAGAAAAATGGAAATGGACAATGCAAGTTTTACATACAATAATACAAAACCAGATGGTGTTTACAATCTCAGTACTTTTTATTACAACCTAGTCTAATATTTCAAAAACTCTCAGAAAAAAGAAGTACTACAGTACCAGTACTTTTATTATTGTCTAGTCTAAAATTACTTGACAATTCAGAAATAAATAAAGCCAGCTATTACTACAGTACCAGTACTTTTATTATTGTCTTGTCTAAAATATTTGGTGACAAATGATTCAAGGGCTCTCAGAAACGGATAATGCATGTTTCACAACCAATTAAACAAAACCAGTTGCTACTTAATCAGTACTTTTATTACTGTCTAGCCTAATATCGTTTGGTGACACATGACTCAAGAGCTCTTGGAAATGCTTGAAAATATTGCTGCCAGTTCTGATTCTTAATGATTTAACGATTGTGTATTAGAATTTCATTCAATAGAGTTTTCTATTTAACTGTCACCTACACAAACTTTTTCCTGTGATTCATAATGAGCACAGTATAGAAATGATGAATGACATTTTTATACTCACAATGGCAATTACCACTAACATAGACAGCCATCGCTTCAGACTGGATGTCGGTCTCCAGTCAAAATCTGTCCAGCTGTATGGAGTGAACTGGGCTGCCAGTCGTTTTAGCTTACCTCTGCAACAAGAATTCTTGCTATCAAGCTTCTAGAAACTTGTTTAAGTGAAAGAGAAAATATTGCAGGAATGGAAAGTAAAATATAAGTAAACATACAAAAGTCACTGTAATGAGAACAAGACGTCCAGAGCCAATCTTGCACAATCAACTACACCAGAAGATACAAAGGTATCAATCCACAAGATATGAGAAAATACAAAGTGTCCATTCACACGATACGAAAAAAATACAAAGTATCCATTCACAAGATACGAAAAAATACAAAGGTATCCCTTCACAAGATATGACAAAATACAAAGGTTTTGATTCACAAGATATAAAAAAATACAAAGGTATCAATTCGCAAGACACAATAAAATACAAAGGTGTCAATTTAAAGGACACGAGAAAATACAAAGGTGTCAATTCACAAGATATGAGAAAATACAAAGGTGTCAATTCACAAGATACGAGAAAATACAAAGGTGTCAATTTACAGGACACGAGAAAATACTAATGTCAATTCACAAGACACGAAGAATACAAAGGTGTCCCTATTCACAAAAGGCACAAGAAAATACAAAGTATTTATTCACAGAACATAAGAAGACACAAAGTCAAACAGTCATGGAAAAAACCACCTAACATCAGTTATTAAAAGTTTGTTTTTTTAAAATATAAACACAAGAATCTCAAATGTTATTAAATTATACATAATCTTATTTTCTGATAAAAAATAAAATTCATTAAACCTCATGAGGAATCTTTATTTCATTTCTACCATCTAGATACCCATATGATGATTCTTTCTTTTCTAATAAGATTGCATACCTAATATGACATTTATTTCCTTTCTAATATGATTACATACCTATGATGTTTATTTATTTTCTAATATGATTATGTACCTATATGAAGTTTATTTCCTTTCTAATATGATTATGTACCTAAATGATGTTTATTTCCTTTCTAATATGATTATGTACCTATATGATGTTTATTTCCTTTCTAATATGATTATGTACCTATATATGATGTTTATTTCCTTTCTAATATGATTATGTATCTATTTGATGCTTATTTTCTTTCTAATATGATTATGTACCTATATGATGTTTATTGCCTTTCTAATATGACTACGTACCCATACGATGTAATGTTCCACATACCCCGCCAGTGATAAGGCTTCATAGACAGATAGATGAGGGTCTTCATACCTAAGTAGATACCCAGTCCATTGCACAGAATAGCATCCATTATCCACTATAAAAGAATTTATGAGGAACAGTATATACAAATATGTTAAATGGTGAGTTTATTAAAGAACTATTAACTATATTCAAGATACAGCCACATGACAAATTTTCAACAAGCAATCAAATTTTGTCACACTGGGGGAGTGAGGATAGAGTAGTGAGGTAGGATGAGTTTCATCAGCAATTGTTATTTCAATAAAATTTATTGATTTTGGATCATGTCTGTAGAGGGCTCATAACTGTAGAAGAGTCATATCTTGTTAACAGGTCAACTCTGGGTGGAGAGCAAAGATTTGAGACATCCATTCTATAGGGTGGCATAATGTGTTTACTTTGGGTGGAGGGCAGAGATCTGAGATGTTCATTCTACAGGGTGGTCTACTCTGGGTGGTGGGCAGAGATTTGAGACATCCATTCTATAGGGTGGCATAATGTGTCTACTCTGGGTGGCAGGCAGAGATATGAGATATCTATTGGGTAGCTTAAGGTGTCTACTCTGGGTGGAGGGCAGAGATTTCAAACATTCATGCTATAGTGTAATATAAGGTGTCTGTTGTCTCTAAAAGCCAAATGGCATAAAAGTTTACAAATTAGTTATCTGCTACTGACAGAAGCATGGAGTAAATGTTCCTTGTGAACTGCACTGATTCTTAAAGGTATGTTGAACTTTTTTGAATATTTTTAACTCCAGTTATTAATCACTTCTACCAATCACAAAAATAAAATAGTTTAAATGGATAGGAGATAAGTTTCATAATAGATACAGATTTATTATCATAATAGATACAGATTTCCACAACAGATTTATACTAATATATTTTATTGCTTTCTTTATAACAAAACCTTTTTTATTTAAAACAGTATAATAATCTTAACTTTTTTTTTTTTAAATTAGAAAGTACTTTCAACTTTTTATACTTTTTTTTTATAAAACCAAAAAATGAGACAAAAGAAAAGACAAAGACTCAGGAACATATACAGGGTCAATAAGTGTGGCATCAAGAAGATTTAAACTTACATGGTCCCACCAACATTCGCTGAAGTTCGGCAACTGATGCTCTAGGGTATATTCCAGTACCTCAAACATGATGCTAAAAACTGTGCAAAGCCACCAATCTCGTAAGATCAGAGTCTAGTAAGAGAAAAAGGAAAAAATTTTGCAAAGCCAAAGATCAGGGTATGATTTAAAAATAAAAACACAATGTTATAATATGTTTCACACCAGCATGGATTGTTTTGGGGGGATAGTAATTATATTTTTTAAATCACGTTAAAAGGTTAGACATTTAATATATAATACTCAGTGATGAATTATGAGAAATATGTTAGTTCATCATTCATGTCAGGTTCAAGCATGTGAATTTGCCTTTTGCAGGAGACTGTAAGATTCTACATGTATGTGATGCAGTAAGACTGGCCTGATACAGACAGATGCCTATCATCAGAGACAAGATGAAATAAAATGTCAAAATGTGAAAACATTTCTTAAATGCAGGACTGTAAGATTTCTAAATTACTATAAAAAAAATAATAAAAAAAAGAACCGGGTGAAAATTTATGTCAATAAAAACTCTCTTATCTATCTGTAAGTGATGAGAATTTAAGGATGAATGTTGTAACTGTCCACAAGAGTTGCAATGTGATGAATCCATGAATCAGAACTATAAATAAATTCTTTGTTTGGGACTTTTCCAATTTTCCTTCTTTTATTAAATACAATATTAAATTAACGTAATTAGATAAACAGCATTCTGTACAGCACAAAAACGATTAACTAAAATATCTTTAGTCTGTCTAAAGCTCATATTTTCAAAATTTTTTAAATCTAATAGATATATTCAACATCCTACACTGTGTATTATCAAAAAAGGGTTACTTAGTTCTGTTTGTTCTCTTCCTATATTCTCTCTTAAAGACAAATTCGACCAACAGTTTTAAAAGAGCTCATCTTTAATCAACAGTAATTTTTATTTGTATGTGCATATGGACAACAACAAAAATAGGTAAAAAAATAACTATATTTCACAAAGAGATACTTTCTGATTGGTTAAAACTACATTATATCTCAAAGTGGATTTTTTAGGTTTTTAATACAGTAAAACAATATGTAACTACCATGCAATTTGATTCTGATGAATGTCAGATTAAATTTCAAATATTAAATTTTAAATATAATTTGGAATTGTATATCGTCTACAAGTTTTATTACAGCTTATGTCTGACTAATAGAATAAAATATCAAAAAGTTATAAATCTCATTTTAAATCACAATAATTAAAGACCTGAGCACTCTAATATAAATATGATGTATTTTTCCTTCTCATGATACTGCATTTAATTCACATATTACTTTTCACAGATGCTCATATGTGTATTTTGAAATACACAGCAAAGACTCACCAGTCTATTGGTTGCATGATACCACATTTAATTCAAATATTAAAATTATTGCATATCTGCAATAGCCAATTACCTAAATAATAAGAAAATACACAATAATCTTCATTCAGCAAATGTGGTTGGTGTAGTGAATTGAAATAATACTGAATCAAAAACTTTCTCACTATTTGTTGGCAAAATATTCTTACAAACAAGGAAAAAAAGACTCCTAATAAATCTATGCTTCCATGTTCACACATAAAAAGGAAAGACGATATTGTTCATGTTATAAGTTCAGAATAAGTTAGCAACTAAACTGTATTATAAAATCCTAAACAATGATTTACATCAAAATGGCAAAGGTCTTTATATATTATAAAATGTCAATAATGATATGTACCAAAACAGCAAATGCTGAAATTATATGCAATTACAAAATTTAAAACTCTTAACACACCTTCAACCACCATCCAAAGAAATGTGTCGGCACAAACCCATCAAACTTGTCCTGAAATAAGACAACAAGAAACTCCAATAAGTACATGTTAAAACACACTTTGTTTATTTGAGGTTTTAACAATTACAATGAGCCAGCCACATAGGTTAGCTGAACTATAAATATAATATATATAAATTAAGACCAAATCTGAACTCTTATACCCACCCTGTTTACATACGCCTATACTGTTTAGACTCTAGAATAATAAAAGTTTAGTAGTTTCTAGGTTCTTCCTGAAAGACTAGCCATTAACCTCTCTTGCAAGGGTTGCCTCATCTTTAGATTATGCCAGGGTTTGCTATGGTGTACAGTATATTTTTTTTTAAAGGAGGATTTAATATACCACTACTTGCAATCAGCTTCCCTTTTCCAAAACAGTCAACTCACCTTCAGATTATGCCAGGGATCTGTATGGTTGGCATCATAAATAAAACAATTGCCACCATAGTCTTTCTCTGGTAGTGGTTTGCCCAGTCTCTCATCAAAATGTTTCATAAGCTGTCTTGCATCATCGACAGTCTGGGAGAAAAAAAACAAAAAGAAGTAGACAAGTAGAAATTCCCCAGTTAAGTATTACAGAAAATTAAATAGAAACTGCTGAACAATATAATCTCTTCTCATATTTATCAATTCCACCTTTTAGAACTTATCTGCCATCCTTAATAATACCTTTTAGAAATTTCTGCCACCCTTAAAAAATAAATTAAACTTTCATACCAATACACAATTTCAATCAAAATGAAATGACTAAACTGAAGTAACGAAACAAACAGCAGTTATCTCCTCTTGAACATGAAATTCCAACTAAACTTGTTGAAGTTCAATAGACATATTTGAGCATTTTATAGATCTGGAGGCATAACATTTTAATGTAATTGAATAAATGTCCTGTCAAAGCTATATGTGACATACAATCCAATAAGTTTTATATTAGGAAATGTCATAGCTTGCAATAATCTGGTGTTTTAATGTCAAGTGTGTTTTTTTCCACATTGATGCATAAGTCAAACACAAAGGAGAACTATCTGTTTACAATCTTGTGGTCAGAGCTCTTCTGGAAGAGCTAAAGATGGACTGACTCAATATGCTAATAAGAAAGACTCAGTATCCTATTTAAAGCAACTCAATATGATTTATTTAAGTCAGAATCAGCATGCTATATAAGACAAGACTCCATATGCTTTTCATGACTCAATATGCTATTTAAGATAGTCAGAATCAATATGCTATTTATAACAGACACAATATGCTATTTAAGACAGACAGACCAATATGTAGGTAGAACCAGCCTCTAAATGATGATAGTGGACAACTACTAAATTCCAAAAAATTTACCATTTTGTCACAAGTGCTGTGTTTATGTTCCATATTTATCATGCATGTGAAATAGTTTGTTGAATAAAACTATCTTCCCAACTTTTCATTAATGTATTTTTTATTTGTGAGAGAGTGTGTGGAAGCGTGTATGATCGCAATAAATTAGGTACGGTTGGCGTGTTTCGATAGCCATGGCAAAAATCTCAATCTCCGGTTTTACCATCATGTTTTGATATACCTTGCAAACACTAAAACGGGTTCCGCTATGATTGTCCTATCAGAATGTGTCTTATATCAAACTAAAGAAAAATGAATGTAGAATGCAACCATTTTAGTTTTGAATCTGTATTTTAATTTTTATTGTATGTAAAAGTTGATTGAAAAAGTCTATTTTTCAATTACGTTTTTGCACGATTATTTCTGAAAATATAGATTTTTTTTTTATATCAGTAGAAAATCTTTTCTTTAAAATGTTTTATAGCATGACAAAGTAGCATTTTCATAGCGTACCTGTAAAGTGGGAAAATGTGCAACCCAAGCGTGTGCAAAGTAAACATAGGCCTAAACATAAAGAAGCACGTGATCGCCATGGCGTTGTCGGCTGTGCTTGTTTCTCTGCTGCGAAAGTAATTCACTAAGTTTAATTAACTATAACTCTTGCAGTTGTAAAAAGATTTTAATTAATTATCTGGATAATCTTTTAAGGCTATTTGACAGAAATAAAGATAGTATCTGTACAGACGGCAATGCGTTCAAGATCGTCATGGACGTGAGCAAGAGTCGACAAGTATAGGCCTTATAGGCCAGTTGTTATTTATCATTTCTGCTGTAAATTTTATTAACAATGTTTGATAATGACAATGCATACATTGATCCTAGATAGTTTTTTCCCACAAAAAAACTGGTAAAAAAATCATGAATGACAGCCATTTAATTAATCATAACAGGTAGCGCCAATAGCAACAGACTCAAATATGCATTAATTATTCAGTTTTTGTGAGGCTATACCCATCATTGTAACTTTTTAGAGTTGGTAATGTAATAGGTTAAATTATTGTTAGGGTTTATTTCACTTGTAAAAATTGTCCAAGACTTTGACTAGTTTGAGGGAACATGTTTCAGAATACATAATACTACAGTTTTTATTTCAACCTGCCACTAGGTTTCAATTAGCCCTCTACCTTTATTTTTAAATAATCATAAATTTTAATGCATAAGATATTAATAAGTGCATTTTAACTACAAATATAGGCTAATTTTAAGTTGTTATTTCATTATAATTATTTAAACAGGTCAAATGGAACTCAAAATAAGCAAAAAAGCATTAATATGGTTCATTTTCAGTGTTGGCTCAAAGTGCCATTGCTCAAATTGTGGGGTTTTTTCCTCATTTTTGAGAATCAATAACTCAAAAATTAAGAAGTCTTTTGCCTCAGAACAAATCAGGCTTCATGTCAGCATTGGATACATGAGGTATGCAAAAATTTAGCTCTGTCATATAATCAGTTTTTACTTTAGGGTGATGCAAAAATGGTAAAGCGTAAAATATGTGTTAAAGCATTTTTTCCCCATTTTTGAAAATTGCAATAAAAAAAAAAGTAAGAAAGATTAAGCAACCATTTTTTGTAAACTGACTTCTTTCACCATGATTGTTATATGGTATAAATTTCATTCATTTCCAAAAACTCTGAAAAAATAGCTGGTTCTAAATACAATTTGCTGTTTAAGACATACTGACTCAATGTGCTGTTTATTGTATATGCTGTTCAGCAGACAGACTCGATATGCCATTTACAACAAGCAGATTCAATAATGTGGAAAGATTCAATAAGGTATTTATGAGAGACAGACTCAATATGCTATTTATGATTTTCTGCTGCAAAGTCATTCTTACCTGGAAGAGAAGAAAGACCAAGGCCAACTCATATACAATACTCAAACACAGTATTAACCGCCAAAATGCTGTGACAAAAAGAAAACGTTTATAATTATTCACAGAAGCTCAAAAGAAAAGAGTAAAATATTTATTATAAGGAATCCCCAATGTCCATGGTGTCAGTATCTCTGTTTCTGCTTACTTTTTGCCTATCTATTAATCTGTAAACAAGACCTGAACTTAAGGGACAATTTTTATCATTTCTGTACAAACAGTTCAGGAAAATGAGAATGATTTTGAATGGTGTACCATAGTACCTTCAATGTCAAGCTATTAAAACAGTTTTAACTCATTTCCCAGAGAGGTGTCAATGGTTTTATGCCATTAGTACTAAGACTATAATGGAATGAGGGATAAGTAAAAAAAAATTATACTGAGCAAATGTGATTGAATTACTTCCTTTGCTTAGACTGCCCCCACCACCACCACATATATTAAATTTGATGGACTACTATGCCTACTGTCAAGGCATAAGTTAGACATTGATTAGTCATATTCACATTGTATGAACATGCATTAATGTGATAGAGGTAACAGGAAGCCTTTGCTATTATTCAATTCTTTATCACTCTTAGTAGGTAGTCCCACCACCACCACTTTATGAGCAAAAACTCGCAAACGCACACAAATTTGCTAAACTTGACTCCAGAGTGGTTTTCTTCACATTAAACCTCAACTAACCATTTTTATATGAAAATAAAGATCAATGTTTTGTCTTTGGAACTGTGTTGTTGTTTTTTTCTGAATTTTATTATAGTATCCATAAACTTTGATGAAAGTACCTAGGGTTGGAACAAAAATGGGTCAAATGTCGCCTCATGGCCGAAAAAGTAAAATTCTCATTTTCGAGAAGAAAGTGGAGCCTGCAAGGTTTTGTAACCCAAAACTGATTGGTCCATTAAATAGAAGACAAATAACTCTTTAAAAGTTCACAATACATTTTTCGGAAGAAATATTTATCACAAAATAATGAAAAAAATATCCTGTTCTGCAGAATTTCAACATCTTTCTAATGATATGCCATAGTCCTTGATTAGACCCTTGCAAGATCCACTAAATTAAAAACCCGTAGTATGCATCCTGTTTCAGTCATGACTTCCATGTGCAAAATGCGTGTTGACGCTACTGCTGATTTTTCTGATATTTTATATGAACAGTTGAAATCTCTTATTAGTAAGATCTTTCTGTAAGCATTTAATAATGATTACTGTACTCTGTGATTATTTTATCTGTAAACATATCTCTTTTTAAAGCAGAATTATTAATTTTGTCCTTATCATCCCTATCGCTTCTGTAGTTTGAAAATAGGTTAGTCGGTGCATCACTCTATCACGAAAATTTGACTGCTATTTGGTTGCAATATATATTTTGAAGTCGCAGATCGTATTTAAATATATTATTTATTTACTTAATTAATTTTAATTATGATGGTAATCTTATTATTTAGAAAAAATTCATTTTCTTACTATGATAATTTAAAGAAGAAAAGATACTCTTTGTCACAGGAAATGAGGGACCGAAATTATATTTTATTTCATTTTAAAAAACCGCTAACAAAACTAATTGAAGTAATCCGAGTTTTGTTATTACATATGTAGCATGTAACTTCCAGTAACGGTCACCTAAGATCTCTTTAGTAGACAGACGTTCGTGACGCAGTGTGTGTTAATATATCATATTGAATATATGTATTAGTTTATGAAGAATATGTATATTAAATAAATTGGGACAACTGCGCAATACCGTCACATGTTGTTGACGAGTGAAATGGCCAGTGCGCATTAGAATTGACCACAGAAAAGCGTGCATCACGATTACCACTATATATCCAAAGCAAAAATCATGTCACAGGACATAGCTTCTGGAAGTTTTGGAAACCTTCAGTGAGAGCTATATAAGAGGCAAAATGAAGACTTTTATTCTCAATGTTGAAAACGTCGATTCGTCTGAAGCCAGTCTAACTTCACGTATGAATTATCTCATGTACAGAGATTTCATAAAGGAAAGCTGCAATAATCTCTTTCCATCCGTTTTCCATCCGTCTGATGCCATATATTGAGTAACGAGGCAAAATTACTCAGTATAATTTTTGGCAAAGTGGAAAGTTCACTGTCCAAAGAAAACCCGATGCATGCGACGCTGGTTGTATGCAGTTAACGACACGAGGGACCAACTTGTTCTTCCCCCTGTCTGAGTTCGTTTTGGCAGTCTATCCCGTAAATTGAGAGGCTAGCACCGAGATTTTCTTACAGATATCCGGATTTCTACACTCAATGTAATGCGACGACACATCCCACTGGACGACTCCACCCGATAATGCTAAACGTCGTTGGGCTGTCCGTTTCCACGACAACCGATACAACGAAAATTATCGAGGCTGACAACAGTCAGCTAAATTTCAGATTTCTCCCCAGTGATAATCTGAAAGAGGTGTCTAGATTCTGCAGAGTCTTCACCTGTAATGCGACGCCTCAATTGCGCCGTGGTCTTCACTTTGAAGTGCCTTCTTATAAGTGACGTGTGAGCTTACGTCATCTCCTTGGAACTCTGACATTAATAGTGAGTAATCATTAGCACGGCTAACGCACACATACTTAACTCTAGAACTCGAAGAAAATGAACACTATTATATCGTTTGCAAAATAAGAACTCTAATGTTAAAAGTAATGCTTATTTTACATGTCAACTATTGTTAAAGCGGCCCCATTTGCCGCATAAGAATTGTGTAATTAATCTTTATTTTATATTTTGAATTTCATCATTTTCATCTCCCCTTATTTCCCATAGAGTGTATGACATTGGAAAGTTGAATGAATGAATTAATCACTGTGCGAAAGAGTAGTGCCCCTTTTAAATCGGGAAATAAATAACCTGATTTAAACATCTTTCAACTCTCTTGTTATTCATAGTTTTTGAGAGGGACGAAAGAATTTGTACTATTGTTTTGCACCGTTCGTCTGTTCGTCCATTTATTCACATTTATGATACACACTCACAACACACACCGCCAATAAAACGTTCCTTGGCATGACATTAATAAAGTGGGCCCCACCCAAACATCAATGGAGTATGTCATGTGTGTCTATGTAACAACTTGACGCGACGTAGTACTGGCACACGTCACCGGGCTTTTCTTGGAGGTGCACCGGAGCAGGCCAAAAATAGACTTCACCCCCTTGCATCTCTAACTTCAGCTCGGGGACGGCTTGTAACGAGCCTCCCGTTATGTAAACATTCTGGTGACCACTGACCGTGATCTGACAAGGTAAATTGTGTTGTTGTAAGAAAGTGTCATCTCTTTCCTGCTTTTCTGTCTCATCACCATTATGCATTGTTTATTGCATGTTAGGGCTTTGCTATTGAGACTTAGGTGAACTGGATTTTGATAAGACTTATTATTGTGTTGAAATAAGTTTTATTATCTTTACGCTATTATCGTTAACGCGTACCGACTCGTGTTTAGACGTACATAGATCGATATTTTGTACGCTACATTAGCAACTGTTGTTTTGCTAATTTTGCTAACTTTGCAAATTTCCGATTAGGATTTCTTTTACTCGTGTTTGTAATAATCCTAATCACGTGGTAGCTGGTGTTCATACGCACACCATTGCACCACTTGTGACCGACAGAGGTCAAAATCCCGCGAATATTCTAAGTCACTTTATCCATACTCGTGATAACTAGCAATTTTAATAATGGCCGAGCTAGTAAACATAAAGAAAGAACTCATGGCTATGGGTAGAGAATTCGGGTATGAGAAAGCCGAGTTAAAGAAATACGTAGATGAGGAGATAGCTAAATGGTATGTTGCGAAAGAAAATGAGGCGAAAGAGGTGAGAGAGCTAGAGGAAAAAAGATCGAAAGAGGCTATAGAGCTAGAAGATAAGAGACAGTTAGCTAAACAGCTAGAGATGCAAACTTTGAGAGAGCTAGAAGAAAAAAGATCGAAAGAAGCTATAGAGCTAGAAGAAAAGAGACAGGTAGCTAAGGATTTAGAGATGCGAACTTTGAGAGAGCTAGAGGAGAAAAGATCGAAAGAGGCGAGAGAGCTAGAGGAGAAAAGATCGAAAGAGGCGAGAGAGATAGAATTATTAAAGATTCAGTCTGCTAATGATTTAGAAGATAAAAGGCAGGAAGTAGAAGAGAAAAAGCTTAAGTTAAAAGCTAGAGCACATCAGGAACAGCTTGAATTAGCTAAGCAAGAGGTAACAGCTAGAGAGAAGTTGTTAGATGGGACTGCTAAGCAACAGGCCGAATTAAATAAACCCCGGACACGGCTAGCTTTCTTTAACCCTGAAGTCGAGACGATTGACGAGTTTTTGACACGCTTTGACAGTTTCATTGCCAACTTTAATTACACTGACATTGAAAAGAAACAACAACTCGGTCAAATACTTCAAGGTGAAAGCTCGCGCGCATTTACTGATCTAACGCGCGATCCCGCTATTACTTATGCAGATCTCAAAACGGGTTTGATGCGTACTTTTCAATGTACAGCAGAAGGCTTTCGAAAAATGTTTAGGAGAGCCATACCCAAAGCAAATGACACCATGCAAGCCTTCGGTACCCGGTTACGCCATTATCTTGATAGATGGATTGATTTGACAGACATCCGGAAGACATATGAGGGCCTATTTGATTTGATATTAAGAGATCAATTTCTCCATATTGCTCCGCCTGCAATGACGACATATTTGCAGCGAAATCCCCCGACTAACTTCTGTGATATGTTGAAGTTAGCAGACACGTATAATGATTACCCTGATCCGGTAATTACGAGGAGTGCACCACGCCCTCCTCCTACAAATCGGCAGAAGTATACACCGAAACTGAACCGACCGATGGCGAAATCGGAAAAACCCGAACCAGTACAACGGACATACACTAAGTCACAAGACGTACGACGTCACACACGTGACTCCCCGCCTATGACATGTTACACTTGCAAAGGGAAGGGGCATAGTTCTCAGAACTGTCCCAGTCCACGTGATGTAAAGGTATGCACTGAAACAGGTGCAACTCTAAAGACCCAACAGGCTACAGTAAACGGACAAAAAGTCAAAATACTGGTCGATACAGGCGCGTCCATAAGCTGCATAAATGCTAAACTTGTACGCCCTGAACAGTATCTAAGAGGTAGTGTCCGCATTCGATGTGTTATGGGACACCTTAGTACATGTCCAAGAGCCACTGTACATGTTACGTCATCCGTATTTTCCGGTACAGTCACCGCCGCAGTAATAAGAGACATGCAGTTCGGATTCATACTATCGCCCGGTCAGTGTGACGCACACACTGATGGCATCTATCCTGTTCTCCCCGTAACCACTAGAGCACAACGGGAACGTAGTAAACAAAGACCCCCAGCTCTAAAGATAGTCGAGAACACATTTCCGCAGTTGACCCCAAGTCAACTCAGTCACCTGCAGCAGGAGGACAAAAGTTTGTCCAGCAAGTACGCGACAATTACGTATTTCCTGAAGGACGGACTAGCGTTTCGGCGCACCGACTTTAAGGAAAATGATACTAGAAGCACCACGTGTTTATTTACCCCTACACCACTCAGACCGCTGATTCTTAGCTTTGCACACGACTCAATCATGTCCGGACATCAGGGCGCACGTCGCACTGAACAACGGATTCGCGAGGACTTTTTTTGGCCAGGCCTGAGTAGGGATGTTCGCTCGTACGTTCGTACATGTACGCAGTGTCAACAACATATTGACCGAGGGCGTGTCAGTCGAGTTCCCCTCGAGATAGTACCAACAGTAGAGGAACCATTCCTAAAAGTCGCAGTAGACATTATTGGCCCAATCATTCCCGCGGCCGAAGGAGGATATCGCTATATCCTAACAATCGTGGATTTTGCAACACGATATCCAGAAGCAGTCGCATTAAAGGGCATCACAGCGATCGAAGTCGCAGACGCTTTAATAGACGTATTTTCTCGCACGGGCGTACCTCGAGAAATATTGAGTGACCAGGGCACTCAATTCACCTCAGCAATGATGGCTGAAACAATGCGTCTACTGGCGTGTAAACAGTTGTTCTCATCACCATATCACGCTCAGTCTAATGGTGCCGTTGAACGTTTCAACGGTACAATAAAGAAAATGTTAATTAAAATGGCCTCGGAACAACCCGACCAGTGGCCGCGTTTTCTAGCACCATTACTCTTCGCATATCGCGAACTCCCACAAGAGAGTACGGGCTACTCACCGTTCCAACTACTATACGGCAGGCAACCTCGTGGTCCCCTTAAACTAATAAAAGAAACATGGATCAAGGGAGACACTGTGACCGATGGTAAAGATGTTCACACGTACGTAGCCGAACTACGTCAACGTCTGACCGAGACATGTCACTTAGCACAGGAAAACATTCGCGAAAAACAACCCCGATACAAGCGAAATTTTGACCGTACGGCTGTGGAACGTGACCTCGAACCAGGTCAGCTCGTATTACTCTTGCGGCCCACGCATAACAACCGCATGCAAATGCACTGGCGTGGACCCTACCGCGTTATTAAGCGTGTGAAGCAGAACGACTACAGCATACAGATAGGAAATAAGCAGAAAACCTATCACATAAATATGCTCAAGCGTTACTATGAACGCAGCGACGAACAGATACAAAACGTGAATGTCGCACTGATACAATTGGAAGACTCCAATTTCAGAACAGACATGATGTCCGCCGAAACCACGCCTAACTCTGCAGTTACAGTCGATCAAGTCGAGATTGACTCGAACTTAACTGTCGAACAGCGCGACGCAATGTCAAAACTCTTACACAGACACGCGCGCATATTCACCGACCAACCGGGCCACTCAGATTTGGTTGAACACCGCATCAAACTTTTAAGCGACAAACCGGTACGCTTAAAACAGTACCCACAGAAATATGAGAGCACAAAGTACATAGCAGAACAGGTGCGTGAAATGCAAAAACAGGGCGTGATTGAACAGTCAATCTCCCCATATTCATCACCGGTCGTCTTAGTTAAAAAGAAAGACGGTACGCTTCGTTTTTGTGTGGACTACAGACAGTTAAATGAGATAACTGAATTCGATGCGGAACCTATTCCAAATCAGGACGAATTATTCGCAAAACTAACTAAGGCACATTACTTTTCGAAGTTTGACATGTGCAAAGGGTACTGGCAACTGTCAGTTGCTATTGACGACAGACCAAAAACAGCATTCCCAACCCCGCTAGGCTTATTTCAGTTTTGCCGACTACCGTTCGGACTAGCGAACGCACCCGCAACATTCGCGCGCTTCATGCGAAAATTACCGTTAGAGAGCGTTGATGCATTGAATTTCTTTGATGACATACTGGTAGCAACAGGAACATGGGACCAACATTTATCCTCAGTGGGTGGTCTACTTGATATTCTCGAGCGCCATAAATTGACCGTGAAACCCACCAAAGTACGCGCGGGCTTTCGAGAAATTGAGTTTCTTGGCCATATCATAAGTGACGGACAAATAGGCCCAAATCTAGACTTAACTGCAGCCATTCGTGACATGACCTTACCGACTACAAAGAAACAGGTCAGGGCAGTTTTGGGGCTAGTGGGGTACTACCGAAAATTTGTCCCAAACTTCAGTACGCTTCTTAAACCACTGACGGACTTAACTGGGAACAAACAACCCACGAAAATACGATGGACGGCAGAGTGTAGCACCGCCCTCGAAAAGGTGAAGGACATCTTGACCAGTAAACCCGTCCTACAGTTACCAGACTTTGACAAGAGATTTATTGTCAGGACCGACGCATCAGACGAAGGCCTCGGTGCCATACTTCTCCAAGAGACAGATGACGAATACCTACCGGTAGCATACGCTTCTAAGAAACTGTTAGATCGTGAGACACGGTATTCTACGATTGAAAAAGAGTGCTTAGCAATCGTATGGGCACTCAAGAAATTTAGTGCTTATCTGTACTCTAAACCATTCATCCTGCAGTGCGATCATAAGCCGCTTACATATCTGCGCACTAGCATGTATGATAACGCTAGGCTAACTAGATGGACACTCCTGCTACAGGAGTATAGCTTCGTTGTCGAACACATCGCGGGCAGAGAAAATTCGGGTGCCGATGCATTATCCCGGCATGCCATAACCGCGATATAAACAAGAGAGAGGATAGTCTCTCCACAGATGCGCATATAATTCCTGTGGGGACTATCGTGTGAAATAAAATTATTTTTGTTCCTATTTGATTTCCACTCTGTGAGCTCCAATCAATTTTAAGAAGGGGGTTGTCACAGGAAATGAGGGACCGAAATTATATTTTATTTCATTTTAAAAAACCGCTAACAAAACTAATTGAAGTAATCCGAGTTTTGTTATTACATATGTAGCATGTAACTTCCAGTAACGGTCACCTAAGATCTCTTTAGTAGACAGACGTTCGTGACGCAGTGTGTGTTAATATATCATATTGAATATATGTATTAGTTTATGAAGAATATGTATATTAAATAAATTGGGACAACTGCGCAATACCGTCACATGTTGTTGACGAGTGAAATGGCCAGTGCGCATTAGAATTGACCACAGAAAAGCGTGCATCACGATTACCACTATATATCCAAAGCAAAAATCATGTCACAGGACATAGCTTCTGGAAGTTTTGGAAACCTTCAGTGAGAGCTATATAAGAGGCAAAATGAAGACTTTTATTCTCAATGTTGAAAACGTCGATTCGTCTGAAGCCAGTCTAACTTCACGTATGAATTATCTCATGTACAGAGATTTCATAAAGGAAAGCTGCAATAATCTCTTTCCATCCGTTTTCCATCCGTCTGATGCCATATATTGAGTAACGAGGCAAAATTACTCAGTATAATTTTTGGCAAAGTGGAAAGTTCACTGTCCAAAGAAAACCCGATGCATGCGACGCTGGTTGTATGCAGTTAACGACACGAGGGACCAACTTGTTCTTCCCCCTGTCTGAGTTCGTTTTGGCAGTCTATCCCGTAAATTGAGAGGCTAGCACCGAGATTTTCTTACAGATATCCGGATTTCTACACTCAATGTAATGCGACGACACATCCCACTGGACGACTCCACCCGATAATGCTAAACGTCGTTGGGCTGTCCGTTTCCACGACAACCGATACAACGAAAATTATCGAGGCTGACAACAGTCAGCTAAATTTCAGATTTCTCCCCAGTGATAATCTGAAAGAGGTGTCTAGATTCTGCAGAGTCTTCACCTGTAATGCGACGCCTCAATTGCGCCGTGGTCTTCACTTTGAAGTGCCTTCTTATAAGTGACGTGTGAGCTTACGTCATCTCCTTGGAACTCTGACATTAATAGTGAGTAATCATTAGCACGGCTAACGCACACATACTTAACTCTAGAACTCGAAGAAAATGAACACTATTATATCGTTTGCAAAATAAGAACTCTAATGTTAAAAGTAATGCTTATTTTACATGTCAACTATTGTTAAAGCGGCCCCATTTGCCGCATAAGAATTGTGTAATTAATCTTTATTTTATATTTTGAATTTCATCATTTTCATCTCCCCTTATTTCCCATAGAGTGTATGACATTGGAAAGTTGAATGAATGAATTAATCACTGTGCGAAAGAGTAGTGCCCCTTTTAAATCGGGAAATAAATAACCTGATTTAAACATCTTTCAACTCTCTTGTTATTCATAGTTTTTGAGAGGGACGAAAGAATTTGTACTATTGTTTTGCACCGTTCGTCTGTTCGTCCATTTATTCACATTTATGATACACACTCACAACACACACCGCCAATAAAACGTTCCTTGGCATGACATTAATAAAGTGGGCCCCACCCAAACATCAATGGAGTATGTCATGTGTGTCTATGTAACAACTTGACGCGACGTAGTACTGGCACACGTCACCGGGCTTTTCTTGGAGGTGCACCGGAGCAGGCCAAAAATAGACTTCACCCCCTTGCATCTCTAACTTCAGCTCGGGGACGGCTTGTAACGAGCCCTCCCGTTTTGTGACACTCTTGATGCAAAAATAGTAAACAACCGAAACACTTGAGTCTGCGAAATGTTTATTTCATGCAGTGGATTTATAATAATACTAAGATATTTTATTTAGTAAATGCTTTTATATACAATAATACATATATTTTAAACAATTTTAACCTGTTTTGAATTTGAACATAATGTTTTCCTCTTAAGTTTTAAAATTTGTCAAGCTTCTGCCTTTGTTTTGGTTTCACGATCTTTTAATTTCTTTGGTGGTACATAAATGAAGAATAAGTTAACATGAGGACTTTTATATTACATTATTTAATTATTAAAGACAGCAGATTCATCAATAATTCTTGCATATTTTCTTTAATGAAAAACTGGTTGATGAACAGCCTATAGTTTTTTTGTTTATTAGAATTGTTGGATTGATTTTTAATGTGGTTTATATTTTACTTGTAATAAACTTGGAAAATCTCACGTTCATTACGTCTAAAAAAAAGTTGACCACAAATATCGACACTAAATTAATTATATCTCAAAACATATTGCAGCTAACATCACAATTTTTTGTACACAAACCTATTTCACACATATTCTGAGCATAAAATATTTGTATTATATGAAGTAGAGAAAAAATTAGTGGGACTACCTACTCTTAGAGGAAAATTAAGTCATGAAAACAGTCTGTTTTTTTAATGACTTGTTTTAACTGCTTAAGGAACCATTACTTTTTTTATGTGTATTGGTGTTGTGGTGGAGTAAATTTTCCTATCCCTATCTCTAGACTTAATTGTTATATAAATTGTTAAATTGTAAAAGTGACCCGGCCTTGGGCACTCCTTATGATGGTATTTTTGTAAGTGTCAGAGTTGGAGTAAACAACTTGAGAATATGCTAAAAAAATTGCTTATGCAATCCAAACTAGTTCTAACTAGAGTAGTTTTTCTGACTACTAGTCTAACACTTGTTCATAACAATTTTATCCAATGGGGAGGGACCAGAAATTTCTTTCTTGAAGAAGTACTCTATTCTATCGCTTTGAATTTGAACATAGCTCAAGTCCAGTCATAAAGCTGATCATTAGTTTATGGTAAGTTAACTGACTGATAAAGAAAGAATTGACTTAGAATATTTTGTACTTGTTTGCCATGATGTATGATATGAATTGGAGAATGCTTATGTAATTGAACTATTATTTCTACCTTCATTAATTTGATTATGTTATACATTATAATTGTGAATTTTGATTGATGCTATATTTCTTATGTTGTGTGTGTTTCTGGCTAATGACATTGTTGCAGGATTTGTAAGTTGAGAATGTCTGTAAGAGAGAAAAGAGTTTAGAGATGAAATTTGCTGAAATTTAATGCTGCTGACTTTTGCAGAGTAGAACAAGCCTTTTTGGTTGTTACTTCATGCTACAGTGATTACTGTACTTGAATATGTGGTGTGTGCACCTGGATTTGTCATCAACTTATCAGAAAAATGTGTTGCTGCAAGTTGATTCCTGTGAATTCCATTTCAGTGCCAATATGGCAGAAATTGTGGCTCGAGTTTGGTCTTGAAAATTCACGAAGATTATTTTGAATGTTTCTCGTGATGTGTTGAGTAAACGCAAATGAAATATAAATAAATATGAAAGGCAGTGACTTGTTGCAAATTGCAATGACTGTGAAACCCATGCCATTGACAGCCGCCATCTTTAAAAATGTTATGTGCTTTGACTTTAATTATTTCTCTCAACTCTACTCTCCTTTCTGTAATGATAACCATGAACATGATTATGTATGATTATGATTATGACTACTTATGCCTAGGCTAGGATAATGATTATGTATGATTATGATTATGTATGAACATGATTATGTATGATTATGATTATGACTGCTTATGCCTAGGCTAGGATAAACTGAACAACTTTCCAGCATTAACTGAACATTGCTGTGAAGTGATGTAAATGTCAACGATCTTTGATTATATTCATATGTTATATATTTGACTGTTAAATTTATTGATCTTCTTAAACATATTAATAACCATATGTGGAAAGACAGTGGGTGGAGGGGGGGGGGCTCACTAAATATAGAATAAAGACAGATTTGTCTTTTCCTTTAGTAAGAAGTTTCCCAACCAATTTGCTACTTATGCTGCCAATGACAAATTTTTAAAAAAATTAATGTCCACAAAAACAACTCATGAAATCTAAATTAAAACTGTGAATTGCTTACCGGGATGTGGGCGAACGAATGGTCCATCAGGAGTCTGAATAACACCAAAAACCAGGAATGCAAAAACAACAGCCATAAGGCCTCTGTAACATTTATTTTTAGAGGGGGAAAAAAGATAAATTGAAGATATATTTTTCTTGATACTACCATATTTTAAACTAAGTGAAAACTGAGATACATAATCCATTGCACCGTTACATTACATCTGAATTTGACCTATTTTATATTTTTTTAAATGTAATAGTAGCCATACAGCCTTATAGTTATACACTGTATTTAAAATAAAATTACTAGACCTACTGACTGAAACATTTAATTTTTATGTTTATATTTTGTGCTCATTCACTCAATCACACAGACAAACATATATAATAATGACCTCAGCTAAATGGGGCTGGATTAAAAAAAAAAAAAAACAACTTAAAGTGAAACAGCTTTAAACAGGAATTTCCACCCTAAGAAATAATGTAAATATGGATTAACATGGATTGGAATGGCAACTGTGAAATTTCATTTAAAGAGAAATAATGTAAATATGGATTAACATGGATTGGAATGGCAAATGTGAAATTTCATTTAAAGAGAAATAATGTAAATATGGATTAACATGGATTGGAATGGCAACTGTGAAATTTCATTTAAAGAGAAATAATGTAAATATGGGGTAATTTTGAGAATTTCCTTTCTAAGAAATACTGTAAATATAGGCTAATTTGTTTTGGAATGGTAAATGAAGAATTTCATTCCAAAAGATATAATGTTAAGAGGAGTTAATAGCTAATTGACTGGAATGCTTAATTGGAGAATTTCCTGCCATAATATATATAAAAGGAGTAAAGTGAACTAGAACATATTAGTTTATGCAAGAGTTTGTGTTTGTGGGTGCATACATACAGTAGTTTGTGCTTACAAAGAAACATTCATTAGCTGTAATAATGCTTGTACTAAGTGTTTTTTAACTGATGTAACAGTTGCTTTTACATTCATCTTTTCACTCTTTAAGCATGATAGTTAAAATCACCACACCAAATATACTGTTGACTCAATCACCACACCAAGTATACTGGTGACTCAATTTACACAAAGTACATTGGTGACTCAATTGTCACACCAAGTATATTGGTGACTCAATCACCACGTCAAGTATGTTGGTGACTCAAATGCCAACCTAAAAAAAAATGTAGGACAACAATGTCTTCATCTGCATGAATTTAATCTCTGCAATGACATCACTTAATGACATATTGTGTCAGTCACACAACTCTCATGTAATAACTGTTGAAAAGTGTCTTTAAATTCACAAGGAAATAACAAACTATATCACACTAAGACTGCACTACCTCCTTCAATTACCTGCAGAGAAAAGTGGCTAGATCTCTTCTGCTTATATTTCCAAAACCAATGAACTGCAGTACCATTACACAAGACAATAAGGCATGAGTAAATTATTTATACTCTGTTATTATCGGTTTTCTCTCATTGAGTCAAAATTTTTAAGTTTTCATGTCTCGAAAGACACACTGAAAATCATGGAACAAGATATTTGCAATTAATTTCTACATTAATTGGCAAATAATTTGGTCAGTCTACCATTTCTATAAGCAAATTACACAATTTAACCTTGACAATGATCAGAATTTGAACGTTCAATAACTTGAATAAGCAATAATGATTTCCCTCTCAGGACAAAAATTAATAATATAATCCAACTTTAATAAATTCAAAACAAAAAGTTGATGGATGTCATTGTGTTTGTAACTATACTGCCAATCAGTTCTCTTCAAGTGATTATATTGTTTATATACTATGCATTCACATGACTATACACTTTCACTACAGAATATATACTCTTATTACAAGACTACAGAAGAAACAATTCTAATTACAGTAACAATTGGTGAGGTTCTTTGCACATGTAGCAAGTATAGTTGTGGTTTTGTAATATCTACAATTTCTATAAACTTCTTTTTTTTAAATTTCATAATAATTATTAACAGTGATTTCAAATTAACACTTATTTGTAACAATCAGAAGTTGTTGGCAACTGCATGATTGCATAATAGTAAAAAGTAAACAAAAACTTTAACTCTCGATTTTACAAACTACACCTTGCACACTGACAAGCAAACTAAAAATTAACTCTTGGTTTTACAATCTGTACTTTGCACAATGAAATGCAAAGAAAAACTTAAACCCTTGATTTTACAATCTATTAATTTGCATACTATCTCAATTGGCATACTCCATATTCACTGTAAACAACACACACCTTTTGGTATTAAAATCTGTATCTTGAACACTTCCTTCCAAGAGAGCTACATAGACCAGGAAAACACTAAAAATGGCCAGAGTTAAGATTGTGTGTGCATTCCTGCAAAATACATAATAGTATACAAACAGTAAAATTACCAACCCATTGCATTCTTAATGTGACAATAATGAATTGACCTGACATTAATAACTATGCACTCTGAGTCTGAGTGACTTTCTGAAAATAAAAGTCCTCTGCAATCATTTAATATGATTCATCCTTTTAAAAGATAAAATTTTCATATGAATGATCACTTAGGAATGTACAAAATATTTCTACAAAACATTATCAAAGTTAGCTGCTAACCTTTACACTAATGCAAAGAGTAAACAAATTATACTTTGTATTCATGTTACTACTTACAGCCATGTAAACTACACAAGATCAAATTTTTAGGGGACAAAAATAATTAAAGGCACTGTCTTTACTAAATTAACACACTTAAAATTGAAGATGAATTTAATAAGAATTGGCCTATGACTGACTGTTATCTACTCATTTCTTTTACTCCATTTTAATAATCTTAATTAATTTTAATATTAATCTTACATGAAACTTTATGGAAGTAAAAAAAAAATAAAAATTGTCTCTCTTTATGCTAATATACTCAAATGATAGGCTGAGTATTAACCATTTCTATGGTAACATAAATAGGCCTACTTTAGTTACACATATAAATAAGCCAAAACTTTATACATATTCAATATTGATTAATTGGACTGCCAGTTTAATGTAATGAACATAATAAAATTATTGCAGTCTAAATGAGTAAATCTATTGTCTTCACAGATTAGATCATTTACTGTCTTCCAGCAATCCACAATGCAATTATATTTTTCCCATGTCATGTCATTATAAAGGCAATGCAAATTACACGTTTTTTCATTGATATATTTGTAATATATGTTTTCATTCTCTGGGCAAGTGTACCATTTTGTGACATAAGTGCAAAAAACAAAGTGGATTCAATCTAATTATTTCACGTTAAAATCTACAACAGGGCTTAATCGTCAGTTAATGCTCACATTAAAAAAAAAAGAAAATGCAAAATTATAAAAATGTTGGTGTTATACTTTTTTTTATAGGACTCTGAAATATGTAATAAAAAGGAAAGTTTCTATTGAAAACTTAGAAAGTACGTTAAGACATATTACTGGGGGGAAAATATTTTTAAATAAGCAATCATGTATAATTATCTCATTACAATGAATATTTTCTTCATTAACCTAAACTATTAAATTAATCTGGATACATATTTATTTTAAATGGGTTAGAAAACTATAACTTCATAGCATGGAAACCTTATCGTCTCCCAGTTACAAAATTATCAACATAATAAATAAGCTCTATTTTTCTCAACTAAACATAAAATGAGCTAACCTATTATGCCACAAAGACAATATTAAGTAATAACAAAATATCTATTTAAATATACTATTTTTAATATATAATAAGCCTAAATGCAATGTTAATATTCTTGAATGTAATTCACATGTTTTTCTACCCTTTCTAGCTCAGGTTTAAAACACACACAGCTATGTGACATTTTAAATGCAAAAAAAACCACATGGATAATGTACATAAATATGTAATTGTAAGCTATTTATGATGTTAATCAATTTAATAAAAATATATTGAGATTATCAAAAATCTTAGCTATTTTAAAGTATTGATTATGAAAATGTTCCCGTCTTTACTGTTTCAACAATATGATCTTAATGGAAACGAAAGTTATTTTTCTTATTTGGTACTTAAACTCATCACACCAAGACAAAATGACATGAGATTTATCTTTCCAGAATATGGTGCCTTTGAAAATGTAAGAAGTAGTTCGCAATATTATCATCGTTACTTCATATTTACAAATTTATGAAGTTCTTAACATGTTAAAGAGGAAACAAATTAATTTTACTAAAGATGAATATTTCTGAATATAATGAATAAATATGAAAAACAATAACACATGAATACTTCTAGTAAATGAATTATATTTAAAAAGCACATGGAGTTTACATCTGACATATTGATTTTCAGTAAAAGAATTAAAGTTTGGGATCCTAAGCATTACAAAAAAAAAAATGCCTTTTTAAAATATTATTTCTTCACAAAGTTGACCATTTGCAGATAAAAGGAATATTGAATGTTGCTTTAATGTATTATCAATTCTAATAAAACCCTGAGATGTATGGTTTAAATTTGTTGGATTATTTATAACAATGAATTAAAGAAAATGGCTTTATGCATACAAGTTACAAAAAAGAGATGCCATTTTTCAGACGAATTTGTATTACAAATAATTACAAAATACACGCAACTATCTTACATATATCTCACATCTTACTTGAAGGACCATATATATAAAATGCTTTATGTAACTGTCTTCCATGATTTACAGTAAAATCAAATTAAAAATATATTTTCAAAATTAAGACTAATTTCTTATTTAATAATTCTAAGATGTAATAAAAAGGCCATGATAATTTAAGATATGCAACTCTCATCAACTTATCCATTTGAAATTGAGAAAAAGTATGAAAATATGATCCAAACATTACATCATCTAATTTGCATCTTAATGCCGACAAAGGAAATTTTGGGGTTAAATCTGAATTGTTTGGCAAGCAATTTGTTTCAATATTTTCTAAATAGGTGTCCTAATTTGGTAAACATTGTACCTTGAAATATTTATACAACAATACACACATCTGCACTCCAAGATCAGTTGTTATTTTACCTCCCCTACCAATAAAACATGAAACTCTCTCAAATACAACCCACCAGAAGAAGCTCATGGTGCCATCATCATAGAAGT
Source organism: Sinotaia quadrata (assembly GCA_028829895.1). Classification (NCBI taxonomy): domain Eukaryota; kingdom Metazoa; phylum Mollusca; class Gastropoda; order Architaenioglossa; family Viviparidae; genus Sinotaia; species Sinotaia quadrata. The sequence goes on from CM054184.1 coordinate 37,951,438, forward strand.
CTTTCTTGTAGCGCTTCTCTCCTTCCCAATCATAGGCTGTGGCACTGTGCACCTGCACCATGTAACGCATCTTGTGGTCATTCTCTTCCCGTTGCACAGATGCCATTTTCATAAGGAATGGTCTTACTTTCACACTTTCAACTAATGACCACTGGTAACTTCCCTGTAAAGTGTCGGTCAAATATGCAAGTAGACAACTTGGAAGTTGATATCTTTTGCAGAAGCTCAGTGGGTGTTTTAACCCCTGACATACCATTGCACAGAAAGAAGCAATGATACTTCATTAATTAAACAATCAATTATTTTCTAAAACTAGAAATAATTAAGCATTGAACAGCATTATCAAATAATCAACAAACAAAGAAACACTACAATATTATTAAATGTGACTTAACTGTACAGAAACCAGCATATCATTATACATGCTATCAATTTATATAATTCTAATTACATTATAGTTTTATACAGCTTCAAAATACAAAATATATAATGACACATTTATATTCAAATTGTCAGATATATTATTCTGGTTACCAATGTTCCCCTAAGCTGACCATGCAGGTGAGTAAGTTATAGTATTCATTGAGTGGCAATTTAGTACAAGTGTCTTTTCTAGGTGCCAGAAACATTAGCATGCCAGAATACCTTAATTCAAATGAAAATGAATGTTAAAAAAAAAAAGGGGGGGGAGGGAGGAGCAGGGGCGAAATGTGCAGTGTAAAAGAGTCAATGTAAAGCCATGCATACATGCAGCCTAAAGGAAACATTGGTGATTATGAATATTTAAAGTTAGCTCAGAATCAGATTATACTATTTTTAATTATTATAATTATCAATATATGAGTTTTAATATCAAACTCTATGAAACAATAGTTTCGCACAGAATGATCAAAATAATAATCTCTCTTGTTCTCGTTCTGTCTTTTTGTTCTAATTTTTAAACTTATATAGTATATTTAGTAAAAGAACTTAAAAAGTTAAATGATAACTGAAACAATACTTCATTATTGCTTTTTAGATTACAAACTAAAAATGTAGTGCAGTTTCTTTATCTCACTACTATAGTTTTATTATCTAATTACCTGATAAAAATATTTATAGGTCTATAAAACAGAGAGAGTGTAAACTATTCCTGTGTTAGAGAAGCATGCTAATGTAAGATTTAACAAAAATACACCAGTACTAAAAACTACCATTCTCTAAAACTATTAACTAGTGCATGCACACTTAAAATATTTTAGGGAAAAAACATACATCTTTAAAAAGGACATAAATTAATTTTAAACGGTGTACTGAATTTTTAATAAGAATTATACAGAAAACATTTCTTTTTTTTTAAATATTGTAAATGTAATAGAACTAATACAGTTTTAATTTTTCTGAACTGCATATAAAATCACATAAGGTATGTAATTTTTGTTGCATTTCAATGGGTTATGATTTCATTCAATTTAGAAAAAAATGGGGAAATAATGAATCAACAACACTTTATACAGGAAGAGATAAAGGAATAATTACTTCCAATTCCCAAAATATGCTCCTACAATTATGCAATGCAAATATATCTTGCATTTTCTTAACAACAACAAACACCAAATCTTTCAGAGTTTAGGTTTAGAGACCAAAAATCTGACATAAAACTTAAAAGTGACAAATTTGTATCACTCCAATGTGTGGCTTTAATTAGTTTAAAACTAAAATGAGGAAACAATACAACAGTTCTAAACGTCCACTAGAATTTTGGAAGAAATACATTATTCCTGAATTGCCCAGGCATCAATGACTCTAACCTAGTCAACAGGAAGATGTGATAAAATCAGTACAACAATAAAATAAGGGCTTTCATGCCATGGTCACAACCTTCTGAATCAAATATTTCTTCACAGGGAAACCAACCCCCATTGATTATCATATTTCTGATAAAAAGAAAATTATATAAATATTGAAATTTATGTCTATAACTTAAGTATAACTAGATGCTTCTTATTAATGCTGGAATAGAAGCTCTGCTACTACTTATAATCACTTGCAAAATTGTATTTATAAAGTTACACATGATTTCACCCCATCACAACTATTACTAAATATATTTTACTTTTAATTATGCATATAAAAAGAAAAAAGTGTGCATATGTATATCACTATATGTGAATATTTGCATTTGTATGTGTGTGTGTGTGTGTGTGTGTGTGTGTGTGAGAAACATTTTAAAAAATAATAATAGCTACTTGGTAAATGAGTAATAAATAATATAATCTCTCTCTAATAAAACTTTGATTTAAGAATAATAAATATCAATATTATTGTATTTCAATAAAACTGGTTTAAAAATTAAAAATAAATATTAACATCAACAACAATTTTTTAAAAGTAAAATAAATTAATAAGAACAAAGTTATAACAAATAACATCCAGGAGTCAAAAACTGTGAATTAAAACACAACCAAAATTATATTATACTATAGTGCTAAACTAAATATTTGTTATATCAGGATAAAATTAAAAGAGATTAATGCTTAATAGTGCTCCAAAGAATGATTGAATCAGTAAACAAGATTAATTTTTTTTTAAAATTAAAAAAATAAATTCACTTTAAAAAAAATCACCAAGTGATCACACACTAACAGTACACTATTCATATTACTGACAGTGACATTATTCATATTAATGACAGTGACACTGGTGGCAGAGGTCTTTATCATTGATTATGACTAAGAGGAAAAGGTGTACCAAATATCAAGGATCTAAATCATACATATTCAGCATAAACTTTATTGGATTTAGCTAACAAAATTGCACAAAAAAATTACATTAACTGAAATTAAATGGTTGAACCCATGTTTCAGGTTATTTATAAAAATATATACTTCGGCACTGAATGAACAATGATTATCATGTACAAAATATATAAAATATTTTGCAAAATATATAAAATATTTTGCAAAATATAAATCAGTAACTAGTTTTTAACATAATAACAATAATTTCATATCTGCAAAACCTATTATTAGTATTAAAAAATGTATTAATAATTATTAAAACTAGTACACTGTTAGTGTTAAAATAATATTACTTCTTTGTATTAACTATTAATAGATTTTAAATTGCAAGAAAAAAAATATTATTAACTTCAACAGTCTGCAATAGAATTTAGAAAGAACACAATCAACACATGTTCTAATTGTGCACTATTAAAATTTATATTAGGGTCAAATTGCTGTAGGCCACCATGCTTGGGAATCACACTAAAGGCAATAAATGAAAAACAGTGTGATTTATTATCACTATAAAAGTTATCAGATTTTGTGCAAAAATGTAAGCAAAATATGAATCAGTTAACTTAAAATATGCTTACATAATAATAATTTTATATTTTTAAAGTATTTTTAAATGTGTCATTAACTAAAAAGAAAAATAAGTACACTGTTTACTATATAATTATAAGAAAAAACAATACTAATTGTACTGACTTACCAGTAATAGATTTTAAATGGCAAGAAAAATATATTATTAACTTCCTTGGTTTGTTGTATAGAGAAACACAATCAACAAGCTCTAACTGTGCACTATTAAAATTTAGATTAGGGTAAAATTGTAATACCATACTTGTGTAGTTGTGAATCTCAGGCAGTATTTGATTCTTAACATTATAATGTTAAGAATACATTATTTTTAAGAATATTATGAAACAAATAACTCTCTATCTATTCATACTATATACTAATATAGATAGGTAAGATTTTCTGTAAAAATGTTGCATTTTAAAAAATAATTTTAAGTATTCAGCATTTATTGATTTAATTATATAAGTAGTGTTGTTCTGTGGTGGGTTTGCTCAGCAATGTGCACAAATATTAACTGGAAGGCTGGATAATGCAAACATCATTGTATGGCCATAATACTTTTAATAGTATAAAAAAGACAAACTATGAACATAAGATATTTATGGATAGGCTCGGTAGAGGATAGATTTAATAACTCTTCATCATTAATATCTCTTAAAATTATAAAAATTTAAATTATAAAAAACTAAAATTATCAACTGATAATCATAAACTTACAAATGTTTCACTGAGAAAAAAAATGACACTGTTCTTATCTGAGCCTCAATTATTAAGAATATCATTATCAAGAACAGCTATGAAGAACAAGAAAATTTTTAAAAATCATAAATAAATTAAAATAATACAAAATTTAATTAGCATGTCAAATTTCTATAGCCCATATTCAAATCCCTTGGCAAAATGAAAGAAAGGTGTATAATGCCAAGAATTACATTAAAAAAAACAAAGAAAGTATACCAAAAAAAACAACAAATGAAGACAAAACTGATAAAGTGATAAAGCACTAATAAATGTGCAGGCAAACTCAAGTTTGGAAAAGGAATGTTTAATACAATGAAAATCTGAAGTATATTTACAAGCATCAGCCAAGACATGTCTGATACTGACTGGTGCTTGCCTGCTAGAAAAGGTGAGGCGAATGTCATGCTAGGTAAAGAAAATAAGGAAATAATTCAGTTTGAAAAGAATTTTTTTCTTTTAAAAGTTTTATATAAATCTTTTACAAGTTTTAGTAATAAAATTATCAGGCCCAACTATAAAAATGAACTATTAAAATAAATTAAATGCTTTTTAAACATAAAAAAAATTATAGCTTATTCAATTATGAATGATCTTGATGGGGGAGGGGGAGGGGGAGGAGTGAGAAAGTATTTCACCAAAATATATTTTAAAATATGTCTATAATGTATATATATTTATTTATAACAAAATAATTGACAAGACTTTTGAATATTATTTATTATTTAGGTTCTACAAAATATTGTGAGCAGCTGAGCACAAAAGTATTTTCCATAAAATAGAGGTATTTGAATGTATAAGAGTGTGCCCATATTAGTAATCAACTTTTCCTCATGTTTGTGACATTCAACAAACTTAAATATTAATGTAAACATGAATCATTTTTTCTTCAATAAGCATTTAAATCTCCAAGAAAGAATACTTTGTTTTTAGGTTTTTAAAAAATATATTTAAACATTTTTTTTGCTTATCTAATACTTTAATAGTAATACTGAATTTAAAAATGCAAAACATATTTTCTATAGATAGGCAAAACAATACATCTGTAAGGTGTACCATTTAGCATTACAATTAGCTGCACAAAAAAATAAACTAAAAAAAAAAAGAAATGCACCCTTTAAAAAAAATATAAAAATTAAAATATATTTTAAAATAGTAATAATAATAATATAGTACCATTTGCTATTACTAATTATTTTAGCATGAGTAAGACCTTACACAAAAAATAATGAGAAAGTATTTGTAGAATTTTTAAAAATTTAATAATAAAAATATTATAATCATGATTTGAAATGCTACTTATTTTACTACAGAACTAATATTATTACTAATGAGCTAAAGTATATATAATTTATATAATCAGTTGTATCATTATTATTAATAAACTTGATTTTCTGGTAAATCAATTCAGTTATCAATATAATTATTGTGAAATCATCTCAGTGCTATCAACTACCATCTTCACCCATTTCTATATAAAATATGTACTTGTAATAATTTGTATGAACCTTTTTAACATTGTAAAAGACTTTTCCTTCATCTTCAATTAGCACAATAGCAGTTATCAACCTTATGCACTCACCTATTGTTATAAAATATATAGTGAATCAATCATTATTATAAATATAAATTATAATGGTGTAGAGAATTCAAAGATATTCCCTTTAAAATTTGTTAAGATTATATATAATTTATAAGAATAAGAAATTGTTATACTGACAGGGTTTGTTAAAAAAAAAAAGAAGCTTTTTTCAATAGTATCTTTATCTGATTATAAAATATAATGATGACTCAAAACTTTTGCATGAGATTGAGAGAGGAAAGAAGTTTTAAGAACATTAAGTTGATTAACATAATATTAATAACAACAAAAATATCTGCTGCCATTCTTATTCTAGTATAGCTATAAAATTATAACTGTTGTAAACTGCCATATACATTAAGGTTCTTCCAACTGAAATGTCAGAATTAACTTTATAAACAAAAATTCTGAGTTCCATGTAAAAAATTTCTTATCGAACAGAGCTCAAATGTATACCAAAATGTCCTTCATATAACAGTTAATTAATATATTTCTCACAATTTAACTTTAAATCAAACCAAATGTATCTTCTTAGTAAATCAACTGATAAAATGACTGACGTAGAGATAATGATAGTGATCATTCTACTGAAATATTTTTAATATATTATTTTTAATAATAGTAATAAAGCGAAAGAAAATAAACTACTTCAAAATATTTTGTTGCCGAATCAGCTGCTTTTTTCTTTTAAATCTATAAATGCCTTTGAGTGCAAACAGAAGTGATTGTAATTACTGCTGGGATTAGAGTGTAGAAACCCCGAGAAGAGAGTGTAACTGTAACTGTGTAAGTCTAGCATTTGCAACTGTTTAGTTTCTATGTAAGTTGTGATTATACAGATGCATTATTAAAAATATTATCAAGGGCCAGTAATATATGTACTTTTAGGGTTGGTCTAGATACACAAAACATGAAGTTTAAAGAATCAGCATTAAAAAGAGTTCACTAAAGCTGCACTAAGTTTAAAACGCATATGCCAGAATGATTGATGTCAACCCCTTGTATTGAATAACAAGTTCTCTCTGAAACTAGTTGTAAAGTGCAAGGACTAAATCCCGACTGATGCTACTTTCACAACTCATACCAAATAAATAATGTATTTTAAAATAAAAGAATGGGACTTACCTTTTAACACATAATAACTTCATACTTTAACATACAATCCTATTCTCTTTTGAACAGGAATCGACACGAACTTTGTCAACACACCTTACCGTAACATACGATTGCCTCGTTTGTCTCACGCTATAACCATAATGTAAAGCTATAGGAACATGGCATAGTTTCGATCACATTTATGATTATATGGAAAAGAATAAAAACCGATATTGAATGTTCAAGGAGCATAAAGCTACATTTGAATTATATTTAAAACAACAATATATAACGCAAATGTATGTAAATCAGCGACTGGTATTTTTATCCTAGCTTTCATGCACGTTTCGTACCCAGGCGGAAGATCGACCAAAATAATCGTCGCAAAAGTTTACACTTAAAAGACCAGGGTAACCAAAACATCTAATTCAGACTTATATTTCGACAAAAGAGACTTATAAAAAATTGAACAAAAGTATGATTAAGTTATTTTCTCTTAAACAACAAAAGAAAGATGGTGATGCAGCTCCCGATAGAGGAAAGAAAGCATCGGCTGCTCAGCTTAGAATCCAAAAAGGTGAGAAAATCGTTACACAGTAACTTATAGTTAATTACTACAAGACTGTTGTAATGTAATACAATCATAAATTTAATGACAGACTTCTGTTTATGATTTGTCAATCATTAATACATTCAGTTTATAACATTTCGTCTTACCAGGAATGCAAAAAGAACATTTTATTTAATTTTATTTTCTGCTTGTTAGTGTTGCTATTAGTTTACTGTCCATGTTTTTAAAAAATAAAAACAATTGGTTACTAGTACCGCTGCTGCTGTATGCTAGTTTTCTATTCTGTTGTGCGTCCTTGGAGCATGAGAATGCTATTTTTCTTAAAAGCAACATTAATTTGCACTTTAGTTATAGCTATAACTTTTTTTAATTTTTACTTTTTAGTAATGGATTGTTCATATTTGTCATTGAATTTCAAAATATCTAGTTTATAGAATGGTTTATATTTTATATTAAATTGCAAAATGTTTTTTTATACTTCTGTTTTAAATTATTGCTTTATAGTCAATGAAGTAAATATGCATGATGTATTATGATATGTAATTTTCATTTTACTTCATTTCATTTAGTTTTTATATGTCTTTTTTTTTTTTTTTTGGGGGGGGGGGGGAAGAGTAACTGAAATTTAATTTGCTTTTGTATGTGCGTGCAGATATCAATGAATTAAATCTTCCAAAGACATGTCAAGTGGATTTTCCAGATCCAGATGACCTTTTGAATTTTAAATTAATAATATGTCCAGATGAGGTAAATAAAAATGTCATGCATAATGATATGTTCTATATGTGTGTCACTACTTCTGGATATTGTAATTAATAAAACTCAGAAAGTAGAGATAAAAATAATGTCTAACTTTTCAAACATTTCATAATATAATTGTTGTGTTAACTTTAGATTTAAAAATAACAGTATCACTATCAGTGAAAATAAGAAACCCTTTCAAGTTTTATTTAGACAATTATACCACTTATTACCAATGATCAAAATGCTTTGAAAAAAGCATGATACATCCTTCATGCTTCATTTATACAAATCACACCAATGGCCAAAATGCTCTACAAAAACATAAAACACCTTATAAGTTTCATTTATATATATATATATATATCAAGCTAAAGACCAGAATGCCCTGGTGTATCCACTTACACTAAGGAGATTACATGTATTTTGAAAGAGACTATCAAATTTGAGTGCATACATTTAATTCATCCCACTAATTTGTGTGTGTTGTTAAGTTTTACCTGCACACAATTAATAAATAAAAACATATCATAAGAAGAGATTTTTGTAATGAAATTATTGTACTTTTACATTTCAAATCCCAACTACTTAGTACTTGGATTACACTGGGCAACAACAAATTTGCTAAGATTTTTTGACAGATTTATGACAGTTTTATTGTGCTGGATCCAAAAATGACATTGGTTTTGTTCAATCAGGACAACTTTTTGATCTATTGCGACATTATTATTTTGTTGGTTTTTTTTTTTTTACATATAAGGGTATTTTTTATTTATATTATGTAAAATTATTTCTTATTTCTTGAAATAAACAAATTATATTTTGTTTTACATAATTATGAAAAGGTTACATAAGCTAATTTTTGAATAATTGATATTTATAATTGATAATAATATAATTGATAATAAATGATATTTTTCTTCTTTAGGTAATGAAATGGAATCGGCCAGAAGACATTGCAAAAATAAACCCGATGTATTTTGCTACACCTGCAGCGAATACACCATTGTTCCTAACAGGAATACAGCAACAGATTTTATAAAGCATGCTTACCATGCTAATTTTGGTATAAAACTTGGTGATCAGGATAAAGTTTGGGCCCCACACATGGTATGCAAGACATGCACCGAGAATCTGTGTCGTTGGACCAAGGGTAAGAAGAGTTGTCTGAAGTTTGGAATTCCTATGGTTTGGAGGGAACTGACAAACCATATCACTGACTGCTACTTCTGCGCTATTGTTGTGATTGGCATTAATAGAAAAAACCGGAGCAGCCTTAAGTAACCTGATCTTGAATTAACACGTCGTCCAGTAGCTCATTGTGATGAAATTCCAGTACCTGTCCCTGGAGAACTTACCCACATTAGTGAAGAAGATTTCTCTAGAGTTGAATAATAGTGAAGAAGAAGAATTAGTGATTCTTGATGATGATGTTCCAAATCCTTTTTTGCAAAAGGAGCTGAATGATCCAGTTCATTATATCAGCTTGTCAAAGTCATCTGCTGAACTGTTGGCATCCAGATTGAGGGGAAAATATGTCCTTTCTGACAGTGTTCGCAACACCTTCTACCACAACAGACATCAAGAGTATCTCAGTTTTTTTCTCTGCAGAGAAGGACCTGGTGTACTGTACAGATATTGCGCAGCTTCTGCACAAGCTTGGAGTGCCACAGTATAAACCTGAAGATTGGAGATTGTTCTTGGCAACAATAAGGCCAGGAACTATCCAGAGCTTGTTGCCAATATGCTGACTGCTTTCAAAAACCTTGGATGCAATATGAGCATCAAAATGCATTACTTATTCTCACATATGGATCAGTTTCCTGAAAATCTGGGATCAATGAGTGAGGAGCAGGGAGAGAGATTTCATCAGGATATGAAAGAGATGGAAACCAGGTATCAGGGACGCTGGGATGCAGTCATGATGGCTGATTACTGGACTCTGAAGAGAGACATTCCTACCTGAGCATTCTAGAAGTTCGAAGATATATATATATTCATGCCCTGAATTTTGAACAATGATGACCTAATATTGAAGTTATATGTACTTACCGTTATCAGTGTCTACTAGTACTATTCAATGTAGTCTAATCAACGTTTATAACATATAATAAATGAATTGTGTTAGAAAACGAAATTTTTAAATTTAAATTAATTCTTTTAATTTAAAAACCTATTTTGGAAGAGAAATATTAACAAAAATTGCCTTATAGTGTTACAAAAAATTTAATCGATTTAGCTATAAGATCGGATTTTTAAAAATCTAATTAGATCAAAAACCTGACCTGATCAAAAGAAACAGATGTCATTTTCAAATTTAGCAGTGCAAAATTATCCTAAATCAGTTGAAAAATCTTAGACAACTTACATTTGGCCACTAAAATCTGATGGTAGTACCATTAACAACAACTTGAGATTAATAGAGGATCTTATAGATTATATCTTTTAACTTTAGAGAGTTTTTATCCAGACTTTGAATTAGCAATACAGGAAAAAGGTTAATAATAGTACATATTAAATATATTTAAGAAATTTACTAGAAAAATTAATAATATATAAATATAGGTATCTGTAGAAATGTGAATCATAAATGGGGGGGGGGGGGTGAATTTATTATTATCTTAATCATTTTACATAAAAATTGTTTTCTTATATTATTATTAAAGGGACTCAGATATGAAAATATATAGGACCAAAATGTTTATTTATAATTGTTGGTATAATTTGTATCCAAGAAGCTAACAAATGACATATTTTGGTTAAATTAAAAATATATTTCTTTGTATAGACAAATGCTTTAAAATCTGAACTCCTGTTTCTCTCCAAATTAATCTTTAAGGGTGCGAGCTATGGTGATCCATATCCATAATTAGATCTAGGTACAGCAGCTGCCATGCCTGGCACAATTTAGCAAGCCCCCATCTACAAATGGGATGCTTTAATAGAAAAAAAAGTTATGACAGTTCAAAGTTTGGTGTAAATTGCAGAAAAACAGAGATTTCACAAAGACCCCTTTTGAATGACCACACAACAAAAACTATTAAACATACATGGCTCATCTTTGCTATTTCAACTCTCTGTAACACAAATATATTGCTGATTTTTTTTTTTTAAAGATCACAGATTCATAGAAAATGAAATACAATCCTCTCAGAATAGCATTTTGTTTAAATTTTCAAACAGCAAATGGTCTTTTGGAATCTTGTAAAATAAAAACTTCATGTACATCATCCAAATTTGGTATGCTTGCTTTTTGGAGTATAGACATTTACAGGGTGAAGTTTTAGACAATCCTTTTGTATAGATTTAGAAATATAACATCTCAAAAATGTAGTTTCATGCAATACATCCTCAAACTTGTTGAAGAGAAAAAAAGGTAAAAAGAAACATTTATTATAATGCAGTTTCTAATTTCTGTAACTGACAGCATGATCATTCTAACTAAATAAAGTCATAAATTATATTTTGCACAATATATGCATGTACTTTAACAATTTTTAAAAAAAACAGTTCAAAACTGGCAAAAGTGATCCTCTTTAATTTAATAAAATACTATTGTGTTAGTTGTTACAATTTACAGTTTACTTTTTTGTAGTTCAACAGCAATTGTAATTATTAGTATCTTTATTTTTAATAGGTGTCTATTTGTTTCACAATATAAGACATTAACATTCTACAAAGATCTTGAAAATTGAAAGCTAAAGTCTTTCATAATTTTACTTATATGCCTACTGCATCAGTGTATAGTGTATGTCGCTAGTGTGTTGCATATTACTCCTCATCGTTGTCCTGATCTCAATTTTTATCAGACATCGATTCACTCACTGACTGACCTATACACTTATTATTATTTTTTATATATAATCTTAACCCTGATCAGTCATTCAATGACAAATTCTAATTATCATTTACTAGATTGTTTCTTAAGGTCCGAGTTATTATAAAATAACGAATAGTACTGGCCAGCTACAGACGAACACAGACAAAAATTCTTCAGTATTAAGAGTTGTTCTTTATTTTGGATTGGTGCTTTATAAAATTAATTTAAAATATTGCCGATTAGTTAATATATTTTTTTTTATAAATTATTCTCATCATGAATCATCGTTTAATCATTTCCAGTCTGTTTTTCTTGTATAGGATTGTTTATAAGCAGTTTGTCATAACAAATCATCAACCTTTTGTGACCATATTTTAAATAACCGATATTTAGCTAACCTCGTTAGTGATCAAAATAAAACTTTCTAACAAATCGTAACCTAAAAATAATGAATGATTGTTTTACTGTAGCAATATTTCGATGAAATTTAATAGTTTTATTAAAACTTAACGCAAAATGTTGACTAGTCGATCCATTTTAAAACACGTCTTGTCCAAGATGGCGTTCTCTCTTCACCTTCGGCAACGGCGTGAACAAACTATTAGGGTTTCCCGCATTCATTGCAAATCACTTTTTCTGCATAGAGACTTCTGGTTTATATATTTACATACCATTTTAAAGGGCAAAAAATTACCTTTTCAACAATATAAAGGAGGCTGATAGATGATAATGGGTTCTGATGGTGTGTTTACATAAAGAAATGAAAAGTTCTCTGAAAAGAACTTCTGCACTTTTATCATTTAGAATTTCTGTTATAATTTTAACTTAGCCATTTCATAACTGAAGATTTTTTTACTCTTTACAGTGTATAAAAAAGTAACATTTAATGATTTATTTATCTTGTTAAGTTGATGATAACTAATTTGTATATTTAGATGATGATATTTCACAAAATACTTGAGGTTTTCTCTTAAAATTTTGCAAGCAACCTTATATATCATCTAATACCATTATGTAAACACATTATTTACTCTTCAAATTTGAAAAATTGGTTGGTGCTACCTAGTCAGTAGTCTGAACAAAATATGCTTTGTTTTTGTTCATTTTTTATCAATGTTATAAAAACTTTCTTAATTTATTATTATTATAATTATTATTAATTTCTCTCATTTCATGTGCTATTTATACTATTTATAGCAAATAATGAACTTGTAATAATAACACCAATAATGTGTGCATTCACTTGTATTTGTGTCCACCTAAAATTACAGTTGTACATTTTACTGCCATATTGTGAAAATGTATTAGTTAATGCTATTTTAATATACAACTTCAATTTCTTAAACATAATGAAAAATCTTAATATTCTAAATCAGAATCAGATCATCAGAAAATAAATACTGATAGAGGTAACTGAAAAAGAGAAAGCTTTGAGAGTTAATCACTTAATGGATGCTGCATTAGTAGAAAGAATAATGACTTAATCATTAAAGTCAATTCAAAATGTTGCTTATAATTCTTGCCTAATCACTCAGTGCTATTATTATAATTCTTGCCTTTAAAGTCAGGACTTTTATTTAAGTTTGTAATGAACATAAATTAAAACAGGGTACAGTTTTTAAAAAAAAATTAATCTTCACAACTATATATGAGATAAACAAGAAGGCAATTGTTATAGTGCCTTAATGGATGCACATGAGATTTGCCTATTCCTTACAAGGATATGCTATTGGAGCAAAATCATATTAAACCTAGTGAGTTTTATTTAGAGATTAGTATAGTATAATTACAAATGCGTTATATTGAGTGTATTTTTGAAACTATAAATTAAAGACAATAAACGCTTTCATTCTAGGTTTAAATTGTTGTGATTTCAGTTTATTTCTTTTTAAAACTAAAAGAGAATTTGAGGGAATTGGTTTGGGCTGGTTGGAAAGTGGTAACTCATATTTAGTACATATTTAGCTTTACTTATAAAAAGTACAGTGTTTGATGGCACTTTTTGTGAATTTTAAAGATCAATCTTTTGTTATAGGGTTACTACCGAGGTGGACGATTTGTGTTCAGCTTCAAGGTAGGTCAGGGCTATCCCCATGATCCTCCAAAGGTGAAGTGTGAGACAATGGTGTATCATCCCAACATTGACCTTGAAGGAAATGTCTGCCTCAACATTCTCAGGTGGGTGTCACATGTCCAGTTTTCATTTTACAACCTGTCCTAATTTAGGCATTAATCATCAATATTAATTTATAGGATAATCCTCAACATTAGCGACAGCTGGACTTGCCTAACTTATCTCCCTTTCAAATGCCACGACCTCAGCTGATTGTTCATGACACCTAGTTGGATAAGTTAGTTGACTTCTTGCCACAATGTTATCTCCCCTTTATTTATAGATTAATAAATATAATTCTTTATTCCTCTATTCATGGCTCGGCCCCCAGTGGCAATCACGGTCGGTTATATACACTTATGTAATAACATAGAGAAATAACAGTTTAAGAAAATTAACAATAAAATTAAATTTAAACAAGAAAATAATTATTGGATTGTGGTTGCTCACATGTGGCTTAACAAAAAACATTTTATTTCCCTATATACTTCTTCTCTTGCTTGTCTTACTTTATATTCAGTATAATGACAATAATTAAAGTATCTCTACTGCAAACAGCATATTAAAGTTTAATGTTTTGTCTCAGCTATCAGTTCGGTAATCAAAATTCTATAACACTCAGATACTTGTCCAAAAAAATACTTAAGAATCAGAAACTTGTGTTTTGGCAAAATATATGAAGAAAAATATTTTTAAATTCATACAAAACATTGGATTATATATATATCTGTATGTTATTATATTATATCTCTATGTGTGTGTGTGTGTGTGTGTATATATATATATATATATATATTGTCCCATGTTAGCAGTTGTTAGTTATACAAATTTTCTTACCATGTAATTTGTATTGAGCTAATATCATATATTGTTTAAAGCAATAAAGTTTGCCTTTTAATCCACAGAGAAGACTGGAAGCCAGTTCTGACCATTAACTCTATAGTTTATGGTCTTCAGTATCTGTTTTTGGTAAGTTCTCTTCAACTTTCTTGTTTGCTGCATTAGTGCACAATATTTTAACTTTTAATTTTAAGAAAAAAGAGAGTGTAAAATTATTTTTTAAAATATATGAAAGAAAGAAATGATTGCAGAATATTGTGCTTTCAATAAATGTAAATATCTAATAATATAACATTAACATTTTTTATTGAAATTAAATCACTTATCATTTTCACATTTTGTAGTCTTGCTGTGATCCTATTAAGCTGCACCTTAGTTTCTGTGGTATTGAAAAGTTAGATTATAATGTGACAATACTTTGTACTCAAAAATGTTTTGCATGTACTAAAAAATTTAACCTATGTTGTAATTACCTCAGAATATTATATGTGGGAATTAATTGTCGTACCATATTATATTACAGACCTATTTCATGCTTCAGCAAATCATTATTCTGCTTTTAGATCAACATTTTAACCATTCACAGAGAATGTTCATTTGGTTATTGGGTCATTAGACTCTAGAGCAGGGGTCTCAAACTCGCGGCCCGCAGGCCAATTGCGGCCCGCCAGACGATATTTTGTGGTCCCCACTTGACATTAAAGTTAAGTGATAGTGCGGCCCGCACGTTTTTTTCATGCACCCTGGGAGTTTTATAGTTTTTGTCACCTGCGGGCTACCATACCTCAGGATCTGCCATTTCCCAGCATGTAAAGCACTCATGGATTCTGGCACACCATTCAGTGGTGAGAAGTATGTTGCAGGAAAGAATTTGATCACAGGTTTGCAGATTTCAAGAAACACAGAACCACCTTTCAAATATTTGCAGACCCTTTCTTCAATGTGGAAGATGTCCCTCCTGTGCTTCAAATGGATCTAATTGACAAAAGTGTAATTCTGAACTCAAAGCCAAGTTCAGGGAGGTGAGTGGAAAAGCAGACAAGCTTGGACAGTTTTTGAGAGAATTGCCCCTTACCTTCCCTGAGCTTTCTAGGATGTTCAAGCGGACCAAGTGCCTTTTGGGGAGCACCTATCTGTGTGAATAGCTCTTCTCCACCATGAACTTGAATAAGTCAAAATTCAAGGACAAACTTACTGATGAACATCTTCAAGCCATACTGAGGGTCACAGTGGCTTCCTCCCTGAAGCCAAATGTGTCTGAGCTGTGTAAGAGGAAGTGTTGCCAGGTCTCTGGCAGCAGGGAATAATGATGCGGCCCAGCTTCACCCAGATTCTACTTCCAGTGGCCCCCAGGCAAAATGAGTTTGAGACCCCTGCTCTAGAGTGACTGAATGATATGCTGATTTATATTAGTAATATCAATACAGCTGTGTAATAGTATTTGTACAAAGTTCGGATTTATGCATTTTAAACAAAATTTTACTTTTCTTAAATAAATACTGTAATATTGAGTTTTTATTCACAGTTTTCTAAATTAAAATAAATCTAAAGAACAGTGATTTATTTAGTAGAAAAGCAGTTAGGATTATGGTGACCATATTTCTGAGTGACTTCGTTAATGCATCACTTTAAAAGATTCTCAGTTGGTTTCACTTTAACAACATTACACCAACCATTGAGTTATTTTGGCAACTCAGTCTATAAGGGTTATATTCAAATAAAAGTTGACAAATTATGCTGTTTTTTAACAGATTTTATTTTAAAAGGTTATAATAATTAAAATATTTGACAATTTTAAAATTAAAAGTTACTAACTAAACATTTAAAGAAAGATAATTTTACATTCAGATAAAACAAACTAATTTTTGTCTGGTCAAAACATAGCATTTGATACTGAATCATTGACATTTGATAAATAATACAACTTATTTGATTTTCTGAAAATAAAATAACAAATCTCTTTTGACTTATCCAATCCTGTATATGTGATGTAAACTGGCACACAGACAGACAATGAATGGTCTTTTCAATGCAGATCACATGATAAAAAGAAAATACTTTCAGAAAACTTGTCATTAATTATAACAGTTTCAATCTAAATCAATCTGAGTAAGCAGTTTCTAAAGACAAAATAATATACATATAGTTCTAAATGTCTCTTAATTTATCTTAAATCATTGTTGCAAACTGAACACAGAAAGATAATATGGGGTCATTTAAATGTGAATCACTTGGTACAAATAAACATATTTTCAGATCACATCCTAAATTATAACAGTTTCAGTCAGTTGACACTTTCTGAAGCAAAATTATAAATCTTTTTTAATTTATCAAAATCTTTCAATAAAACATGTCTAATAAACAAAGCTAACAAAGCATTGGAATGGTTTATAAAATGTTTTTTGCCCTAAAGAAGTTATAAATCCCTTTTAATTTAACTTAATTGGTTGAATACAGTATATTTATTTATAAATAACAAAAATTTGACACCATATTTGATAGTGGCTAAACAAACTCTCTATTTCACTTTATCCTAAAGGAGAATAGTTTAAAAAGGGATCAGTCTGTATTAACACTTTTACAAGAAAAAGTAAAAAATAAATATCTTTTACTTTTAAAAAATTAGATCTCTTTTACTTTATCTTGGTTGATTGAACATAAAATATCCAATTTCCACTGACTTTGCAGACTGACACACTAAAGGAGATCATGTCCTCATATCACTGCAGATGGAAAAGTATCATCAGCAGAGCACAGATTTTTAAAAAAATAAAATAAAATCAAGTAAAAACTGTGTAGCTGTCACACTTTCTGAAACTGGGATTTATAGTTCCTAGTTTAGCTTAATTGTTGGGGAACCTCTGCAGACATTAACTGATATTATTTTTTATGGAGGGAACAGTCATGATAATGATAAGATATGCACCTAAAGGAAAATTGACTCTTTATGATGCTTAAATAATGTATTTACATTAAATTAATTTTCAGTTTATCATAGGTAACTGAATCGTGCGCTGTTACAACTACCAGAGAATTGATTTTAGCATGAGGAAATCAATGCTAAATAAAGCAACAACGGAATTGCATTTGCTGTTAATTTAACTTTTATTCTATACTATTACTATGTTTATCCAGGAATCACACTGTAATCTTTCAATACATCAAGTAGAAATTTGGCTACTTAAGAAAACAAATGTCCAATACAAAATAGCTACACATAAAGTATTGGAATGAATTGTGACTGACATATTGAAAATTATTATGGTGTTTATTAGACTTGCTTATGGTTGCAGATTCACCCTGTAGTTGATTCCGATATCTCTTAAATTATCATACTATGGTCAGATATTCAAAACTTTGGTCTGGTTTGTCCTAATTTTTAAAAAATTAAAATATTATGATAATGTCTGCTCACATGAAAAGCTTTTGTTAAAAGATATTTTTACTTTTGGCAACTGCCATACAATTTGGCACATAAATATTTGTGCATGCATGTTAAATGACACACAGTATATGCCTATGTGTGAACTGGTTGTGATTCCTGTGATGCTTTTATGTCAGCTTCTTTTATAGTGATGCAACACTTTTTATTAATTAAAATTAATTAAAATGTCATAATTTAATTACTTTGTTCTCATGTGGATTAAAACTATAATATAATGTTATTAGTTATAAATAAACATTAACACCTTATCTAACTCCAACTGTTTCGCTGACCTGAGTCATTTTATGTATAACTCAATAAATTATCATATAACATTATTGGATCCTAAGCAAGCTAAGCATAAATGTCTTGTTTGAAGTAATCTTGCTTTAGTAGTCATACTTAGCCTATAATGACTGTGGACTTCTGTACTACAAGGAATTTTTGATCTGTCTAATTAATTATTTTTATAGACCCACCCCTGTTTAATTGTTTAATTTCAGTAAAATATGCATACTATATATACTACTGATTCCTAGTGTCTCATTATTCCTTCACACCATTTACCCCAAGCTTGGCATTTGCACAACTTTAATACACCTACTGTGTACACCCATCCTCATTGCTTGAGACTTTATTATTTGTTACATAACTGCTTTGTTGAGTATATCCAAAAATAATGTCCCCATAATGAGCAAACATTTTATTAGTTTTGGCAGAGACTAAGTGCTACTGAGAGACCCTAAATTTCCTGACAGGAGGTTGTATAATAATGACAACAACAACAAAAAATAGATATGGTTTACTAAAGAAAGTACAGTGAAACCTTGCTATAACGCGATAATTTGGGTCCATAAAATCAAATCACGTTAATAGCGGGGTTGCGTTAATGCAGGGTTGTGCAATATTTTACATGTACATGTACAAAATTTCGGGAGCCATGCCATGACCATGTTATATCCAAATTCATGTTATCGTGGGGCACATTATTGCAGGGTTCCACTGTAATAAGAAAAGTGAAAATTACCACAATATCATTATCAAGGAAACAATTTAAATTGCTGTTCAAATTTGATGAGGAGATTGCTTATTTCCCAAAATTAACTATTCTTTTGATTCAATTTATCTAATTTAAATTAAAAGTAATTTTATTTCCATTTTTAAATATGATGTACCTTGATGATTTAAGTCTGTTTTATGATATTTGTAAGTCAGTTAATTCTGATAGCCAGCGGTCATATTAAACCATGTCTAATGTGCATGTGTTGTGCAATGTGCATGCATATATAAAAATAATATTTCATTTGAAAAACAAATATATTGTAATAATAATCTTTAACTATTTCAATTATGCATTGTTCAGGAACCAAATCCAGAGGACCCTTTAAACAAAGAAGCTGCAGAAGTTCTTCAATCCAATCGGCGATTATTTGAGCAAAATGTTGCAAAGTCTATGCGAGGAGGGCATATAGGTTCACTTTATTTTGAACGCTGCTTGAAATAGTTTCTGAACTTCAAACCAGCCTGGTTTTGTACAAAGACTTGAAAAGAAACGATCTATGTGGAGAAACAGAAAAAAAATTATGTGTGACACTGCACAATTGCAGAAAATGCTAGTAAAACACAACATTGTTTTAAAAGGATATGGTATGCTGGTAGTCAGACAGTACGCTTTTGACTCTTTTCTTTATTTATTTTTTTCTTAGTATATCACTTGGCAAATTTGTATTTATTTTTTTCATTTGTTAAGTATTATTACAATATTATTACTGAATTCCTGGGTGATAAAATACTGAAAGAGAGAAAAAAGACATCCATAGCATTTCAAGCATGAATCTGTATCGTGTGATAACATATACCTGAAACTTAATTGTAGTATGTGCCAAGCTGATAAGAATTTTTTTTTAAAGTATATATTGTGTTTATGAGCATGTATGTCTTGTTAGTATATAAAACTTGGGTCCTGTACATTTTTAATGTGCACTTATTCCAATTTTTTTTTAACGTGTGATGGTATGGTTGGTATATTCTGATGTGTGTTGTATATTTGTTATCCTGTCAATAAATCTGTATTTAAATGATCCAGCCATGTAGTAACTTGTTTTCTTTTCAGTACAGAAAGGAAGAAAAAAGTCTTGACATCATACATTGTGTAGCATTTAAGTGTCCTTTCAGTATTACCTGGAACAAGTGTGTTTGAGCTTTATGCATGGATTGGTTTTTAGTTTAAAAATGCACTGCCTCCCAAAAGATGACCTCAGCATCCTTGAATTGAAATTGTGATGAATCCTATAATGGTAATGGCTATTTGTATCCTACCTGCATTATTGGTGGAATCTATAATGTTAGGCATTGAGTAGGTTTTCGTGCCCCCACCACCACTCCAGTCACACTCGAGTCTAGACAGTGGATAATATGGATAGTTGTTAGTCTTGGCAACTTAAAAGCAATGGTAGTTAATAACAAAGCCAATACTTTATTTGCCCTTCACTCTAAGTACATATTATTATGCAATAGTAATACTTTCCCAAGAATGAGGCTTCTAGACAAATAGCTGTAGCCTTGCAGATGTCATCCTTTCAGACAGGTTTGCTGGTTGAAGATACACTAGAATGTGTAGATATATATAGCCAGTCTATTAGTGCATCCAATGACCAGCTTGAAACAACAAAGAATCAAAAGCCAGGTATATAGGCCAAACTCAGATTAAAGTGCAGAGTTATAGGAATCACTATTCAAATGGTATAGTCCCACTTTAAATGTTTCAGTCTGTGAACCATTAGTCTGGCATGCACTTGAACTAAATGTGTTTATTTCAGAGAAGCTAAAACCATGTCACCTGACACAGCAAGATTTGTGCATTAACTCACATGATAAAATAAATATGACGCTTATAATTCAAGCACATTAACAAGTGTGATATGAAAAAATGTGCATATACATATTCTTAATGTAAATAACTTATGATTTACTAACTAGACAGTCATTACTCACATAAAACTATAAAACTAATGTACAATAAATACATTTGTGTAAGTGCAAACATGAATAAATAAATGATAGCATGTTGCATTAATCTAATATATATAAATACAATAACACAGAAAACAATCTAGAAATTATATTCACAGTATTGATCCATCATATAAAATTGTGTGTGTTTGGAGAAATTGAGGAGGGGTTAGTATTATCAACAACAACAACAAAAATATCAAAATATTTTTGTACATTCTGATTAAGCACAATTTCAAGCAATAAAAGAATAGAAAAATGTCATTTCCTCACTTTGATGGAAATAAATATAAATATTAAATATTGTACATAACACAGATCAAGTAAGATTCATTAAGCCTTCTTAGACTAGATAGTACCCCACTAAATAAAACTGGGTTCCACCATCAATCTCTTTTACCAGCAGTTTGCAGGGCCTTGCAGAATAGTAGTGTTCACTGATGATGCTAGATGCTGTGAAATATTGCAAAACTTAAATCTGAACATACCTGTCAGTAGTATGTAGGTTGCAGTGAGTAGTAGATAGCTTGTGGCAAGAACTAAGTATATTGCAGTGAGCAGTATGTAATTATGAGAAGTACATAGGTTGCAGTGAGGAGTACTAAGTTGAAACAAGTTACATAGGTTGCAGCAAGCAGTATGTAGGTCAGAGCATGCAGTACATAGATTGCAGTGAGCAGTATGTAGGTCACATTGTGTAATACATAGGTTGCAGTGAGCAGTATGTAGGTCACTGTGCAATACATAAGTTGGAGTGAACAGTGTGTAGGTCACAGGATGCAGTACGTAGGTTGCAGCAATCAGTATGTAGGTCACAGCATGCAGTACATAGGTTGCAGTGAGCAGTATGTAGGTCACAGCATGCAATACATAGTTTGCAGTGAACAGTACATAGGTTGCAGCTAGCAGTACATAGGTTGCAGCAAGCAGTACTAAATTGAAGCAACAAGCAGCACATGGATCATGTGAGCAGTATGTAGTTCACAGCATGCAGTACATAGATTGTAGTGAGCAGTACGTAGATTGCAGCAAATAGATCATAGCAAGCAGTATGTAGGTCATTGCATGCAGTAAGTAGGTTGGAGTGAGCAGTATGTAGGTCACAGCATGCAGTACATAGGTTGCAGTGAGTAGTAAGTAGGTTGGAGTGAGCAGTATGTAGGTCACAATATGCAGTACATAGGTTGCAGCAAGCATTGAAATTGAAGCAACAAGCATCACATAGGTTGCAGTGTGAGCAGTATGCAGGTTGCAGCAAATAGATCATAGCAAGGAGTATGTAAGTCATTGCATGCAGTACATAGGTTGCAGCAAGCAACACATAGATCATAGCATGCAGTACTTAGGTTGCAGGAAGCAGGTTGTAGCAAGCAAGTACATAGGTTACAGACTGTCCAGAACACATGTACAAGTAGATCAAGAGTTATCACAATGACCTAGCAGCTCTTGCTGACAATCTTAAAATTTAAACCCCCAAGAAACCCTCCAGACATTTGCTCTTGTTGCATGATGAAATTGCACCTATTACTGTTTTGTCACAAATATTCCTATCAGCAACTAATAAATAAATTAAATTACTGATGAACTGACCCTGGGCAATAATCACTGTAATCATTTCCATAAATTTGAAAACAATGTAAATATATATTTTTATTGTTTAAATGGCCCTCATTAGCACTACCTCTCCAAGTCACAATTGTCCACCAGAAATTAATTGTCAAAGAAGGATGTCAGACATTGCCACTGCTTGCCCTCTGTTCTCTGATACATATGGTTCGGTGTTTGTCTTTTTGCTAGTTTATGACCAGTGTCTAAAATAATTAATGTGAACATTCTTATGTACAAGTGATCAGTTTATAAGATTCAAATATGGACATGCCAGTCATATTAGTGCTTCTACATACAGCTTTTAATTTATCAATGAAGAAACTTTTATTTTTTCCAACTACATTATACTCTTATTATTACATAGGCCTAGTATGTAATGTGAAATGTATGAACTATTAAAAAGTAAGAAAATATTAAAATAAAGAAGGCTTTGAAAATATTCTAAATATTTTATTTTATAAACAATATGTCTACTGAATCACTGTAAAACCAACAATGATAGTGTGATCTGTAAGTAAAGCCTCTGTACCAAGTATTTTGCCTGTTATAAATTGTATTTATACTTTGGTTTGCTAGTTTCAGCTGTTCTGTTTAATGAAGTTTAGATAAGAGTATTATACATACCACAAAACATGAATAGACACATGCACGCAAAAAAAAGTGTTTCAGGAAATCCATGGATATATAACACCAACCTTTATGCTGACATCTTTAATCAGACACTAAAACACTGTGTTTAAAGTGGTGAAAATGTACCATGATTGTTTGAACATACTCAATGTTTAATGTCATCCCCTATTATTGCAGTGTCCAGGGAGTTTCAAAACATCTTGCACATCCATACATTATGTGTGTGTGTGTGTGTGTGTGTGTGTGTGCACATGTGTGTGTGTGTGTGTGTGTGTGTGTGTGTCTGATTGTGGGTTTCATATACTGCTTGGGGTGACTCGTATTTATGTGATTAGATCAAATCAATCCAGCCTGCACCCTAATCCACCTATGAGGTCCAATGCAAACAGTAAGACTTATTGATTATGAGGCAATGGACTATTACACTACAATTATGATACAGATTAATATTTAACAGCTACATTAATAAAGATGCATGATAGTTTAAAATTATTAACCAAAAAAAAAAAATTAATTAAAAAGAAATAAATCATAAAACTAAAAGCATAAAGATTATTAACACAGGGTTCCTCAGTGATCAACAATAGTGTTTCTTTGATGATCAGATTGTTTATAAGTTCATTCTAACTGAACTGTTCATAACCAATGTTTTTTAAAAGGAAGACAAGGTCTACAATTTCATATTAACTCAACTTTCATTTCATGTATTGAAGCTTTGGCCATGCCCACAGACGGTATATATCAATGTACTTTGACCACAAGCCTCAAACCACACAGTGTGCACTTCTATTGTACATCAACTGATCAAGTCCCTAAATATACAAGGTTGACCAGCCCTAAGTCCTTTCTTCAGAACTATGTAGGTTTATCCTATTTACATTTACTATCTCTGCAATTCATCATTTAAATATGACAAAATGCAATATAAAAATATAAATTTTAAATTCTACTTGCATTCACTCAGTCACTCATTTACCTTCAAAAAAAGGGCCTCCTAATCATGGTTTCACCCAGCCATATAGGGACACTATCTTTCTTTTAGTATGTATATTGATCAATAGCACCAAAGGTATTTATGCAATCAATACACCCACACATCCCATTAAAAGAAATATATAATTTTAATCTTGCCTATGCAACTCATTTGACCATCTGGTACAAGATCAGCCAGGTTCTCAGGCTACATTCATCTCCTGTACCAAATGTTTTGTTTTATGCCCACACTAAAAAACAAAAGAAAACTCCTTTCATGAAATTCCTACATTTAAAAAATTTTTTATGATAGCAGCTTCTGGCTACACTGAAGGAGAAGTATGAAGTGGTTGACCATTGAGAATTTGAAAGCTGGCATTTTTTATGGTCCACAACTCCGTAAGCTAATCAGAGATCCAGAGTTTGAAAACCCAATGAACGAAGTGGAACTGGAAGCATGGAAGGCTTTTATTCTGGTCATGAAAAACTTTCTTGGCAAAACAATAAGGCCAGGAACTATGCAGAGCTTGTTGCCAATATGCTGACTGCTTTCAGAAACCTTGGATGCAACATTAGTATCAAAATGAATTACTTATTCTCACATATGGATCGGTTTCCTGAAAATCTGGGACCAATGAGCAACGAGCAAGGGGAGAGATTTATCAGGATATGAAAGAGATGGAGACCAGGTATCAGGGATGCTGAGATGCAGTCATGATGGCTGATTACTGTTGGACTCTAAGAGAGACATCCGTACTGCTGAGCATTCTAGAAGTTCGAAGTGATGGAAGTTCATGCCCTGAAGTTTGAACAATGATGACCTAATATTGAATTTATATTTACTTATATTTATCAATGTCTACTATTCAATGTACACTAATCAACTTTTGTAACTTTTAATAAATGAATTGTGTTAGAAAACGATTTTTTAAAATTTAATTTAATTTTTTTTAATTTAAAAACCTATTTTGGAAGAGAAATATTAACGAAAATTGCCTAATGTTACAAAAAATGTAATCGATTTAGTTATAAGATCGGATTTTTAAAAATCGAATTAGCACAAAAACCTGACCTGATTAAAAATGGATGTCATTTTCGAATTTAGCAGTGCAAAATTGTTCTAAATCAGTTGAAAAAACCTTAGACAACTTACAAAAAAAAAATTTTTTTGTGACGCAGTGTTATTACAAGTATTATTTTTTACCGGAGGTTATTGTCTATTAAATAGTTTGTGCTTCAACTGTCAGATCAAATCAATTATCTTATAAAAGTAAACTGTTGTTTCTCAATATGTTTTAACCCCTTTTAAAGTTAGTACCTCCGAAGATACAATTGCATAATATTTACGCATTATTCACCTCTCCGTCGTCTAGGACGCGTGTAGTTTTAATATATTTATATAGAGAGAGAGAGAGTGCTTTCCCTTGAAGGAACTTGTGCTGACGTAATCAACATATGAAAACAAAACAAGACGACGCCAGCTATAACATTTTGTTTTATATAATCTGAAAGGATGGGTAGTGTTATACCTTTTAAATGACGTCTGAATATGAAAGCTTAGTGACATTACACAACAGTATTAGATAGGGAGAGGTTTGTGGGGTAAAACTTTGAAGTCAAACTTCAACGTTTACAATGAACGCAAGATCTCAGGTGTTTGAATTGGTACGTTTTATTCGGTTCCTTATTTATTTTTTCCCCTCTTTTTCTGAATCATTAAATCTTTTTAACATCATTTTGATCTCTTATTTTTTTGTTCATTATACTAAGAATATATATTTTCTCTTTTACCTCTGCCCTTCTCAAGAAATGGTTCGATAGATATTGCTTGTTAATATACTTTCTTCTCACTTGTGTAATGTTGGAACTCACGAATTTCATTATTTTTAAATATTTGCCTGCATTTTATATTTTATTTACTCTTATTTTTAAATGTAGTTACATTTGTAGAATAATTTTAACAGCATATTTTGAATTTCAATAGTAGGTCTGTTCATTGAAATGAATGTTATTATTAATATTGGTATTGATCTCAAAAGATTTGTGCTCACACTTTGATGACAACACTGGCGGTCTTTTTACATAGAAAGATGTTGGCACGACAGTAGAGCACTAACTTGGGAATGCAAACTAAACTAAAAGTGTCATGTATTCTTTAACCATTATCTTATTCTTGTCAGCTGGGTAATCTGTCAAATGTATCTTTTTAAACCATCAATTCAAAACCTGTTCATCTATGTCATCTATGCTCATGGATGCAGAATGGGCAGATATTGTAGTTTTTCAGTGTATATATATAAATAAATAAAACACAAGAATGATAGGTTTGCACAGGCATTGACGCTAGTACAGATATCTCAATATATATATATATATATTGAGATATAATAAACACAACAGTGATATCTTTGCACAGACATTGATACTAATACAAATATATATAACAAAAACACAACCATGATATCTTTGCACAGACATTGACACTAGTACAAATATTTCAGTATATAATATATAAAACAAAAACAACAGAGATATCTTTGCACAGACATATTGACACTAGTACAGATATCTCAGTATATGTCAATTAAATACAACCGAGTATCAAGCAACAGTAATAGTGATGCTCAAACAAGGAACAAGGAAACAAAAGCACTAGAGATATAGACACATTCCACAAGAAGGACTAGATTAAAACAGTAGTATCACTGATGCAGTATACACAAAGAACTACAATAGTTAAATGCATTAGAAGACTCCTAAATCATCCAGCTCCAGTCATCAACAAAAGTGGGATTGTGTTATCTGAAACTGCTGGAAATGTGCAACAAAATTTCTGGATGTTATCCAATTTGACACTCAGCAATTAATAAGATGATACCAGTTCCAAATAGTAATGTACTTTCAGAATAGAAAAGAAAGGAAAAGAGAACATAGAATATTAAAAACAATATCTCACTGACTTTTCATGATGGCTATATAAAGCTATCACTTTCACCATATCATCTAATTCAGAAACTTACTTTAAAAGTCGATCACAACAGTGGAAATACCAAGTAGACAAGATAGTAGGGAACATGTAACTCACCCAGTATGTTACTTTTACTAACTATTGACCACATGACAGCCACAGACCATCTAACTACATACCACTGACTATTATCATTAAATTAAATTAAATCAAGAAATGTCCTGGCCACACATACATCATCTTTATCTCATGTTTTGACCACCATTGCTTAACTCTTGTGCTTAAACCTCTTAACTTGTACTTTATGTTATAAAAAAGTCAGCTTCTTTGAAAAGGGATAGTTAACAACAACAAAAATTCAACAAATTGTTTTTAAAATCCCATGATAACATTATTATATTATTAATTTTCAGTCATAGTTGGAAGTAGCTAATCCTAAATTAATCTCTGCAGGGGATTTTTGGTACTTTAAAAAATACTTTCTTGTAGTAGTAATACAAAATGTGTGGTTTCTATAATTGTTTGAATACATATGGTTAATTGTGTGTTTCTGTGCATGTGTGTTTAGTGTGTTGAAGGATGAAATGGACAATAAATTAATGTATTTCACTTATTGATTTTATCATAATTTTATACTTGTTATAGCACACTAGGCAATTAATAATTAAATGGATATTGATCAAACAAGAGTAGAGTGTATCTCTTCCTCTGAACATGCATAACATGTACATACAAGTTACTACACATGTACATAAAAACACACACATAAAAGGACCAAAACAGTAAAATTTATAAATAAATATTTCTCCAAATGTACTTGCACTAATTTATAGCAGCATATTAACATTTGTAATGATAGAATATTATTTCTTGTGTGCACTGATCATTTAGTTTCATTTATTATAGGGTAAATTAAATTATTTATGGAAGAACTGGATTAGTGCAAGTGTACAAAATTAAGTTTATAAATGTTTACATTTATTAGAGTTATTTGAATAATATTTTACAAACTTTTTCCATGGAATATTTTTTAAATAATATATTTACACACACACACACACACATAAAACAACACCATATATTAAATAGCAATTGTATTAGTAAATTGTTATAGAGCTTTTTTTTTAAATTACAGGAAGTACTTGGGAGACAAATAGAAGAAGCAGCTCAAAGTAAATATATATAATTATTTTTCTCACTAGTTTGCATACCTGTACATAGAATTCACATTTGTAAAGCACCTAATATTATGATATGATTTGTTTTCACTGAATGTGTTGCTTACATTAAAGTATAACTTTTTTTTTTTAAATATGGTATTTGTAATATTTTTTATTTTTTAATTTGTTATCTCACTGCCTTTAGTGATTAATAGAGCAAACCAACATTCCACTGCCTTCTTTGGTTGATAGAACATGCAGACATTCCACTGCTTTGTTTGGTTGATAGAACATACATTCCACTGCCTTCTTTGGTTGGTAGAACATACAGACATTCCACTGCCTTTGGTTGGTAGAACAGACATTCCACTGCTTTCATTGGTTGGTAGAACATAAATTCCACTGCCTTCTTTGGTTGGTAGAACATACAGGCATTCCACTGCCTTCTTTGGTTGATAGAACATGCAGACATTCCACTGCTTTGTTTGGTTGATAGAACATGCAGACATTCCACTGCTTTGTTTGGTTGGTAAAACATACATTCCACTGCCTTCTTTGGTTGGTAGAACATACAGACATTCCACTGCCTTTGGTTGGTAGAACAGACATTCCACTGCTTTCATTGGTTAGTAGAACATACATTCCACTGCCTTCTTTGGTTGGTAGAACATACAGGCATTCCACTGCCTTCTTTGGTTGATAGAACATGCAGACATTCCACTGCTTTGTTTGGTTGATAGAACATGCAGACATTCCACTGCTTTGTTTGGTTGGTAGAACATACATTCCACTGCCTTCTTTGCTTGGTAGAACATACAGACATTCCATTGCCTTTGGTTGGTAGAACAGACATTCCACTACTTTCATTGGTTGGTAGAACATACATTCCACTGCCTTCTTTGGTTGGTAGAACATACAGGCATTCCACTGCCTTTGGTTGGTAGAACAGACATTCCACTGCCTTCATTGGTTGGTAGAGCATACCAACATTTCACTGTATCTAAAATGCTTTAATCAATCATTCAAGTATTGTGTTGTCTTCAGTGATTGATAAAGCAAACAAATATCTTGCTGTCTTCATAGTGCATATAAGTATCTTGTTTTCATTGACTGAGAGAGTATCTTGTTGTTTTTATTAACTGATAAGAGTATCTTGTTGTTTTCATTGATTGATAGACTATCTTGTTGTTTTCATTGATTGATAGGGTATCTTGTTGTTTTTATTAACTGATAGAGTATGTTGTTGTTATCATTGATTGATATGAGTATCTTGTTGTTTTCATTGACTGATGGAGCATCTTGTTGTTTTTATTAACTGATAGAGTATCTTGTTGTTTTCATTGACTGATAGACTATATTGTTTTTTTTTTATTGACTGATGGAGCATCTTGTTGTTTTCATTGACTGATGGAGCATCTTGTTGTTTGCATTGATTGATAGAGTATCTTGTTGTTTTCATTGACTGATAGGGTATCTTGTTTTCAATTGTTAATTTCATTAATCTTTTTTATGTGTATGTGTGTTTGCATATGTGCACATGCTTATTGGGTGTTTATTTTGTGAGTAAATAGAATAGATGCAAACGTGTTTTGCTCTACATCTAATTCATGAATCAATTACTTAACATTATTGTTATTCACTAATTTTATTTCTGGAAGGAAAAGACTGTAGTGTTGTACTGTTTATTTCAGGTATTTTTCATACACTTTTGCTGTACAGATCAACAGGAAAGGTAAGTAATACATTACACAAAATGTCTGTATCCCATAATATTAAATATACAGTGAAACCTCACTAATTCAGACACAGCTAGTCTGGATATTGCATATCATGATCATTGCACTACTTTGACCAACTGCATCTCTTTTCACATACACATCTACTTCCTAGTTTTTCTCCATCCTTTGTTTTTAATTAGCAGCCCTTTGTCAATGTTTGTACAATATATATATATATATAACATTCTCATTAATTTTGGCTTTAAGAAATTAATTTTTGTACCTTCTCCTAAGAGTTAGAAGTGTGAATAAAATGTCATCTACTAGTCATCTCACTAATCTGGGGGTTTTTTTGCATATAGTCTCATTTAGTGAGATTTCACTGTATGTGTCTGACCCTCCTGCTCATTCAACTGATCTGTTAATTATATTTAATATCACTTATTAGTTGAGATATACGGTTTCATTATATGAAAGGACAAGAAAAACTTTTATGCATTTGCATTTTATGGCAACATTTTTATTATTATCTTTTGTATGTGTGCAGTTTACATATAAACAAGAAGCAAAATACTCAATTGGAACACTTGGATTTGTAGATGTTGACTGTGACTTTATTGATCTTACATATGTAAGTAGCCCTGCATCTCTAATTGCTGTAAGTCTTTATTCATTTAAAATAAATAAAATAAGGATTCCCATTTTATAGTATTTAAATATTAAAGACTGGATTTTATTACTTTTTTTTTTCCTTTAGCTTGACTGATTAGCCTTTTGCTTAGGAATAACATTTTGAAATTTGCATTACTAAAATCATTGAGAATAAGGCAGAGGTGGTGGTGGGTTGTTTTCAAAGAGACTTTTGTAAATGACAGCAATAACAGTAATAGTGGTTTGTGATAATTTAAAAGACGTTTGGGCATCATAAAATATTTATATAAACATCTCAGACGTTTGTTCACATATTGTATATTAGAGGAACTTTCTTTTGAATTCAGTGAACATCATCTTAACATTAAATCAATTTTATATCATATCTGTTTTCTTTTCCTAAGGTTCGTCTTGCTTGTGATGAGCTAGATCAGCATATAAAAAGAGAAATAAGTTCTTTCCGAGATGCCTTAAGGGTAAATGAAGGACCACAGTCAGGGAAGGTATATCTTTGGAGCGTTTCTTCCAGCATTTGTGTTTCAAATTTATGTTTTCTTTCCCAGTGATAGTAAAAATATCCATTTTAATTCAGGTTTAAAGTAATCAGAATAGGGTAGATAACCAACAATAAATCCATTATCTCATTTTGCTATTGTTAGATCTTGCTTTTAAATATTTGTGTTTTTTAAAAAAATTGTTCTGGTGTTATTGTTTTAACATAACTTTTCTAAGTAATTACATATTTAAGTTTAAATATTTTCTAAGTCAGCTAGAAATGTCCTTTATATAAAATTAAAATTTATAAAAGTGTGACTGCTTTTTTAATTTTAATTTTTTAATTTTATACTTTTTTAAAATTTAGGAAACTTTTAATTATATTTATGATAAATTATGTTTATAATAATTTTTTATTAGGGTTTATATTTTTTGTACGAGGTATTACTATTACTACACTAAGATAATAATAAATAGACTTTTTTCAATGAGAGATTGTTATGTAAAATTTTGGCTGCAGAACTTTTTTCAATAAGAAATTGTTATGTAGTTTATAAAATTTTGGCTGCAGAACTTTTTTCAATGAGAGATTGTTATGTAATTTATAAAATTTTGGCTGCAGAACTTTAGAAAAAATATTTTTTTCATTCATTATGTCCAAGTTGCCTACTGCTATTTGTCAAACTCAGGCCGTAATCAGCAGATTTTAAAAATTTTACTGCTTGATACAAATTTACTCTAATGCAAATAGAGCTTGTTGACTAATGCAAATAGAGCTTGTTGATAAACTTCAGTCTCCAAACTATGTACCTAGATGAAAAGAAAATTCCATGAAAACATCTTTGAGCAAACCAAGAGGACACTTTAGCTTCTGTGGGAAAACTAGAGGACACTTTAATTTCTTTGTGCAATCAAGAGGACACTAACTTTGGGTGAACAAGAGGATACTTTAACTTCTTTGGGGATATTTAACTTCTCTATGCAATCAAAAAGATACTAACTTGTATAGGCAAACTAGAAGACAATTTTAACTTTATGCAGTCAAGAGGACAAAGAAGAGGACACTTTTACTTCTTTGGGTTAACAAAAAGACACTTGAACTGCTTTGGGTAGACAAGAGGACACTTTAACTCCTTGAATCAACCAAGAGAACACTTCAGCTTGTTCGGCAATTAAGAAGATTGTTTTATTTGGCCAATATGTCTGTGACAGAGACTGTTTAGTTGTCTCTTTCTCTCCTTAGACTTGGATTTAGTAGAGGAAGCCAGAAATGCCTGCTCTGTCATGCTATCAGTCTAACAATCATGCTCTAAGTTTCCTGCTACCTTAGATTGCTTCTACTGTGTGGATTCCTGGCATTCTAGAAAAAGAGATTTTCCTATAAATTAATCATTTTATTCTTAATGTAGTCCTGCTATATGTGTGAAATTTGCCTGGTAAAATGAAGGATGAGGGAAGGTGCCTTGTTTTGTTCTTGCTGTGTTGGTGCAGATTTGAATGGAATTTTATTAAATATAAAAAAAAAATTGTATGACTTTGAATTTTTTAGAATTCAGCACACTTTTACTGGTTGAAATGTAAAAATAGATGACCTTGCTCTTACTGTTATATATTTTTACTGGAATTTGTTCAGGAGATAACAAATTTGTATTGGGGTTTTATTGCCATTTTTTATTGTAGATTTCACTGGAATTTTACCAGAAGAAGAGGGCACGTTGGCCTTTCCAGGCTGAGTGCATACCTTGGGAGGTGTGGACTCTAAAATTAGATGTCATCAACCTGAGCAGCGAGCATGGTACTCATTCAAGCCAGACAAATTTTTTTTAAATGCAAATAGCAAACGTGGAAGATGTTATGCATGATCCAGCATCTGATACAAATTTTTCTTTGTTTGTTTTATTTTTCCCTGTGCATGATCAATGCAGAGAATATATACCTAGTTATGTGATAAAGTGTTAATAAAGTTCTATGATGCACATGTGGAATTTCTGCTTTTATATTGGTTTTTTCCCATTGCTCATTTTAATGCATAATAAATTCAGTGAATCTTCTTCAAAAACTGGTATCACTGAGTGTGACTGTGTCTGTTATTAACTTATTTCAGACCGTAATGCATACCGCTCCAGCCTGGGTCTGTCCTTGGCAGAGAAGATTTTGTACATAGCCGACAATATGTCTCAGCATCACTATGTGCCCAAAATGCCCAATCAAAGTGAACTTGATCTGATTTTTGATACAGGTTATGAGACTGTTCAGCCATACTTATTTCGAGTAAGTCTATTTTCTTCTTTCATCAAACAACAGGAAAATGGCTGGCTGCATGTTTGGTCATTTTTTTCTCCTATGCTTTATTTATTTATGCATTCTTTTATTCATCCATTTGTTCTTTTAATTTGATTTTGTTTATGTTCTCATATTTATCATTAGGTTTTCAGGTCTCTTTATAATAAAAGTCTTTGTGATTACATTGGTTGCTCTTTGTTCACATATAATAGTATTAAGAAAATGACGAATCGTACGTAGAGTTTTAAGTAATATTTCAGGCAGTAATTAGACTAGTATAAATAAAACAAAGGAATTTGTATTTAGGTAGCATGGTGGCTGTGAAACAAGAGTGCTAGTTTCACTAGCAGTGGGTTCAAGCCCATCCTTGGTTGTTTGTAATTTTTCTCAATCGATTCTGACCTACTCCCTTATGCATGCCAAACTTAGAATTGCAAACTAGAAACAAATAAGCTAATTATATGGAGAAATTAAATAAAGACTCATATATGTGTGGTACAGTAGAACCTTCATTAACTAGGTGGCGGTGGCGTCACAATAAGCCAGTGTATTTCTAAACTGGAATCCATGTCATTATTTTGATCTTGCTTGCATGTGAGAGTTCACAAGCTTTAATTAAATTGGACTTTATGTGACCAGTTTGTTTACTTCATTGTGTAAATTCATAGCTTTCACATGTTCCTGATTTGCAGTAGCTTCACAACTTTGTGATCTCATTTTTAAAAATTCTTTTCAGATAAGCCATCAGGGACCTACAGCCACAGTTGGCAATACAATGCGGAAGTTTCTGAAAGACACCCTCATGCTTTGAATTTTCCTTGCACTCACGAATGCCAATCCATCTTCCGTTGAATAGTATGGTGAAAGAAAGATTTTTGACTGTTTTCATTATTTTCACCTCAGTATAAAAGCAAAATATTTCCATGTTTCATCTGACGAGTGGTAATTGACATTCTTCTTAAAGACATCTGTTTGGTCATTGGGTGAAGGCGTCTTAGACTAGCTTGTAATAAATACAACAACAGCATATTTTACTCTGAAATTTCATGAATCTGGGTTCATACCTCTAAAACAATAAAAGCAATGATCTCTAGAAGGATACGTGTATGGAGATGATTTTAAAGACTACTTTTGTGGAGATTTCTTTTTGGAGCTTTATTAAAGTTGCTGTTTTTTAGTTGTGCTTTCTTAATTCAAAAACATAATTTCATTGCATTTATGTTTCAGAGCTTGTAGATTGTGGGGTGGGTGGGTGTAAAATTAGGTAAGAGTTGTGTCTGCTGCTTTTTTGTGAAAACTCATTTTAAGCAGTTTTAATCACTGCTTCCAATTAGATATCTTTTGCAGTGTGACTGCATTTATTACATTTTGTTAATTCAAATCCAGGCATTAAGATCTTTAATGAGATGTTTGTTGAGCCTAAAGAACATTATTAAAGATCATCAGTTCTTTACTAGGTTTTTTTCTTTATGAAATGTCTTCCGTACAGTTTCATTTAGGTGTTCTTATTTATTTATCATAATGTGAACCTGAGTGATTGTGAAGGCCTTCAACTAGTTTAGCTCAGTATGAGAGGAGCATACTATTGCTATGTGGAAAGAAAAAATAGGGTTTTTAAATCTTTTAAATGTACATGTATATACAGATTTGTTTTAATTGCAGCATAGCTGTTCTTTTAATGTGATAATATTATTATAATATAAATGAATTACATGTAATTACAAATCAGTTCTTTAATATGGTCACACACAAAAATAACCACCCTTCATTAGCCTTTTCCTTGTTAATTAAAATGGTTGTATCTATCTGTGCAGATAACCCGAGTCAGTTGACGTGCTTCAACTAAACTAGTTTTATGCATATCCATTCATGATTTGCCACAAATCATTTGATCAAAACAACTCTGAGTGGGTTTTTTGTAGGTATTTGTTTTATCACATCACATTTGTTGTTTGATAAATTATATTATTTAAACCTCATTGTTTACATTTTCATAATCATTTTTATGAAGAATTTTTATATGTATGTAAAATAATTATAAATAATATCAGATGTAAAGAGTCATTGATTTATGCTGCTATTTTATGGAAGAAATAATTTTGAATGATATATAATGCATTTTATTTTGTGCATGATTACACACACACACACACATACACACATGGGCATTTATAACTATGTTGATTGTCACACTTTTATCACTTTTGTTAGTTTTTGTTTTTCATACAAGAAAATGGCCTGTTTTCATTCAGAAAGTTTACGCAGAGAGATAAATTGGTTTTGACTTTTACTATTCATGTACTCTTGTTCATTCATGCACTTTTAAATTAGGCTTTCACTTGCTGCCAGCTGTATTACATTCTGCTTATTATTGTTTTTGTAATCTGATTGGGACTTGGCACTATCATCTCAGAAATGCTGATTGGATGCATCATAAACAAAGTATGAATCTATGATGAAACAGGTCAACAAGATAAATGAAATATATCACTTATGTAAATGAAGCCAGTCACATAAATAAATTAAATATTGTCTTTGTGCATAAAACAAGCCATCTAAATAAATTGAATGTTATTTATGTAAATGAATAGATTTTATCTGAATAAAATTAAATAAATTGTTTATGTAAATGAAACAGGTCATCAGAGAAGTGTATGCAGTCTGCATGGTGGTTGCTTTTGTATGTTTAATATATTGTTTTATATTAAGTGTCTTTATATGCATCAGTATAGGAACCTTTATTACATTTGTATAAATTTTACATGAAATGCTTGAACAGTTAGCTGTTTCAGGATGTAAATTACTGGTGAGTTTGTTTTTTTCATGCATTGAAATAAATGGAATACGGAGGTGGAGATTTGAATGAGACCCCTGAAAATGTGGTATACACTGGTGAGATTGCAGTAAAAACCTTTAAAGTGCAGTATACAGTAGTGGAGATTTGTTTTTGTGAATGAGATGCCTTCAGATGTGGTACACAGTGGTGGAGATTTCAGTGAGATCCATGAAAATGTGGTATGCGGTGGTGGAGATGTGAATGAGACCCCATAAAATGTGGTACACAGAGTAGAGATTTGAGTGAGAATCCTTAAAGTACAGTATACAGTGGCAGAGATTGAGTGAAAACCATTACTGTGCTATACAGTAGAAGAGATATATGAGAAGCCTTAAAGTGCAGCACAATGTGGTGGAGATTTTGAGTGAGAAACCATTCAAAAATATATTTTTAATAGCTTTAAATCACATTTTCTGTATTAACAATGAACAAACTTTCCTACATAGAATATGCCATATTTATTTGACAAGCTGGCTATTTGGTCATCTTTTGGGGATGGGGTATAGTTCCCACATAACAGCCTACAAAAGTTTACATTCTGATTCCGTTTTAAAGTCTTTTATGGCTAAATGTAATAATGGTTATTTGGTTCATGCTTGCAAACAAAACATACTGGATAGTCAGTACCTCATTATATGTTGTGTAATTTGTGTTTCCACAACCAATGAACAACTGGTAAACTTGATGACTAAATATAATCTGTTAATAACTACTGGACTTGTCATTGCTGGGAGACAAATATATGTATATTGAATAGAATCCATTAATTTCTTTAATAATAAACTTATGGTACTGTAATATATACTCCACTTTTGTATAATATGTACATTTATAATGTAAAAATAATTGCTTTTGCTAATCATGACTATTTTATTATGTATGTTTGACAAGAGTACAATAAAAATGTCAGATTTCAGAGGTTTAGAAGTGTTGATTTGAAGAAAAAGAAAAGTGTTTTACTGAAGGTGCACACATAGACATTTTTACTTAAATGGACAGCTGAATGATGGGTTTGGATGGTCAGTCACAGAGAGATGGTCTCTTGTAGTGGTATGGCTAATGGAGGAGGGAGGGAATATTCGTCTCTTCTAGTAATTTCACTATCAAATTTTCCAGAAGGATTTGTGTGCATGTGGATGTTTGTGGGTTGCTATTTTGTAGTTGTTATATGTTTGGTTTTTGTTTTTTTTATTTAATCTGTTAGTGTTAGAATACTTCAGTATTCCTTTGTGTGTTTTACTTTAGAATCTTGATCCTTTTAATCTGTTAGTGTTAGAATACTTCAGTATTCTTTTATGTGTTTTAAATTTAATACATTATTAGTTGTATACACTCTCAGAAATGCTTTTCCCTTTGATGTTTTTGCTTCTTCAGTCGTTATTACCCACATTGCTGATTTGATTGGCAAATCTTTATTAGCCTTTTTGGAACACAGTATCCCCAACTATCAAAAGTCTTGTATTGAAGCCATTTATTTTCAGATTATTCCTCTGTTGCCATTTTTATTTGCATCATAATGCAAGGCTTAAGATGTTATTCTTTTGAATGTCACATGAAAACAAGCCCTTCTCGTCCACTGTGATGTTCAGCCATTGACTTCTTTTTCAGTTGCTATACCGAAAAAATGCAAGCTGATGCATCATTTCTCTACACTAGTTATTTTAGAAATCATTATATTCATTGTCTTGTATGTGGGCACTGCTAGGCCATTACTATAAGTCAGAAGTCTATTAAACTGATTTCTGATTTCCTAAGTCTTCCAAATCAGTAGCACTACCATAATTGTTTGTACTAGCATCAGGTTCTGCCTGCATTTTTTATTTTAATTCTCCAACATCATTTCAAACCTGGTTCACTCTGCAGAACATTTGAAAGATCAGTTGAATTTGTTTCCACTGTTTTATTTTGAATCATCAGTTCAATGTTAAAGCCATAAGAATGAAATAAACACTTTGTTAAAAAAGAAAAAATGCAGCCCTCAATTAACAAGCAATTTAGTTAGATTTCAGTTAGCAAGTTACCTCTTAAGGACTTTCAATTCCATTAACGAGCACAAATTATGTTAATGACAACAGCCTTAATCAAAATTATCCCTTTGAAATAGTAGGTTTACTGAAATGAATGACTGTGGAACCAAATGTGCCTGTTAATTAAGAGACAATTGTAATGATTAAAATCTGGGAAAATTTAAACTTAAAATGTATCTGTATAAAATCAGGAATAACAATTAAAATTTGAAAAGTTATTTGTATTTATTAAGTTTTGCAGTGATGCATGCAATAAGTGTGAAGTCCCAGGCCTAACTTCGAAGTTACACTACTCTTGGCTAAAATGTAATTGTTCTTTTTTGCATTGTATCTCTTTATATTGTGAGTATGCTTCAAGCTTAAATCCAGAAATTCCTTCATTCCTCCAAAGAATAACAATAAAATAAACTGTTTTGTATCATTGTTATTTGTATTAGATCATTTCAAATATGTTTTATTCTTATTTATTATATATTATTATTATTATTATGGGAAAAACTCACCAAACTTTATTTCTCATAAGAACTCACTATCTCATCCTGTAATCTCCACTTCTCCTTAATTCTATAACTGAATAAGCTCACAACACTAGTCATGTAGCTATTCCTATAATTAGTCATAACTTCATAGATCCATTATCAATAAATTCATGAACCAAAGCTTTTGTTACTGCAAGGACTTAAATTTTCTTAATTTAAATTTTCTTTATTGTGACGAAAGTGTCCTGGGAACTCTTGAGAATTACACATTTTGTTTGGAAAGAAAAAAATTAAATAAAACAGGTTTACCTATAAAACTTTTAGATGTGCAACATTTGCTGGGTTAGTAAAGGTGTGTACATTTTGAAACAGTTGTGTGAAAATGATTTTCTTATTTGTGAGTATACAAGTCATAAAGATCCTCACTTGATAAATCCCAATTGACCCTCTAACTAAAAGTTATGCTTGCTTCTGTCACTGAATATAATCGGTCATCATATTGCAATATTTAAGGCCACATTACTACAGGCAAAGAATAGCAAAAAAAGAAAAATATTTTCAAGCTACATCCTTCAAATTTGTTACATAATTGTCTTTGAGTTAGATGAGAATAATTTATTATTAGACCTGGAATATCATGCT
This sequence comes from Sinotaia quadrata, assembly GCA_028829895.1. NCBI lineage: Eukaryota > Metazoa > Mollusca > Gastropoda > Architaenioglossa > Viviparidae > Sinotaia > Sinotaia quadrata. The sequence continues at coordinate 37,991,187 of CM054184.1, forward strand.
TAGTGTTTTTTAATAAACTTTTTTGAATGTTTTAAATACCCCAAATCCGTTCTTTTATAAATGCATAGTTCAAACACTTGCATATCAGAAAACTTTTAAAATACATTTTTTATTATCCTTGTTGCAAGTTTAAAACAGTGAAGGATGCGTTTAAAGGAATTTTAAATAGGACAAAAATATTTTTTTAATGATGTACCCATCAAAATGTTAAAATGAATGTAAAATGTGTGACCCCCTAAAGACGTTGATATCCAGTCACCACTAACTTTCTCAGTAACCATACAGAGTTCATTTTTGTTCATATCCTCTGAGCTACTAGAACAAAAAATTACAAAAGCTAATTCCCAGATCAATTAATAATAAGTTAGATTTTTAATAATAGAATACTTTAACTCTTTACAGTTTACAGCATTAGAGAAAAGTACAAATTAGTTTATACACTATTTTTTTAAAATTCAAATGCACACAAATTATATGTTATATGTTTGGTTTTTGTTTTTTTTATTTAATCTGTTAGTGTTAGAATACTTCAGTATTCCTTTGTGTGTTTTACTTTAGAATCTTGATCCTTTTAATCTGTTAGTGTTAGAATACTTCAGTATTCTTTTATGTGTTTTAAATTTAATACATTATTAGTTGTATACACTCTCAGAAATGCTTTTCCCTTTGATGTTTTTGCTTCTTCAGTCGTTATTACCCACATTGCTGATTTGATTGGCAAATCTTTATTAGCCTTTTTGGAACACAGTATCCCCAACTATCAAAAGTCTTGTATTGAAGCCATTTATTTTCAGATTATTCCTCTGTTGCCATTTTTATTTGCATCATAATGCAAGGCTTAAGATGTTATTCTTTTGAATGTCACATGAAAACAAGCCCTTCTCGTCCACTGTGATGTTCAGCCATTGACTTCTTTTTCAGTTGCTATACCGAAAAAATGCAAGCTGATGCATCATTTCTCTACACTAGTTATTTTAGAAATCATTATATTCATTGTCTTGTATGTGGGCACTGCTAGGCCATTACTATAAGTCAGAAGTCTATTAAACTGATTTCTGATTTCCTAAGTCTTCCAAATCAGTAGCACTACCATAATTGTTTGTACTAGCATCAGGTTCTGCCTGCATTTTTTATTTTAATTCTCCAACATCATTTCAAACCTGGTTCACTCTGCAGAACATTTGAAAGATCAGTTGAATTTGTTTCCACTGTTTTATTTTGAATCATCAGTTCAATGTTAAAGCCATAAGAATGAAATAAACACTTTGTTAAAAAAGAAAAAATGCAGCCCTCAATTAACAAGCAATTTAGTTAGATTTCAGTTAGCAAGTTACCTCTTAAGGACTTTCAATTCCATTAACGAGCACAAATTATGTTAATGACAACAGCCTTAATCAAAATTATCCCTTTGAAATAGTAGGTTTACTGAAATGAATGACTGTGGAACCAAATGTGCCTGTTAATTAAGAGACAATTGTAATGATTAAAATCTGGGAAAATTTAAACTTAAAATGTATCTGTATAAAATCAGGAATAACAATTAAAATTTGAAAAGTTATTTGTATTTATTAAGTTTTGCAGTGATGCATGCAATAAGTGTGAAGTCCCAGGCCTAACTTCGAAGTTACACTACTCTTGGCTAAAATGTAATTGTTCTTTTTTGCATTGTATCTCTTTATATTGTGAGTATGCTTCAAGCTTAAATCCAGAAATTCCTTCATTCCTCCAAAGAATAACAATAAAATAAACTGTTTTGTATCATTGTTATTTGTATTAGATCATTTCAAATATGTTTTATTCTTATTTATTATATATTATTATTATTATTATGGGAAAAACTCACCAAACTTTATTTCTCATAAGAACTCACTATCTCATCCTGTAATCTCCACTTCTCCTTAATTCTATAACTGAATAAGCTCACAACACTAGTCATGTAGCTATTCCTATAATTAGTCATAACTTCATAGATCCATTATCAATAAATTCATGAACCAAAGCTTTTGTTACTGCAAGGACTTAAATTTTCTTAATTTAAATTTTCTTTATTGTGACGAAAGTGTCCTGGGAACTCTTGAGAATTACACATTTTGTTTGGAAAGAAAAAAATTAAATAAAACAGGTTTACCTATAAAACTTTTAGATGTGCAACATTTGCTGGGTTAGTAAAGGTGTGTACATTTTGAAACAGTTGTGTGAAAATGATTTTCTTATTTGTGAGTATACAAGTCATAAAGATCCTCACTTGATAAATCCCAATTGACCCTCTAACTAAAAGTTATGCTTGCTTCTGTCACTGAATATAATCGGTCATCATATTGCAATATTTAAGGCCACATTACTACAGGCAAAGAATAGCAAAAAAAGAAAAATATTTTCAAGCTACATCCTTCAAATTTGTTACATAATTGTCTTTGAGTTAGATGAGAATAATTTATTATTAGACCTGGAATATCATGCTTAGTGTTTTTTAATAAACTTTTTTGAATGTTTTAAATACCCCAAATCCGTTCTTTTATAAATGCATAGTTCAAACACTTGCATATCAGAAAACTTTTAAAATACATTTTTTATTATCCTTGTTGCAAGTTTAAAACAGTGAAGGATGCGTTTAAAGGAATTTTAAATAGGACAAAAATATTTTTTTAATGATGTACCCATCAAAATGTTAAAATGAATGTAAAATGTGTGACCCCCTAAAGACGTTGATATCCAGTCACCACTAACTTTCTCAGTAACCATACAGAGTTCATTTTTGTTCATATCCTCTGAGCTACTAGAACAAAAAATTACAAAAGCTAATTCCCAGATCAATTAATAATAAGTTAGATTTTTAATAATAGAATACTTTAACTCTTTACAGTTTACAGCATTAGAGAAAAGTACAAATTAGTTTATACACTATTTTTTTAAAATTCAAATGCACACAAATTATATGTTATATGTTTGGTTTTTGTTTTTTTTATTTAATCTGTTAGTGTTAGAATACTTCAGTATTCCTTTGTGTGTTTTACTTTAGAATCTTGATCCTTTTAATCTGTTAGTGTTAGAATACTTCAGTATTCTTTTATGTGTTTTAAATTTAATACATTATTAGTTGTATACACTCTCAGAAATGCTTTTCCCTTTGATGTTTTTGCTTCTTCAGTCGTTATTACCCACATTGCTGATTTGATTGGCAAATCTTTATTAGCCTTTTTGGAACACAGTATCCCCAACTATCAAAAGTCTTGTATTGAAGCCATTTATTTTCAGATTATTCCTCTGTTGCCATTTTTATTTGCATCATAATGCAAGGCTTAAGATGTTATTCTTTTGAATGTCACATGAAAACAAGCCCTTCTCGTCCACTGTGATGTTCAGCCATTGACTTCTTTTTCAGTTGCTATACCGAAAAAATGCAAGCTGATGCATCATTTCTCTACACTAGTTATTTTAGAAATCATTATATTCATTGTCTTGTATGTGGGCACTGCTAGGCCATTACTATAAGTCAGAAGTCTATTAAACTGATTTCTGATTTCCTAAGTCTTCCAAATCAGTAGCACTACCATAATTGTTTGTACTAGCATCAGGTTCTGCCTGCATTTTTTATTTTAATTCTCCAACATCATTTCAAACCTGGTTCACTCTGCAGAACATTTGAAAGATCAGTTGAATTTGTTTCCACTGTTTTATTTTGAATCATCAGTTCAATGTTAAAGCCATAAGAATGAAATAAACACTTTGTTAAAAAAGAAAAAATGCAGCCCTCAATTAACAAGCAATTTAGTTAGATTTCAGTTAGCAAGTTACCTCTTAAGGACTTTCAATTCCATTAACGAGCACAAATTATGTTAATGACAACAGCCTTAATCAAAATTATCCCTTTGAAATAGTAGGTTTACTGAAATGAATGACTGTGGAACCAAATGTGCCTGTTAATTAAGAGACAATTGTAATGATTAAAATCTGGGAAAATTTAAACTTAAAATGTATCTGTATAAAATCAGGAATAACAATTAAAATTTGAAAAGTTATTTGTATTTATTAAGTTTTGCAGTGATGCATGCAATAAGTGTGAAGTCCCAGGCCTAACTTCGAAGTTACACTACTCTTGGCTAAAATGTAATTGTTCTTTTTTGCATTGTATCTCTTTATATTGTGAGTATGCTTCAAGCTTAAATCCAGAAATTCCTTCATTCCTCCAAAGAATAACAATAAAATAAACTGTTTTGTATCATTGTTATTTGTATTAGATCATTTCAAATATGTTTTATTCTTATTTATTATATATTATTATTATTATTATGGGAAAAACTCACCAAACTTTATTTCTCATAAGAACTCACTATCTCATCCTGTAATCTCCACTTCTCCTTAATTCTATAACTGAATAAGCTCACAACACTAGTCATGTAGCTATTCCTATAATTAGTCATAACTTCATAGATCCATTATCAATAAATTCATGAACCAAACTTTTGTTACTACAATGACCTTTAAACTTAAATTTTCTTTATTGTGACGAAAGTGTCCTGGGAACTCTTGAGAATTACACATTTTGTTTGGAAAGAAAAAAATGAAATAAAACAGGTTTACCTATAAAACTTTTAGATGTGCAACATTTGCTGGGTTAGTAAAGGTGTGTACATTTTGAAACAGTTGTGTGAAAATGATTTTCTTATTTGTGAGTATACAAGTCATAAAGATCCTCACTTGATAAATCCCAATTGACCCTCTAACTAAAAGTTATGCTTGCTTCTGTCACTGAATATAATCGGTCATCATATTGCAATATTTAAGGCCACATTACTACAGGCAAAGAATAGCAAAAAAAGAAAAATATTTTCAAGCTACATCCTTCAAATTTGTTACATAATTGTCTTTGAGTTAGATGAGAATAATTTATTGTTAGACCTGGAATATCATGCTTAGTGTTTTTTAATAAACTTTTTTGAATGTTTTAAATACCCCAAATCCGTTCTTTTATAAATGCATAGTTCAAACACTTGCATATCAGAAAACTTTTAAAATACATTTTTTATTATCCTTGTTGCAAGTTTAAAACAGTGAAGGATGCGTTTAAAGAAATTTTAAATAGGAAAAAAAATATTTTTTTTAATGATGTACCCATCAAAATGTTAAAATGAATGTAAAATGTGTGACCCCCTAAAGACGTTGATATCCAGCCACCACTAACTTTCTCAGTAACCATACAGAGTTCATTTTTGTTCATATCCTCTGAGCTACTAGAACAAAAAATTACAAAAGCTAATTCCCAGATCAATTAATAATAAGTTAGATTTTTAATAATAGAATACTTTAACTCTTTACAGCATTAGAGAAAAGTACAAATTAGTTTATACACTTTTTTTTTTTATTATTCAAATGCACACAAATCATTATACATATCGTTAAAGTGACATTTTCTGTTCTTGGTTTAGAAATTGCAAATTATATTTTAATTTTATAAAATGTAGTACGCCTCTCGTTCTTAATAGAAAGCATATTTGATCCGAGCTCACTGTCAAATTCTATGATTGAGTTGTGTTCTGATGTTTTTACAGAGTTTAAAAACTTGGGAGTGGGTTTTACTTTTTTTTTTTTTTTTTTTTTGGGGGGGGGTTGTTTGGATGTGTGTGTGTGATTTAGACCTAGACCACCTCGTGTCTCCCTGGCGCAGACGACCCAGGTGCGGAGTGGCGGCTGCAGGTGAAACCAACAAATGCGCTGTCAAGTGTCAAAACAATCCGTGACATCAACAACACGCGTTTAGTTTCAGTCTCCGAGTAGGTCGCCGAGTGCAGAATTCGTTATTGCTCGTTGATGTTCCTTCTTAAGTTTTTTTTTTTTTTTATCCGTCTTTTCAGAAACTTTCATTTTTCATTTTTTTTTAATCTTTCTATGTTTCCAACTTTATTTGTGAAAATATTTCACCGTTTGTCTTCCACTATTTCTAAACCTTTTTTCTCTCTAAATTTCTGATTAAAAAGGCATAATAAATATGCTAGAATGGTTCGGATTATGACAGCTTCAGATTTATAAAGCTGGTGATATGAAATATAGTATACCATATACTAATTATGTAATTCATTGGGTGCAATTTCATTTCTCTTTAGCTCTTTTTGTACAATTTGGTCCGCAAAATTATTTTTCATACAAAATCTGCAAAACGCCATCATCATTGTTAATTTTAAGCGGGAGTAGATGGGGGGGGGGGTGACAGCATAAAAGTGCACTTATATTAAATAAACAAACTTTAAACTCTTGTTTAAAGATAATGTAGTAAATCGGGTAGAATGGAGTGTGCAGATGCTTGGCTTTGCAGTCAGCCGCCATTGGTGTCCATGCTTAGTTCTGGCAAAATTTAATTTGAAAAGCGCATTACTTCAGCCTCAAAGTCCAACACAAGTAACTTTATACATGCATGTCTCGTTCGGGCAAAATTTAATTTGAAAAGCGCATTACTTCAGCCTCAAAGTCCAACACAAGTAACTTTATACATGCATGTCTCGTTTGGGCAAGATTTACTTCAGTCTCAAAGTCCAGCACAAGTTAAATCCTAACCTTATACAGGCATGTCTCGTTTGGGCAAGATTTAACTCAAAAGCACATTACTTCAGTCTCAAAGTTCAGCAAAAGTAAAATCCCAGCCCTCCCTTTATATGCATGTCAGTTAGGATGAACAGCATCTGCTAATATTATCCTAGTTCTATATGACATTGGAATGCATATATTTAATCTTATATATCAGCTGTACAGCATTCATAATCTTATCTGTGTCAGGCTGCATAGCATTCATGATTATTAATGTAATCTTAACCATACTTGTTAAAAGGCTTATATTATGCAATGCATCCTAACCCAGCATGTCAGTTAAGTTGAACAGGATTTATTAATCTTATCTTAATCTTATTTGTCAGTTAAGCTGATATATAATATGTTAATATAATCTTAACCCTTTATGCCAGTTGTACAAGCGTTTTGTTACTTTTATGTATTTTTTTTTCATGTAAACGTTATATACACAAGCCAAAATACAACAGTTTCCTGTTGCGCTAGTACGCAAGCCAGCGACTTTATGAATGGGTAATGTACTTACGAGTCTTTTTAAAAAATAAATTAAAAGGGTGGGTGGGGGTAAATCGCACCTCCTTCAGCATCATCACAAATGTAGTGACACATTAACGTCCAAGAAGATGCTTGGGACCCTTCTCTTCACTCTTAATCCACCCGCCCCAATCTTGTCGAGTTTCCTATTACTCGATAGTGTGCGGAAACAAGTGAGGTTGGAAGCAGGCGTTAAACCCAAAATTAAATTAATCTATATCAATCTCTCTCTGTCACACACACACACACCTACTCGATTGTACATTTAATTTGAAGTTGAGGTGAGAGGCCATACTTTATTTCCACTCTTGGCTTGGACATGGACCCTGCTGAGCAACACAGCGTGAGCAAGGAACTCGAATCCTTGGGCATATTTCAAGTCAAGCTATGTGCCAGCCAGCCTGCAATGCTGCAAGAGGACAGTCTTCGCCCAAGTGATGCTAATGGCGTACACTGCTTAGAAGTGACACGTCTCGATGTTTTCGAAAATTTTGTCTCGAGTTTGCAGGAAGGAGTTCTTCAGACAATGTTAAAAAACGAGGATTTCAGGCGAAACGTGATAAGTCTCAGGCAGCATCAGAACCGTTTTGAAGACGTCTGCAAACTCATCTGGGTAAATAATTTCCTACATTTGATTTATGAACTTTTTTTGTCACTGATCTTGTTCAATCACGGGCAAAATGTACATAATGAACTTTTTTGTCACTAAGTTTCTGAAAACAAATTTGAACTTGTCACTGATCTAAGTTGCTATGAACAAGGAGCACAACTAAACTTGTGAACGTCTTCACTGGTCCTGAGAACTATGAGTCTTTAGTTTGTTCAGTTCTTTGCATGATCAAACTTCAGTGTGTATAACCAATTAACATCAGTCATAGCTAAGATAATCCATAACCAACTAAGACATTCAGCTCTGTATTAGCTAATCCATAACTAGCTAAAATACTCATCTCTGATTTACCTCAGGACAGTATAAAGCATTACATTAGCTTAAAAAAGATCTTGAAGGACATGACTGTCAGTGCTTTAGTAATTTATCTTAAAAACTCATTTACTGTCATGGTCAAGGTAGGAGCTCTTAAGAACTTTACAAGAGAAGCATAATATTACCACTACCAGTGGTGTAGCAAGGATTGTGCAGTTTGTGCAATGCACAAGGGCCCCAGCAGTAGCTGGAGGGGGGCTGGCAGTGAGCAGATTCTCTCTATATCTATCTTGTATGCAACAGCACTGATTTTTGTTTGAAATGTGCACAAGCTGGGGAAAAAAACTTGCTAAGCCACTGACCACCATCCACCCAACCCATTCCATACTCAATTATTCTTTCTACTTGAGACTAGTGGATATTTTATAATTCTGTTTATCAATGTTGGTGTTTTGGTTCCTTTGATGCATTGAAACCTATTCACAGAAATTTTAAAAAGAAGAGCAAAAGTGATGAACCAAATTTATCAGCTGAAAGCAAACACAGGTACATAGTGTTAGAGACAGCAGGAGTTAACCCAGCATGGGATGCTGAAAACAAGCACACAACTTGCTGCCATTTTTGTCTTGATTAACATTACAGCCCTGTTTTTAGAGACAGATTATAATTATACGTCACTTGTTCATAATGATTAGTCAAGTATGATTTGTTTCACACAATTTTGTTTTAAAAGAAATCAATCATTTGGACCATTGAGTACTTGATGTTGTTTAGTGCCTATATTTATATTTGATAGTGAGTGGTCAATGAGAAATCAAAGATGACCTGTGCTCAGAAAGTTTATAATATAATGTTGTAATGGCAGAACATTATAAGTTTTATTTGTGATAGTGTGGCAGATATATATATTAAATGCATGACTTTTATTATATTTTTTTTAAGTATTTGGGAGGCTATCAGTATTCTGTATTATTTAAAGTGCAACATTGTGGAAAAAAGTAATTCCTGTGGCTTGCTGAAAGCATAGTTTATTCTTGCTTTTGTATATTGGAGACTTTTTAAATTGTGGCACTGATTTGATTATTCTTGCTTTTGTATATTGGAGACATTTTGAATTATGGCACTGATTTGATTATAATTATTCTTGCTTTGGTATATTTGGAGACATTTTGAATTATGGCACTGATTTGATTATAATTATTCTTGCTTTTGTATATTTGGAGACATTTTGAATTGTGGCACTGATTTGATTATTCTTGCTTTTATAGAGTGGAGACTTTTTGAAAAATGGTACTGATTTGATTAAGATTTGGGACAGTGCTCACTATGCTTTGTGGGAAAAAGAGCACAAGAAACCATTAACATCTTTGAGGCGCTTTCGCATTCGGGAAAGGTAATTAAATAATAAAAAATAATGTATTACATCTCCTAAAATTACTGCTTTACTCACCAGTTTTACAGTCTTTCTAGCATCAGTCTGTTCCCTGTGCATGAATTCATATCTTAATTGTCCCTTCATTGTGCATGTTTAGATATAATGTTCATGTAATTACTTGATGTGTTAGCTGCTTGATTCTAACATCACTGTGTTTTGATTTTTTAAAATATGTGTAATTTTTAGTTACCTAAAATGGATGGGTATTGGGGCATTCCATTAAAGGTGACATTAAATTGAAGTATGAATGATTTCTTGGAAATTTAACATTCTATACTTTCCTTTAATGAAATATGGTTACTCCATAACATTCTTTAAGATTTTTTATTGGTATGATTTTTAAAGTTAACACTTCGATTTTGTAACACCATTTGCATGTAAAATTAAAAATAACAAGAAACATGTTTAACACTAAAATAATGCAGAATTAAACATGGCAAAAATTAAATGTACTTCTTTTTTTGTTGGTATTTCACTATACATATATAGGACTCTATATCTCTTGGTTTTATAACCATAAAGCCTTTGTACACAAGCAGAAAAACTCCATCACTCAGACAAGCCAGCAATCTGTTTCAAATGAAAGAAAAATGTCTGTACACCAAGAAAACTGTCAGAGCATGAAACATTGTTTTAAATACATGTAACTCTAGACAACTTTGAAACATTTTTAATAAAAAATATACTTCTTTTTACCTAGCAGCTATATGTTTATACTGAAAGCATGACAATTTGGTGAAAATATGCATACTGTTACACATACCATGCTATCTTCATCCAAAATGGTTTGTGAATAAATTAGTTTGGAAATGTCTTGAGCTTTGGTTACAAGGTAAAGGAAAATATCCCTACCAACTTGAAAACAAAAATTAATGTAAATAACATCCCAATGCACTGTTTTCCATAGAAAGCTAATTTGATATACTGCAGGCCAATGATATGGTCATTTGCTATCCAGAAGTTAATTTACCAACAGACATGTCAACAAACTATTCTAATACATAATGGAGTTAATGTCTTGATGTTCCAATATAAATAGTATGTATCTTTATTTTTCAACTAACTGAGACAATCAGCTTCCCTAAACCATCATTCAGAATAAAATGAAGATCTGATATGATATTCTTTTCTTGTTTGATAGATGTAAATAAAAAACAGCTTAGTAATCTTGATTGTAAAAGAAAAAGACGTTCAAAAATTTATGAGTAAATGAGGTAAACTAAGTCAAGAATCCATAAAGAAAAAGTCTAGCCTTTTCTTTGTCTGATAAAAGAAAGTCTAATCTTTTATTTGATAAGGAAAAAAGTGAGTTTTTGTTTGATTTTGGGTTCTTGTCTACTTCTAATTTTCACTGGTTTTATAGATGGACAAAGTATTGAGTGGAAGATGTTGTGGAAGAAAAAAAATATAGCACTGTGAACAGATGAGAATGTGTGTGTGTGATTGTGTGTGCATGTAAAAGTTGGCAGGTTTAACTCTCATCTCAGCATTTAATCTCAAATATTTACTTAATAAAGCTACAACACTCTTTTGTCATCTTTCTACTGTCTTCATCTACACCTTTCTAGGCATGACTGAGGGTGAGCCATCTACCTATTTACTCATCTATTTGGTGTGTGGCTTGTCATCATTGACTTGATTCATGTTGAAAGCTTCAGGGTGAGAGAGGACTGTGGCTTATACAGTGTTTATAATCTCATTCTCCCACTAATACATTGCAGACTGGTTAATCGGTCTTGCTTACAATCACCCTGTTAGCAAGGGCAGTAGCTATTTGAGGGTATGGGGTGAATCACTTTGCAAAACATTTACAGCTGAGTCAGCAATGTCTGAGCTGCTGAAGAATTTTTCTGAAATGCCCCTAATGTAAACATTCTATTAATTGCCCTAATGTAAACATTCTGTTAATGGCCCTAATGTAAACATAATGTAAGCACTCTGTTAATGGCCCTAATGTAAGCATTCTGTGAACACCCTTTTCTAGACATTCGGAAGATAATGGGAAATTCTAACTTTTATGAAAAGTATTCAAAATAATTTTCATGTACGAGATCTGTTAAAGCTTGAGGTCCAGTTGATAATCATAGGAATTATTTTTTCTGTCAGAGGGAAAGAATGCTTTAAATTATTCTTAATGCCAGTACAGTATAGCAGCATTAGCTCTCATTCAATGTACTGCTATAGATATAAGACAGTATAGCTGTCCTTATTTCTAAAGAAGACAAGAAATAACTTGTTAGTAATTTTGCTTCTCGTTTTAAATAAGTTATAAAAAGAACAGGGATATCTGTGCAGAATCTCTTTATAGTTTGTTTTTCTGTGCACAACATTCTTATCAAAAGTTTCAATATGTATATTTTAAAAGAAAAAGACTTGTTTTTGAAAACTCTTGACAGCAATTATTCATATCTGAAGCTACTGAAATACCTGTGCAAGAAGATCATGATCAAACTGGTGCAGAGTAGGTAAATATAATTAATTGAATATAAATATAGAGAGGTATAAAATATACTGGTGTGAAATGCATAATTGGATCAGATCAAAAAAATGATGAAATAACCATATATAGTGTTCTTTTTTCAGAACTATTTATACTGCACTTTTTTTCAGAATCATTTACACTGCACTTTATTCAGAACCATTTACATTGCACGTTATTCAGAACCATTTACATTGCACGTTATTCAGAACCATTTACACTGCACGTTATTCAAAACCATTTATACGGCACTTTATTCAGAACCATTTACATTGCACGTTATTCAGAACCATTTACATTGCACGTTATTCAAAACCATTTACACTGCACGTTATTCAGAACCATTTATACGGCACTTTATTCAGAACCATTTATATGGCACTTTATTCAGAAGTTATAGAAAAAAGATTTAATTAAATAAATCAGATTTAAGGTGAAGGAATTTTAAGGAATGCTTTATAAGCAGATGAATTGGTTAATGCTTAGCAATGATATAAGGTGAATTGTCTATCAAATGTAAAACACAGTGTATGCTTTAGTGTAAGAGCATACATGAGATACACATACTTTATGTAGCCTCTTCAATCATTGCTTTACTGCTTTTTTGGTGGCATTTACATTATCCTTATATTTAATTTCTTTTTCAGAAACCCCTATCCCCCAAGTATTGCAAAATATAGACACAGGAAACTTGATGCAAATGTCAGAGTTTTCCTCATGCATTGGTATAACAACAATTCATATCCAAGCCAAAAGGAACGAGCAGAAATTTCACAGACAACTGGACTGTCAGATACTCAAATTAAAACATGGTTTGCCAATGCCAGAAGAAGGGAAAGAAAAAAGGAGTGTCCATTATATCTTGCAAGACAGGCAGCTAAAGAGAAAGGGAAAAAATGAAATGTCTTGTGGAAATTCTGCCAATACCAACACCACAAGCACTGAACTTGAGAACAGTGTGGTGCAGGCAGACAGGGGTTCACTAATGACAAACACTTTGGTAAATAATTAATTAATAAATGAAAAATTTTCTAAATAATTCATTAATAAATAAAACACTTTAATAAATAATTAATTAATATATAAAACACATTGGTAAATAATTAACTAACAAATAAAGTACTCTGGTAAATAATTAATTAATAATTAAAACACTTAGGCATATAATTAATTAACAAATAAAAAAGTTTGGTTAATACTTATTTATTAACTAAAACACTGATAAATAATTAAATAACTAAAAAATGTTGGTAAATAATTAATTAATAACTAAAACATTTTGATAAATAATTAATTAACAAATAAAACTCTTGTAAATAATAAATAAAATATCAACTCGGCCAACATATTGCATTCGTTAAACAATTTTTCCTTGCTTTGCTGTTTGTAAATGAAAACTATTGCATGGAATACTTGTGCAAATAAATGTTTCTGATGTCACAGACTATATGAACCTTTTGTTCATCATTGGCAAGCTTACATACATTAGTATGCCTTTTATTACTGGTCAGCATGCATAAGACAAACTTACATAATGGACTAGTATATATATTTATTACTGGTCAGTATGCATAAGGCAAGCTTACCTAATGGACTAGTGTACCTTTTGTTACTAGTTGGCATGCATAAGGCAAGCTTACATAATGGACTAGTATATCTTTTGTAACTAGTTGGCATATATATTATAGGCTAATATCAAGGACTGGATACCTTTTGTTTCTGGTTGGCATGCACAAAGCAGATATGCATCATGGTCTTGATATCCTTATTGCTGGTTGGCATGCACAAAAAAGAAAAGCATCATGGATGAATTTGTTGGGGTTTTTTTGCTGCTGGTTAGCATGGATTAGTATATTTCTTTTGTTGCTGGTTGGCATGCACAAAGCAGGCTAGCATCTTGGACTTGCAATAGCTTGTTTAGCATGCACAGTGCCAGCTAATGTTAATAATAACATGGCCTAGCATACCTTTTGTTCATAATTGGCATGCATAATGCAGACTAAATACCTAGACTACTATACCATTTATTAGCAGATAGCACAATTCTGGATGAAAATATAAACATGAATCATTGTATACACTGAATGGAGGTAATAATATCTATTCGTTTTAAGTGAAAAGCATGCTGTAATTAATTATTTTGTAAACTTGCAATTCTTTCTTTCTCCCTGATGGAATGTTACTTGCATTGACTGACTCAGTCTTATGCAGTGAAACAAATCTTACTTATAGAAATGTATTATCTGAATCTGCTGAACAATATGTTTATAATATGCAAGATTTGAAATCAAATAAGAAATCATTCTCCTAAATGAAGTTACTGTTTAACATTCATTTTCCATCTTAAAATTTACTGACCATATTTAGATTTAGAGTCATTGACATTAATTGTTGTTTGTTTTTGCTCTTAGTCTTACATTATTATGTATTTAAAGAAATTTCCGTACAAAACTTTGTCTAAGTTGCTGATTGAACTTATTCTAATGTTTTACATTTTATGATTTATATCTTCAGACAGTAATTACCATGCGTTTGTTTTCTTTCTTTCTAATCCCACCGTTTAATGATTCCATTTAATTTACGAAAGCTTACTCTGTACCTGTATATGATGCAATCATTGAGTCGCCTGACAGTGAAGACCTGCAGGTTCTAGGCACCATCTCAGATTCACCGTAGGGAAAAATCTGTGCTCTGTTGGTGTGTTGCCAACCTTGGTAATTGTCGCTGCATTCTCTGGTTGCCATGACAATGAAAAAAACCAGCAACATTTAGCATTACCAGATGTGTCGTCCAGTGAGGGGTGTCATCACCTCAATGGATGCAGAACTTCTCATGTCCGTGGGGCACCGAGATGCTGTCCCTCCAACCACAGAATATGAATTCAAACAAGCTCAGACAGGGAGACGAAAACGGCTTCTCTGTCATTAACTGCATACAACCAATGTCATGTGCATAAGCTGTCTTGAAGTCAAACTTCTCACTTTGCCAGGAAAATATTGAAGCAAGTTACCTCGTCGCTTCAACACTAGGTAGCAGACGGATGAAAAAACGGGTGGAAAGAGATATTCCCAACTTTCCTTAATAAAATCTCTGTATACGAAATTCCACACAAATGAAGCAAGTTTTTCAGCATGATAATATATGGTTTTACTAGAGTCCTCAAAGGCTTCTAGAACTTGTATGTCTTGTGACATAATCCATGGAGGCATGCTTTTTATCTGCGTGCGCAATGCTCACTACTTGTGACTTTAATGTGGTGTCGACTATCCAAGTCGTAAACACACGTCATCACTCATGCATGAATACTCTACATTCATTCAATATATATAACTCTCCATATATATTTAAGGAATGAAATGATAACACACACTGTGTCTACAACATCTGTCGAACTAAATGAAATCTTAGGTGAACATTTCTAGAATCACATAACATGTATTGCGTAATAACAACACCGTGTTACTTCCCCTAGTCTGTTAGCGGGTTTTAGATTGTGAAATAAAATATAATTTTGGCTCCATCCTCTTCCCCGTGACAGTGTAAAAGCATTTATTAAAACAATAAATGTTATTTAAAGTTGAAAAAGATCATATTTGTTCAAAGAGAATCTTCAGAATAGTGATGCTTTTACTGATGTAGAAAATGTGACATGAATTAGTTCATGTACACATAAACTTGCACAAACTGAGAAATAAGAAGCAAATGTGTGTACTCAATATATATTATACACATACATACACACACTAATGTATTACAACATATCTAAAGAAAGCAAGTAAAAGATGTCAATCAAAATAAAGAATTATGAGAATTTATTTTTAATACATGAAGCTTTTCTGCCTTAAGAAAAATTTGCTAAAATGTCAATTTAACAAATTTACAAGCAATGTGAACATGTGTGCACCCAGTAATCACCTGAGCAAAATACGACTAGTAAAAGACTTTTTAAATACCCATATGTACTAAAAGAAGGGTATGGCATAGTGGTGATAAAGTTAAATGTAAGAAATATGTGTAATGATTGCTATTAAATAGTAATATATGCATAACATATATAATTATATTAAACATTAACAAGAACACTGTGTTCAACATTAACAAGAACAAGTATAAAGTTTTTAAAAAAGTCAAGCAAGCTGGAGTAAGACTTAAATGCACAATATGAACAAGGCTTTCCATGTCATTTTAAATTTCTGTAATACTTCCCAAAGAGTTAACATGTGAAAACTATTCATGTTGTCCACATAAAAAAAAAACAGTTCTTCATTCCTTGCAACTGAAAACTATTTGTGTTGTCCATGTCAAAAACAGTTCTTTATTCCTTCCAACTGAAAATTGTTCATGTTGTCCATGTCAAAAAACAGTTCTTTATTCCTTGCAACTGAAACTGTGATGACCTTTTGCATAAGCCAAATGTTTTGCCATATTGATTCCGCTAAATTCTTTCAAATAGATCATCATAATTCATGGGAGCGCTTCTGGCTGGGTCAATTTCATGCTGGGGATTGGGGGAGACCCAAACCAACAAGATTAAGACCCCCGAGCTAAATTTAAATGGAGAGGACATCCAATGATAGCAAGCGCTGCTGATGTGTCGCTAATGGAAGTTTCAGTGCAACCATTTTGAGAATACGAGCCTAACAAGCATTCATTATTTTTTAAATATGCCTTAATTATATAATCATATTTAATTCATTTTATTAGACATTTATTATAACTATTTTTGTTTTTAGTATTAGGTAAGGATAAAGATTTTTATATTTTAAATGCTTAAAATAAACATTCTTCAAAATATTAATTTGTAATATTACACTTACAGAATACAATCACTAAATTATGTCAACAATAGTTTGTCATCACATTCTTTTTTTGGGAAAAACTAATCAACGTTTTTGTTTTAATTTATTTTGTTTTCAAAATCTAAGTACATACCAAACAATCTTTATCCATTGGTGTGTGTGTGTGTGTGTGTGCGTGTGTGTGCGTGTGTGTGTGTGTGTGTGTGTGTGTGTGTGTGTGTGTGTGTGTGTGTGTGTGTGAAGGCATTTCATCTGTCACTATTGAAAGTTTCAGTGCAGTTATTTGAGGAAAAAACCAGTCATTGAAAACAACAGTAGTGTAGATTATTATTAATAAAATATGCCAACATGCACATACACTTGCAGATATGTTTATATAAATTATACAGAGTATATTTTTCTTAAGGTAAAGAATATATGAGGGAGAGCATGTTCATGAAAATTTACTGAAAATAAATATACTGAATAAATATAATATCCTGTCATATTACTTTTTTTTAAAATAGCATATTCTTCTAACTTTGTCAGTGCAAATTTAAAACATTATTAATCACTTAATTACTTTTGTATTTCACTGTAGAATATATTAATAGAGGGGAAAATCAGATTATAGAAAATCTAAAAAAATTGTATAAAGTATTAGATTGGCATGTGTAGAAGTGGTTTACAGCTGTGACTGATCTATGTAGCTGTATTAGTGGTTTAAGTTCTACCATTACCTAGCAATATGTCAGTCAAGTTAAGTAGAGGGAAACTAAAAATTAATATTTGATTTGATTGAGTGTAGGGGGCGCTTCCGGCTTCCACCGCTTTCGCGCTGGGTGAGGGGGTTGTGGGGGAAAGGGAGGGGGTGGTTTAGCCCATTGGCTATGTCAAAGTAGTTTTTATGTATCATTTCCAATAAAAATTAATAGTGAAAAATCAGATTTGATATACATGATTAAAAGTGTAAGACCAGTATGATCAAGATCAAACCAGTATATCCAAGACCTAAACAGTTTGACCAAGACCAAATAGGTATAACCAAGATCAAACCAGTTTAACCAAGACTTAAACAGTGTAACCAAGACCAAACCAGTATGACTAAGATGCAAGCTGTCTAGACAAGAGGAATGAATTTACTGGACCTAGAAAGAAGTAAATGTATTATAATTTTTTTAAAACAAAACAAACTTTGTAAAGATGAAAACAAATATCAACAGTTCATCAATGTAGTCTTTGCCAGGTCAAGATACAATAACAAATTAACAATGAAATGTAAAATGCTCCAATAATATAATTTGACTGTAAAGCCAATGATAAGAGATGGAAAGAGAAGACTTTGTCCAAAGATATAAAAGTTATTAGCAAAACTGTAAAAAAAAAATTTTTTTTTAATTTTAAAAAAGCAATAGCCTAAAGCATATTCATCAAATTTCCATACTATTTATTATAGATCAAAGCAATACAAAGTACTTTTTAATTTATTTTAATTGTATGGTGGCTTAAGATTTATTGGATGAATGTTATTGCCTGTTATGACTAAGCACGAGCAAGAAAAGGTAGCTGGATGCATGCACAGATATTTACCAAAATAACACTGAAGCCTGACAAAAATATTCATTGTTGTTCCCAAGACTGCTAAACGCTTAACTTGGATTACATCTGGTGCTCACACTTCAGGTCCTTGTTTCCTACAATGCAAAAAAGGGGCATTCCAAGAATTTTCTGTACAAAAGGTGCAAGAAAGATTGAAAACTGTTTGAAAAAATTATTTAACAAAGCATTTGGTGGCACATCATAAACAGGCATCACACGACAAACTATTCAGATTCTGACTGCAGCTGAGATTGAAATACTGTAATATTTTTTTTATAGTAAGAGAAGTCTCTTACCACCTCTCCTCCATACAGCCATTTATCTGAAATGTAGAGAGACAGCTTAATTTTGATCACATGTTTAGGGATAAAATTGTCATACACCTACTTTTATTGACCATAATAGTGTCTGAGATCTTTGACATGGGGAGGAGAAAGGGAAAATAAATATGATTAACAGAATATGTCCAAAATAGCTAACAAATGACAGAACACAATCATCTCTCCATATCCTACACGTCTAAAATAAGCTATGTTTTATTAAAGGTGTTTTCCCTTCAACTTTTTTGATTGAAACATTAATACTTTTGACAAAACAGTTCTCAAGAGAACTGAAATATTAGTTTAAAATTAATTCTATATATTATAAAATATCCCTTGGTAAAACATATTTAACATCTCATCAATTACAGTCCCCACAACAAAGTCTAATGGAAACATGAACAAAAATGAATGAATGTAGATCATTCTTTAATAAACAAGAACCACTTTCACCAAGTTTTAATTATACAACAACAAAAAAAAAATGTGCATAACTGATTTTGTTTCAAATTAAAACAAATTCAATTTTATTTAGTCTTATTTATGGCTCACATTAGCAAGACATTTAGGCAAATTAAGGAGTCACAGAATTATCTCCCTTTGAATCCAAGTCCACACATTTCTTATTAAAAACACAATACTTGTGTTCAGCAAAAGAAATTTAAACATAATCAGATCATGTATTGTCAAGTGTTGACTAAGAAAAAAAGTAAATCTGACTGCTCTAAGTAAAAGCAAGATTTAATATTCAAGCCTTATATGGGTCTGAAGCAAGTTAGACGTGTATATGAGTCAAAGGTCTGTGTATAGTCTAAGTTGACTCAATAATGTTAGGGCTTGCTTAATACTGGTTTATTTTATAATGCCTAGGTCACTATGTCTAAGTTGGCTTTATGATTTATAGATGTGATTCAAAATGTCTGATTTACTTTATAATGCCCGTCTTAACTATATTGTTTAAATTCACTTTATAATCTCTAGATTTGCTTTATAATATCTGGATTACTTTTAATGCCTAGGCTTATATTATAATTTTATTTTATAATATAGATTTGCTTTATAATTTTGGTTTACTAGTCCCCGACCTACAAACATTCAAACTTGTGACCAAAATTTTCAAACAAAAATTAAACAAAAAGAAAATTAAAAATATTTCAATTATTTCTCAGATTTTTTAATATTTTCTGAATACTTTCTGAATGTTTTTTATGTAGTGAAACTTGTATTTGTATATAAATCTTTTACAAACAGTACATTAACGAACTTTGTACATTAGGTAGAATGATTAAATCCTTGCACCAATCCCTTGAGATCTGTTAAAACAAGTTACATAATGTGTATGTAGTATTTAAAATAAATTAAATAATTATGCTTATGTGTTTGTTTCAATCACTATATGTAAATATGTACATGTATTTGCTACTTTTGTGTTCATGTACATATGTATGTTGACTTTATATATAATATTTTTTTAAATTTCTAAGTAACACACTAAAAAAAAAAAAAAATCCCTATTGTGTAAATGAGTACTAGTTTATGAGAAAGGTTTTAACAGTAAAAACATGACATGTGTTTGCTATTTTTCCTTTGTATTAAAAATTTCTTATAAAAGCAGCCAGAACAGAACCCACTTAAAAGTTGGGGCTAACTGGACTATATAATAATTAGGATTGTTTTATAATGTCTAGGCTTCCTTTGTAATGTCTTGATTTTCTTTGTCCTGTACTTATTTTGTCTAAATTTATGATGCCTAGATATGCAGGATGTTTTGGTTTAAATTTACTTCATGCCTAGGTTTCCTTAACAATGCCTAAATTTATTTGTGCCTAGGCTTGCTTTATGTTTGGATTTCTTCATAATGTCTAGATTAGTTTGATATGGCTAAGATTGCTTTATTATGCCTCAAACTGATTTATCTAGTTTATGTTTTGACTTCTTTGTCTAATTTTGTTTTATATTTGGATGATTTTATAATGTCAAGGTTAGTTTGATATGGCTAAGATTGCTTTATTATGCCCAAGACTCATTTGTCTGGTTTACTTTATGTTTATATTTACTTTGTGTCTAGGGGCTTTATAATGTCTGGTTTACTTTTATGTCTAGGCTTGCTTTAAAATGTCTATTTTACTTTATAATGTTTGGTTTACTTTATTATGTGTAGGCTTGCTTTGTCTGGTTTACTTTATGTCTAGTCTTGCTTTATAATGTCTGATTTACTTTATTATGTATAGGCTTGCTTTATAATGACTGGTTTACTTTATGCCTATGGTTGCTTTATAATGCCTGGTTTATTTGATTATGGCCAATATTGTTTTATAATGTTGGTATACTTTATCTAGATTTGCTTTATGATGTCTGGTTTATCTGATTATGCTAGACTTGCTTTATAATGTCTGGTTTGCATCTAGTCTTGCTTCATATAATGTATCTAGATTTACTTAGAAAGTTAGGTTTACTTTGACTGTCTAGTTAGACTTAGGTAGGTTTACTTGATTATGTCTATGTTTTATGTCTGGTTTATTTTATCTTCGCTATTTTATGTCTAGGTTTTATTTTATAATGATTAAGTTTACCATAAATTTTAGTTTTACTTTATGTCTTGTCTTGATTTAAATGCCTAGGATTATTTTATTATGTCTAGGTTTACTTTTAATATCTGGTTTTATTTTATAACATCTAGTATGCCTATCAATATTATAATAAAATATAATAAGCTTATTGTGCAGATACAAGAGCACTGGATGGACTATAGATATATGGAAAGACCAAGGACTAATTAACAAAGAAAATAATTTGTACTGGAATGCAGGTGGTGCAAATAACTGCTCAGCAGGTAAACATCTTAATCATACTTTCGACTTTTTCTTAATTTTATGCAACGAATAAACATCCTTTTAAACTTATTTTCTATGAAAGATACAGATATATCTGCAAAACTTGTATTTCTGTGACTGCAATCATTCACAGCTGAACAATACAAGTTACACATAACAATATGCAATAACCTTTTTGTCTCAGAAAATCATATGCAAAAGTGAGTATTCTTTAGAAACCTATAGTCAAACACAAGAGTTCATTTTTCTTGATAGTTGGTTCAACTGGTTCCCAAATAAAATCTAATACAGCATAACTAAAGTAAATAGCAGTGCTACATGTTTGTTGCATGCACTGTGCTAAGGTAAAATTTAATTATATCACATTTTCAGATGTACTGTTGACATATTCCATTTATGATCCAGCAGTCCTAAATGAATGATTGCAAAAAATATAAGGTGTACAAATAATTAACATTTAATTAATTAATTAATTAGCATCCAAGCATATTCTTGTGACCATATCACTCAGAACAGTATGAGCTTATGCACTGAAAGATGAGCGTATGAAGAAGTGAAAGAGAAAAACATAATAACAAAGAAAATGAACAGGTTCCTTTTGACTTTTAACAAAAGGTGAGAATTAAAATGAGACTGAGAACACCAAAGGAGACTGAAGGCAAGTCACATAAAAAATCAAGCATATACATAAAAACAAAAAAAATCATGTCACATATACTGCAATTGTAAAAATATCATTCTGTGAGATCAGAAAATTACACTTCCCAAAACAAAATGAAAAATAAGACTGGCACAAAATCAAACACAAAACAAATGCTGATATTAAAGTCCAGAGTGTACCCGGATAAACTCATGGGAAAATGCCAAAATGCGGTTTAAGATTAATATGATGAATGTCTTGACTATCCATTGCTTGGAATCAAGCAGTACAAATTCAACAGGTGTTCAATTACAAATGATATTACCCAAAGGGCAATTAAACTCAACAAATCAGATGAAGAAGCAACTCTCTGGACATTCTGTATCAACATTTTGAATTGGATATGTCAGAAATTGATATATTACTTGCAAAGGAACGTCAGTGCCAAATCAATGCAAGCCTGAAGCGCCCCCCCCCCCCCAATTCATCATCATCAAAGGAACTTCCATCATGATCATTTGATCTGACTTAATAAATGTAAGTATAACTGTAAAGACTTTTACAATAAAGTATAATGCTTGTATAACTGTAAAGACTTTTACAATAAAGTATAATGCTTGTATAACTGTAAAGACTTTTACAATAAAGTATAATGCTTGTATAACTGTAAAGACTTTTACAAATAAAGTATAATGCTTGCATTCTTGTTTGTTGCAAAATTTAAGTCAATAAAAATTGATGCTAGTAACTTAGTTTTTGAAAGAAGTGTGTACAACATGAGAATGAGTCTTTATTTTGAAAAGGAATTATTATTTTCAATAATGGAATTGTCTTGCATATATTAGGGACATGCCACTCTTAATATTAATAAAACAAATATTAAGAGGGCATGTCATAAAGTTGCTAAACAATAACTAGTAAAACAAAATAAAAACTACTCTTCAAAGATACCAACTAAGAATATTTTAAAATTAACTGTTTGAAAAAAATATTATTAATACAAAATTTATCTGAAATAAGCTGGTTAAAATTATAAAGAAACACAATAAATCCCACCAGCACATTCTACTGTTTCAGGAAAGTGTATTATTACCCCACACACACACACTCCCAAAGTATAATCTGCATTAAGACAGCCATAATAATTGGCAAGATTCTTTAAAAAGAAAAAATAACAATTTTCTCATTCTAATCCCACTAAACATGACATTTTCACTACTTAATTCTAATCCCAGCTAAATTTAAACTTGTCACAACTTATTCCCACTAAACATAAAACTCTCATTCTTAATTCTATTTCTAGTGAGCATAAAATTTTCACTGAATAGAAAGCTGGATATTGGGTATGAAGTTGATAGCAACACAACTTCAACCATTAGGGAAAGTGCTTTACCAAAAATACATTTTTATCTCAAGAGTATCACCGATTAAAAGATCCACCCCCCACCTACCCCCCCCCAAAAAAAAAATGGAAATAATAATAATAATAATAATAATAAAATAAATAAACATATTTTAAAATATTATTCTATGTAAGAAAACAAAACCCACAACATTATAATAACTCTTATAATGAATAAAGTCTGTCATGAAACAGACATGGCTGAAGTCAACAGTTAAAAGCATGAGAGTGTCTTAATAAAAACTTCCCTCTTTAGGCGACGTAATCTTTACCTAAAAAAAATTATTCTTAACACGTGCAAATTTATATGAAATTTATAAATGTCGGCGTTAATTTTTTTTTTTTAAATGTGTTTTGGGAGTTCTTAGGTTAAAAGAATTACTTCTTCACTGTTTCCATTCCTGGCAAGTGAATGGTCAGAAATATTATATCACTTGACCTCATGTTCATTCCCCAATTATACCATGGTTATCCTGGCACACTTTGTTTATGCCTGAGAATTACATGTATTGTAAAGGGGAGGATGAAGCTGACATTCATTTGAAAATGAAGAAATATAGATCAGGTGCTATACCAATTGTGTATTTAAAAAAGAAAAAATATTTAAAAAAATGTGGAGACAAGGTGAAGTGGGTGAAAACCTATATGATTGTGAGTAGTAAGGAATATTTGTCAAAATTGTCTTAACTGAGTCATATTACAATCTTCTTAATGTGGCATGATTAAATATAAATAAATAAACTTACCATAGAATACAATATATAAACTTACTTTTGCAGGGGTGGGAGGAAGGTGGGGGTAATGAACTGTAATTGTAAGCTGCATTCTGATTCCAAATGATGCAAATGATGTTGTCATACAAAAATACTAATTTATTAAAATGTGGCAAGTTTGTTGCAAAGTGCAGGAAGATAAATATAAAAGCTAAACGGCATAGTTTCCTTTTTATTATATACTAGTTAGTTAATTGATTTCTTAAGATAAAATAAATAATCAGGAATAAATAAATTATAAACAATTAAAAGACATGGGAGTGATATAAGGGGTAAGGACCTATAACCAGGAAAATCAAAGACTGCATAATCAGAAAATGGTGACTTTTTGTCATATGTAAAATAATGTATGGGTTTCTTTTCAAATCTTAATTCTTTCTTCAGTAAGTTGCTTTAAAATCTTTCTCTTTCTCTCTAAGCCATTCATATATTATACATGAATAATGCATACATACCTAAAAATGCACACAAATCATATAAGAAAATGACATACACTTTGCAATGAACATAACATTAACTCAATGTTCTTCAGTCACAGTTGGCCTCTACATGCTCTTGTATTTACATGTAATACAGCAGAAATCTCTAATATTACATTTTAATTAATGGCTAGGTTCTGCTGGACAACAGTTCTCTTCATTCCTGCATGAAGGAACACAACAATAGATTCCTGTCAAGAAAGACTGAAAAGAATATGTGTAAATTTGTAACTCAGTACTCTCACATTAATAAGTTACTCTGAAGGTAAGTGAACCCATAAGGTGTATCAGATAACTCCCTAACTTAAGAAGAAGAAGCATTTAAAGTCAGTTGATAGCTGATAAGGAATAATTATACCAGCTTCAATGTCGGTCCAGCTTGGTCAGCAGATAATTTTTCTATCAGCAGAAACCCAAATGATATTTTAAAATGTATTTCATTAGTACCAAAACTAGCCATAGAAACAATATTAACAAACTAAATGTTCAATGTATGCATCTGCATGAATCTTTTATTGACTACTAAACATTTTTAAGAGTGCTTACCTTTGTGATACATACACATTTCAAATCTTCATGTCCAATATGAAACAAAGATATTAGTTTTCTACAAGAATATTTCATTTACAAAACAAACATTCTTTATAAAGACTGTGAAAGATTTAACTGTAGTCCTGGAAAGGAGATGGCCACAGTGAAAAGGAATTAAGTCTGCATAATGTATAAACAAATTTGTTTTTATGATTTTAATAAATAAATTTAATTTTTAGCTACTTAAAATAAATATATTAAGAGATCTTATATCATTTTTAAGTGCTGAGAGTTGTTTTACATGAAACATTAATGATAGGCTGTTAAATTTATTGTAATCCAGTTTAAAACAGGCATAAGCAAATATGTAGAGTCATAAAAGGAATAAGCAATATAAATGCAGTGCACAATCATAAAAACAATCTATCACCCTCCACTTATTCCAGTACAATGAAAAACTGTTTCAAAGGTTTGCACCCACACTAGAAAAAATGATTGCAATTTGTGAATTATAATAAAAGTATATAATTTGACCAATCAATGCTATTATCTTATGTGACCAATCAATGCCCATATATCATCTAACCAACCTATACTTGTATGCCATCTGATCAATTAATGCCATAAATTATTTGAAATTACAACACAGTATCTGAAGCATTTGAAAGCAGGTCTACAAATATCAGTCATGCCCATTTACACCAGTATAAACTATTAAAAAATCTGATAGCAGGTCTGCAAATATCAGTCATGCCCATTTACACCAGTATAAACTATTCAAAAATCTAATGGCAGGTCTGCTATAAATCAGTACATTTATTCAATAAATTCAAAACTGAATTTACCAACTATATTCATAATGCATATTTTTTTAAAAGCCAATACATGCCTTTCTCTAAATCTCCACACAGAGAATGACTATTGTTTCTGACTGAATGTTGGCACAAAAACATGAAGCAGTAAGATAGGGTAGACACTAGCATGATAAGCATGAGATTAACATCAACTGAGGTCATCTGGAGTTCTTGGGTGTGCTTGAGACACTACGATCACCACGATCTTGCTCATGTGAAGATGCAGATTTGGAATGTGAATGAGAGCCCTCACGTCCACTATGTTTCCTTGGTGATTGGTGTGACTTGCTGCCATTGGGAGTGAGGGAGCGGGATCGAGATCGAGTTGCTCTTCGCCTTAAAAGGAAAAATTAAAAGACATTATATGTTTCATTTCTGTATTATAAATGATAACTAAGCTGAAGGCATGAGGATTTTTATTCCTAAGATAAAACAATCGAATGTCTCCAAAGTCTGGGAAATTGATTAGTGTTTCAAAATATACATCATTTGCGTAAAAAAATATTTCCTTAAAAAATAATCTAAAGATTGGCAAAGTTTGGTTCGTTTTATGAGCTTATAATTAATTTATAATAGCTTTTTTTGAGATGTGCAAGTTTTTCACATGTGTTTATATAAAACATCCAGGTCCGCTATATACAATATTAAAGAAGGAAATTAAGAAATCAGAAGGAAAAAATTAGAATAATCATTGAAAGAAGAAATAGAATAAGATAAGAAGAACCAAAAAAGAAAGGAATGGAAGAATAACCAAAGCAGGAAAAAAAGAAATAGAAGAACCAGAAAATTGAAAGTTTTTTAATTTAAAAAAAAAATATTTACGTGTAAAATTAATTTTTCCTCATTATTTATCAGTCTAACATACTAAAAAATATTAGATGATTCTAAGGGCATAAAAGTCCAAATTCAAAAGAAACTATAAAGAATATTTTATACATAAAATAAACTTTTCCTGAATATTCATCAGATTAGCATATTAGCAAAACACACACACATATGTGCTAAATTCTCCTGAGTCCAGATTTGCAAAACAAAATTGTCTCTCACTCTTACAGTTCCACATGCATATGTGTTGTGAGAATCACATCACATACATGATGTGGGAGTCAAAGTATTCCTTGCTTGGCCACAGGCATAACAAAGAACATCATCCGTGACACTAACAAGCTCTTCAAAGGAAGGAAAATAGCAAAGCCATCAGACAAAGCCTACATAAAGTCAGCCAAGGAAAAAATGTGTGATGGGAATGACTGGGATCCAACAGCAATAAATAAGTGAGGATAAAATATGACAGCTTACAGATGTTCTCTGAAACTGCACAATCCTAGTGAACAATACAACCATTTTTGCTGCAAAGAAGATGAAGTATTGAAAGAAATATCTCGAAGATAAGGAAGCAAATTTTAATCTTTCATTTCATTTAAAAACCACAACCATTATTGTTGTGAGGAAGATGGGGTATTACAAGATGTATCTCCAAGATAAGGAAGTGAGTTCAGTCTTTCATTTCATTCAAAAAGTCTGCTAGAAGCATGACAAATCATTGGTGAGCCTGCACAATCAAGGGTTTGCACCTAGTCCCATTGTATGTACGTCTGCTTAGGATGGAAAAAGAAAAAAAATGTTAACTCTAATCTAATTACCTTTTGCTGCTGGTTTCTGACACAGAATCTGGCTCTGAATCTGCACTCTCATCACATGATGATGAAGATGATGAAGATGATGATGCAGAACTTGAACTGTCTGAGTTAAAACCAGATGGCTGTTGTAGGTCAACTTTGTCTGCCATGGCAGCCACTTCTGGGCGTAGTTTCTACACAAGGAAAACTAATTGTAAAAAGGGTAATGTAATACATGTACTTAAGGTAATGTAGTACCACACCAATATAATGTTGTGACATATTTTTGGTCACAATAAAGTATGAACGCATTGCATTTAAATATGATTTTATAGTGGAAATACTGTAGTTCTGAAAAAGGGAAACAGCAACATATTTTACAGTGGAAATTGTAGAACCATTATCATGGAAAGAATGTGACATATTTTACGATGGAAATTGTAGAACCATATCATGGAAATAATATGACATATTTTACAGTGGAAATTGTAGAACCATATCATGGAAAGAATGTGACATTTTACAGTGGAAATCTTGCAGTACCATGTAAAGGGAACAATGTGACATATATTAAAGTTGAAATCTTGTAGAACCAAATCATGGGAATGTTGTAACATATATTAAAGTTGAAATCTTGGGAACAAATCTTTGCCCCTAAACCACCGCTTTAGGGGCAAAAACTTGCAAACGCACACAAATTTGCTAAACTTTACCCCAGAGCAGTTTTCTTCACATTAAACCTCAACTAACCATTTTCATGAAAACAAAGATCAATGTTTTGTCTTTCAAACTGTGTTGTTGTGCTTTTCTGAATTTTATTACAGTATCCATAAACTTTGACGAAAGTACTTTAGGGTTGCAACAAAAAAGGGTCAAGTGTCGCTTCAAAGCCGAAAAAGTAAAATTCATGTTTTCGGGTACCAAGTTTTAAGAAGAAAGCAGAACTTGCAAGGTTTTGTAACCCCAAAACTGATCGGTCTATTAAATACAGATAACTCTTTACACTCATATTTTTTTCACTTTTGTTTGATGCAAATAACCAAATAAATTTTCAAACTAAAAAGTTCATGATACATTTTTTGGAAGAAATATTTATCACAAACTAGTGAAAAAAATATCATATTCTGCAGAATTTCAACATCTCTAATGATATGCCGTAGTCCTCGATTAGTGACCCTTACAAGATCCGCTAAATGAAAAACCCGTAGTATGCATCCTGTTTCAGTCATGACTTCCATGTGCGAAATGCGTGTTGACGCTAACGCTGATTTTTCTGACATTTTATATGAACAATTGAAACTTCTTATTGAAAAGATCTTTCTGTAAGCATTTAATAATGATTACTGTATTCTGTTGTTATTTTATCTGTAAACGTATCTCTATTTTTAAAGCAGAATTATTAGTTCTGTCCTTATCAACGCTATCATCTCTGTAGTTTGAAAATAGGTCAGTCAGTGCGTCATACTATCACAAAAGTTTGGTTGCTATGTCCTTGCAATATATATTTTGAAGTCGCAGATCGTTTTTAAATATATTATTTTATTTACTTAATTAATTTTAGTCATGATGGTAATATTATTATTTAGAAAAATCGTTTTCTTACAACAATAATTTAAACAACTCTTGATGCAAAAATAGTAAACAACCAAAACACTTGGGTCTGTGAAATGTTTATTTCATGCAGTGGATTTATAATAATACCAAGATATTTTATTTAGTGAATGCTTTTATATATATATATTTTAAATAATTTTAACCTGTTTTGTTTTGAATTTGAACATAATGTTTTCCTCTTAACTTTTAAAATTTGTCAAGCTTCTGCCTTTGTTTTGGTTTCAGAATCTTTTAATATCTTGTTGTATGTGACTATGTTTATTAGAATTGTTGGACTGTTTTTTAGTGTGGTTTATAGTTTACTTGTAATAAACTTGGAAAATCACATGTTCATTACATCTAAAAAAGAGTTGACCACAAATAATGACACTAAATTAATGATATCTCAAAAAGTGTTGCAGCTATCATCACAAATTTTGTACACAAACTTATTTCATCAGTACACATATTTTGAGCATAAAATATTTGTACTATATGAAGTAGAAAAAAATGAGTGGGACTACCTAGAACAATGTGACATTTAACAGTGGAAATCTTGTAATACTATAACATGAACAATATGACATTTTATAGTGGAAATCTTGTAATACTAAACAGGAACAATATGGCATTTTATAGTGGAAATCTTGTAAAATTTATAACAGGAACATTATGGCATTTTATAGTGGAAATCTTGTAATACTATAACAGGAACAATACGGCATTTTAAAGTGGAAATCTTGTAGTGCCATATCAGGGGTACAATATGACATATTTTACAGTTTAAAAAAGTACCACAGTTCTCTATTATGGAAACAGACAAATTTGACAAAGAAATGGAAATACAGTAGTATAAAACATGGGAACATTATGAAAGTGCCAAGTCAAAAGAGCCATTTACCTTAAGAATTTTGTACCATTTACAGGAAAGTTTGGGACGTCCACGCACAGTTTTGTGCCACACAATGGGAAAATTTATAGTGCTACAGAAATTTTGTGTCACTGCTACAGTGTCATCCAAATTGATCACAACATGCCACCAACCTCCTGGGACAAAAACCGTCTCACCTGGGCACTGAAGGATCTCCAGCTGTTCAAGAAAAATAAAATAAGATCTCTGTCTGTTGTCAAATGAATCAAGCAACAGAATAAGTGGGCTATAGACAGACTAAGCATGAACTTTTAAAAAATAAAAACACATTTTAGATTATGAGTCTTTGTTATCCAGAATGATGTAAGAAGAGATGACAATAATTTCCCCAAAACCAACTAAAAAGAAAAGAAAAAGAAAAATCACCTAAAAGAATAACAACAGCAAACAATAATAAATAATACTTTAAAAGGGATGAGGGGGGAATATCATAAAAAGTGATTCATGCAGACTTACAGGTTTACAATCTTGAGGCCAAGAAGGCAACTGTGTTAGAGGGTAGATGTGCCTGAACCAAGTAATTGCTTCATCTTTCTGCTTTCCACCAACTTCAGACTTCACTTTTACCAATTCTCTTGGGGTATGGGTTGGCAGAAGGCACCAACTGCAAGCAATATGTAAATATGTAAACCTTTCTGTAAAAGATATTTTCTTTAAAAAGTTCAATTGTGATCTTTTCTAGAAATATATAAATAGCATTTAAAATTTTCAAAATATCTTTGAGGTCATCTTACAATGCCAAGAATGTAATATGTATGTTTAATAGTGGGAATTTTATAGTGGGAACTTATGGGGTAGTCATATTCAAGATATCATATTATCTGAAGAACCCATTTAATATTACTTTGTTCAGTAACATCTCTCATTCCAATTAGCAGCAGTAAAAGAATGAACCGAAGAAATCAAAATGGTCATGACCATCATAAAAAGCCCAATTTTGAAAATGGGATATTGTGTTTTTTAAGTTAGCTATGTCCAATTTCATGAGGGCTCCAAATAGAAATTCCTAATATCTTACATCAAGTGATATTGTCCACAGCATATAACAATTAACAAAAAGATAAAACTTCATATACCGCTTATGTCCAAAGACCAGCGCATTCCAAGCACTTGTACCAAGTGGATCAATGTGAATTCCAGTTCCTGATCGAGCTGGACCCATCACAAACCACCTGGACATAAAACAGAATTCATGATTACGGCTTATGTCAGATTTTCATAACTAGGTTTTAAAATTGCTTTCAACAGTAAAAAACAAGATCTCTTGCCTATTTATAACTCATAGCTGCTTTCTAAGTAACACCATGATACTTATTTAACAGGACAAAACAAGAGTTCTTATCTATTTATGATTAGAATTCACCCGATGTTTTCTAAGTAATGCAATAACACTCATTTAACAGTGCAAATCAACAAGACAAGACACAAAAAGCTGCTATCTTCTGCAATGATTCAGAAAGCAGTAAAATTTTAAAATTAAATATCACATCTTCTATAGTCAAGTGAAAACCCTGCAACAGGCAGAATGTTTCAAAATTTATAACTGCATGCATTTGCAAGCATAATTATTTTTACACAGATTCTTATTAACACATATGATTTTTCAAGATACCTAACACATTATTGCTGCATCATTAACAGAAATTATAAAATTAAAATATGTGCATGAACATTAACCACCATGCTTAATATTAGGTACCTATAAGGTGGTCGCTTAGCTTCCCCTGCATACTTGAACAGGTCGTCATGGAAATAGCCTGGCACCTCGTAGTCTTCTAATAATCGCTTTCTCTTAGGGTGCTGCCAAGAAAAATGTATGGTTGATACATCATTTAAATAATCAAGGGAGTATGTTATTTTCTTAAAACTTACAGGCATTTGGTACTTTACAAATCATAATGCAAATACCACTTTGTACCAAATGAGATAAAATCAAACAGTACATAAGCATCTTTTAATAAAAGAACAAATAATTTGTCTGTTTCTCTCTCTTTCACACACACACACACACAGGTATATGATTCCTTATATATAAATTTAGATTCTGTCTTCTTTAGCCTTAACATAGGTTTGAAGCTGAAAATTTAACTGATTTGTGGCTTTAGTTATTATATGCCAATCAATTTAATTCCATTTTAATATATTTTGTGTGCTTTAATCTAGTTATAATCATTGCTTCCAATTCCATTGAGTTGTTTATAAAAATCTAAGTCAGAGAATTGTTTTAAGTGCAGTTAAACTTGCTTCTAAGTCTTGCCCCATCAGCAAAGAGCCAGCAGTGCATCACTCGATAGTGGCTACGTCATCCAGTTTCATGACATTATACTGCAGAGACCTGTTGCCTTATGCCAGGGGTCGGGAACCTATGGCTCGCGAGCCATATGTGGCTCTATTGATGGCTGCAACTGGCTCTCAGACAAATGTTCGATTATAAAAAAAAAAACTGAGTTTTCCCAGTCTTATGCCTCCATAAAGAGACATCCGCTAGTGATTAGGCTTAGAGACTGATGAAATACCTTGTTTACTCCTTCAGAGAAACAGGCTAAAACCAGAGGTGAAGGTCGCATCAAAAGTCGGATACTAACTATCCATGTACGGTCACTTGTTTTCAGATAATGTGACGTAGCGCTAAGTTGTGAATTGACCTCTACTTTCATTCATTATAGACCCCTGAATGAACGGGCCATGTTAGACGCACACCTGCATTGCACTCGATTTACATGGATAAAATTAGAGCGTCCATTCATTACTAGGACCGGATCTATCAGAACACAACATAGTGGTAATATCTTGATTTCTCTGTGTTGAGTTGAATTAATTCTATATATTTTGTATTGTGAATGTATGTAGAATTTTCTTGTGCATTTTATTGCTGATTGATAATATATTTTCTACAAAGCTAAGTGGCACAGCGATATTACATTTATAGTAGTGGTGAGGACACCACGTGTATGTAATTGAACTACCGTTGATTAATTGTTATCACGGGAGAGTCAAAACCCACCACGTATTCATTAGTTAAATCGTATTACTAGCAACTTTGGATTAATGGAGAAATATATTGTAAAGATTTAGAATTTTAGATGTTTGGATTTTCACATAATGTAAATTGTAAAGAATGATTAACACTGCTGTTATTAGGCCCATATAAATCATTATTGTCACACGAGTCTGAAACATGATTAACTATGCATTGCAGCCGGTTCCTGAGTTCACTTTATAACTCAGACTTCAACTGCTAGCTGTTCCTTGGTGGAAGTCCAACCTTACTAAAAGCGTGGATTTCTATGGAAAAGTGACAAAAATACATGTCATTGTGTCTATATCTGACATTGTTCAACTGGGGCTGCCATATATAGCTTTCGAAAATAGCGGCCGATGTGTGTATGTGCAAAAGGGTCCGCACAACAGATTGTCGTCGGATCAGAAAGTTTCGTTTAAATCGCGTGGTCAGCTAACTAATTTTAGAAACCCTTTTGACAAGACGGCTAAAAGAAAGAAAAACGATGAGTATCGTACTTTTCAGCAGGAATGGACAGAGGAATTTGCCTTTGTGGAGAGAACGGGTTCTGCAGTGTGTCTAATATGCAGTGATAAAATTGCATCTATGAAACGGTCAAATGTAAAGCGACACTTCGAGACACGCCATTCTACATTTGCATCGAAATATCCTGCGGGAGACAGCAGGAAGAAAGCATGTCAAGAACTGCTTTCAAGAGTGCAAGTTAGTCAGCATCAAATCCGTGTTTGGACCCAACAAGGTGACTTGAATTCGGCTAGCTTTGCTGGCGCTTTAGCTATTGTGAGAAACGGAAAGCCATTCACAGATGGGGAGTATGCCAAAGCATTCATGCTTGATGTTGCCAATGAACTTTTTGATGACTTTTCGGATAAGGACAAAATAATTAAACGGATAAAAGACATGCCTCTGTCGGCAAGAACAGTTCACGATCGTAGCATCATGATGTCAAATCAAATTGAGGCAATGCAAGTCAAGGACATAAATGCGGCACCGTTTTTTTCTCTCGCTTTGGATGAGTCAACAGACGTCAGTAATTTATCCCAGTTCAGCGTGGTTGCAAGGTATGTTGTCGGTGATACACTACATGAGGAAAGTCTTGCTGTGTTGTCTATGAAAGGCACAACAAGAGGGCAGGATTTGTTTGAGTCCTTCACTGAGTTCGCTAAAGAAAAAAATCTACCGATGAATAAACTTGTTTCGGTGTGCACTGATGGTGCTCCGTGCATGGTTGGGAAAAGCAGAGGATTTGTCGCTCTTCTTTGAGAGCATGAAAACAGACGCATCATAAGCTTTCATTGCATCCTCCATCAAGAGGCGCTTTGTGCTCAGATGTGTGGCGAACAGCTTGGTGAGGTGATGTCACTGGTGGTTCGGGTAGTCAACTTTATTGTTGCCCGAGCATTAAATGATCGCCAGTTCAAAACACTGCTTGATGAGGTTGGGAATAATTATCCTGGTCTGCTTCTGCACAGCAACGTGCGTTGGTTGTCAAGGGGGAAGGTGTTCAGCCGATTTGCGGCTTGTCTGAGCGAAATCCGGACTTTTCTTGAAATGAAGAATGTCGAGCATCCCGAGTTATCTGACACTGAGTGGCTTCTGAAGTTCTATTATCTCGTAGACATGACTGAACATCTAAATCAGCTCAATGTGAAAATGCAAGGCGTTGGAAACACAATCTTATCCCTGCAACAAGCAGTGTTTGCATTTGAAAACAAGCTAGAACTCTTCATCACCGACATTGAAACTACACTTTGAAAAACTGGGAGAGTTCAAAGATATGTGCACATCAAGTGACCCTGCTCAACATCTTAATCTTCAGCAGCTAGCAGGCTTCACGTCTAATCTCCTGCAGTCATTTAAAGCGCGCTTTGGAGAATTTCGCGAGCACACCCGTCTTTTTAAGTTCATCACCCATCCACACGAGTGTGCAGTGGACAGCACTGACCTGAGTTGCATCCCCGGTGTCTCCGTCAGAGATTTTGAGTCCAAGCTGCTGACCTGAAGGCCTCAGACATGTGGGTGAATAAGTTCAAGTCACTGAATGAAGATTTGGAAAGACTTGCACGACAGCAAGCAGAGTTGGCGAGCCAACACAAGTGGGCAGAAATTAAAAAACTTCAACACGCAGACCAGCTGATTGTCAAAACTTGGAACGCGCTTCCCGTCACATACCATACACTGCAGCATGTGAGTATTGCTGTACTGACAATGTTTGGCTCTACGTATGCATGCGAGCAGTCTTTCTCACATCTAAAGAACATTAAGACCAACCTGCGATCACGTTTAACGGATGGAAGTCTCAACGCCTGCATGAAGCTTAACCTCACCACGTATCAACCAGACTACAAAGCCATCAGCAAAGCCATGCAGCACCAGAAGTCGCATTAATGGGAAGAAATTCTCATTATTGATTAGCAACAGCATAATAATGTTATTAAAAAGAATTAGAGACATAATTATTGTACTTTTAGTGTGAAAATTACACAAAATTACACATTTACTTGAATTTTTAGTTTTAAACATAATCATGATAATGTATGGCTCTCATAGAATTACTTTTCAAAATATGTTGTGTCCATGGCTCTCTCAGACAAAAAGGTTCCCGACCCCTGCCTTATGCAGTGCATTGTTAATACAATTAAGGAGGGGTTATATTTTAATTAGGAGCTTTTATTTTAAAACAAAAATATCCAACGGAGAATTTGTTTTAAAATAAAACTTTCCAGGAGACTTCATTTTATTTGATGACACCAGCCGTGGGTAGGCTCATGCAGTGAGCAGCCACTGTACCTAGATCTAATTATGGACGACATGGATCACCATAGCTCGCGCCCTTCCTTTTGCTTGTATTAATACGTATAGCATGTTAATAAGACTTCAGTAAACAAACTTGTCAGTATTTTAATGTCAATAAATTAAATAATAATGTAATATTTCTAATATGGATATGACATCGTCTGGTGGAGTCACGCCAAGTGACATGGCAAAATGCAATCTGTGCAATGAAATTCTGTCGGCGAAGTTTACTCTAGTTTATGTAATGGTTGATCATATTAAAATTAAAAGTTTGTGTTGTACATATAAAGATCATAACTAATAGTAAGTCACTAGATGCACACCCTTGGCTACTGTGTGAAATAGAGTGCATGCCTAATGATTAAGTAGCTTTGTATAGAGATCATGAGTTGCGATGGAAATTATGCTAATTTCCGAATGGATACCCACCCGTTCAAATCTGGATGGGTACCTGGGCAGCTTTATAGAAAAAATTGACAGCCCTAATAATGACACACAGTGAAATAATTATTTTGAAAAAACAAATTATTTATTCAATAATGAAATCAATAAATATTAATGATCTTATTTAAGTAGCTACTGAGTAATCAAATAACATGATTATTAATTAATGAAAAATAATAGCATACTCACACTCACCTCTCCATAGCTACTATCAAATATGTAAAGTGGGCTGTCATCATGATTGTTCTGCATGTATGCAACAAAATATTTCATCTTCATCTTGACAGAATATCCTTCATCATCCTCCCCACATTTAAACCGCTGATTGCGGTACTTTTTGCACAAACGCTAGGAGGTAAATAAAATGAGAGTAGCTACAAACAATTGTAAAACTGCATAATTCTAAAATGATCACTGGCAATTTTTAAAGTGTTCAACATGTAGGCAACAAAATATTTCTTCACAATGATGGAATATCCTTCATCATCATCCCCGCATTTAAACAGCTGCTAGCAGTACTTTTTGCACAAACTCTAAGAAATAAATAAAATGTGCATAGCTACAAACAAAATAACAGTAAAACTGCATGATTCTAAAAGACCGCTGGCAATTTTCAACTTATTTTAATTAAATGTCTGGCACAGTACCTGGAATTGATTTATTTTGTTGGAATGAGGTTTGTTTTTGTTTTTTGCTAGTTCAAACAATCAAAAAAAGTAGAACCCTAAATTAAAAGTCTGCATCTGTATGTCCATGCAATGGGTTGAGTTCACTATAGTGTTCATAGGTTTGCTTCACACTCTTGGTAATATATTTCATTTATCTTTATAACTAAATTAATCAAAATAATGCAACTAGTATAAACAAGTAATCATGATTTTACTTTGATATTACTTAAGTAACTGGGTAATATTGGTAATAACCTATGACCTTGAGAATAAATATGAAACTTTCAGATTACAAGGAGTAGAAATTTATAATTTTCAATATAACACTTTTAGCCTTGCAAATATTTTTTAAGGAATCACTCAATCAGTGACAATTATAAATCGAGAGACTACTTTTAAAAAAACAATCTGCTGGGCAAGAAACATCCAAATCCAATATACATATACTACTACTACTACTACTACTGATAATGGGCACTAATATTCCAAACATCTCTAAGAACTTACAATCAAGGTCACTAAGTTACTAAGCTCTGCACTCATAAACTAGGGAGTGCGTGAAAAGTAATTTTTAAAAATTCTATTAACAAGACTGGGCTTGAACCCATGACCTAGTACCTTTGCTTCACTGTCACCAAGTTTCAAGGGCCTTTACCTCACTGTCACCAAGTTTCTAGTGCCTTTACCCCACTGTCACCGAGTTTCTAGTGGTTTTACCTCACTCCCACTAAGTTTCTAGTGCCTTTACCTTCCTGTCAGTGTCACCAAATTTTAAGTGAGTAGCTCACTGTCACCAAGTTTCTAGTGGCTTTACCTCTAAGCAACCAAATTTCTAGTGCCTTTACCTTCCTGTCAGTGTCACCAAGTTTCAAGAATCAATATAAATATAAAGCATTTACTGCCTTCATAATTAAATATTCACTGTAAAATGTACTCTAGGAATTAACATTTAAAATTTAGTTTCTGTATATTTATAAAATTTTTAAAAAATAACTTTAAAAAAATGACTGTGGTATCCAGAAAACACAACATTAATGTACTTAAGAGAATTTATACATACATCCAGTGTCCATTTGTATTTTGCTGGCCAGTCTGTCTGTGCATTAGTCAATACGACAGGTGTGTACGTTTGCTCATATTGTTTAACAAACTCCTCTTTACTAAGCTTTGTCACATCAATCCGTTGCACATCGTCTTTTACAGTTGAATGTGCAAGATCAAAGGTCTGAGCATAATTTAGGCAATGCCATCCATGCTTTTCTGACAATTCTAAATAAAAGAAATGGTGATGTGTCACAAAACAATTATAACTTTGGTTAAACAATAGTCTAGTAAAACAATGATTGTGTGAAACGTAAATAGGGATAGATAAATATAATAATACAAAATATCAAGTGAATTGTGAATGATCAAAATTATTTATCAATACTGTAATACTTTGTGCACTGAAACAGTCTAATTAGAAATAGGTGATTTCAAAATCTACTTTTATTATGCTAAATTAAAGAATGAATTGCCTTTTGTATGCTGAACTGTTAAAACATTTTCAACTTCATTCCCAGAGATATGCTAATGTTTTTTAAACCAATAATCCTAATTTTTCACAAGTGAATCAAATGAAAAAAAACAACCAGCAATAATTAAACAAATTCATAACCAACAACTATGACAGAGTTATATGCACTTGATAATAACCCTAATCTATCATCTCCTTCATTAAATTTGATGACCATCATGTTGTATAGAACCTCACAATTGATTGCATTAAAATTGTTTTGCTTCTGTGGCATGCTTTTTTCCTGTAAAAAGGATAAATGTGAAAACATATACAAAGCAAGACTGCTTATATAATTTAATCATCTGAAAGGAAGCAATAACTGCAACAATGTAGTTAAATTTTAAAAAAATATTTACCAAGCCATACCTAAGTTGTAACAGACATTTCTCTCTCTCTCTTTTTTTTTTTTTTGAATGGAATTAAATTGGTGTAATTATGACCATTGTTAAGGGTGAATGATTTAATCTGTAAGTGAAAACAGTTGAGTCACAAGGTTTAGAAACTTAAAATATTGACTAAATTCTAAACAGGTGAAAACTCATAAAATAAATTTGTTCCATTATTTTCAAAGTCTATCCTTGTTTCAAGATCAACCTGTGTGATCATCTGAGCAAATGCCAGTCTGTATGTGTGAGTGCAATCATAC
This sequence comes from Sinotaia quadrata, assembly GCA_028829895.1. Taxonomy (NCBI): domain Eukaryota; kingdom Metazoa; phylum Mollusca; class Gastropoda; order Architaenioglossa; family Viviparidae; genus Sinotaia; species Sinotaia quadrata. The sequence goes on from CM054184.1 coordinate 38,030,605, forward strand.
TTTCATAGTGCAAACCACTTACTCCTCCTGAAAACTCCTTAGCCATGCAAACAGCTGATGACAACTGCAAGGACTGAAGTCTCTGACATTGAAAGTAACTTTTAACTTAAGAAAGTGCTTTTGCTTGTGTGGTATTTGAACCAAAATTATATTACTGCTTGGTTATTAAACTAAAGCATACCTGTTAAATATAAGTTTTGATTAAATAAATGTACTTTTTAAAATCCTTTATTTTCTAAGTTTGGCTGAATTTCTATTTTGTGTGGGGCATTGTCAGTATGGAGGAAAAGTGGTCTTAGATTCTTACTACATATCTTAGTACCTCTATTTGTAAAAAGCTAGATGTTGGATCTCTAAAGTAATAGTCAACTCCTTTCCACCTGTGTGTTACAGGGCCAAAGCAGGAAAGAGGTCAATAATAATATGAACCAAAACTGTTTAAACTATGATCATTTGGAACAATATACCATATCTATGCCTATAGTAGTGGTTCCTCTTAATCTAACACTAGTAACAGGGAAAACACATTCAGCGCAAGTGATCATTCTAACCAGCTAGTTAACCAAAGCTGCTAAACTTCAGTGAAGGATGTAAGTGAGACTAAGAAAACTAGGTCAAGTTGCAGTGTGCTAATATCCAAAGCATGTAAACTTTAGAATTAGATTATTATTTCTTTTCTTTTTTAATCAGTACAAAAACAAAAACAAAACAAAACAAATAGATTTCAGTATCTGTTTGGAAAAATTAAATTAAATCAATAATCATTTTACTTGATTAGATTATACTGGGGATCTTTAAACAAGATTTCAAGGAAAAACTATTTTTAGTTCAGGTCAAATTTAGAGTATTTTGGGGAAAGTTAAAAATTAAGTTTCTGAAAACCAATATAAATTTAGAGTCTTGAAATAAAAGAATTTACTGGTTTATAATTAAATTATTCATGTTTTAATGACCAGACCAGAGTAGTCATGTGAAAAGTTTTATGTGCATTTATTAAAATTGATTTATTTGGGATCTGGACGATCACTAATTGCTAAATCTAGGCAGTGGGATTTGGCTCCACCTGCAAATTATCACTGAGTATTTTTCAACTCACAGTCACATATCCACTCTAGTTTGGAATTGTTAGGCTGCATCCCAACTGCAAACTTTTAGAGATTTTATAGAGATTTTAATTAATATGAAAATAAAGAAAATCTTCAAATTATATTTTTAGTATATAGTTTTCTTACATTGTTTTTACTGAGAGTTCTCACATTTAAACAGCATTTAACTCACAAGTCTTAAATAAATTTCAACAGTAAAACTCCTAATTAAGCCATACAAATTACTTGTAATATACTCTGTAAATATAACCATTTTATTTGCAGTTTATTTTAAATTTGAATAAACACAAAATTACAATATCTGACTTAGCATGGCAGTGCCATTTTCCCTAGATGTGCTGCCAGACAAAATTAAAGTTTTTTTCATTTAAATTACACAGAATAGATATCATTATGTATAAAATATTCATTATTATATATTCAATGGTATTATAAGAATAAAATACAGTAATAGTTTTCTTTTGTTGTAGTGAATAGAGCAGTGTTCCCATGCTAAAACTTAAAAAAAAAAAAGTAAGTAACTTGGACTTTATAATTTGGTTTGCATTTATAGGAATGGTGTTGTCTGTAGAAATCCCACGTTCGTAACCGGGGACCGCCCATATAAATAACTATGGATAAGATATATATATGAAACTGGACATGGTTGCTCTATCGGTGCCATTAGCTAGGACACAAGACCATGCATTTATTATTAAACACAAGTTTTATAATTTTTCAAAACGATGCTTAGTACACATATTTTTTAATTTATAAATTACAGCAATGTACTGATTAAAAACATTCAAATAGTGAAATACACTCATGAAATGGTGGGCTCGCGTAATAAATGGTATTAGCTATATGTGAAATTGCTTAACCCTTTATTTTAGCATAGTTCGATCATTCATAATAACTGATAATGTGATACGTTTACTTTTACAGCAGTAAAATGAGTAATATACCTTTCAAAACGGCTGTTTAATAAAATTAAAAAATATTTAAATTTATAAATATTGCCTTATTGAAGGGGTTTATGCTTTAAAATAAATATGAACACTTCAATAATCCGAATACCCTCTTGATTTGATAAAAATAAAAAATTATAAAAATTTTAAAAAAATAAAAACCCTATACGTATACGTTATAATACACAAAATACCGGAAATGTGCGTACGTGCAATCACACACGTAATCAGCACCAAACACACAATACATACATATAGGCCTACACACCAAGAGATAACACCCACCGGGACGGGCCTTGGATTTCGCTTCTTTAACCCTCTTGCGCAGTCTATGGTCCATTAAACAACAAAGACTTTATGTAAGACTAGCTAAAGGGTTAAAGTTAACTTTAAGGACCAATCACATAAAAATCTCGTTAGATTTACTCCACGAGTTTCGATGTCGAGGAAGACAGTACATTTACAACACTTTTTTCTAAAGAAGTCTGAAAGGGAAGCCACTGACGATAATAAAGAACGGCATCAATGATAAAAAATCACCCCCGAAAATTTGCGTTCCTCGGTTCCACTGAAGCAGCACAGCTGAATGATGTGTCTCGTGTATTAATTTATTGAGAGTAACAGGACATAAACTACATGTATGCAGAATCAGGTCAATTTATAAATTTACTGTAATTAGATATAAACTACATGTAAGCAGAATTATGTCACAATTTATAAATTTACTAAGATCACTAGGATATGAACTACATTTATGCAGAATCGTTATTCACGAATATAAATCACCAAGTATACTTATTTTACTGTCAAACAGATGATTAGATTAAAACGCCGTTGCATAATCTACTTATTTATATACAGGGACACTTGTGCCCAAGATACTATAAAGCGCCAAGTTCGGAACACTTTGATATTAGATCAACAGCATATGTAAAGACAACTCACCACTTTCGGATTTGTCTAATTTGGTTTCGGCTATATTATCAAGACTTTTTTTTAAAAAACAATGTTTTATTAACCTGAATGGAATAATTTATTCTCACGTATTCACGGCATGCTCCTAAAGGGGAGGGGGGCGGAGGGGCGCATGGCAGCTTTATAAAAGATTTCAGTGATCGACATAGAATGCATATTCTCAGCTTGACTTATTTGCAGGCTTGTGCATTAGCAACAATATCTACTTTGTAAACAGAGTGGAGGATGGTTGACAGGAAAGTTGTAGAGTGGTGATGAATGATGGCCGGTGGGTCCGTGTCGCTCGATGTCTGACCGGTAGAGGCAACGTCACCCTAGTTATTGGTTATGATTATTATTAATCATTCATAACTAATTACAACTGATGAGAATATTCATTTATGTTATTAATAATTCTCCAGAAGACACCACTCGTCCCTCTCATTCGGTGGATATGTGGGTGCTGTAAACGTTTTCTCTCTTCCACAACATTAAAGACAAACATTTACTGTCACACAATATTTCCTTAGGTGGAAAAGTTCTTACCAAAGGAGATAAATCCGTCTTTAATCTATATTTAGTGAACCCCCATCTACCCACTATCTCTCCAACATTTGGCTATCGATATATGTAAAAAGGTCAATAAATTTAACAATATATTTATTAAATCAACAATCAAATATCAATAATATAACAAACACAATGAAAAGATTACTTGAATAAGGTTTGAATAATTTCAATGCTTATATAGTCTTTATCTTAACATAATTCGGCAGATTAGTATCAATGTAGCAATTTCCAATAACTTCCTTATACCAGAAATTCCAGGTTGTCACACATTAAAAGAGTGCACTGCTAGGTGTTGTACCATTCTTCCTTATGGTGATGTGAAATCTTTTCTCGCTCTTCTTTGGGGTGTTTTGTTGAATGAGTAGGTTACCTTTTCATTGCTCTTCTCTCTCTCAGATTGTCCACTTGTGTGAAGATAATATCCTTTGATCAAAACTGGTTTTGATTTTTTTTTTACCCCATGACGACGTTTTTGATTGTCTCACCAACAAAGGCTGGTGATACTGAAATTAGAATGATTAGCAGCTTCTGGATATCAGCCAATTTCGTTGCTTGTCACAAGGTGTGCTGCTGTTGGTAGAGTGGAAGTTGAAGAAAGACAGAGTGGAGGGTGGTAGATAGGAAAGTGGAAGAGTGGTGATGATGAATGGTGGCCTGGTCTGTGCTGTGCTCATGGCTGGCTGTAGGGGCATCCATTAGCCCGGCAGTTCATAGGCTAATGCTATAGTGGTGGTGATAGTTGTAGTCATAGTCCCCGATATTATAGTGGAGAGTTTGGGTGAGGGTATCTTACAGAGCCCAGACTAGTGGCACACGTCTGGGATGTTCAGCCCTGTCCATCACACTGTTGTCATTGTCGCTGTCCTCATTGTCCATTGGAATGAGCATAAACGGGTATTGGCTGTCAGTACAGATGGTCAAGCAGCAGCTGATCATGTCCGCAATGGGGTGATTAAAGAATTTCCATTGTAGATACTACTTTTCTCTGTACTGCTGTTGGTGTTGATTGTGATGGTGGTGATAGGTGTTCATTTTCATTTCCTTTGTACCCGTCTGTCGTCGCCGGCTGACATCATGAAGTGTTTTTCTTCTTCAGCTCTTTTTTTCTTTCTTTTGATGTGGTTGTTCAGTTGTTGTTGCTGCTGGTGTCTCTGGCAAGGGTGAAAGAGGAGGAGCCTCAAGCATTGATTTTGGTCACTGTCTTTTTGTAGCTAAGTTCACTTTGGGTGTTAACTATTTTTGTTTTCTTTTCTGTTGGCGAGGTTTGAATTTATTCATTGGTTTCAGTAACTGTAGTATGAGAAAAATTTTCTTATTCGTTATTTGTTAATTAGGATGCATTTGTTTTCATTGTAGGTGGAATTTTCCAAATTCTGTGAGTGTTGCTTTCTTTTTCACGTGTGCTGGTGGGTGTTGTTTGCATCTCAGCATTTGTTGTTGTTGGCTTCTTGACCTCCTGGCCCATTCTTGCAGGATCTTACTTATTATCACTGCTTCACATATGGCGTAATCGCTTCTTGCGTAGAATATTGAAGATAGTAGATAGTTGTATGCCCCGTTAAGAACTCTGTTTTTGGTTCTGATTTTTAGGCACAGGAGTGATAACAATCTCATACTTTTCGCCATGTTTGAGGTTGAAATCAACCTTCATAGCACTGAAGTGTTGTTTTCTTTCTTCTTGCTCAGTTGGCCCTGAAAAGGGCACGGGTGTAGGAGGTAAGGGTTTTTGTTTATAATGGCCCTGAAAAGGGCTTGAGAGTGATGCTGTCTGTAGCTCTAATGATTCTTTTTTTCCCCATTATTGTCAAAAATCGGTAGTCCAGTAGATTTGACGAGTATAATCTAGCGTCCCTTCACTTGGAAGGCTGCAAGTTGAATGTCAGCAAAGACTTCTTGGAATATGGCAGCTTCCAGCCTGAAACGATTTCGCTGCCTGGTGCAAGGTGGATCCCTGGAGGGAGGTTTCAGATGTGGATGTGCAGAGTGGAGCATGATAGAAAGTTGAAAGAGTGATGATGATGGATTTGAGTGGAGGTAAGTCTTCTGCTCGTTTTACTTTTGTGTCATACCACCAAAAGTGTGTGCTCTTCATTTTCCAGTCTTGGTGGTAGCTGTTGAAGCTTATCTTTTTTAATATCTTTTTTTCCTCTGGAACATTTTGTATTTTTTAATTTTTAATAGTTATAAGTTTTGAGACTTTTTCAGGTTTGTTTTTCTTTTCTTTTAATTGTTTGGTTTGAGTATTTCTGTGGACCTCCCAATTATTATTACTTTAGGTGGCCAGTCGTAAGACTCGAGGGAACCCCTGGACGTAGTGGGGCGGTAGGGGCATCTTTGGGGGCACAGACGGAATGTAAAAAAGAACAGACCTCCCGGGTGCAATAACCTAGGGATGAAAAATATTTATAAACATCAAGTTAGCTCACTCTCCACTTGATCACACTTCCATATATATCACACACATAAAAATAAAGGTCATGACAGACGTCTCATCCAAGGAAAAAACAATGGTTTTTAACCTGGCAGATTGCCAGCACCGATTTAGTGGGGATGGGGACACAGGAATAAATTACAAATCGAGGGTTTGGGTTGGGTTGGGTTGGAACCATAGGAAACACTGATCTATTTATAAGCTAGCATCCTGTATGTATGGAGGTGTGGTGGTGGTCATGGGTTGTGGGTGGGTGTTGCAAAAGTCTGATGAGTTCGAACGGTTGTCAATCAAATCTAAAATCACACATCAACCTGTGCTCTATAGTGATCGTGACTTAATATTATACTTTAGTACCTGTATCTGAATGAAGAAAACAGTGTTTGGAGACATGTACTTGTATACTGTGATCACTGTCCAATGATCGAGTAGGTCAGACTGACGTCACAGTCAATTAAAATGCACGACTGACCCAAACTAACACGGCTACTTGCTATATCTATATTTGCGACTATCGCACAGCCTTTTTTACATTGACCATGGATTGTCATTTTAAACCGTTTTTTTAATATACGTTTAAAATAAGTGGCTGTATGCCATTCACTAATTTTCTATGTATTTCGGCCATTCAGTAATTTGCTCTCTTTGTCAGAAGGGTTCTAGTTCAGTTTACACCGGTTATGACCCTACCCTGATATGACAACAATAATGTCGACCTAGTCACACGATATGGTCATCAATCAAATGTTACGCTCTCTGCATTAGATTGATTGCTATTGTTTATTATTTTTGACTGCATACTTTTAATATACAATAGAAGATGATTTCATTTCTGCATTTCAATTTTCTTGTGTAGCACAAAGCAAAGAAGCCCTCGAGCATCTGCGATTTTTTTTGTCGGCCCGGTCAGTAGATGTGGGTCACAGCACCTGCCATGGATGATACCAAAACGTCTGAGTGTGATTTGGATCGTGAGTTTGATATATACTTTTAAAGAAAGAAAAGAAATAATAACAAACTCATTTCTTCGCATACTTTACAAGTATGCGCCCTGTTCATTTATATTAATATCGAACATGCATTTTTAATTGTTGGGATGGGGAGGGGGGTTTGTGTGCTTTTGACAGTGTTTCAGCATTTTTTGTTTTCATTAAAAAATTACATGTGCAGTGAACGTTAAAAATTCGAGATTCAGAGGCATTAATTTTTCCATTTATGAAATATTTTAGATGCTTCAATTTTGTAAGATGTTTTTAATTAACGGTCTTATGTTTCTAAAGCTAGTTCTTGCTCAGGTCATAAGAGTAAATTTAGTAGCTTCACTTTCAGTACACATTGTATGCAGCTATATTCAGTGTGTATCTGCTTCGGAGAGCATCATTTGTACAGTGACTTAAGTTTAAAAGGATATGGGAAATGCGAAAGCAAAATTTTTTATTTATTATAAAGTTTATCAGTGAAAATTTTGATAAATTCACGATACACGTATAGCCTGCCTAAGTATATGATGAACTGGGTGGCCATGAGGTCTAGGCATTGGCCTCACAGGCCTGTGATCATCGAGCTCCAACCCACCAGTTATCAAATATAGTAGTTGAAGTTTATTTCAACCCTCACATCCACTCTCTGGCTCAGGATTGTTGAACCTTGACCCACTTGTAAAATGCTTTGATATTTATGTGCTTGTATCTATATACAGAGAGAGAGGAAGGAAGGAGTAGGGGGAGAGTCTTTCTGGATTATCCATGTGTTATATGTACTTTGGAAATACTTCCTACTCTAATTCTTCAATCATCACACAAATCAGATCCTTCTTTAAACTGTAATCACAAAGCTTTGCCTCCCATGTTTGGAATGCACTTCCTATGTATAAATAACATTAAAAAAATGTTAACATAATTAATTTATAAATTCAGATTTTTCATTCCAGAGAAAATATTTCTGGCCAACCAAATATTGTTTTGCAGATACCAATTAGTTCCCATGATTTGACCAGTCTAAAGTGACCAGATGTAAAAGAATAACTGTCTCTATCTTAATTTTGTTGAATGATCATATATCAGGAGTAATCCGTATTTTTTCTTTATTAAGTAAAAATTAATTAGAAGTGGAACTGTTGATATGCTGTTTTATTCTTAACTTCAGAAATTTAGGTCATTAAAAGTTAAACAATGATTGCAAAATGAGTGTTTAAACCAGAAAGTCTCTAATAAATTGACTAGATCAGGAAAGTTATGGTTGCTAAAGAGAAAAACTATAGTGAAGAAGGCTTTTGGCATTGTCATATCTTTTTTAATAAAAAAAACAAAAAAACATACATTTACCCCATTTGTCACACAAATCAGACCCCCTCCTCCCTTAATTGCTGGATGGGAGTGGGAGAGAGATCTGCTTCTTTTACTATTTCTTGAGACCAGAAAAGATAGTTTGGATCAAATGGTTTGAAGGATTTAAGCAATAAAGAACAAAACAGAATGGAACATTTTATTTCAGTTTACCAGAACGTATACTTCCTGTTTAAATTAACCAGATTAACTATTTTCATTTTATTCTGTTTGTCAGTATGTTGAAAACAAATATGTATAAACATGACATAGTTTTCAACTGGGATGGATGATAGGCAGTATATGTGCATATTAATTGCTTCATCAGTTTGTTAACAGATTTTATGCCCTGACTAAGATGTAAGTGGATGTTTATCTACTTTAAAGGAATAAAGACACTACCACCCACACAAACACACATTGAACTCAATATATTCTTTTTCTCTGTGTGGTTGGTATTTTTCTATGGATAATTTTTTTAGTAGTAGTGGGGTTTATGTGCCAGGAGAAGCAATCTTAGATGTGAATTGACCTTTCAAATTTATTTGCTCATGTTTAGATTAAATATAAGGTCTTGAGAGCTACTACAGTACTAGTGGCAACATTGCCAAAACACAATTTTGAGTAATTGAACTTGAAGTTTCAAAACTAAATTTAACTTGTGGATTTTTTGTCCCTTAAAAACAGAGAGAGAAAGACATGGGATAAAGAGGCAAATTGACCACATGAGGATAGAACCATAATAGAGTTTTGATTCAGCTTACTAATACCATAAGGTACAAGCATGGCAAAGTTCAACCTCATTGCACTGTGTGCCTACTAGGACTTTTAGATGTTAAAATCTAGACTACAGTAGTTGATCTCATGATATTTAGTGGGTTTTTGTTTTTTTTTACAAATTAATGTTATCTCTTTTTCAGGTTCTACAAAATATGATAATACTACAAGTAGTTGTGTCATGAATAATCGCTCTTCTCCATGGGGTGAGGGTGAAGGAACAGATGCTGAGTCAGGGAGCTATGATCCAAACAATGAGACACCACCCGTTGAAAGTCAGGGCGACAATTTGACAGTTGAGCGATCACCTAGCCGTGGATCTGGTGCTAATGATGACATTGAGCATTATTACAATGTCACAGGGAATGCACAAGGCGAAGAAGATGGACGTTATGAAGATTTGCCCTTGGTGTTCCAGTTTCCAAATAGCGCTGATGAAAGTGCAAAAATTTACTGCTGCCACATCTGCAACTTTAAAACAGCATTTAAAAACAGCCTCGTCAACCACCAAGCTGTGCACTCCGACATCCGACCATGGATATGTGAAATTTGCGATTATGCTGCTAAGCGAAAACAGGACCTCAAAAAACACCTACATACAATGCATGGCCTCATGATTGACTCACTGGCACTCAAGCCTGGCATTAATCCTGCTACCGGTGGCATGATGACTAGTGGTTTGTCCAGCCCAGTGGAGACAAAACCTCAAATTGTAAACAATGTTGTTGTTTCACCTACTGAAGGATTCCACGGCATCAGTGGTCCTGGGGCATCTTTTCTGGTGCAGCACCATGCCCTTGGAAGTTTACTTCATTCCGTGCCCCCACCGGGACAGATGACACACACCCCTAGAACATTACCTGGTGTAGGAAAGCATTTTTTGGACAAGTTTTCTTTCAGCCAGATTGGCACTGATGGAGAACAAAAAATTGGGTTTCCTCGACTCAACGCCCACACTGCTGGTCACATGGCACCCTTTGCAGGATACGATAACAGAAGCGATCTTTCTGATGCTTCTACCTCGGGAGACGGCTTCTCTTCTAACCCAAGTCCTGGAAAACCCCGCAGTGTCCTGCCTCACAGTGGTAGTGAGAAGAGGATACAGTCTGTGAATGAGGTAATGACAAAAGAGAGTTTTAGTCCAACAGATGATAAGGCAACCATGAGAACACACCACATTTCACCCAAGGTCAATATTGACAGTTCACGTGAAGCCACAGCCAGATCAGAGGCTCAGACATCCTCCGTCCATTTGGGTAGAGTTTTAGAATCAGACTTTGGAAGGGGCCAGAAAAGGCCATCTTTAGATTCCAGAGGGGATTCAAGTCCAGGCTGCGAGCAGTCCACAGTTGCAGGTAAAATATTACGGTTCCAGTCTCCTGTGTCTGCCACAGCTGAATTATCACCACATGTCAGTAGTCAGAGCGAGAACATTTCCATGATGGAACCCATGAGCAGCACAGCTGTGCACTCTCGTGCCTTGGAGACGAAAAAGTCATTTCATTGTTCTCACTGCGACATTCTCTTTTTTGAGAATGCCCTATACTTGATGCATATGGGTCTTCATGGCAGCAATAATCCATGGAAATGTAGCATTTGTGGTCGAACCTTTTTTGAAAAATATAGTTTCACTTCACACTTCATTAATCAGCATTAACTGGAAAAGGGAAGGCAATTCTGTTTTGATAAAAGCCATCTTTGATTTTCTAACCCTGTTAATAAGGCAGCAAGAGCTTTACTCCCATTAATCTGAAAGCATCTGCTGAATATTTTTTTCTAAATTTTAAAAAAGCCAAAATAAAACACTTTTGACATTAAGTACAGGCTTGTTGTATACTCTAGCTGTGATTCACAAACTTTAAGAAATGAAAAATGGTTATGTAGAAATGACATCAGAAGGATTTTTATTGGAATTGAGGACTGCTGTTTCACATATATAACTTAGCAAACTGCTTGCATTGGAACAGAATATATTATTCAAGGCCATAAGTACTGTTGGTCATAATTTACCAGACTTTTAAATCATGCACAAAAGCTATCCTCAAAGGCCATTTAATGCCGATTTTCAAACACATTGCTTGGCCACAGTTGCTGTTTTATAGGAATATAAGTTGTAGAATCATTTAAAATTGATAATCTTCAACCAATACTGCAGAGATGTGGATCCATAAAATCATTAAAAATTAACTTTTCTTAAAATTAGTTCTGTGAAAGAATTATTAGACCAGTTATTTACGCTGAAACTGGCTGATTTTAAGGAAAAGAAAAATAAGAACATTTATAATTGATTCCATGTGCAATGGCAGCTTGTTTTATTATCCAGACTTGTGCATGTCTGGAGATTTGACATGCCACTATAACCGACAGACTGAGAACTTTTGCCAAAATATGGATTGTTTGCTTTATCACATTGTGCTTTGTTTTATACAAGTGTTTAGATAGATAAGAATGAGAGACTGTGTGATCATTTGGTTTTGGGTTTAAGGTTATCATTTTAAGACTTATGTCACTGAATAAAAGAGATATAGGCAAAAATCAAATGACAGAAAATTTTGCAGATAGGATTGCCTTCCGGCCTTTTGGGGTGTTTGGAATTAAGAGCTCGCAAGGCCTCTTATCAAGATGAATTTTACAAAGACAGCAACTAATTCTGATAATGAAAGTAAAAATAATTTTAAAAACATGCTAGATGAATGCTTAACTAAAAGATAAACATGACTTATGCTATTACTATTAAAAAAAATAAAAATAGTTGCATACCTTTTCTTACCCTTATCACAAGAAATTTTACCATGCCTAGGAAACTTTTGCAATTTTTTTTTTTTTTTTTTTAGCATGTGCAGCATGCTTATAGTAAATTTCTACCATGTCTTCAAATATTGATTTCTGCTGCTTTTGACAATTTAATTTTCCTAAAAGAAGGTATGTGAAACTGCTTAGGCAGTCCCCTGTTTTAACTTTGTAAGATTAGGACTAAATTGTATAAAGTAATTTACATTGTAAACAGGTTTATAAGGTTTGAAAATAGCTAAACATATTAGTACTGATACAGCCGTTACTTGGAAATATCAAACTTATTTTTTGCAACTGCATTGTACTGCGATACAAAATTTTTAATGTAAAAAGATTTTCATGATTTTTGCAAACAAAGACATAAAGACTTTAAAAATTAAAAAAAATCTAAATGATGTTATTTGTTTCATAAACACTATTGCTCCACTGTACAATCTTGTACCAGAGTTGCAGTTTTGTTCATTCTAGGGTCCCAAATTAAAGCCTCTTTACCAACTGTATTCTTTCTTTATAAAATTAATTATCACTGTTCAGGCAAGCATGTGCATGCTAAAACTGCAATATTTTATTTATAAGTTGCTCAATCATTGTGTCAGTATTGACAGTTATTTGCCTTATTAATTTTCCATTTAACTTTCAATAACCATGTTTAATTTAAAAACATTTTAAAGTAATATCCCTAGATAAATTAAAATTTGTAGTAATTAATTAAGAACATGTAAGAATTTAAAAGAATTACTCTAAAGCAATTGGTGAAGGTGGTAGGAACTTTTATATATATATTTTATAATTGTGAATGGCATCTTTTTTTCCAGTCAATCAATATGCCTTAGAGCAGATTATATAATTATTACAAAATCTATGACACAATAAGAAAAACTATAAATTTTGATGTAATAGATTGCATGCCTTTCAGTTTCCATGGTGAGTTAAGTGTTGGCTGGTATACCTATACTGCCTATAGTCATGTAGTAAATTACATAAAAGAAGTAGTTATTCTTGTAAAGAATAAAAGTAGTTTTTAAAAATATACCTGTTAATAAAGTAATATCAGTATGTATGTACTTTTAGACATTCCTTTATTTACAAAACTTTGGTGTTGTAGTAAACACAGGTTTAAAGAATAAAGTAGATTTGTGATTTAAAAAAACAGTACCAATTTCAAACACAAATTTGGAAATGTTTGCAGAATTTAATAAATATATTTGGCAAAGTGATCTTTAACTTGCCAGTTAATGTTGACTTTGAATTGTGCAGTATTAACTAATTAAGTGGTGTCAGTTGACCAGTGTCAAGTGTCACCACAACTCTTTTCTCTCTATAACCGGTTACGTAAAGCAAGTCTGCTGCCATACAAGCATATCAGACAAAAAAATAAATAATTTACATTAAGTGTAGATTAAAATATGTGTATCCCTCTTTTATCCATAGCAGTGACTGTGTGACTTGCAGGCATATGTGGAAATAACTTCATAAGTTTGAATCACATGGTATCCTTAATCTTTATTTTCAGTTTTTATTGCTGCATTGTTGTTTTTTTTGTTTAAAAGCAGTCAGTTCAAATTCATTGAAACTTACTTTGGGCCTATTTTTCCTATATTGGTGCACCATTTTAAATTGGACAATAAGGTTTACCTTGAAGTATTAAATATACTAGAGAAGGCTGAGGGACCTTGTAAGCTTTGAACTTAGTCTTGTCTCATGTTTCTTTGCATTATAAATACCAGGACGTATTAAAAAATAATACAGTGTCAGTCTTGTCATGTACATTGTACAAAGATTTCAGTAATAATACGTCCTGTCTTAAATAATGTATATTGAAGATATAAAGATGTATTAAATAAACATACATTCTTGTCATATAATGATATATGCTGTTAATAGTCCAAATAGCATTTCTGATTGGATTGCATTTATTATTAACATTATGATATTTTAAGAAAGTTTACAGTAATACATTATTTAAAGAAATGTAAAATACTGCAATGTTTTAAAATGCACAACTTTTAAGAATGTTATCCTTGTGTGGTAACACTAATCATAGAAGCAGATGATCGCTTCTAAATGCCGTTTTATATCTGTAAGATAATTTACTAATCATAATTTGTATTAATCATGGAACACTATTCCTGCCAAATATTTCAGGGAATGATCGGCTTGTATATTATTTCCAAATAATAAAGTCTGCATGCTTAGTCAGCTCACTAGTCATTGGTAATGACACTGCAAATCACTACAGTGTCAACTTTATTAATCTGGAATCTTAGCGGTTAATGATTTGGCTTTTAAGACTGAGTGAAGCAAGATGGCATTTTCATTAAAACATTTTGCTGGGTTAATATTCCAGTGAATTATTTAGGTGAATTGGTATTATTATTATGGAACAGAGTTGTGTATCTGTACTGTATTTGCTCAAGCATTTTTATATACTGTATTGTTAAAAACATTCTAAACTTGTTTTGCTAGTGAAATAGTTTGAACTGACTTTAAGTTTCAATGTGAAAATTATCGGAGCAATTGAAAATTGTTTTATGTATTTTTTTTTAATGTTTTGTATAATATTAATTAATAATACACTGAATATCTAGTCTTTTTGTTAACAAAAAGTAGTGAAATACTGCTTTTTTTATACTTAGCATTAGGGCACATCTTTTTAAAATGCTAATCCAGGTGATTGTGGGCAATTATTATTTCAGAAATTACTTGTACCTTCATTTATCAATTACAGTTACATGAGCACTTGCAGTGTTAATGAGGGCAAAGATCAGTTATCTCTTCATTAAGTCCATAATAGGAAAAAATGGCATTTTGAATTGTACTTAGATTAATATCAGCATTGGAGAGGTTCAAGTACTTGCAGACAAAAAGGTGGGAAGGTTTGTCTTTTGTGAAGACACTTTAATGAAACAGTGTGCTGTTGAAATGATTTTATTGTCATATCATTTATCAGCTCATATATATTCAATACAAGATGTAATCTAGTATGTGTCAATATGATTAACACTTTCATTTATTTTTGTGCACTTTTCTTGCATGTGCATTTGTGGTGTGACAATACTGTACATGTATTATATAATTAAGATGTGTGTGTGTGTGTAATACACTTAATTTGTGTGTGTGTGGCCATGCAGTACTTGCAGTAGAGTTAAGATGTGGATGGATATGGCTGTGCAGTTCAGTTAAGATGTGGGCATATGTGGCCATGCAGTACATGTACACTTAATATGTGGCCATGTAGTACATGTACAGTTAATATGTGGGTATATGTGGCCATGAAGTACATGTAGTACAGCTTATATATGTGGGCATATGTGACCATACAGTACATGTACATTTAAGATGTGGGTGTATGTAGCCATGCATGTCATGTACAGTTAATATGTGAGCATATGTGGCCATGTAGTACATGTACATTTAAGATGTGGGCATATGTGATCATGCAGTACATGTACATTTAAGATGTGGGCATATATGGCCATGCAGACATGTACATTTAAGATGGCATACGTGGCCATGCAGTACACGTACATTTAAGATGTGGCCATGCAGTACAGGCACATTTAAGATGTGGATGGGTGTGGCCATGCAGTACAGTTAAGATACAGGTGGTAATACACTTAAGGTGTTAATGCAATGAATGTATGGCCTAATAGAATTAAGATTGGCTTCTTTACTGTAAAGTTGAAGTGCAGAAATAGCAAAATTATCAACTTCACATTTTAGTTTGTTAAATACTACCAAATGATTCATCAGATTATCTTCATTAACCCTTAATGCAGTAACAGTTGTTATCAAGGAGTATTTCTTTACCTCTGTGTCAACATGGTTTATTTTTTCTGATAATACATGCTGGTACAGTTGGCTTATACAAAAATGGAATACCAGCACCTCTTTAAGCATGTCACCATCTTTCTTTTACACAAAAAGCACAAATAACTTGTTCATTTAAGGATCAACTGGGAAAAAAATAATGTTTTTAACAGTTAACAGTTATTTCATTTCTCATTTTTTTTTAAAGAGGGTTGGGGGAAGGCAAGAAGAGGTTAAAGTTGACTGATGTTATAGGTAATTGAATTTCATTTCCAGATGTATGGCCATCCATTTGCTGGTGACACTGAATAGGAACATATCTACTAATCTAGACCAATATATTCTCAAGGCACACTTTATTTTGTTTTTCTTCTTAATGCACTGAAGCAGAACATTGTGATTTTATAGAGTATTATGAAACTTTCCAATCAAAACATTGTCATCTTTGGATCATTGACATGATTGATAGTATAGATTTATATCAACTTAGACCCTCTTGATGTAGGATTGTGTAGATTTATGCTTATCATCTTTAGACCATCATAGTAGTGTAGATTTAAATCAAATCAATCTCTAGACCGTCATAGTAGTGTAGATTTATATATTAAGAAGCCCACCATGATGTGGTAGTGTAGACTTATTTATGGATACACCCATCATGACAGTTAATAAATGCTTATGTTTTTATAGCTAATTCATAACAAAGACAGAAATTCTTTAGCAATATTAGGTCACTGGCCACCCTGGGGAAAAATGAAGATTTTGGAGATATTAGACTGATGGTATATAGCTTTAGCATTCCACCACAGATTCAAGTACAAAGCATTGTCTCAGATCAGTGTATTAACTTAAATTAAGTGGATTGGATTTCTTAAACATTTCTGGAGAAAATAAATATGCAATAAATCTGACAGAAACAATGCACAGAGATTATCATGATACAGATTCAAACATTACACTAATGTAATGCTCCTTCATGATAGATAATCCTTGGCTCTTTCTTTTTTTGTGGATAAATAATTTAAATTGTAGTAAACCTTTAACAAAATCAGTCATTGTGATAAAACCCAAAACATATTGCAATATTATGACATATTCCACTAGAAGGTTCTGTAAGAGTGCTCGTGCAAGGGCAGCATTGCAAAGGGTGGTTGTCAAACAATGGTAATGGTAATGTTAATAAAAGTTTCTTTAAATAAGAATCTTTTAAAACAGATGGTGACAAGCAGTTGCATAAATGTTACCACATCTCTAGATCACTGCAATGATTTTCTTTTTTATAAAAAAGTAAAATGTTTCTAGAGTAAGCAATAGGGATAGCTGATTGATCTAGATATTATGTGCTTGTCTAAGGAGATTCCATTCCTCAACAAGCAATATTTCTCCATTCCTCAACAACCAATGCAGCCTCTATTTCTTGACAAAGTGTTTTCAAAGATTATTTCTCAACATGCAACCACATATACATGTCTTTAAGTCTACTGCAATCAAAATCACAAACAACAAATACAATAGTAAGATTAGTTTAACTTGTGAAAGGACTAGCAATGCCATCTCAGCCAAGCAAAGTAGGTAAAGATAAATCATGTCAAAGTAGGTAAAGATAAATCAGGTAATACTGTTTAGTAAACTTTGTGAATGCCATCAATTTCTAGAGTTAGCCAAGCAACACTTACACTTCAAGTTTTCTTTCTTTATGTCCCAATGACCAAAACTTAATACTTCTGATTTAGATTTATCCATTCATTTTATCTGTGTGTAGATAACTTTAATGGACATACTTTATGGCAAAATATAAAACAGTTTTGGGGTACATGTACACGTATTTGGCTCGGCATACATGCATACACACCTCCTTTGAACAATGATCTCATAATTTTTTAATTTAAAGTTTACTAAAATTTTCATTCCCTAGAAATTCAGTGGAAATTTGGAAATATTCTTTAAATAAATAGATTTATTTGTATTTTAAAAACAAAACAAATTAATAAATATATACAATCAACAAAACATGAGTATTTAACTGAAAATATATTACAAATGATATAAATGCACACTTTTTTAATCTCCACATTATTTGTTCAGTAAAAGACTTACATAAATAGTAATAAATCCTTGCAGTGAACGAAAACAGATGCACAAGATGAAGAATATCTACTACCAACCAATAAGAATAATTGGCAAAAATAATTAGCGATAGCGAGAAATAAAAACTAACTAATAATAGAGGCATAAACATTGATAACCATATACAATCAAAATGAAAGAAAAAATATAATAACACTAAAAAAAATATATAATCAATGTTAACTATAACTTTATAAAATGAGCTCTCATCAACAGATAATCATACAACCAATACATATCACCCAGTGATAGAAACGATCAGTGAAAAGCACATAACATCTCATAACAGATATAGTCAGTGAGATACATAAATAACCAATATAGGGCAATCAATTACAAACAACCAATGAGATGTATAAATAGACATTCAGTAACAGAAAACCAGTGATAAGCACAATAATACATTTTATAAACAAAGTGAACATTTCATCATGATAAAAAGGTTAACAAAACTTTGAAGAAAATACTGTAAACAAGAAGAATAAAGATGACTCAGTGAAAATGTCATTGTCCAAATGTGATGTCTAAATTGTACCAAAGAAATATGCACCATAACACATTCACAATGCAGGGATTATCTCCCATATAATTTTGAACACTTGCAGCAGAACAATAATTGTTACACAGGATATTTATTAGGTTTTTTCATGATACAACAAGCCTCATGCAAATTTTATTCCCAATCTTCAACAACGCTTTTCCAGTTTTCTTCTTCAACAAACTGCTTGTCAATGCACCTATGATTGAAAGGAAAGAAAGTATTAAAGATGATTTGCTGCAAGAAAGCTTGCCATTTAATGGTCTGAACTCAAATCATAATGATCTATTTTTATATTTTCTTTCTTGTTGATGTAGTCCTGCCTACAGTCAAAATTCAAAAAGTCTGGTAAAACCAAAGCACTGACACTTACCTCAAGCAAAGTGCATTATTATTTTATCAATAACTTGACTCACTGTTTACATCAATGGAGTATTATTTTATCAATAGCTTGATTCACTGTTAACATCAACAAAGCATTATTTTATCAATAACTTGATTCACTGTTGACACACGGAGTATTATGTTATCAATAAATTGACTAACTGTTAACGGTCAATGCAGTATTATTCTATCAAATGGAGTATTATTCTATCAGTAATTTGACTGTTGACATCAATGAAGTATTATTTCATCAATAATTTGATCCAATGTTAATGTCAATAGAGTATTATTTTATTAATAACTTGATCACTGTAAAGGTCAATAGAGTATTATTTTATTAATAACTTAACCCACTGTTAATGTCAATAGAGTATAATTTTATTAATAACTTAACCCACTGTTAATGTCAACAGAGTATTATTTTATTGATAACTTGATCACTGTAAAGGTCAATGGAGTATTATTTTATTAATAACTTGATCATTGTAAAGGTCAATAGAGTATTATTTTATCAATAACTTGATCACTGTTTTAATACTCAATAGAATATTATTTTATTAATAACTTGATCACTGTAAAGGTCAATAGAGTATTATTTTATTAATAACTTGATCACTGTAAAGGTCAATAGAGTATTATTTTATTAATAACTTGATCACTGTAAAGGTCAATAGAGTATTATTTTATCAATAACTTGATCACTGTTTTAATACTCAATAGAATATTATTTTATTAATAACTCAAACCACTCTTAATGTCAATAATACTAAATAACTTGGCACACTCTTAATGTCAGTAACCTGTTACTTGGTTAGTGTCAATGGAGATGGCCAGATAAATTCTGTAGTGTTCTTTGTTTCACTTTTATTTTAGTAGAAAGAATAATCTGTCTATAGAGCAACAATGAATCATGGGCTTTGATACAACAATGTTCTTACCGTATCATAAAGTCTCCACAATATATGCACTCGGATGACACAAGATCATGCAACTTTGACTGGAAAAAAATTGGACAGCCATTACTAAATGTTAAATGTCTGCAACTAATTACTATTTTTTAAATAAAATTACTATTTACCGTGCTTCTTGGTTAAACTGAAATAATATGGGATTGTATGGCAACTTAAAATAATAATCCTTACTGCAGTTCAAATGATAATCCTTGCCTATAACTTACATTATAATCACTACTGCAATTCACATATACTCCTACCAGCAAATCACATAATCCTTACTACAGTTCACATATTCCTACCAGCAACTCCCATTATAATACTTACAGCAACTCACATAATATAATCGTTACTGCAACTCGCATAAAATAATCCGTACTGAAACTCCCATAATAATCTTTACTGCAACTTGCTTAAAATAATCTTTACTGCAACTTGCATAAAACAATCTTTACTGCAACTCTAAAACTAAAACTTCACTCTGCCCTTGTGCACCCCTGAGGATTTTCTCTTTTTTCAAGTCATTTTAATTTGTTCTGTATGAAAGCTCAGATATCTGACTATAACTCTCATGATTCAGAATAATCAGAAGAGAAAGGTTCAAATCTGTGGTTATATTTGTTTTCAAATAATCAGTCTGGTCATGACTTTTTGTGAAAATTTAGTTGTATTGTAGATATGTAATTGTACCTGTTTAAGAAAATTCTACACTGGCATTGCTAGTATTGTAACTTGAGTAATTTGGCAGATACATTACTGTCTGGTTATAAATTAGAATTCTCAGTATTATAATTAGGCATCTCAGCATAGTAAAAAGTAAACAACTGACATATTATTTATATTTGACAGTATGAGTAATAAATGATTATATCACTGTACATGCAATTAGATTTAAATTAATTAAAACCTATGGGTACTGATTTTAGCAACAACACAACAGCAACAGGACTGATAACAGTTAATTTTAATAATTCACAAAGTCAATTTGTGAATTTTTCTCTTTTGGTCTTACAAGTTTGTATGCATTTCTATAGGGTTACAGCAAGCATATTTGTGAAGAAGCAAATGAAATGCATATTATAAACTAATAGCATTTTAGGAAAAAATAAATGTAAACTTATAGCAGACAAGTCTGTGGAAAAAAATAAATGTACAGCATAATATAAATTATAACAGACATATTTGTGAAGAAATAAATGTTTTTATTTTTCATTTTAAGTTTTTATATATGTCCAGGTCAACAGTTAGTACAGTTAGGAAAAAATGTCTGAAATACATTAAGACTAAATTCAACACTTTCAACACAAGATTTCAGGACAAACAAAAACATGCAATCACTGTAGAACAGAAACACTATACAACACTTCCTATTGCACTTCCACTATACAATGAGGAAAGAAAAATAATCACTGACACCACTCAATCACTACTTTATCCACAGCATGGGTAAAACAAATTAAGTAAATGATAGAAATGTCTCAGGTAAAATAAAGAACAAAATAGAATGTCACAGATAAAACAAAGAACAAAACAGAATGTCACAAGTAAAACAAAGAACAAAACAGAATGTCACAAGTAAAACAAAGAACAAAATAGAATGTCACAGATAAAACAAAAAGAACAAGACTGACTGTCACAACTAAAACAAAGAACAAAACAGAATGTCACACAAGTAAAACAAAGAACAAGTCGGACTGTCACAGGTAATTTAAATGTCTACTTGAGCGCTGCACACTCCAACTGACCCACCTGTACTTCAGCATCTTTGCTGTCGGCAGGATGTGTCCTACGAGAGGGACTGCCCTCAGTTTCTGCAATTTTACGCTGCAAACTTTCTACCTGTGATCGCTTGGATGATGGGAGGCTAGGCAACACCTGGGAAAGACTGCTGATTTTGTTAATCTTATAAATGCTTTCAGTACAGTACAAATAATAGTACATTTATATTCTATACAAAAGGAAACAGTTCTAAGTCGTGTATTAAGTTGGGTTTTTTAAAGTGGGATTGGCTAGATTTCTATTTCTGATTTGTAAATTCCTTCCCCCAACCCCACCCCAAAAAATCTATGCAAGAACTTGGTGGATTTTTAGAAAGTAGTTTCTATGTTTAATTATATATATATATAATACATAGCAGCCAGCCCTTCAATTAATCCTGCCATCCCAATTGCTCTTTTCCATACCTCATGCACAAAATTTCTCTCTTCAAAACAAAAATCAACTACAGAAATTTCAGACATAAAGCCAATAAATTACTTCAGCAATAAGACAGTCCACGTGGAACTTGTGGCCGCAGGGAAAAAGGTAAAATGCACGGGTCATGAGAGGGTAGGTACATACACTGCATTTGTCCTCTGCCTTTACAAATGAGTATCTGCAAAAAGAGATTATCAAAACAGTCCCATATCCAACAGAAATCAGCAAAACTATTTTATTTTCAGAAACTAGTCATGTTTATAACTATATTGTTTTTAAATATTTTTTTAAACTAGAGAATACTCAAAGAAATATTAAGTAGACAAGTTAAAATAAAGATATTAAATATAATTTCTTCCACTGATTACAACCAACAGAAATCACAAAAAGAACCCTTGTAAGATAACTACAGTAACATTTGATCTAAATAATGTCTTCTACATGGTGCGATTGAAATACATTTTTTAAAACTATTTTTTAAACTAAAGTACAAACATAAAAAAGATACTGACTATATGTTGTCAGGAAGAAGGAAAAAATCATGTATTTAGGAAATGTACAGATGTCAAAACATAAAATAAAGGCAAGACTGACTTGTTGCGGAAACTTTGTATTTCACGTCTAATTTCTTCAGCACTTTGTGTCGCTTCTTCCATTTCCATTTTAAGAGAGTCGATATGTTGGTTGTATTCTTGCAGTGATGCTATGATGGCATCCTACACATACATACAAGAAGATACAAAAAATGATCGGGCCTGAAAGTAAGCAAATTGACCAGCAGATTCTATGGAGTGAAACAATCACACCTCAATTATAGGAATCTCTGTTCTCGGTAAACAAAATGGTGAGATATAATATAAATGATACACCAATTTCATATTAAAATGATGGATCAATTAGCAGAGTGAAACAATCACACCTCAATTATTGCAAACCTTGGAATCTGTTCTCAGTACAAAAAAATGGTATAATATCACTGACATTCACCAATTACATACTAAAATGATGGATCAATTAATAATTATTAATGAGATGAGTTTAATTATTGGGAGATTTGACATTATACTAAGGAACAACCACCTTAGAAGCAAATCCACTCTACATAACAGTTTAACCAACAATATCTAGCTAAATAATGCTCCAAGGAGGGAGGGAAGGAGAAGATTCTTTATCATAAAATGAAAAGTAAAAACTCTACAATGCATGTCATGTTCTGGTGCTGCAATTCATGCCATGAGATGGGGATCAATTCATGTCATGAGCTGGAGATGGAATGCATGTCATGAGTTGGAGATGGAATGCATGTCATGAGTTGGAGATGGAATGCATGTATGAGATGGAGATGGAATGCATGTCATGAGATGGAGATGGAATGCATGTCATGAGCTGGGTATGGAATGCATGTCATGAGCTGGAGATGGAATGCATGTCATGAGCTGGGAATGGAATGCATGTCATGAGCTGGGAATGGAATGCATGTATGAGATGGAGATGGAATGCATGTCATGAGATGGAGATGGAATGCATGTCATGAGCTGGGAATGGAATGCATGTCATGAGCTGGGAATGGAATGCATGTAATGAGCTGGGAATGGAATGCATGTCATGAGATGGAGATGGAATGCATGTCATGAGATGGAGATGGAATGCATGTCATGAGCTGGGAATGGAATGCATGTCATGAGCTGGAGATGGAATGCATGTCATGAGCTGGGAATGGAATGCATGTATGAGATGGAGATGGAATGCATGTCATGAGATGGAGATGGAATGCATGTCATGAGCTGGGAATGGAATGCATGTCATGAGCTGGGAATGGAATGCATGTCATGAGCTGGGAATGGAATGCATGTCATGAGATGGAGATGGAATGCATGTCATGAGATGGAGATGGAATGCATGTCATGAGCTGGGAATGGAATGCATGTCATGAGCTGGGAATGGAATGCATGTCATGAGCTGGGAATGGAATGCATGTCATGAGCTGGAGATGGAATGCATGTCATGAGCTGGGAATGGAATGCATGTCATGAGCTGGAGATGGAATGCATGTCATGAGCTGGGAATGGAATGCATGTCATGAGCTGGGAATGGAATGCATGTATGAGATGGAGATGGAATGCATGTCATGAGATGGAGATGGAATGCATGTCATGAGCTGGGAATGGAATGCATGTCATGAGCTGGGAATGGAATGCATGTCATGAGCTGGGAATGGAATGCATGTCATGAGATGGAGATGGAATGCATGTCATGAGATGGAGATGGAATGCATGTCATGAGCTGGGAATGGAATGCATGTCATGAGCTGGAGATGGAATGCATGTCATGAGCTGGGAATGGAATGCATGTATGAGATGGAGATGGAATGCATGTCATGAGATGGAGATGGAATGCATGTCATGAGCTGGGAATGGAATGCATGTCATGAGCTGGGAATGGAATGCATGTCATGAGCTGGGAATGGAATGCATGTCATGAGATGGAGATGGAATGCATGTCATGAGATGGAGATGGAATGCATGTCATGAGCTGGGAATGGAATGCATGTCATGAGCTGGGAATGGAATGCATGTCATGAGCTGGGAATGGAATGCATGTCATGAGCTGGAGATGGAATGCATGTCATGAGCTGGGAATGGAATGCATGTCATGAGCTGGAGATGGAATGCATGTCATGAGCTGGGAATGGAATGCATGTCATGAGCTGGGAATGGAATGCATGTATGAGATGGAGATGGAATGCATGTCATGAGATGGAGATGGAATGCATGTCATGAGCTGGGAATGGAATGCATGTCATGAGCTGGGAATGGAATGCATGTCATGAGCTGGGAATGGAATGCATGTCATGAGATGGAGATGGAATGCATGTCATGAGATGGAGATGGAATGCATGTCATGAGATGGGAATGGAATGCATGTCATGAGCTGGAGATGGAATGCATGTCATGAGCTGGGAATGGAATGCATGTCATGAGCTGGGAATGGAATGCATGTATGAGATGGAGATGGAATGCATGTCATGAGATGGAGATGGAATGCATGTCATGAGCTGGGAATGGAATGCATGTCATGAGCTGGGAATGGAATGCATGTCATGAGCTGGGAATGGAATGCATGTCATAAGCTGGGGATGGAATGCATGTCATGAGCTGGGGATGGAATGCATGTCATGAGCTGGGGATGGAATGCATGTCATGAGCTGGGGATGGAATGCATGTCATGAGCTGGGGATGGAATGCATGTCATGAGCTGGGGATGGAATGCATGTCATGAGCTGGGAATGGAATGCATGTCATGAGCTGGGAATGGAATGCATGTATGAGATGGAGATGGAATGCATGTCATGAGCTGGAGATGGAATGCATGTCATGAGCTGGAGATGGAATGCATGTCATGAGCTGGGGATGGAATGCATGTCATGAGCTGGGGATGGAATGCATGTCATGAGCTGGAGATGGAATGCATGTCATGAGCTGGGAATGGAATGCATGTCATGAGCTGGAGATGGAATGCATGTCATGAGCTGGAGATGGAATGCATGTCATGAGCTGGGGATGGAATGCATGTCATGAGCTGGAGATGGAATGCATGTCATGAGCTGGGGATGGAATGCATGTCATGAGCTGGGGATGGAATGCATGTCATGAGCTGGGAATGGAATGCATGTCATGAGCTGGGGATGCGCATATCATGAGCCGAGGGTGTATTGCATGTCATGAGCTGTGGAAGTAATGCATTTAATAATCTGGGTGTTTTAATGCATGTCATGAGCTGGGCATGTAATCATGTAATAAGTATGAGTTGTAATATATATGTCATAAAATAGAAATACATAATGCTTACTTTAAAATGATCAATAGTTACAAAATCAGGAAAGAAAGGCAAGATATCTTCAATCTTCAGTAGGTCACATTCATGCAAAAATTCCATTGCATGGCGAATGTCTTTCTCATCTTCCACCACATGGCGTGCTATATTACAGATATTTACATGTAAATGGTCAATTTCATACGATTTCTGGAAGTAATAATTACAGACAAACATAAAATATGGGTAGTCTAACTGACACATATAAATTGTGATGCTTACAAACAAGGATGTGATGTTTACACAACTATCAACAGGCAGTCTAACTGACACAAACAAATTGTGATGTTTACAAACAAGGATGTGATGTTCACATAACTATCAACAGGCAGTCTAAATGACACATACTTACAGACTGTGAATTTACAAACAAGAAAGTAATGTTTACTTAACAATCAATTAACAGTCTAGATGACACATACTTACAGTCTGTGATATTTACAAACAAGAAAGTAATGTTTACTTAACAATCAATCAACAGTCTAGCTGACACATACTTACAGTCTGTGATGTTTATAAACAAGGACGTGATGTTTACACAACTCAACATAACAGGCAATCTAGCTGATACATATTTACAGACTGTGATTAGCGCTGTCAATTTTTTCTAAAATGCTGCCCGGGTACCCGTCCAAATTCTGAACAGGTACCTGGGTACCTGCTTGAAAATTAGCATAATCTCCGACGCAACTGGTGATCTCTACACAAAGCTTCTTAACCATTAAGCATGTGGTCTAGTTCACACAGTAGTCAATGGTATGTATCTAGTCAAAACTTAAATGAGTCACCCAAAGCAATGTAGATTTTATCATTATAATGTAATAGTGAATTTAACAAGCTTTATACACAGATTATTTCATGTATTAAAATATATTGTTTCTCTTTAACAGATCTTTTTAATTTATTACTTCAGAAAACTTTTCAGTGTAACATTTCAAAAGCAATGATTGGATAAAGTTGCATTTCCATTTTTAATGCTGTGTAAAAAAATTTTAAAAAGAAAAAGGCAAGTGTACAATACACTAACCAATCCTGAGCCAGAGTTTCTTACGTAGTTCAAGGTCATCCTCATCAGGTTTATTTGCTTGTAGTTTAGCAAGTTCAACATCCACCTGAATCAAAAAAAAAAAAAAAGACTGTTCAATAGAACAAACAACAAATTCAACTGAAATATGCATACACCAGATCTGAATATGAATACCCCCTGCCCCCAATAAATAAAAATAAAAATAATTTTAAAAAATTCTACCTCTGCCAAGTATATTTTCATGTTCTGTTCATTTTCCTTTTTCTTGAACTATTTATTGAAACAAGTATGCTAGGCACATCAGGGAGAAATGAGACAATCCTGCTTAACTTTCATAAATTCTCCATGAACACACTCAAAGTGCAATTCCAGGTAACATTGCCAGTCTTTCTGGAATGCTCTCTACTGAGTGGGTAAAAACATTTTAGTGGGCATTATACATTCAGCATATTGAAAAAAGAAAAAGAAAATTTTACATGATGGTGTGTGTGTGTGTGGGAATAATAATGCTAAAGGAAAGATGAAAGATGTGAACTTTCCTTACTGAACAAGCCTGTCATCGCAGTTCTGATGTGTAAGATATGCTAGAAAATTTCATTGGTATAAGAACTTGGTTGTATACTGGGAAATATACAATCATGCTAATTTAAAAATAACCTTGAAGCTGTTCCCTAAAAAAATAAATAATGAAAACTGTCAAACTACTCAACCACACATGAAAATATTCTTTATTGAAATACAACTGAACTGCTGAGGATTTATCTTAAATCACAGTAATGCCTGAAATTAAGAAAAACATCTCATAAAAGGCTGTTTCAAGAAGACACACCCACATAAACCTGGACAATAGTCAAAGACAACACACAGCAAAACAGTGTATTGGATTACCAAGAGTGCCATGTCCACCGCCTCTTCAAACAGTCCCATGATGGAATACACGTGTACGCATGCCCGCTTGTGGCCACATTCAGAGCACAGGCGTAATGCATACTTCACATCATAGCAGATTTCATCCACATTCTTCAACAAAAATATTAAAAAATTGGATATTTTAATTTTTGTGGCTCCATGTACTATAGAAAAGGAGTGGCAAAATCTCTCACTCTTATCAGTGGATGTGCAATGATGCGGACACTACCTACAGATATTATATCTACTTACTACTATATCTTATTTCACTCAAGCAACCTGTTGTACTTTTTCTGAAGTTGCAAATTCCAGATTTAAAAAAAATATGTATAACCAACTATCAACAGCCAATAAAGGCTTTTTTTTTTAAAGTGCTTAAGACGAATTTCTTTGGAGTGCATATCTGTTGTAAAACAAAAAATAAAACTATGGAAGCTTTCAGTTAAATCGCCTAACAAATAGCACAATCATTTTTAAAAATTTTGTTTTGTATGCCAAGCAAGATTAAACAACTGAATCAAAGAGCAAGGAACAAAATTCCAAACAGAAGTTTTTCTTCAGCTTATTGTCTAGCAGCCACTTACCTCCCCTTGAAGCTGCAAGTATGTCATGAGATTGTCAGGCTGGAACTTGGCATATAATGCTAGTAAATAGTTGTGAATGGCACTGTCATGGTTATCCAGTTTTTGAACACAAACCTCAAGATAACGGATGGCCTCATTACCCTGAAACATAAATGCCTTAAAGAGAGATATGTGATATGCCTGAAACATAAATGCCTTAAAGAGAGATATGTGATAACATGCTTGAAACATAAATGCCTTAAAGAGTGATATGTAACAATGTGACAACATTCCTGCAACATAAATGCCTTAAAGAGATTTTTTTGTAACAATGTGACAGCATGTCTAAAACATAAATGCCTTAAAATTGTGACAACACTTTTTTAAAGCAATATAATCCTTAAATATAATAATATATATCTACGATTAAGTGATGTTCTGCAAAAGTATAATGGGCATGACTAAGTTTATGGGACCACAACTCATTAGAGATAGCGAGGAGTATACCAGGATACATCTTTTTTCAAAATGCTTGCTTTACAGAGTGTCGTCTGAACACTGTTGCCATATGCAATTTCACCTTCAAGAATTCCTATTGTGATTATGATTCTTACAGTTTATCATTTCCTTAATTTCTTGCTAAGTTCAAGATTTTGAAAACAGGTTTCTTCAAAGGGTGATTGACAGCTAGCAATGAAAAACACTGTCAAACAAAAAGATGCCAGTCAAAAAGGAAGTGGTTAAGAAAAACAAAGCCCCCAAAAAGGTGAGTAATGATTTTTTTAAAAAATCTTTAAAGCAAGTGATATAATGAGTAATTTAGGATAGTTCAAAAGTGATTTGTGAAATAAAATAAAATTGTAAACACAAATTGTTATGAAAATTAGGATAAAATGAGTGAACAATACTTTTTACTAAATGTTGTTGGCATTAACTGTTATGGAAAAATTAAGTGTAAAAATGAGCGAGCAGTGGTGAGAAAAAAAATACTGTAAGCATGAAATATGAAAATTAAGTATAAAATTAGTGAGCAATGGTAAGGGAAAAATGTTACAAGCATGAAATATGAAAATTAAGTATAAAATTAGTGAGCAATGGTAAGGGAAAAATGTTACAAGCATGAAATATGAAAATTAAGTATAAAATTAGTGAGCAATGGTAAGGGAAAAATGTTACAAGCATGAAATATGAAAATTAAGTATAAAATTAGTGAGCAATGGTAAGGGAAAAATGTTACAAGCATGAAATATGAAAATTAAGTATAAAATTAGTGAGCAATGGTAAGGGAAAAATGTTACAAGCATGAAATATGAAAATTAAGTATAAAATTAGTGAGCAATGGTAAGGGAAAAATGTTACAAGCATGAAATATGAAAATTAAGTATAAAATTAGTGAGCAATGGTAAGGGAAAAATGTTACAAGCATGAAATATGAAAATTAAGTATAAAATTAGTGAGCAATGGTAAGGGAAAAATGTTACAAGCATGAAATATGAAAATAAATGTAAAATGTAAAAGCACTATTCCCCAGATGTTCAAGTATAATTAAGGAAGTTTAGAGATGGCTTATAAAAGAAGTAAGATAGTTTAACAAAGAATGGTCGTAGTGAATTAAAGTTGGGGCAGTCTGACTGATCAGCATCATCAGTGGTGAGATGAAAGTCTAAAAGGCTCTAGCCAAACATTTACCCTTACAGTCCACCATCAATTTACCTTCTCTAGACCTCAAAAAACCCTTACAGTCTACTTTTTAACCTTCTCTAGACCTCACTATTACCAAACCCTTTTTAACCTTCTCTAGACCTCACCGTTTAAACCCTTACAGTCTACCTTTTTAACGTTCTCTAGACCTCACCGTTTAAACCCTTACAGTCTACCTTTTCAACGTTCTCTAGACCACACTGTTACCAAATCCTTACAGTCAAACTTTAGTTACCTACCTTCTCTAGACCTCACTGTTATCAAATCCTTAGTCTACCTTTATTTACCTTCTCTAGACCTCACTGTTATCAAACACTTACAGTCTACCTTCATTTTACTTTCACTAGGTCTCTTGTAACAGTGTACAATTATTTTATCTTCTCTAAGTATCACTGTCACCAAACCCTTAGTCTTTACCTTCATTTTGCCTTCTCTAGGCCTCATTGTTACCAAGCCCTGGCAGCCTATCATAATTTTACCATCTCCAGGCCTCATCTTCCCAAGCCCTAACAAGCTACCATAAATTTACCAACTATATAGCTCCAATGTTACCAAACCCTAAAAGTCTACCATCATTTTACCATCTCCAGGCCTCACTATTAACAAACCCTTACAGGCTACAACCATTTTACCATCTCTAAACCTCAATGTTACCAAACCCTAACAGTCTACCATTATTTTACCTTCCCTAGGCCTTACTGTTACCAAACCCTTTCAGTCTACTCTCTACCTTATCAGACTTTTTGTTACTAGACCCTTACAGTCTACTAACATTATGCTCTCTCAGACCTTACTTTTAACAAACCCTTACACTCTACTAGCAATCTACCTTTGTTAGGTCTTAGTGTTACCAAACTCTTACTAACACTATCTTCTTAGGCCTTACAGTTACCATCCCCTTACAGTCTACTCTACCTTCTCTAAACCTCGATGATGATCATACTGAACAAGAGCTGGAATGAGTTTCTTTGGGTCCAATTTATTCCCCAGCTTGATCCAAGCATTGACAGTGTCTTTAGGCAGGTATTGCATCAGCAAGGGACTGAATTTGTAGTACAACTCCAGATCTGGCTGTAACAGGTGTAATAAACTGTTTGTTATGTGCAACTCTAGATTTGGGTTTTTAAAAAATCATCTCTGAACAAAGAGGCTGAAATACTGCAATCTTTTATACACACTGAAATTACATTGCTTCTACATCACCACCCTTACTCCCCCTGGAATTAAAATATTTCGTCATTAACACTATATTTTACTTTTAAAATTGTTTCTCCACCAATCCAATAATATCAAGATCACTTAGGTTAACGAGCAAATAATCATTTTAAAATATTTTTATTATACAACTAGCCATTATCATTTTGAAATATTTTCAATATACAACAGGAATTACAGACAACTTATATAGCCATTAAAATGCAGATATAAACAACATTACCAGCAAAACTATTCTAGCCAACATGAAGTCACAAAGCACTAAATGTCAGTGCAGAACAGCTTAAGAAAAATGTGTGCAACACCAGGCTATCTCTTATGCTTCAACAACTCACTGTTTTAGGGTAAAAGATAAAACTGAAATTTATATCCCTACCTGCTTGATTAGACAATCCAGAGCACCACTGTAGTTTTCATGGTGAATGTGGTGGCTAATCACCCTCTCATAGTCTGTAGAAAATATATTAAGTCACGACAAGAAGGATTATGAAATGTGTGGCACCATTAATGACATTTTCTTTAAACAAGATTAGTAGATGACATTAAAATGTGATTATAAGTATACTGTTTTGATTTTTAAAAAATCCTAATGTGAGCTGCACAAAGCATGTTCTTACACAGGAGACCACATGAGTATGAGCAACAGAAGCAAATGCCACATAATCTACTATTTATGGAATGGCTTAATCTTACATATATCTCTGAATGAAAAAAAATATAAAACTACATAAAACAGAAATTAACAAAATCTATTTTGCTGGTCAGAGCAAGGTGAATTTAGTTGTGAAAATCTGAGGCTTGTTTGCTCAAAATGAATTTTCATCAACACCCCAGCTGCTCTGAGCATCTTGTGTATTTTAACTCATGCAAAAATGTTCTCAACAATGAAACAATGAATAGCCTCCCCTATTCCACCCCTGCCCTCAACAGCCAAGAAAGCTACCAAAAAGCTAAAAAAGAGAAGGAAAAAATCCTCATCCAAACCAAAATGTTTTCAAATCATCAATAGTTCATCTTGAAGATAAACTTCATGTTTATGGCTCATCTTTTCTGAACAAAAATATTGATGATATTTTGACAGATATTTTTCTTTTGAAAAAAATAAAAACAATATAAGTGCACACTGAAAATATCTGACACTGTGAATTTTCCAAACATTTTGTTAATGAACAAATATAGTTATAAAAGAAGCCATGCATGCATAAAAATGTACAAATTGAAGTAGGATCTAAAACTTGAGCAACAAAATTTCTCTCAATAAAATCATCTTTAATTAACATATCTGTTCATTTCAGAAGTTGAACTGAAGCAATTAAGTCTGACTAGTAAGTTTGCCAAGAAAGAACAGATGAAAAAAGACTTACTGACCTTTCATCAGGTGTGCAAAAAATACCAGGTCTTCAACATCCCCATGGCTAGATATCAAGTCGTATATGACACCACGATTCAGTGTTATACACTCCTGAAGACATCACCAGAATTAATTATTTTGATATGAATTTAAACCATTTTAATGACAAACATCATTAATAAAACAACAAATTTAACATAATGCTTGTAAATATCTTTATAAAGAATTGCACATAAACCCCCTGTGACAATGTGAATTTTATGTTTAAGAATTTAAAGTTGTAGTGTCATGAAAAGTATGAACAAATGAACACAGTCTGAACTGAAGATCAAAAATACCAAAGAAGCCAAGAAAAGATAACCAAGGCACACTTGGGAATCTGTATAAATTCATCTTGAAAATTATTAGGAGATAAAACCTTATCAATTTTTAATATATAATGGTAAGCAAAAAAGTAATTTTCTACATAAAATATATCTAGCCTGAATATTTATAAGATTATATACATTTGGAATAGGTATAGGATAATAATGTACGCAAGTCAAAGCCTGGGGGCTCACATTTATGTCCTCTCTTGCCCAAGGGAGAAAATCATAATTTAGAGATTGACTTGATGGAGCAGAAAGTCAGCCAGTTCCTCTGTACAGGTAGGATATGTTATCCCTGTGATGGGCTTGGAACCTTTATCCCTGCGGTGCCACTAATTTAACCCTTCGATGGGCTTGGAACCTTTATCCTGCAGTGCCATTCACCAGTGAGATCAGTACTGAGTCAAAATAAAATTTGTCTACCAACCACATGACACAAAGCATTCATGAACAGCATACCTCACCTTTTCAACAAATTAGAGAAAATCTCTTGTAGAAATTATGTAGATACACAAAGAAAATGACAGGACAAAAGAAAAGATTAAGGAAATGGTGAAAAAGAGCCAATGAAAAAAGATGGAATCTCCAGAAAACCACAGAAAAGGCTAACCAAATACTGCTGTGTCATAGCAAGAAAATAGTGGAGAAAAATATCAGTTTGGTCAGAGGTGACCACAGGGACAATCACTCTTAAAAGTTCTTTATTGAACCGGGTTTTTTGTGTGTCTCCTTTAGCTGGTTATGTGGATTAGTGGCTACCCTCTCTCATCACCATCAAAGCTGGTTTTGTGTTCTATGTAATTAAAATATATCCTATTGGTGTTGTCCATAATGGATATGTTTCAATTTTAGCTCTCTTCATGTTTATTTTTTTCTGCTGCTGATGATAGGTGGCAACAAGTTCCAAACAACAAAGTACTCATATATCAATTTTATATTTCCAGATCTTTCCTACTGAAAATTAACCTCTTCAATGCTGATGTCACTACAGAATTATTTCTAAAGGTATAGGTGAAAGAGGGGTTAAAGAAATCCAGCTTAACAATATTCCCCTCTATATCATAAAAACGAAGAGTTTCATAAAGTACTCATATATCAATTTTATATTTCCAGATCTTTCCTACTGAAAATTATTAAACTCTTCAACGCTGATGTCACTACAGCATTATTTCTACATTATAGCTTAAGCAGGTTCACACTAAAGGTATAGGTGAAGGAGGGATAAAGAAATCCAGCTTAACAATAATCCTCTCTATATTATAAAAATGAAGAGTTTCATAGAGACTTAAAAGCTTGAAGACAATCTAACTACCTGAAGATAATCTAACTGCTTGAAAACAATCTAACTACTTGAAGACATCTAATTGCTTGAAGACAATCAACTGCTTGAAGACAATCTAATTGTTTAAAGACAAACTAATTGCTTGAAGATAGTCTAACTACTTGAAGACAATCTAATCTAAAATAGCAGAGTAACTAACCATCTGAACTCCAACTGATATCAAATATATAAATAAAGGATGTGAAAATGATATGCAATTAAAGGTTAAGGGTGTCTCTTTAACAGTTTTAAACCTTTGATTTGCTGTTATTAGATTAGGTAAGATAAGGTAAGATTTATTACCCTGAGAGATTTCCACAAAGCAAATAAAAAGCACAAAGGAATGTGTATTTACTTTTATGCGAGAGTTTGCTAGAAAGATGCGGAATTTTTCCTGGGTGATTTCATACTCCTGTGATTCATCTTGTCCATGTTCCTTAAGCTGGCCCAAAGTGTTCAAGTACAGCTCCACTAACCAAGTCACCAACATAGTCAGCTGTGTCTTGTCCTGTTCAAAGAAAGAGAAGACATTAGGATTTCCAGAATATTAAAGACTCAATCATCTCTGAAGACATGTTCATTTAAAAAGGTTAGGATTAGGATTTCAAGATCATGAAGGCTAAGCCATTCTGAAGTCATATTCTAAAAGTGGTTAGGGTGACAGTTTCCAGTTACTAAAAAACTAACTTAAGACAGGTTAATAAACAAACAATATGAATGTCACAATGGATAGATATCAGGACAGTTTTTATTTCAATGAATAAACTCAAAAGCTTATTTTTTTACTACTGACAGAAATATGAAAACAAAGGAACTACAATCAATTTTGCTGATCTTGTTGTTGCATTCGATCATGACTATTTGCAGTTGTTGCTGCATTTGATCATGACTATTTGCAGTTGTTGCTGCATTTGATCATGACTATTTGCAGTTGTTGCTGCATTTGATCATGACTATTTGCAGTTGTATGCATTTGATCATGACTATTTGCAGTTGTTGCTGCATTTGATCATGACTATTTGCAGTTGTTGCTGCATTTGATCATGACTATTTGCAGTTGTATGCATTTGATCATGACTATTTGCAGTTGTTGCTGCATTTTATCAAAACTATTTGCAGTTGTATGCATTTGATCATGACTATATGCAGTTGTTGTATGCACACATTTTTGTATTTAAAGTTCTAGAGTTGATAGCATGTGACTTTTGTTCCATGGCTGAATAGTAGTGATTAGATTCTGCGAATGATATAACATTTTGAATTCTTATGAGCACTAGACTCATAACATTAAATAATGGCACCAACTCGTGCACCAGCTATAGTCATTTTTTCTCTCTCTCTAAAACTGGCTCTAATGGCTCAAAGCCCAAATACTCAAAATCTTGAGCAAAATCTTTCAAATAGTTTCTCCAATTTTTTTCTCACCGTCAAATGACATGAGGTGCTGCCATCACAACTATATGTGAGCTATGCAATTATGAAGCTTTCGAAAGTTTAATTGAACAAAGGGCTGAAAGGGTTAAAAGTGATTTATAAATATGATGCTTAGATGTTTAATCGAACAAAATGCTGAACGAGTTAAAACTATGCTTATTATTTCTGTTCTGACCTGCGGTCTGAGTAAGTTTAGTTTCTCAATGATAAAAGTCTGCAGAGGTTCTTTGTTTGGCAGCTTGATAAACTTCAATGCCACTTCTTCAAATGAATTCTGCGTCTGCGCAAACATGGCTGCACTTTCATCATATCTGTAATCAAAAGAGCAACACATCAGCCATTCACTTACCCTTCTCACTACTGTATCTAGGAGTCCAATGGTCAATACAGAAAATGTCTAAAATAAGCAGACTAATAGTTTACGTTAGCCTTCATCTTTAAATTCTTTAAAATAAAAAGGATATTCTACACATAATAAGTGTATGTGTGCATGCATGTGTCCAGAAGAGATTAGCCAACAAATAAAAAAATGGATCAAATCCCATAGAAGGAGGAGACCGCCTTCTAACAGTCCCCAGCCCACCTCACATAAGGGAGAAGAGATCAGCTCTCAACCCCAGCCCACAGTAGGGAGAAGAGATCAGCTCTCAGCCCCACCCCACAGTAGGGAGAAATCAGCTCTCAGTCCACCTCACAGAAGGGAGAAGAGAGCCCTCTGCCCCACCCCACAATAGGGAGAAGAGATCAGCCCCTCTGTGCAGAGAGAAATCAGTCCTCATGTAGTAGGAAGAGATCAGTCCCCAGCCCCAGCCCCTCTATAATGTAGGGAGATCAACCACTCCTCCCAAATCCCATACCACCCCACAACAGGGAAAAAAGATTAGTATTCTTGAAGCAGCAAAACCAGATTATGAATACAGGAAGACACTTACTTCCCTTTCTCGAAGAGATACTCAGCCTGTTTGATCAGAACTTTTTCCAAGTTAAAACAACTGTCCTAAGGAGAAAAAACAACAGCACATACAAATAATATAATAACAACTGATTTAGACATATAACAATGCATTAAATAACCAGTAACATAAAAGCAAATAATAAAATTTATTATATAGCTGGACAATTCAAATAAACTTGCTGATAGAGGTTTTTTGTAATATTAGGCAATTGAAAACATTTGCTCAAAAACTAATAACAATATCAATTTAATTTTTAACAATATTAAATTTATCTGATTTCTTCTTTTCGAATCATCAACAATTTTTTTCAAATGAACAACAACATACTGGCTTGAAAGTCATCTGTTATGATATACAGTATGTCATGATGGCAGTGAAGGGGTTAAAGGTGAACAAGGTTTGCCAGGTGCAAATTGAATCATGGATTATTTATAGAAAAATATTTTAGG
The DNA here is from genome assembly GCA_028829895.1 of Sinotaia quadrata. Lineage (NCBI taxonomy): Eukaryota > Metazoa > Mollusca > Gastropoda > Architaenioglossa > Viviparidae > Sinotaia > Sinotaia quadrata. The sequence continues at coordinate 38,067,682 of CM054184.1, forward strand.
AAAAGAATTTACCTGGCAATATTTCTTGGCCAATTCAAACTCTCCTTTCTCCAGGTACATCTGCCAGATATCCCTAAAAATAAAAATAAATGTTTTTCAAATTTATGCCAAGGAAATGGTTTAAGCATGCAGCATTTCACAGCAAAAGAATGGAGTACATTTCTGTTGCATCTGACTCAAGTAAACAGTACTTTAACAATCCTCAGTGTCTATTAATCATTTGTTGTTAAAATATTTAGGTTAGTGGGTCTGTTTTGAAAGGAACAAATAAAACTTGATAATTAAAATATGATAATTCATAATGTTTGATGCTGGTAGAAGACACATTTTATTAGATATGTTGCAGAAATAAAGTTTGTTGTTGGTAGACACTTTATCAGTGATGATACAGTAATAAAGTTTGTTGTTGGTAGACACATTATTAGTGATGTTGCAGGAATAAAGTTTGATGTTGGTAGACATGTTATTTGTGATGTTGTAGGAATAAATTCTAATGTTGGTAGGCACATTATTAGAGATGTTGCAGAAATAAAGTTTGCTGTTTGTAGACACATTATTTGTGATGTTGCAGGAATATACTCTGATGTTGGTAGACACATGTTATTTGTGATGTTGCAGAAATAAAGTTTGATGTTGGTTTTAGTGATGTTTTTGCAGATTAGAATTCAATGCTGGTAGACTTGTATCTTTAGTGATGTTGAGGAAGAGTATTTGATACTGGTAGACTTGTATCTTTAGTGATGTTGAGGAAGAGTATTTGATGCTGGTAGACTTGTATCTTTAGTGATGTTGAGGAAGAGTATTTGATACTGGTAGACTTGTATCTTTAGTGATGTTGAGGCAGAGTATTTGATGCTGGTAGAATTGTATCTTTAGTGATGTTGAGGAAGAGTATTTGATACTGGTAGACTTGTATCTTTAGTGATGTTGAGGAAGAGTATTTGATGCTGGTAGACTTGTATCTTTAGTGATGTTGAGGAAGAGTATTTGATACTGGTAGACTTGTATCTTTAGTGATGTTGAGGCAGAGTATTTGATGCTGGTAGAATTGTATCTTTAGTGATGTTGAGGAAGAGTATTTGATACTGGTAGACTTGTATCTTTAGTGATGTTGAGGAAGAGTATTTGATGTTGGTAGACTTGTATCTTTAGTGATGTTGAGGAAGAGTATATGTATCAGTAATAGCGAAGGAATGGTGTTTGATGAAGGTAAATGTTACTTGTCAAGGTGCAAGATATGTGTTTGATGATAGTGGAAGGTTATTAGTAATGATACAAAATAATGTTGATGCTTGTAAACTTGTGTAATTAATGTTTGATGCAGATAAAATGTTTCACTAGTAACAGTACATGAATAGTACTTGAAGCATGTAGAACTGTGTCACACCTGATAGTACTAGAATAGTGTTTGTGCCAATACTGGCAACTCAGGAAAAGAGTCAGTTATAATGGTAAACAAATTTTAATCAGCCATGACATTCCAAATGTGATGCAGGAGTTGACATTCATTAACATATTTCAAAAGTGAGGATACTGAAAGCAATAGTGTTGATTCTAGTCGATGTAGGATACTGAAAGCAATAGTGTTGATTCTAGTCGATGTTTCATAAGAATGGCACTGAAATTATTAGTTGATTCTGGAAAACCACATTTCGTCAGTGATGACTGTAAATCTAGTGCAGGAGCACTTTTAACTCTGATAAACAAATTCAACAATTCTTGATTCTAACAGGTTATATTTAGCTCAAGGAATTTACATAATACTGACCTTGTTTCCCTGGAGATTTTGTAGGTAAATACGGCCTGAGGAGTGTATGCCCAGATGGTTCCTCGTATTGGATCTTTCTGTATGCCGAGAAAACGTCCAAATCGCTAAAACAAATCAAACATAATGCCAATTCTTTGTACCTCTGTGTTAGAGGTGATAACCATAAATGAAGTAAGATAGAACATGGAATTAAGAAATGTTTCACAGACTAGTCATAATATAGTCCAACCAAGAAAACTGACAGGGAAAAAATCAAACAGCTCATACAGATCTGTGTGATTCTACGAGTTCAGTGACTATGGTTGACCTAGCTGAAGACTGGGTTGCCTTTAGTTCAGTGATTTATGGCTGCCCTACCTAGAGACTACAGCACACACCTCTAGTAAATAGTGTCATCCCCCAACACCCTAGAATGAGAGTTGGAAGTACTCCATAGCAAGCTGATCAGGTAGGATGAGAATTTGGAATTAAGAAGACAGACAGTATGTGCTAGTCCTACTAACAGAACAAAGTGAGTGCTCCAGGGACAAATGTAATTAATTCCTCAAAAATAGTTCACAAAGCGAAAAATCTGTGTAAGGAAAATTATATACCTATTTATGTTGATGCCAGCAAAGGTTTCCGATGTTCTCTTAGCAAGTTCTACAGCTATGTAAAAAAATTTCCTAAACAAGAACATGTTGTTCATCAGTGATGGCTAATAAAAAATAAATAACCTATCTGAATAAATAAATAAGATAAATAAAATGTGCACAGAATATATCAAACTCAACACAAAAAAAATGGTTAAAGAAAAATTTTAAATTCATATAAAATTATACTGTACATAACTTTCCCAATATAAATTCAGTATATGGAAAATGAATGATGAGAAGATGTGTAAAAAGGTTGACATCCACCGATATATAGCATTACAGAGATCACAAGAGAGAGATCTTAAAAACACTAAAGACCAGTGATGCTATCAAGGGAAATACTAGCAAAAATTAACAAACCCATCAGTCAATTCATTTCATGCAGAAATAAGTGCAGATGGCTACATTAAGCAGTACTGAAAATGACAACCATTCTGGCACTGTCGGGCAATATCAAGACAACTTAAAGTCAAAACTCTATTTACATATGTCAATTCCTTTGAGCTCCAGGAAGTATGTGTGAAAGGGGGTACATGTAAGTGAGACAAGATTTACTTATTTTAGAAATGTCAAGTTTTGTCTGCCTCCATCTAGTGTTAAATACATCACCCTAGGAATCAAAGTTTGAACTTAAAGGTAAAGGAAGTAATCAAGGTTTGAGCTTGTAAAACTAAGGACATTAACCAAAGTCTGGGCTTGTAAAGCTAAGGGCATTAACCAAAGTCTGGGCTTGTAAAGCTAAGAGAAATAATCAAAGTTGGGAACTTTTTGCTGACTTTTTCTCCCCAAAAGCTGCAGTATACTCTTTATCCTGGGTTGTTCTTGGTCTTGGTTGGCTCCCGAGGGGACTTCTCTCCTCACTCTTTTCTAGAGAGGGTTTGGTGGTTGGTGTGCTGTTGGTGTTTTATGAGTGTGTGAATTATCCTCCATAGAATTTCTGTTGGTGGCTGGTCTGTGTGCTTTCCTGCATTGTAGTGTCTTTCATTGCTGGAGTGTCCATGTGAGTTTTGTGTTTGCAGTCTGGTCTGTTCTTGTACCCATTTTGGTGGTCTACTGTTTCTTTCCTTTTCTGTATGGGTGGCAGTGGCTCATGGTTAGTTTTCTGTGTTTTCTGTCTGCTCCTGTCTGTCTTGTGTAGTGGGTTCTGTTTTGTCTTGTTGTCAGCCTGGTGCAATGTTTGTATTTCCATAGGGAAGGTGTAGGCGAATGTTTCCATGTGTTGTTCTGCTTTTGCCGGTGTCGGCATTTGTTGTGCTTTATTTTCTTTCCTCATGTTTGGTGTCTGGGTTTGAGTGGGTAGAGCAGCAATGGTTGCTGTGTTGGAGAAAGTGTTTTTCTTCTTTTTTTTTTGAAGGTTTGAGTAGTATCATTTTTTTGTTCCTGTTCCATCACTTTGTGTGGCTATTGTTTCTAGCTGAGGGGGCTCCCATCTGAGTGGTTGGTTGTTGTAAGAGTCTGCTTTGTTGTTTGCTTTAAAATCTTCTTGTTGGAGGGGGTCTAGTTCATAGATTTCATTCCGTTGTCTGGTTCTGTGATATCTGGTGTTGTGTTGCATTTAGCATCCAGACCTGTGCAGGCGTTTGCGGGTAGAATTGGATGATTTTGTGTACGGCAGTCTTTGCCTCAATGGTTGTGACATTGCATTTAATAATTGCCTTTCAATGACTATATTTTTTTTAATGCTCTATGTAGTTCGAACGACCTGATAAGGAAGATGTCTTTGAGTTGTATGTTATTGTTTATTTCTTTGCATGTTGTGCAGTTTTTATGTATGCACTTATATAAATGGTGGTTGGTGATGGTTGTAATTTTTTCCAGGCTGTTGTTGGTTATAGTTTGAAGTTTCCAGTACTTTTCTTCTCCGGTTAACTGTAGTAAGTTTGCAATGCATTCAACTTGAAAGCTGCACTCTCCTGCATTTTCTTGAAGTAATCAAAGTTTGACCTTGTAGAGATAAGGACAATAATCAAAGTCTGGGCTTGTAAAGGTAGGGAAATAATCAAAGTGTGAGCTTGTAGAGATAAGGGCAGTAACAAAGCCTGGACTTCTAAAAGTAAAGCATATAGTCATGTTCTGGACTTGTACATAGAAGGAAAGTAATTTTAAAGATTAGAGAATGTGTAGTGACACAATAGCTACATTCCATTTTAGAAAAAAAACTTTTTAGCACAACATTATGGATTGCCTAACTCATAACTTTTTTTTAAAAAACACATCAGAATGTGCTTTCACCTGTAACAAAGCATTGATTCTTACAGTCTTGATGGATATAATAATGGTGCGAGTATCCTGCTATAATAAAGCTTCTTTATCTTTAGCCAAGTAGAAGATGCTCTGAAGTCCTCACAGGAACAAACCAAGACTGAGGGTGAAAAACCTATTGTGATTCCCACAAGGGAACAAGTTGTTGATAAAAAAGTAGTTAAGTAGAAATCAAAGTGTTCTAACCTCTGGTATCATATCGTCCAAAATCACTTGCTCATTCAAAGAACAGATTGCCCTTGTTCTGAAAAAAAAAAAAAACAGACAAAAACAATCACTTTTAATTCTGAGTTAAAAAAAATAAAGAGATATGAAACCACATATATAAATATATTTAATGTATTTCCTGCCTGCCTGCTTGCCACTCTTTTTCCCAAAACTGATAGGTGTGTATTTTATTGGCCTATACACGGCTAGCTAAAGTCAATGCTTACTTAACCATATGGTGTTCATTACTTAACCATGTGGTGTTCATGTTTTAAGCATTTACAATGCAATGTATATTATAAATTCTGCCAAGGTGTATGTACATGCATTCTGGGATTTTCTGATCTAATCCACGTTTTTTAAAAAGTTCTCTTTTATATTACTGTTCATTTATTTTTTGTCTTTTGTTGTTTGATCATTTAACCAACAATCAAAAACATTCATATATGCAGTTTGAAGAATTCAGGCCCTTTGTTTAATTATTTTGGTGCTATTTAGCATAGATAAAATTTTTCTAACAGTGAGGTCAGAAACCATCATCATTATTTCATCACCACTGGTCTACTACTTAACCCATAATATATAGGTGAAATCATAATATGACACAAAATGTGAATGTTATTGATTTTTTTTCTTTTTAACAGTCAAGAAAGACCTGAAAACTCTTTTAGTCCCAGGCATTTTTCTTCTGTCAACAACAAAACAAAGCCATTTTGTCATAAAGAGATATGTGGGACTCAATGAGTCCAAATAAGCTTTTGGATGTCTAACAACTAAACTATTTAAATCTGTCTAAGAACAGATATCACAAAGAGAAGCAAGAGCTCAAAGTGACACATTTTTAACACATCTGTGTTAAACCTAACACCAAACTGCATTCAATGAAGCTGGGCTGTCATGACATGCAATTCACTCCACAGACATCAATTTTAAATCTAATTCCTGAATGAAAATTTTGTAGTAAGCACTTCCAGCTGTGCGCTCATTTTAATGAGGTAACCTTTTAAGAACTTACAAATACTCTCTGGGTAAAAGCTGATGAGGAATGAGTAGTTAGACAGAATGCTTCCACCATTTTCAGCTCATATTAAATGCCCAAAATAGATGACAAATGAACCAATCTTATTTTAGCAAAAAGTTAGTCTATCTCAACAAGTTTGTTTTTTTTTTTAAGTTCTCTCTCTGCCAATTACAAGTTATTAATCTACCAAAGTTGTACTGTAACAGTAGGGTCAACAGATGGCAATTATTGCTCAAGGATAGATAATTTAATATCATTTTGATCAGGGGTTTTGTCCAAATAATATCACACACAAAAACACACACAGTATATGAATTTAACAACAAGAAAAACTGAATATTATGTAAGGAATTAGATAGTTAAGCAGATTTATACAAGCATACAGATAACTGCAGGTCAGTGAACAACCCCACTGAAAGATGTCCAATATACTTTTAACATTAAAGAATTGTCTCCCTGTTTGAAATTATGTGGAGTGAAGGGCTTCATCTAATGTACTTGTATCATCAACTAAAAACCTACACTCAGATAAGCATAAAGCATGTATAATTTATGTACACCAGAGAAAAAAACTTTGAAATATGTTCAAAACATTTATAACATTCCTATTTCTCAAAAGTAAACATAAAACAAGCAGAATTTCTATATACATTTATATTCAGGCTTCTGTGAAAGAAGTTCAAGGTGCTTAAAAAATTAAATCAAAACCTACTTCTCAGAAAAGCATAAAGCAGTTAGAATTTATGTACATCAGATACGGGCTTCATTCAAGGTGTTTATAACATGAAATAAGAGCCTACTTCGCAGAGTAAGTAAAAATCAAGTAGATTTAATGTAAATCTGAGGGAAGGTCTTTGAAAGATTTTCAAAATGCTTATAACATTAAACAAAAGCCTGCTTCACAGAATAAACATACAGCAAACAAAATTTATGTAAACTATATGAAGGCTTCTTTGTGAGAGTGTTCAAATTGCTTATAGTATTAAAATAAACCTATAAAGCAAGTAGAATTCAAGTATATCAGAAGAGGGCTCCCTTGAAGGATGTTAAAGGTGCCTGCTGTATTTAAAAAAATAAACATACCTGTCAGAGTAAGTAACCAGCATGTGGAACTCTGTGAGTGCCATTCCAATTGGAATCGTCCCTTGATCTTCACTATCTTTGTCTCTGGGATAGCTAGGACTGGATAAGGTCTTGCATAGTTCACAAACAGCACATTTCACAATTCTCTCTCTACTTTAAAAAAAAAAAATCTCTATGGTGAACCATGGAGTTTGTGTGTACATAATCATATCTTACAAGCTAAATTATTATGCAACACCATGTTGACAAACTATTAGTAAACAATCCAAATAAAGAAACAAAAAATATATTAAATAATTTGATTAATGCAGGATTATTAAAACTGACTTCAGTTGTCTTTTCCCAAAGTGTTTGATTATAAAGCTTCAGACATTCTTGTACTAACTTAAATTCATTGTCGTCCAAGTCCCTTTATGTACTGACAATACTTTTCAAAATGAAAATAATTATAATCAATGGCAGAGTAAAAATAATAGGATTCCACGATATATTTCATGTTGAAATAATTTAACCTAAATGCTTCCTGCAATGTAAGACCTTGACATAACATTTACATGTGCAACTTTTGCAATTTTCTTTATTTACACCTGATGGGAAAATAAAGTTGGCAGTTTCTGCTAAAGTACATCAGAAAACTAATTATGAAAAATGGCTACCATTTCATGTAATGCCTAATACTGCATCTAATACAAAACAAGTCAGTTTTAGTTTAGTAAATTTCTTATTACTAAAAATGTTTATACATGTACATACTTTATATACTTTTTAACACAATATTTATTATTTATCTGATTTTTGCTCATTAGAATCATATCACTGCTTATTAGAATCAAAATATATAAGAGACAAGTGTGATCATAATAAGTGAAACCTATTGTAATGTGATTACACAGAAGGCAGTGATCTGCATTGATAAGATGCACTAATGTTGTTATGATGGACTGATGTTGATATGATGCACCAATGTTGTTATGATGTACTGATGTTGAATATGATGCACCAATGTTGTTATGATGTACTGATGTTGATATGATGCACCAATATTGTTATGATGTACTGATGTTGATATGATGCACCGATATTGTTATGATGTTGATATGATGCACTGATGTTGTTATGATGTACTGATGTTGATATGATGAACACATGTGCTGTTTTGATGAAGTGATGTTGATATGATGTACCAATGTTGTTATAATGCACTGAAGTTGATATGATGCACCGATGTCAATATAATATACTGATGTTTAAAGGCAAACTGCTGTTTAAAGGCGAACTGATGTCTTTTAATATTTGCTGGGTAGAATAAATTAATTTGAATTAAAACTAGATTGTCAAGAATGCATATTATTTATGTCAATGATACATCTTTATGCCCAATTTGTCAGTATTTAAAACAATGTCTGCATGAAGACTTGTAATGGAAAGGATACGGAATAAGTTTAGCTTTGGATGTGACAGAGTTAGGTCCAGCAGATCCACTAACATCAATATCACCATAATAGATTCCAGGACCTGAAATAAAAATTTTAAAATTACCAATGCTTAACCCTTTCAACTCAAATGTGCAATTAAGTGTGACCATTATGTATTTCATTTACAAGTTATATGGTTAAGAAAAAAATCAGGTGTCACACAGTCTTATTTTGATTAAGGACAAAACACAAGGGTGTCAGCCTGGCCAATACAGGTCATTGATAGGTACAAGAGTTGGCAGGAAATGCCAGCTATATATACTGACATCCAGGATAGGAAAATTGTCTGTCTTGTTACTTGTGTTGAATGTTAAAGCAGATCCATTTGCATGATTCAACAAACATGATGTATGTAGAAGTGAGTTAGTTGAGTGAGACTCAAATGACTCAAAAATAGTTGTTGAATAAATCCTTATATCAGGTGATAGTGTGGCTTGTTGAAGTAGTTAGTATTGCAGTCCTGGTCATTTGTGTATCAGAAGTTGACATAGTAGTTGTGAAAAATCCCAATTTCTGTATCAAGAGGTGAGTGCACACACACGCGCACGCACACGCACGCATGCACACATACGCACACACACAAACAAACACATGTACATACATATATAATTAGAAAGACAGGTAGACAAAAATATTGTACAGGAGATATTGGTAAAGAAAAAAATTAAATTAAACAAAGAAAGTAGACATACCTGTAAGCCAAGCAAATTTCTGTGCAGGATGTCGAAAATTTGGGAAATAAAAATGTAGCTCACTATAGCCAAAGTTTCCTGGTAACTCCAGAAACTGAGGGTGGTCTGAAAATTAAATTATCTCAGTAAATGACTGTAAACAGTATATTAAATTACCTCTGAGACCAAATATGATCTAAAAATTAAAATATCTCAGAAAAGGAGGGTGGTTAAAAAGAAAATATCTGATAGTACAAACTGCAGTAATACACTGATTCTAAATATAGTACATAGTGCAGCAATGCACTGATTTTAAATATAGTGCATATTGCAGTAATACACTGATTCTAAATATAGTAAATATTGCAGTAATACACTGATTCTAAATATAGTGCATATTGCAGTAATACACTGTTTCTAAATATAGTAAATATTTCAGTAATACACTGATTCTAAATATAGTACAAACTGCAGTAATACACTTATTCTAAATATAGTACATACTGCAGTAATACACTGATTCTAAATATAGTACAAACAGCAGTAATACATTGATTCTAAATATAGTACATAGTGCAGCAATGCACTGATTTTAAATATAGTGCATATTGCAGTAATACACTGATTCTAAATATAGTGCATATTGCAGTAATACACTGATTCTAAATATAGTGCATATTGCAGTAATACACTGTTTCTAAATATAATAAATATTTCAGTAATACACTGATTCTAAATATAGTACAAACTGCAGTAATACACTGATTCTAAATATAGTACAAACAGCAGTAATACATTGATTCTAAATATAGTACATACTGTAACAATAAACTGATTCTCTCTCCCTCTCTCTCTCTTTCTATATATATATACTGCAGCATCTTTATCTTTATTTATTATTAATGCATTTCTACCATAGTCAAACACTCACTGCAATCATGCATTGTGCCACACTGTTCCCAAACCACACTCTTTTACCATACTCAAACAATGCTACACTCTTTTACCATACTCAAACAATGTTACACTGGTTCTACATGCTACACTCTTATACCATACTCAATGTTACACTGGTTCTACATGCAACACTCTTTTACCAAACTCAAACAATGTTACACTGGTTCTACATGCTACACTCTTTTACCATTAAAAAAAAAATGACATCAAGCTGTTAAAAACTATTTTCTTTTTAAATGGGATTTACCTATGCCTGACTCAAACTGCTGGAAAAGTGCTGTAAACATTGGTGGCTCTGCACTTGTGGAAACGCTGCCAATAAACTGATACAATCTCCTACAACAGAAAACAAAATGCTTAAAACAAAGTGTACACAAACTGGCACTATGGTATCAAAACCAAGGTTAACACTGTAACAACAGAAAGTTAAATAACAGGCAACTGAAAACAAACAGTACCACAATAAAGGTTATTAATGTAACAACAGAAAGTTAAACAATAATATGCTACTGAAAATAAACAGTATTGAGATCAAGGTTAGAACTTTAACAATAAAAAGAAGCACTTACAATAGGTATCATAATTTAGGTCAGCTGAAAAGTATAAGAACACACACAAGAATATACATACATCTTCAACCATGCAAGCAGACAAACATGTGAAGCCAGTGTGCTTACCCTGGAGTTGTGGCTAAAATGTAGTAGCGGTAAACAGAAAGATCTGTGCTTGGCATGCGATCAAAATGGAGGCCCGTCACAGGTTCTGGTTTCTCCCGAATCAAGGTAAACAGCTAATCAAGAGGAGGAGTAATAATAATAATAATAAAAATAATGATGATGATGATGATATAATATAACTATAATAACAACCAGTGAAAACTGATCTACTATTAAGGTGTTGAGGTCTTTTAATTATTCCAGTACCAAATCTAACTGATGTGCAAGCACTCTTGCAAAGTGAGATAAACACTGAGACATGATGAGTGACACATTAGAAGCATGAACTACCAAGACACAATGAATGACACTTTATTAGTATGAACTTACCAATATAGTAATGATTTATGTAAAGCACAACATTTGTTTATGTTTGTCTATTTTTTGTGTGTCTAGCCTCCATTGAATGTCAACACAAGCCAAAGGTAAATTGAAAGTTATCAAACGACACATAGTTGCCTCAGCCCTTGTGATTTGTAGCTGAAGTTCACGTAAAGAAAAGCAAAGATAATGTGATTCATGCACAGGAAAAGGGAAAAAAATTATTTTACCAACGAAAAAAATCAGAAAATAAAAATAAAAATATATTGACCTATTTTAGTAATTAAATAGAAAAATGTATACCCATTGAATATTTAGCGTATATGCAAAACAAGATATAACTTCACTTTTACAAATCCATTCAAAAAAAGTACTGTTAAAATTGTCTACAGAAAACAAGTATAACCACATAGTGCTCGTGCACACAGCACAGTAATTATTAAAAGAAAAAGAAAACAATTTTAGAAAAAAATATTTTAAAACACTATTATAAAAGAATTGCACTTTTAAAATACTAATTTTAATGTCATCTAATAAGAGGATGCACTTTTAAAAGACTATTTCTAATGTCATCTAATATTGCAAAAAATAAAATAATATTCATATGTATTTTATGGAAGAGGCAACTAGCTCTAAAGTAGGGTGAATTTTTTATAAAAATAAAAAACTCTCTCAGTTACACAAGCTACACAATGAACACATTTATAAAGAACAAAATCAACAAAGGTACACCAGATGAATAAATTGATCAAAGGGCTGCACTGACAAAATAGCAATACAACACTAGCATATTTATTGTATAAATATCATATAAAAACATTGCATTAGTTGTTTTTTTAATTGCTGCAAAGCCATATATGAAACAAATACAAGTTTAGATATAACAAGCAGTTTAATAATAATGATATGGTCAAAAGAATTTAACAGAGATCTTGCCTAATGCAGCTTGCATAAACAGCCACAAATACAATAACTAAAGGGATTTAACATACAACTCACCTTACAAAGCTTGCATGAACATTAAAAAAAATACAATGGCTAAAATTAATATCAGGTTTAAAAGAGGAAATCTGAAACACTGTTTTGGACTAAATGCCTTAAATAAATTTACAAAGTTCTAAGAGCATGCAGTCACTAAATAAAAACCAGTTGCAATGACCAACAAACCCACTAGTCAATTTAATCCAGCAAATTATGAAAGAAAGAGTGTACCTTGATATAATGACTGACTTAAATTTCTCATCACAAATTTTATGTCAATATAATTTAAAAGGTGAACTTTAATATTGCATTTTTATTTTTTAAAGTGAAACAGTTTCTTGAAAACAGACCAACTACAAAAAATGTTAGAAATTCTCCTATAATTCTGCCTTAACCATAGCTTCCTTGTTCAAAACATCACCAATATATAACAAGGTGATATAATCTAATATTTATACATCTATATTAGAGCTATTTTATAATTCTGCCCTAACCAAACAAAGCTTCCTTGTTCTAAATATCTCTACTAATAGCAAAGTAAAATAATCCAATATTAATACCTCTATATGCTCTGCCTCACAACAGCCCTCTATGACTTTCTTTCAATAAACTTTTTAATGCAATTTTCCAACCAATAGGCAAAACATCAACATAAGGAGTCACAATAAAATCTACCAAACCAAATACTGAATATTTCATTTTCTAAAAGGTAGTTATTATGTTCAATGCAAATGTCCTGGAGAAATGTTAAGCAAGTAGAAACTGCCCTGTTCTCATGGACTTGTACTGAAGTAGGACAATTTTTGTCAGCTTCAGTGCCTAGATTTCCTTCTGTTTATCAGTTTGGCAAATAGAGTATCAACACTTAATGCCACTGTAAACATCCACTGAGAAAACAAGGCAGTTAACCACACAACTTGGAAAGAAAATTTGAGAAGCTCATGCCATCCATTTCTAATAGTCTAGGAACTTAATTTAAATTAATTTGTTTTTCCCCCAGAAACATCCAGAAACCAAAAGACAAGCTCAATGGCCACTATATTTACATTAAAACACACACACACACACACACACAAACAAATGAAGATAAAGTTCACAATGACTGAAATCAAAGAAAAACAAATGGTAAAAAGAAATTAAAGTCAACAGAATAGTTCTAAAAATCTCTCAACTCTTATTATCTCCCTTCACTGGCAGGACACCAAAAATAAGCTAAGGCCTAAACTGAACTAAAAATACGATGACTCTCAATTGTATGTATATTCGTTTATGCAACGGGCATCGCTGCTACAAAACTATTTTCCTAGTTATCTTTAGAAAATGATTGACACAGTGATACAGTATTTAAGCAAGTGAGACAGATACATCAATATGTTCTGTCATTCAGCTGAGTTTAAATGTGTTTTTTTTTATCACCAATATATTAACTTTTGTAAAAATAAGAAAGATTTCATAATGTATATGTTAAACTGTTAATCTAATACAGAGTGAATTAAAATAATAATTTTGTAATATTTGTCAGAATTAAAGTTTTCAGTGTTTAGTATATTCTAAAAGTGCATAAAACACTGACCAATCATTGTGTTTACCTCCCTTAGTCTACTTTAGTTATAAGGGAATGTATTTCTCAACAAATCCTAAGAGACTAATTTAACCACACCAAATTACCAATTAAATAATACATTATATTTGCCATGATTTTCTGTTTGATTAATGTTGCCCATTAAAAAAAATGGATTATATTTGCCTTTATTTCCTGCAGTACTAATCTTCAAAAAAACATTCATGAAACCAATTTTACACACACTGATTCAAACCAATTTTACACACACTGATTCCACCAGCCAACACTCCATGTGAAGAGGTGGTTCTATAGACATTTAATTGATGGGAAAGTATTCACATAAAAGGTAATACAAATTGCTATAAAATCTTTTGGACATTTTTATGAAACCAAACTAATACATCCTACATACTACCAAATTTGTGATTAAGGACATGACTAAAACAATCCAGATTACCTGCTATTGCTCTTAGAAATGCTTGCTTATTTGTGTCAGAAGGGTATGTACTGACATCTCCTTATAACAAGTGTAAACTAACACTTGCTTACCGGTTTCATGTAGATTTCCACACTTCCTTGGAAAAACCTGCTGTCATCATATTGTGTCAGCTCAGTTTCAAAGATCTGGCCTATAAAAAAGCCCAAATAAATAAATAAAATGTGTACAAGATCGTAAACTAGATTATTCCTATTCTTAGCTATTCCTTTGAAAGCAAATAACAAAATTGCATTGGGATTTCTATGCATTACAAACAAAGACTATTCTATCCAAAAATAAATATGAAGTCTTTGCCATTTCTATGCATTACAAACAAAGGCTATTTCTATGTTTATACATAAACAAATATGAAGTCATTGCTATTTCTATACATTATAAACAAAGGTTATTTTTATACATTATAAACAAAGGCTATTTCTAGACAAAACATCATGTTACTGTAAGAAAATCACTTTGTTGTAAGTAAATCACTCCACTGTGAGAAAATCACTAATTTGTAAAAAAATCAATTTATTGTGAGAAAATCAATTTATTGTGAAAAAAAAATCACTTATTGTGAGAAAATCACTTTGTTGTGAGAAAATCGATTTATTGTGAGAAAATAACTTAAGTTGTGCAAAATTCACTTTGTTGTGGGAAAATCACTTTACTGTGAAAAAATCAGTGAAAGAATCACATTATTGTGAGAATAATACTTTACTGTGCAAAAATTACTTTACTCTGAGAATATCACTTTATTATGAGAAAATCATTTAATTGTGAGAAAATCACTTTATGGTAAGAAAATTACTTTACTATGAGAAAATCACTTTAATGTAAGAAAATCGGTGTGTGTGTGTGTGTGTGTGTGTGTGTGTGTGTGTGTGTGTGTGTGTGTGTGTGTGTGTGTGTGTGTGTGTGTGTGTGTGTGTGTGTGTTAACATCTACTAAAAATTACATATTTTTTGCAAGCATTTATATATTTAGTAAAAATGTAATTTCAACATTGCCTACCAACAAAAATGTATAAAACTTGGGTCGAACAGGTTTATACAATTAGCTGAAAATGCAATTTTATGATTTTCCTTCAATAAACAATACCTAATGCATATGTTCACATAAATAATGGTAATGCTATTTATTCATCTTCTGTTATTAATTATAACTGTCATGTTAAGACTTAAGAAATTAGTAAAAAAATCATAGTTTCCTCAATTTCTATGAGGAATCAAATGACTGTACCTTTGCTTGTCCCAATGAGGATGGCACCTGTGGACTTTTCGTTGGCATTTTGCCAGTTCCAGCCAATAGATTGAATAAAATGACCCTGTAATGAACGGCTATATAAAATACCATTTAAGTGCAAATGTACTATAAATAAAAAAAACCTTAAAAATGTGTCAATTATTTCCTAATGTAATATATATTAAAACTAACCTCTTTTTTTTCTCAAGGCTTAATCCAACAGGAATGAAGAAAAATAATCCTTTGCTAACAGGATCTACTTAGTAAATCCTGTTAATAGAAGCAGGCATAACTAATCCTATTCAGAGAACTCAGCACTATAAGTCTTCTTTAACTAAAGCATACACAAGTAATCTGACTCAAGAAAAGTCCCACTGATAATCATGTTCACAGAACTTGACCTGACTTTATATTAAGCATAATGCTGTGCAACAAAGTACTAAAACATGCAGTCACACCTACCCATGATTCCATGATTTTCCAGTTTAGAAATATGTTTGGCCTAATCCTGTTCACAGCACCAGGCTTAACATGTATGAGTACCACTAAATATTCAACAAGTGCAAACAACTGTAACCAATCACCTATGACAACATTTGTAAATATGTCTGGGTCTTCTAAGTAAAGAAATCCCATTAATTTGCTCTTGGCTCCTTGCATGCCTCATTCTGGAAATAGATTTGGGGCTCAAACTCACCCGTTTCTTCATTATGAAAATGTGTCGGGCTCCAATGAGTAAAGCGGCCAATACGTTCTCAATCCCATTCAAATCTACATTTTAGAAATAGGTTTGGGTCTGGGGAGTAAAATTTTAAAAAATCATCTTTTCCTAATCACATCCATATGTTCATTTTGGAAATAGGTTTGGGTCTGGCCAATCACATCCATACCTTCAATTTGGTAATTGGTTTCGGCTTCTTGGGAGAAGCATCCAGTGAGATGTAATAGTTCTCTTGTGATGTCATGGAGACTACAAGATGCTTGCCAGTTGGATCAAGGAATATCTTGTGAACTCGGTCTGTAACTGGGTTTGGCAATTCAATCTCCACTGAAAAAGATTAAGATTACCTATAAATACAATTCAGTACTAGCTAGCACCAGCAAATGAAGATGTAATTCAAAAAAAGGGTAACACATTAATAACTACCTAGAGGTTTTATTTCAATAAAGGTATGTGACAATCAGCTAGGTAAAAAAACCTAGGTCTTCACTAACAATAAAGATGCTCTAGTCTCTGGTGATTAACTTATATAATTCTGAAAACCTAATTCTATCATAATGAAAATGGTTCACTCATGACTTTTCTTGAATCCAGCTAGAGTTATGTCAACTTGATCTATAATGCCAAAGTAAAAAGTGTTGAAATTATTTCATATAAAAAATTAAATATATTTTTTTAATTGAAGCTGGATTTGGGGTCTCTAAGATTAAACCTCTTAATATTTTTATTTCACAAACTATCATTGGCATTTTAGAATAGAAAATAGAAATTCTGTTTATGAAGAGGGCCAAGAATGATCTTGACATCTTGGCAACTCTTGACAGACAATAACTTTAGTTTAATATAGATAGTACAGCAAGCTATTTATACGTTAAGTTAGCTCTGTGAAAACAGATATAAAGATTTAAGTGGAAACAATAACACACTGTGGCAATGAACTTTCAGTTTTGTGTTCAAAAACTCTATTATGATTATAATAGTATTAAAACAATTTATCAAAAAAATTACAAATTTGTTAAGGTCTTTCATTGAAATGCAAGGAAAAAGTAATCTGGCAAATGACCTAAGCTGTATGGTAAGTTTTAATATGAATTATTGTTATAATTAGGCCTATCAGTAGTTATCAAATGCCAGTTTAGCTGTAACTTAAAATGTTCCTGTACAGATTTTTCTTAGTACATGTAATTCTAAATTAAAATGAAATAACAAATAATTAAACACAAGTTAAAAGTATTATTTTTTAAATGTTACTTTAACCACAGGAAAATATTATTATTATTCTTTCAAAAAACTGAACTTACATCAGCAGATTAACCAACTTTAGTGCACATATTTTAGTTGATCCCCACCCCCAGCAGTTTCAGCTATTATATGCAGCATAAACCATTCAAGAGTGTGGTTCCATATTTCAGATTATTGTGGGTAAGTTCTGCTTAGTCCATTCTGAAAATATCTTATCCATGCCATTTTAACCTCTATCCCTTCATTTATGCACTAAACTGTATCTTCCTTGGGAAAGGGGAAAGGCAAGAAATATTCTCTAGAGTGTTATTCAACAATAGTCTGCTAGTTTGATTAAGTGTATCTCACATGACTGGCAGCAAAGAAAGGGAAGTTATTCATAAGGCAATTTTAGACACTGACAACATTTACTTATATATATATAATTCTCTGGGCAAATGTATCATTTTGTGACATGAATTGTGTCCTTCAAATCATGGACTACTGTTTCCATCAGCTCCACAGACTACTGTGTCCATCAAATCATAGACTATTGTGTCCATCAGCTCCATAGACTACTTGGTGTCCATCAAATCATGGAATACTGTGTCCATCAGCACCATGGATTATTGTATCAATCTGCCAGTCACTAAATATAGCAATTACCATCAACTGTAATAAGTAGATTTCTCTATGTAACAGTGAACAAGTATTATAAAAACAACCAAACTCAACTCACCTGTTATCTGTGACTCAATGCTGACACGACACAAACTGACGCTAGACAAGGCAATAACCAAAGAATTGTTCCCAGCACACAGATGTGTAATATTAGCTGGAGATCTGAAGTTTCAATAAAAATGTTTATTAAAGGAAGATGGCTATTGAATTTTTTTAAAACATGCTCTGTCTCAAATTTTCTTTTGACTTTAACTGTTTAACAAACTTTCAAAAAGAAATCAACCAAAAGAACTCTGCCCAATTACAAAATTTTAAAGGTTAACATAATATTTTCTCTCCCTTCCTGCTGTCTAGCACTTTAATAAGTTACATTTAAACGTAAAGAAACCACCGACATGACCTTTGTACAACATGTATAAATGTCAGTTAAAATGTGGTAATGTTTATTTATAAATATCTTCAAATGAGCAAATGGCACAACTATTGTCTTTTTGCACTTGACTCTACTCAGTCTTGTGTTAAGACTACTCTGAACAGTGTACTCTAATATTTTACATAATAATTCATTCATGTATAGTGTACTCTGATATTTTACTTAATAATTGATCTATGAATAGTGTACTCTGATATTTTACATAATAATTGATCTATGTATAGTGTACTCTAATATTTTACATAATAATTGATCTATGAATAGTGTACTCTGATATTTTACATAATAATTGATCCATGTATAGTGTACTCTGATATTTCACATAATAATTGATCCATGTATAGTGTACTCTGATATTTTACATAATAATTGATCTGTGCATAACATGGATGACTGTTTCACTTCTTTTGAACAGGGGTTGCAAATTTATTTGTATGTGTGAGTGTGTTTGTAAATATGCTTACACACATAAGCACATGTGTGTGTCTTATTCAAGATAATCAAATATATTTCAGCCATTAAATTATCTCTTTTTCATGTGAAGACATAAATAGCACAGGCACAGAATCAAACATTGTTTTTCTCCTGCAAAGAAAATATGTATGTACATACATGCACTGTTGTAACGACACTGACAATGTGTATAAAGAATGAATATCTGTAGTAATAACTACTAATTCAGTTTTTAAGCAATGTGTAATATATACACTGTGATCAAGTGAACAACACACAGTTAAAATGAAAGTACAAAAGTGAATGCAAGAAGGCTAGTATACAAATTGGATCAATTAAAAGAAAATATACAGTGCCATCTTGTTATTTCAGTTTTAAAATCAGTATATTGATTTAATACTGTGACTTAATGTCAACCCAAATGATTAACCAGAGAATGCACTGTTGATGTTTACAATCAAATTGAATGAAGTGAACAAAACCAAACACAGAAAACAATTAGGTCAATACATGCATGTGTCAGTATAGACAACATAGGCTGGGATTAAATGGAGGGGACTGAAATGGGCAGGCATTTAAAAAGTGGACTTAACATGAAGATGTTAGCTTATAGTTTCATTAAACTGGTTAGGATGTATTTTGTAAAAAGATGACTAGGGATTATTTTGGGTTTGGGGAAGAGATTTAGGGAATAAAGCTTATTCTGCAAGGTCTAGTTTCATCACAGACCTCACCCCAACTGCACTTGACTGCCCAAACTGGCAACAGACAGACCTGCACATAATATACTGTATAGTGTGCATAGTGTAGTGTGTATATAATGTAGTGTAGTGTACACAGTGTAGTATCTAGTATGGTGTAGTGTATACAGTATAGTGTATGTACTGTATTGTGATGTAGTGTAGTATCACAGTTAGTCTAGTCTGACTGCTCATCAGTTGCTGATTTAACTATTTGATGTGTGTACACGTATATAGTGATAATTATTATTAAAATGAAAGTCTTGATGCATATTAACAATAATTTATTTTTTAAAAACAAGGCAAATATGTACAAATACTTATTAAGCTTCCACTGATTGAATATTGAAATTTATCAAATTATGCAGGTGAATATAGATATCAATCACTTTGATAGATGAGTTCCAAATAATGTGTATAATATGTGTGCATTTTTTAACATTCTGCTAAGTAAACATCCAGAGACTGACTGCTTCTCTAGGAGTTTAGGCCTCCTCATTAAACGACCATGCCACTTTGCATACAGTGTTCAATAAGTACTTGTTCTTTTTTTGTTGAGAAAATTAAGGTCTCTTTAATTTACTATTTATAGCAAAACATACATCAAAAGTCAACAAACAAATTAAAACAGCTATAAGTTATAACAAACATACTTAAAGTTTATCTTGACTCTGCTGAATATTGGAGTCTCAGTTTCTAATTTGTTGTCAACATAGCCTGGAAGCACCTGCAATGCCATAATGAAATTATTGCAATGAAACTAATTCTAAGTAGACTGTGCAGCTCTGGCATATACCATTACCAAATTATTAAAGATCTGGAGGTGTGGTGATTACAGTTTACATGTAGCCATACTTTGATCGATATTACAAATTAAATTAAAATACAGTTTGCACTGAAACTAAATACCAAAAAATAGTATTGTAATACGAAATGAGTCTACAATAACTGAAAACAAAGCAAGATTTCCTGTTTGTTCATTCAAGTTTTCATTAACCTCAGAAAACTGTATACTGATGCATACATTTATAATATAAACATTATAATAATTATTATAATAATAATAATACTTGTTATTATTATTTTTGACTGTAATATTAATAATGATTATTTTATAATTAACAAATTCTAAAGTTCAACACTGATAAATGTACTCTGTCTTTAAAATAAAACTAGCTATGCTGTTATGCAATTGTACTCATTGAAGACGTGACAAGGGAGCAAACTCTCTTGTCAATTTTCAAAATTAATACAATCAGCACAACACAAAAACTAATTACAAATGACTGACCAGAGCTAAAAATGTGGTAGCAGACCTTTCCTAAACCTATACACATTATTTCTCTCTCTCTCTTGGAAAGATCTGGAAGCACAAGCATAAGGTAACATGACCAACTGATTATTTAGATGGGTCCACAAAAGTGTACAATCTGATTTTTTAATTTGGGCTGGCATTATTACAAGACTAAGAAAGCACAAGCAACAAAAGAGTTTTCTGGAATCTATATCTTGGTCTCTAGTGCACCACACTGAAAAAGAAAGGTGATTGTCATTTTAATAGAAAACATATTAATGCTAAAGCCATAATTGCCCCGACCTGTTAATTTTAATGCATCAAGAGGTATAAAGGCAAGTACTTTATATTTTTCCATTGTTACCATTTTAAACTATTTTCTATTTTTGAGACAGAATGTATTTTCTGCTTAACTTTCATGAAAAATTACTTTCTCACACATTATGATTATTTTAATGAAGAATTGTTTCCTGTTTTTCCACCAAGGCTTCTTCCTGTTTATGCTTTATTTATGAGATGTTTTCAAGCATTTTCCTTTGTATCAATTTGTCTCCCCTTATTTGACAAATTCTATTAGTATCTGTGTGTGCAATACAGTCATACACTTATGTGAGTAAATCTCTTGACTCTTGACAATAAGGAATCCTGTAACCTGCTATTTGTTCTAATGCGAGTCATTTACTCTGAAACTGTTGTTTACAAGTAGTGAATGTTGTCTTAGAAAATGTCATAAGAGAAATGTTGTAGCTTGTGCTAGATTGTTTTATTATGTCACTGGTGACCCGTCAAATGCGCGAACGACAAATGCGCGCACCAACAGGCAATTAAGACGCAATACTATTATACTATAAAATAGACCTTACCAAATTAATTTTAATGTTTAATGAAAGTTTTAGCCATAATATATATAATTATTAATATAAAGCATAGTATTATTAAAATTCCAAAAAAACAAACCTAATCACATAAATATTTAAATGGGTAGAACAAACAACCACAAAACATGCATCCTAGTTCCAACAGTAAGATATTTTTATGATGAAAACTGAAAAATAAAAATTGCACCCTTTGGGACATTTGAGTAGAAAGAGTTTTAATACTAATAGAGTGAACTTTTATTACAACAACTTTGGTTATAGTACAATTTACATGACTTTGATTATCTATTGTGCCATCTGTAATACTGTTTTGTCTTTGACTTGAGCATCTATAAGCAGTAGTGGTTTGAATCTACCTTTAGTTCACATTTTAAATATTAACAGTTGATTCATAAGACTCTTCTGTTTATTTTATCAACTATACAAATCTGATTAGGCATGAGTGAGTGTGAGTTTCTGTGACTGGGGGTAAACTAGTACCTGTTTATCAATCTGTCTGGTGTATGACCAATCACAATTTTTTTATGACTGTATTTATATATAAGCTGCAAGTACCAGTGGCATGCCAAACCAATATCTATAGTTGCAATCATCCAACAACATATCATATATTATATAAAGTAATAAACCTAAGTAAATTTAATTCGGCAATTAGTTAATAAATTAAATTATAAATGAACTTAAGAAAGCAGAACATATGACAACTAGACAAGCAGTGAAATCAAACTCTGAGTTTGTTTTTAATTTAGATCTAGTCTAGTAGGATGGAATATGAATTTTAAAACAAGAAATATGCTTGGTGAATGATAGACAGACAGACAGATAGATAGATATTAATTACATTTACATCTAGATTTGAACTGATAACTCTTTCTTATTATTTCAAATATATATTTGTTAAGATGTACGATATCTGAATTTTATCATCTGAAGTAAACCACTAAGATAACATTATAACAAAAATGTTAAAATTATAGCACCCACCATTTCCTGAACTGATGTCCGTGACGGTTTTCCGCTTGTTTGTTTTGTTGATTCTTCTTCATACTGGTCAAGAATAGACGCCATTGCACAGATTTTACCAACGTTTAAATTTAAATAAAGCGTTTATCAATTATTTTTTAAATTTAACAAACTAAACATTGAAATGTTCTATCACCTAAGCAATGTCCACTGATAAAATTATGACGAGACACAAAGCCCTAATTTACTCTGCAACCACTTTGACACCGAGAGCTTTCACATTTTTTAAAACCACTTTATATTTATTTTAGTCTACTTTTGTTAACATTGATTTTATTTCACACATCAATAATCTGATTCTGTCATAAATTAGCAAAGAAAAACAAGTAGCTAAAGTCTTTAGACTACATGGAGGCGTTCCATAATCCCGACACTCTAAGAGTTAACTCCCCTTCTACTTGCAAAACAAAAAGTTAGTGGATTCGAAAATTGAAAATTAGATCTTCTCCTTGTATACCACCTTGGCATTAAAAAAAAACAAAAAAAGAAACTAGCAAAAGTGAACCCATAAAATTCACCATTCTCCCATTTAAACTTTCATTCTCCCTATTATGTCATTATATACAATACATCTAGAACATTCATGTTTGCGTTTGTGTGCGAAATTTGACAACACGTGAAACTTCAGTGCAGAACCGCGTTTTCTTTTGTTTCTTAATCATGTTTTAAATACAAACTAAATCTGATTGTGAAAACAGCAGCCAAGAATAATTGATGTCTAGAAACGATAAAATGGGTCATATTTTACGGCATAAATGTTGTCAGGCGAGTCCCAAACCAGATTCATCAGTTTAGTTTTTAACAGCTTTAAGCTACTCTTACTGTTCATAACTTCGAAAAGTAAAATAGACAAAAATCAATGGTATATGCTTAATTAATATGAAAGATAACATTTTATAAGAAAGATAATTCCTTAACACTCTAGCATATCGGGCCATATTACTTTTAATCAAAAGTTTCTTCTCAAAACAAAAAGTATAAATTCAGAATCTGCCCCTCCAAAAATTCTTAATTTGAAAAGAAAACAACCCTAAAATCAAATAAAACAATTTAAAATTCTTAATGCTTAGAGCAAGCTTAAAAAGAAAGTAATACAAACCTTAAAGCAAATAAACAATACTATCACCAAAAGTATTCTGTATGGAAACTAATTATCTTTCTATTGTGTACATCTTGAAATCTGCACCTCTGAGAAATACCTCTGTAGAATCTGTTCGTACAGGACTTAGCCCAGTAGTCTATCTCTCTCTAGAGTCTATTTATGCAACCCACTGAGATACATCTCTAGTCTGTTATACAGGACCGAGCCTAATCTTTAGGATACGCCTCTAGAGTTATGTTTATATTTGACTCTGCATGATCTTCAGAACACATTTCTCTAGAATCTATCCATATATGACCCAGCCTAATCTTTAGCTCTCTAGAGTATGTTTATATTTGACTCTGCATGATCTCCAGGACACATTTCTTTAGAATCTATTCATACATGACCCAGCCTAATCTTTAGGATATGCCCCTGTAGAGTATAATTATATTTGACTCTGCATGATCTTCAGGGCACATTTCTGTAGAATCAATCCATAAATGACCCAGCCTAATCTTTAGGATATGCCCCTCTAGAGTATAATTATATTTGACTGCATGATCTTCAGGACACATTTTTCTAGAATCTATCCATACATGACTCTGCCTAGTCTTCACCTCACTAGACCCAGCCAAATCGTCAAGATACACCTTATTGAGCCATTTTTTTTTATATTACTCAACCTTAATCTTCAAGATGAGTCTGACTGAACTTACATGTAACTAAAATTTCATTCATAAATACGTACATTATTATTAATTGAGAACTAATCATTTCCTCTAACTTTCTGTATGTTAAGTACATATATGTGGGTAACTTAGTGTTAATCTATAATAAACTACTATCAATATTTGTTCAATAATCACTATGGATATATCTGGGGTTTGTGCAAAATAGTATGAACAGAATTTCTACAAAAAAAGTAAGTATTAATTATTTTAAAATATTTTGTTTATCTTATCAACCTAGACAAATGGCTTTTTATTATCCTTCCTTATTAAATAATAATACTACTAATAGCAACTGCTTAATAAAAGACAGTTCTCAACCGATTTTGTCAACAAAATTAGCCATAGAATTACAGTCACACTGTGCAGTCATGTATATTAGTACTCTACAAACAAACAAATACTACATGAAACAAAATCATTTTCTTTCTTTGTACTTAAAAAACATTTTAAATAGTTGACCAGAAGTTTAAATAGCAAATATATATATATATATATATACACACTGTAATGAAACAAACAAAACCAATGATCAGTTTGAATTAATATGTTTATTACACTGTGTACAAAGTACATGAACCATGATTTTAAAAATAACACAAACAGTAAATCAAAAGCAAATTCAAATAACATTAATTATTAATTAATTATATAATTAATTATATTTCTCTTTGACAGATGTATATAATCTAGTATTTACTGATATTTTATACATTTATAGAACATTCAAGAGGAATATTTTTGTTTCAATAAAACAGACATATATTGAACTCTGTGATAAGTCGAGGTGAATTAAATTTAGTCAGACCATATATATCCAGTATATACATTTCAATGATCTTGCCTTAAATTTATTTACTATTTTTAAAAGTGAGGCAAGTCAAGGTAAAATATACCCTTTTCAGAAAAACAAAACTTTAAAATTGTAAAATAAAATTTAAAAAAAACCAATTCTATTACAGGTTTATGGAATGTTGTTATAGGTGTAGCACAATATCTGAAACATAAACAATTTATAAAAACTGAGGTACAAGCTGCCAAGTAATATATAGTACCGGCACAAAAGAATGACATATACAATGATATTGTTAGGCACAATGTACAAACTGAACAGAATTAGATTTTTTAAATTATTCCTTTAAAAAAAAAAATCCAAATAATCTGAATTATAAACCTTGGAATTTTCAAAAATGTGTGTCAATTTAGTTGTTTGGTTTTCTTAATTTAAAAATAAATCAGTCTGTAAATCTGCGAGTGTGTATATGTGTGTGTTATGTTTTTAATTTCTGCAAAATTGGTCTGCATATTTAAAATCTTAGCACACTAATTCTGCCTGTTTACAAATTATGAATAAAAGAAAAAGGCAAATTTAGGAAACATGAATAGGAAAATATGCCGAAGCAGTTACATTTCTCAACAGAACAAAGGCAACTATATTCTTTCTCAGCTATGTAACTTCTTTATTGCTTCAAAGGCACACATACTGACAAGGACAGCTTCTGCATATTACAAAAATAATTAATATGACACAGCAATTTCATTCAAGAGTGAATAATATATATCATTTGCTTTAAAATTCATACTCCTGTATATTCAAAAGAACAGACTTATCCACAATTGATTTTCTTTTTTTAGATTAGAGTTAAAACATTTAATTTAAATCACAAACCTATTTCAAAATGTGCATGCTTGCAAACTTGTTCCATATATTAACTAAAAAATTTCAAACATTACAGTTTTATAATATCAGCAAACACTTACAAATAAGTGAAAATTTTAAAGTTCCTAGGAACATTTTCCCCCTCTTTCGGAGATTAATTGCAGGCATTTATTTACTGTACATTAGGTAATAGACTGACATCTTTTGGATCTTTATGGTAATGATGTTTAAACTACTAATTTGGGGGGTAAATTTTTTAATATGTACAACTTTACATAATTTTCAACAAAATCAAGGTTCAGACAAATATCAACAAACACTTGAGTGTGCCTTTCAAATACACCTTATTTAAAATGACAATTTATTGCTCTTTCATAACAGTCAATGAGAATGACCGGTCAGAAAATCAAGCAAGTCTTTTAGCTGTCTTAGGAAGAGACCAGCTTTACAAGTCCAGTTACATGGCCAAACAGCTTACAAATTATGGATAATAGTGTATATACAAACTGTGTCAGTTCTAAATGTATATATTTAAGAAAAAAAATTCAAAATCAAAAGAAACTATTTCAGATCACTGTTGGAGCATTATCTTATATTTATAACCATATAAGAATGATGTTTTGATTTTGATGATGATGTTACCACAAAGATTTAGGCAGCAACCCTTTAATGCAGGTTGTCTTACTGGTTTTTCACATATACTCATATGAAAGTTAAACATTAACTGAGAGAAAAAAAAACAATTTTGCCTTTCCATTAGTAACTGTGTCCACCTCTTAAACCAAGGCCACTAAGTGCAAATCCAAGTGCAATATATATGACGAGCGAAGCAACGACCGTGATCATGCATGTTAGAAAAGCATATTGGCTCCATTTCTCTGCAAATTTGATATCTCCTTGCTTGAATGCTCGGTCAGACATAACTGCAATGACATGAATGAGGGAGAAATGAAACCTAAGACTTAAACCATTGATATATATAAATATGTAAATAAATCATGAATAAATAAGCATTTCAAAATTTATAAGCAGGCAGCAAATAAAATATTACAAAAATGTGTAATAAATAAGGAAAAGAGATTCTATGACAAAACTTGTTAAACAAACATTCTTAAAACGTGATGAAGGTTTTTTAAAATTCTGAAACTCTAATTGTGCTCTTGAGTTTAACTTATGTTTTCAAGTGTTCTGCATATTTTATGCAAGGGTAATTAAAGATCTCATAAAGTGTTCCAAGACAAGTAACTTACATTTGCTTGATGAAAGAAAAGAATAAGCAGTAAATAAACTGATATTTAATATCTGCAAAAATTATTTGTTCCACAAAACATCTTAAAAATGCAGTGTAGACTTACTTTCTGAATACCCCTACTTTAGTTTATATGCTGGTAAAATATTTATTCCAAACAATGCCAATTGATATTCTGGTTTATTGAACTCATCAAATAAAAAGTTAATTTCTTGAAACAATAATTTATGATATATTACAAAGATAACTAGGTAAAATACATTTCTCAGTAAATTAGCAATCAGTAAAAGATGGACAGAGACAATTCCAAATGCATGAGAATCAACAAGTCCTTGGTCTGAAAAACAACTGAGAAATGGCACATGAATCTACAAACTCACCCAGACATTTCAATAGGGAGTGAAAAGAGAAAAGCAATACACAACTGTCACCCTACCTAACTGGCCTTGAACTGGGCAAAAGTCAGTAAGACATTTTAGTAAATCCTAAACTGAATAAATGACAGATATCTTCAATTAATATGAATTTAGTTTAGCAAAATTTCAGAAAAAGAAGTGATCTCTGAACCACACACAGTTTAAGATAAATTTTGTTTGATCAAGATATGATTTGAAAGATAATGGGTTGCCCTAAAGGTGCTACAATTCTAGCATTCTTCATTTCTTGTTTGTCTCACACATTTCTGAATGTTTATATTTTGCTATTTACATTTAATAAATGAGTAAAAGCATAATGAAGCACAGTGCTCCTCCCAATGTTCCGGAAAAAGAAAGTTAAGAAAATAGTGCAGTAAAAATTTAGAAAACAGTGTGTGTGTGTGTGTGTCTCAGTGCCAAGAACAAGTAATGAATATGATGGTACTCATGCCACCCGCTTCAACACAACAAACCACTAGTGCAAATGTTGGAGAGGAAAAATTTTATTTATGCTTAACCATGTTTACAATTTTTATCAGTATAAAAAAATCTTGTGATTAAACATTTCTCATACATGCTCTTTGCTATCCCTAAGTATTTTCTCTATAAATTATCTTGTTTGAAAAAGCATAAACTGATTAAATATATGTCATGAAGTGTTATAAACTTTTTAAATACACAAACACCATATGTTACCCAAAGTATACATTATTTAAATTTTAATATACTTTTTAAAAACAGAATTATACTGGTTTGTCCACAATCGAAAACTGAATAGCATACATCCAATGCAAAAGCTCATCTACGCACCAATATAATTTTATCTGATCTTTGAGCTGACATATATTCTCAATATTCACTGTATAAGTGTTTTACATTAACGAATCTTAGTAAGGAAAACTGGGGTTCAATTAACACATTTTTCTACACATCAAATCATGTAAATTGGGATTACATATATATTTGTGTTAATGCTCTGCTAACAGATTCTAATAATTTCATGCTTAACTTAAAATAATGTCTTAAACTTTTAGTGGACTCACTGATTATCTCTGTTCTACTAGTCTGACTAGTAAAGATGCAAGCATCTCAACAGTCTGAAAGATGTAAACTTATCAGTAGTTGTGACTACCAAAAATGTAAGCTTCTCAGTAGTCAATACTACCAAAAATGTAAGCTTCTCATTACCAAAAACTGCTTGACAAATTTCACAACTTACTTGCAAAAACAATTGCTACTGGGCCAAGTAATGGATTGATGATGGCACAAATAATGGATAAAGGGAGATATGTGTGTGGCTGTCGACCAACTATGATTCCATTTTGGATTGCAGGATGGCAATAGTATGGGTCCCGGGTCACCAAGACTTGTTTTGAGCTTGTGTTGTACACATCTGGTGTGTTGGGAGTTGTCATCCGTGAAGTCATTGTTTCTGAAACAAACAAAATAATCATGTTTAATGCTTACTAGTACTAAGAGAGTGTAAAACTCATTTAATAAATACTAATTGTAAAACTAAAAGAACAAATAAAGACCAAACAAAAGTCAAAAGCGAATTAATCCATGTCATCCAAAATTTGTAATTTCAAAAATTAATAAATATTTCAGATTTCTCCAATGAGTTGGTAAAATTTAAAAAATTGATAATAATTGTCAGAAATAATGATGACTTTGTGTTAAAATATTTCACACATATCAAAGCTCTTGTTTATGGGTGAGAACTGAGAAGAGTTAAATGCCCCTTTGACAATCTGTGACAGTGTAGATTTTAATCTTTTATGTGGTGAACTGATAAAATCCCCAGGAACAGATTATAAATATAATAATAATATTGACAAAAATTGATAATAATTGTCAGAAATAATGATGACTTTGTGTTAAAATATTTCACACATATCAAAGCTCTTGTTTATGGGTAAAAACTGAGAAGAGTTAAATGCCCCTTTGACAATCTGTGACAGTGTAGATTTTAATCTTTTATGTGGTGAACTGATAAAATCCCCAGGAACACATTATAAATATAATAATAATATTGACAACAGTTATCTTACTCCTATTTAATATTCTTCAGTTTTATATGCAAGTGACCAAAAGGTTTATTTATTTTCCCACAGATTCATGTTCCTGATTCCCTTTTGTGACATTAGTATTACATAATGTCTGGCATCTTTGGAGACTTTAATATCATGAGACATTCATGCAGATTATTGCTTCATTGTTTCTTACATTATTTTTTTTTTTAAAGTGTATATAACTTGCATGTGTATCTTTGTAAAATTAAAAAAAGTCTGAAAGAAACACTCTTTCAAAAACTTTCACTAAAATGTCTCTTGGGAATAACTATGAGATTTTCTATTTACCTATACATATGTAATCAAAGATCAAACACTACTGACTTATCCCCATGACTGATGAAGATTTCACTTCACAAGGCCTGTAATACAACTTGAGACTAGAGTCATCTGGAAGTCTTCCGAAAACCATTTTTATTGTTTCTACTATTCTACTTTCTAGACACATCTAGTTAAACATTAGGCAGTACATGTATATAAATTTTTAAAATATTAAATTAAAATCAGCGGGCACTTCACAAATGTTTTGCATCACTTTGCTAATTGAACAGCAGTCCTTTAACTCAATTTTAGTTCACTTAGTATTTCTGTAATCCCTTTAAAATACCTGGGGGATTGTTTATACACCAAAGCAGCAGGCCTAGTGGCGGTGATGAGTGCTGTCACGATGACAGAATTTGCTGTGATGATGGTAAGTGTTCTTAACTGTAAATTATAAACAAAACAAAACTCCTGTTTCGAGTACAAGTGTACTGTAATTTATTTTTTGTATCTTTGAGCTCAGTTTTTTTACTTGCCACAATTGAATTCGACTGGTTAATAAAGCTTATGAGAGTAATTTCAAGTACAGCTCCAATAAGCTATTACAGACTCACTGGTAGGGTGAAAGTATTTCTATAGGGGCCTACCAAATGACACCAACCTGATGAGGGATTCTGTTACACACACGATTTTATACACGATCAATGACTGAATAGTATTTTTAAAGTAATTCTGTTGCTTAATGGGTTTTTTCACTACCTGTAACCACTAAACTATTATTCAAAAGTAAAGAAAACGAGGCATCATTTCAAGTTGTATTTCTGTTTTAGGTGACCGTTCTTACATGTACGGATCGGGTCTTGCACTAGTCACCTACTACTTTGATTATTTGTATAACTATTTTTTATAGAGACGCGGTCAATGTTCTACACTTTACATTCATTAATAAAGAAAATTCCATCAGTGCTCACCTGCCGCCAATGTCGTTTTCTGGCAATATAACCGAACTGAAATGCTCAAGAAAAGAACACGGAAGCGATAGAGTTCACAAAACTTATGGCGTCATACGCACTTTGCGACAGTTTGTCTGAAACCGGACCACAGGTGAAAAAAAAAAATAGCCCACCTGGTGCGCATGCGCATGAAACAGGTAAACCATCGAAGGAGTGTTACAGTATCGACAAGTTTAAATTATGTAAATGTCTAATTTCCCTACTCTGGAGTGGTCTCCCTATAATAACTGAACAAAAGACAGATGACTATTGTCTTTTCTTCGCACGAAGCCAGCACAACCTGGGTGAAAGTGGATAGAAACAAACGCGCAGCGGTGTAACTGAGACACAGGGCTTGTCTCAAAATATATTAGTCATAATATAATGTATAGTCATAATAATGTATGAATATTTTTGTATACCAAAACCATAGTTCTAAATTACTATTTTATTTGCAGGGCCCAGCAAACGAGCTACAAGGGGTGTGATAGGTTATCAAGGACGAGTCTTTCTTTTTGGCTTTTAAAAAAAAAAAGTCCGAATGTTAATGGGAATTAATTCAGTTCAGATAAGTTTCAAGGAGGTAGTTGCACCCTTCACTTCCCCCTTCCCCCCACTTTCCTCCGCCTACATCTCTTCCCCCATTCTGTGCAGTACCCAATTCACACATACACACACAATAATTATGACCACAACAGAAAAACACCCATACGAACGAGGTCCCTTCCTGTTTCTTAAAGGGCCTATGCAGAGGTGTAATTTGAATGCTGCCCCTGCCAAAAAAGAAAAAGCCCCACCCCCCTCTTTTCACACATGCGGTTATTGTTATACAACTGCTAAAATAGTAATTGTTACTAAAATGATGTAAATACATAGGTCCAGTATCATTTAGTCATAAAATTTGCATCGAGGATCAAAATATCTTGTTTCACTATTTTTACATTATTCTTCACAATAGTTTGAAATTTAAATTCATTCAGCAAAGTCATTAATCACTTTCTTTAGCTTCCACTTTTAAGGGGTGGGGGTAGGCCTACTTAAGAAAGATCTTATATCACACGTACAAATACATTCACAATGATTACAAAATGTATATGCAAACGACCGGCTATAAAATAAAGGACAATGTGACAAGGCGAGAAGTATATAGGTTTCAGTTTCCTAGAGATTTGTATCAATGCAAATTCGGAGATGGTTCATACATGGATGTCGTCTCAGTCTCAACCGTACATTGATTAGCCCACAAGACCAGATTAATTATAGTGTGTTACCCTTCAGCTACTAGGATTTAAAATCTCTGTTGACGCTCTGTGTATTTCAGACTTAGCAGAAGCGTGGGGTGGGAGGGTGAAAGGGTGAGAAGAGAGATAGTTCTTGCTGCCCATTACCCCTGTGTACTTGTTTGTGGGGGACTAAAAGGCTGTCGGTTAATTTGGTTTCGTGTTAAAAATGACAATGGCTGAGACCAATTAAAGATTTGACCCTATCACTGCAATAAATCTAATTCAAAAACAAAATAAATTCCCGCACAGTGTTAAGCCTGACACCCCACTACAATCAATAGAATTAGAAAACTAAAATAAATTAAATCCTGGAATAGTAATATATAGATAATGTACATTGGCCTGCAGTAGTATGACAATAACAATGGCTAGCACTTTAAAGAAAAATAAACATAAGAAATGATAGAGAGCAATTTAAATGTTTTAATTAGCGCGCGCGCGCGCGCGCACACACACACACACACACACACACACACACACACACTGTACATTGTGCGTGCTTTAGTATCTTCCTTAATGCAAAAAAAAAAAAAAAGAGGTAAAATCGGAGAATGTTTCTATGCTAATACCCCTTCAGCTAGTTATGATTATTAAATAATTAACCTTAACTAATAATCAATAACCATGTTAATTTCAGGTCATAAAAATTTTTATTTCTATATAAATTTTCTACCTGGATGACTCTTCCAATTTCACCAGATGGATGAATATAACTGGCACTTTCAGAACTCTGCTTCTAATATATATCCATAGATAAATGTTCTTCTGCCCATGTGTTCTGTAAATTGGAACTTCTTGCTTAAAGAGTGTGACGCCAACGGCACTTAGCTTATGCTTATTATAACTATTATTCAATGGCTATTATTATTATTATTATTAAATAATCATCCATTACTAATTACAAGAGATGAGAATCGTAATTTATGTTATTAATAATTCTCCAGAAGACACCACTCCTCTCTTTCACTTGGCGGATATGTGGGCGCTGTGAACGCTTTCTCTCTTCCACAATATTAAAGACAAACATTTACCATCATACAATATTTCCATAGGAGGAAAACTTCTTACTAAAGGAGAAGATAAATCCATCTTTTAATCTATATTTAGCAAACTCCCATCCACCACTTTCTTCTCCAACATAAGATTATCAATATGTGTAAGAAAGTAAATAAATTTAACAATAACTTTATTAAATCAACAATCAAATATACATAAACAAATATAATGAAAACAATTACTCCACAAAACCACATTTGAATAATTTTAATATATATCCAAAAACACAATTCAACATATTAGTGTCAATACAAATCACAAGATAGTTCTTATCAGAGGACATAAAAAGAGTTTTTAGAGATAAGCCATAATAGTTTCTAGGTAACTAGGCAAAGTTGCAATAATCCTTTTGTGCACTTTTTATAACAAAGTCACAAGTTTATTGTTCACCTAGTACTGTCAATTGCATGTTTCCCTCTCACATTGTAGAACAATGATTCGCTGCTATTCTATTGAGGTCATCTGGTGCTCCACCATATTAGCTCCCTCAGGCAGAACAACAATTGTAGCAAGTTCTAGTAACTTCTTTGTACCAGAAATTGCTCAGTGTAGTCAGCATATTTTGCCACCATACATCAATGGTGGTAGATTTATTGACCGGTGTTTGATGTTTGCTGCAGATAGGTGATCTAGTGTTTGTTGTTTAAGTTGCGTGATCAATGGCCAATAAGCTAGCTAGAGATTATTTTTGCGGCACGTGTGTGTGCTTTGGTATACAATGGGAAGCGTTGTTAGTTAGGTCAGTGTGTGCATTTAAAAGTCATTAGAAAGGTATAATCCATATTAGCGCTAAGCAATTGGTCGGCTTGAAAGCGTTTCTAATAGGCACAGGTGTGATCCCAAGGGTGATAAAAGACTCATAGCGAATTTTTATCTTCACTCGTTCCTGAAATTGTCTTTGGAAGGCAACTGGGAAAGTCCCTCCTGACTATGGTTGTATATGAGAGCAAAACCCTTGGCTGCATAAGGTAAAACGTCTTTGTATTGTATGAATCATTAGGTTTTATTAGGATGTTATATGCTATGTTTTATTTTGAACATGTTAACATTTCTTTCTTTCAGAGGCTTATGCCAAAATTAGTATTTATTAATAGAACAATTGACTGGACACTTAGGCTTTGCAATTGTTTGTGTTGCAGGGTTTTTATTTTTATTTTTGACTGCTGAACTTTTAGTGGCTTGTTTCTGTAGCTGGTGTTTTGTAGCTGACTGCCTTTGTGGCTGGTTGCCTGTGTGGCCGTTCTGTTTTATCTTGGTTACTTTGTCCCTGGCATGATTCTGACTTTGATCTGAGTGCCACGGGAGATTCAAGTCTACAAGACTGTGACGTTATTCCAGGCATGAGCTAAGTGCTGATTGTGAACCACTACAGTGTATCGAACTGGCTTATGATGAACTTATTTTTCTAAATCTTGTTAACTTTTCTTTATTTAATTTCTTGTTATTATTTTAAACGTGTGTTTGTTAGTAAAGTAATTTCTATCTTTGTTTTCCTAGTCTGAAGTGATAATCTAATGAGTACGTCTTGTCCTCTGTTTATCTATTTATAATCGTCGTTATTGTTTATTCAATAAACATTGATTCTCAGCTGAGACCTGAGTGGGGGCGGAGCCAAATTGGTGACATACCAGCATATCGGCGTAACAGTTGCAGATATACATATCTAACCAGTGACCCATACTCTGCACCGGCACTAGTAGATGTCTTGTATCATAACTAATTACACATATTTGATATAATTCATTATTACAAAGTCACCCCAGGGTATAGCGGCGACAGTGCACCCCTGATGTATATCATGAAAATTTAAAGTACCCCAAATCGTCATCTAACTTGAAGCATCTAACCTCACTGTGCGTGAGCGAGCACAAATGTGTATCTATGCGTGAGAGAGATAGAGAGATTACTACTCATTTCACTTTGGAGTGAAAGCTTTATGAGAACACTTAAATCATTAGTAAATAAATAGTGAACTTTATAAACAATAGTTGTTGCAAGTTTGCAACTTCTTACAGGGCCACCGAGGAGCCCTTGCGAACCTTGGGGCTCTGGAGAGGAGGTTTTTCGTGGGCCCCATCTTATGAATAAGTTTGTTAACTTGCAGAAATGGTTGCAGTGTGAAAGAGAAAATAAAATTCTGCTGCGTAAAGAACACCTAGACGTGTGGGCCTTGAGAATTCAGTTCTCTCCCCCACTCCTTCCAACGGCCCTGACTTTAGTGTACGTGTGACGAGAGAATTCACTGAAATCTTGAAATCTGCAGATACTAAATAAACTGTGCCAACTCCTATCAACTGACATGACTACATAAACTATAACTGGAACTGATATTAGTGATATGGTCAAATGGCTATATAAATCAATGCTGTCACAGACTGACACGTCAGTGCGTGCGTCTAATGAGAGAAAAAGTGGGAGAAATTATTAAGTGAATGAACTTTTATTTTGCATTCACATTAAGAACAACTGCCCGTCTATTCAACCAATATTAACAACAGAAACAGATAACACACACACACACACACACACACAGAAACTAGCAGTTTCGGTACCTTTATAGAAATTATGTTTAATATTATTTAGCAGGGATTTTCCGTTCAGTGTTTTATTATAATTACCATAGCACAAAGATACATGAACCAGAAAAGAAGCACAAAAAGACATAAAAAAGAACAAATTAGTAACTTTTTTTTTCCAGAGTATTACTAATAATTTCATCTTCAGTGATCAGTCTGCCTACTACACAGTAGCAAAATAAGTGTTAAGAGTCGTAACTCGGTCAGATGGGCAGAATATGAGTTTAGTCCCCTTAAGTATTCTCTCTTGTCTTACTTTTTCTTCTCTCTTGGTGGTTTGGTTGTGTACTCAGGTGAGTTCATATATATATATATATATAGTATATATTTCAGCGCTC
This sequence comes from Sinotaia quadrata, assembly GCA_028829895.1. Lineage (NCBI taxonomy): Eukaryota > Metazoa > Mollusca > Gastropoda > Architaenioglossa > Viviparidae > Sinotaia > Sinotaia quadrata. The sequence goes on from CM054184.1 coordinate 38,104,225, forward strand.
TTTAATTATTAGAAAATGATTAATATTGTCGAAAAAATGTTTCAATTACAGTAACTGTATCTAATTTATAGGTTTTTTTTGTAAAATAAAAACTTATTTTGACTTAGTTGTACTCCCCCCTACCCTTCAGGCTTCACACCTCTTCAGTGTGCTGGTTCACACATACGTTATGGATCTGGATATAGAGTGTACCTAGCATTTTGCATTTACTAAATTTCACCGGTTGTCTTAAAATAAAATGATAAATGTATTTATTTTCTCACAGACTAACAACTCATACTTTTAAGTTTTAATATAGACGCACAGACTAATTCATACTAATAAATATACCATACTATTTTTTTTAATTGGTAAAAATGTAGAATGCGTGCAATTTAGTAATTTTTAATCATAGAAATTACCCATTTTGATGTGCTTTTCGATGTTTATTAATTCTATCATTCAGTTTACCCTGCTTATACACATAATTCATTATAATAGTCATACTAATTTCGCCATTGTTTAAAAATTTCACATGAGAAGCTGTTTAATTTTCCTTCATATTGTTGGTATTTACTTAAGTTGTATTTATTTCTTGTTTGGCATTCAGTTCTCCTTCATTTTATTGTTGTACAACTCTATAACAGAGTGAAATATTTAATTTCCTAATTACTGTATTTCTCTTGATGCAGAATGGCTCACCCACATGACTGGAGTCTTGATTGTAAAGTCTATGTTGGAGATCTTGGACATGGCTGCCCGAAGCATGAACTGGAAGAGAAATTTTCAAAGTATGGCAATTTGAAAAATGTTTGGGTTGCCAGAAGACCAGCTGGGTTTGCTTTTGTTGAGTTTGACGATCCAAGAGATGCTGAAGATGCTGTACAGGCGATGGATGGAGCGTGAGTTATTAGAAAGTGATTGGGTATTTGCATTGTATAAACTAAGTTTAACATTTTAACAACATAATGAAATTGTTTTTGTGAATCTTTAGGATTTTTTTCTGCTTTAATTATGAATTTAGATTATTATTATTATTTTTTCTTTTGTTGGAAATTGCAAAACTTGACACAAAGTTGAAAAACAAGATGTGTGTAGGCTTTTGTTGGATGGTACCCAATGACATAAGATACAAGCAAGGCAAGGCCAGTTATTTGTATGCCTGATACTACTGGATCATATTTCGTAGGTAATCCCAAAGTCGCTGTTTTGCAGGAATGGGTAGCATTTACTGCACTAATTTGGTTATTTTCAGTAGCGAAGTGTGATAGTGTAATACAATTATTTGTTGATGCAACTTGGATAAAATTAAAGATCATTTCTTTATTTAACATACTGCTTTATTTTATTTAATGTGAATTAAACTGTTTAAAAGAAAAATAATTACACTTGCTAAGTTGGATATGTTTTTGCTAAAAATGGGGCCTTGCTACCATATGTCAACATGATCGAAAAATCTGCTTTGATCAGAATTTCTTTTTGCATGCAACCACATCTGATTTTTTCTTATATCATTAAGAACAAAACAATAATGATGCAACCATAAGCTTTCTGCTGATCCATTTTTATTAGCATAACTTTAAAACTCAAGCTCTGGTAATCAATTAAAAACTTGGCTATTTTGAAATCATTGCTGTTACCGCATTTGAATAAATTTTCCCCAGCTGAAACCTGCAATAAAAAGAGCACAATTCCTCTATGATATTAAAAATATATTTTAGCTTTAGCTGTGATTTAGCACAAATAGTTTCCATTAGGTAACCAAAACAGCATATACTTCAAATTCTAGCAATGGCCACGTCACTTGTATTAGAAAATGTAGAACAGCAGCAAACTTTGAAAGCGATTAATCTTGATGCTTATTACACTTATATTAGTTAGAATTGCTTCCATTAAATATTGCATTTGTTTAAATACCATAATCATTTATTAGATTTAATTATATTTAGACAATAACACCTTGCCTTAAATTCACTTTCATATTAATCTTTGTTAGTTATGTTGAGCTTCCTCGGTTTTATTTTTTAAATCTTTGTTACAGACGTATTAATGGTCGGCATGTAAGAGTGGAGATGTCCACAGGTCGATCTCGAGGTGGCAGAAACTTTCATGGCCCTCCAAGAGGGAGACTATCAAATGATGACTATCGTTTTCCACGCAGGTAAAGAATAGCTGTTTTGTGCTTTGATTTCTTGCCATTTGACTAAACTGTAAACACAGCACTATATTCTTTTTTCTTTTTTCTAAATCTCTAGGTGTAGGTGGACTAGAGGCTATAGAGATTTGATTAATTGCTTTCTCAAACTTTGGTAATGGTGTATTATGTATTTTTCACAACTCCTGTTTTAATTGTCTTTAATGTCCCTGATTGGTATTTATGGGGGTTATATTTGATTTTAAATTTGTCAACAAATCTCATTTTTTATTTCTTATCATTTTTATTTAGATAAATCAGGTGTTTCTTTATAGATATATGTGTACATTCTAATTTTGTTCCTCTAATGTGCATTGATATCCACTTTATGTCCTGTATATTATGTGATTAGCATGATATCCATGAAAGTCATTTTTATAAATAAAATTATTAAAATTATCTCTTTTTGTCTCATAATGTCACGTTATATTTTAGCTTAGGCCTTATTTAATTTTCCGCTTCTAATAACTCCCTCGATAATTGTATATTAATTGTAACTTATGGTGGTTTAGTTTCATACTTTCAGAATGATCCATAAATGAATGCTGTATGAAAAATCGCAAATGGTGAAAAAGCAGTACATAATTTTTATATATAAAAAAGATAATATATACTTTACACTTTAATATAATATTTTGAAGGACTTGGCTTAGGTGATTGTGCTTTATAAAATTACAGTATTTGTGCAATACAATATTTCAAAGCTTTAAAATGTTTAGTTAAAAACGTAAGAACAGAGAAAAAACCATAAAAAATTGATAGAAATTATTTTTATTTATTCTTAAATAGGAAATTATATATATATATATATATATATAGTCATTATAATGGCATCATATCAGACTTCATCATTAAATAAATAATCTGAATTCAATACACAATCCATTTTTTCTTTTATTTTAAAAAAAAAGGAAACAAATCTTTTACTGCTATTGTGCTTGCCTCTGTAAATTTCTCATCTTTAAAAAAGTAGCATTTTCTAAAGGACAATTCTTTATGTGCATTGTAGATCATAATTTCAGAAAAAAAAATTCACTCATAGTTGCAGTTGTCATGAAAATTAAAAAAGAAAAAGAAAAGAAGCAGTTTTATAAATAAAAATGATTTTAAATTATATGTTTTTCTAACCATTGATAGGTATGTAATTCTGATTGTCACTTTTACTGCTCAACAGATTTCATTTAGCAGCAATTCTGTTTTTTAAAATCAAGTTTTCAGTGTTTCTCTCCCACTGTTTCATACGCCAAGCTGCATCTCTTAGGCTGTATTACTTTGAATTGTTATATCATTATAAAAATAGTAAAAGTTTATATTTTTCCCCACTTTATAATTTGCAACATTTAGCAGAATGTAGAGAATTAACTTTGAATTTTATTTATAGACTGAAATGTTAATATCAAAATTGCGAGGAAAAATGTATTCCTCTTATTTAAAAATTAGAATCTTGCACCATTTGCCAGTATCATATTGAGAAAGGAAAGTAAGCCTGTTAAAAAAAAAAAACTTTTAGAGAATGCAAATGGTGTAACTTCTTTGCAGGTATTATCCAAAGTGCATATTAATATTAAAGCTGTCTAAAGGTAACTTAAAATAAATTGTCAAAAAATTTATTTACTTTAAAAATATTTTCATATAGACAGCTTGATGCTGGTTTTATCATTACTAATGTGAACAAAAATTATACAGTAAAAGGTTGAAACGTTTGAAAAGTCAACAATACCTCCTGAAAGAATTGTAATGAAAACTAGCATGATTAACTGGCCAGTGGATAATTGGATTGCAATACTGATGATTAGACATAGAATGGTCAAATGTATTCTCAGATATTATTTTCAATCATTTAGTAGAAGCCGATGTTTTGGTGGATTATATTATATCTCTTGTTTGTTTTAGAAGTACATGTATTGCCTATTTAAATTAATAGCTTATGTTGTTTATATGATAAACTAAAAGTTGATGAAAAGAAAGAGGTGTTGGACAGGTTATGATGGTTAATTTTATATCTTCTTTTATTTATGAAATATTGTCTATTTAAATTAAAAGCTTATGTTTGTTTACATGATAAACTAAAAGTTGATGATAAGAAAGAGGTGTTGGACAGGATAATAGCTGTACATTGTATGATATATATATATATGTAGATATACAATATTATATATGTACAGTATTTGAGCATCATAACAAGGTGGATTGAAAAGGTGAAGAGCAAAGTAGGGCTTGTTGGTGGCAGACACTGACTTTTTGTTCACCAATATAATGTATCACCCTAAATAGTGTCTTTCTACTCTAGTAATGTTACTTGTGCTGTGAACTTTAAAGAATTATGCACATTGACCAAATTACAGGCACAAGGTCAGCTATATCTGCGTTCTTCAGGCCACCTGAAAACTGCAGCATAAACTTCTCCCAGACAACTATAGGGCAGCTGACCAACCCTCTGTTTCGGCTTCCATAGCACCATTTCAGCGTGTGTACCATCAAACACTGCATCCATTTTGTTCATCTGTCTGCCCTTCTTTTCATCGAGGTGTTGCATCAAGGTCACCCCAGCCTCTCTCTGACTGTCAGCATGGATGGTCCCCCTTGATAGTAATGTTAGTTTTAGAGGAATCCTTCCTTCTGAGATGATTGCAGCATAATGTTGCAGTCTTGTGGTTTTAAGTGACTAATTGATTTTTCGCTTAAAGGGGAAAGGAGGCCAAGTGTTGTCCCAAAGTTTTCTTTGTCATTTTGTCCTGTCTGTTTCCAATGGTTAAGTAAACACTTATTATAATTCCTTCATATTGTGAATGAGGTCAGACTTTAAATCCATGCTAATGAAGATGCTTGCTTCTGTCCTTCCTATATTGGACCTGAACATAGGGACCAAAGAAAACTTCAACATCATCAACAACAGCAACAAGAACTGTGAGCTTAAGTAGAATTTAATTATTTTGTTTCATTTTATTTTTGATATTTTCATTTTCTTTGCATTGGTGTGAACTGCTTTTTAATTTTAACTCATAATGTCTAATCACTTTGGGTATCCACAACATTATATGCAATTTAATAATTTTTAGATTTTTTTATGTCTTTATAAATTTTGTTACTAAAATTGTTTACCTGAGAAATTGAGAAGGAATACATTAAAGAAGCACCATGTGCTATAAATATTTTTTCTTTTTTCTTATATATTCAATAGTTAATACAGTTTTAAAAAATATAATTTGAATCAGTAAATATACCTTCTCTCCTCCCTGCTTTAAATCCTAAAAGCAATGGCATTAATTTCTTTCAGCAATAGAAATGTTATATTTTTATTATTTATTGAATAATAGAATTAATAATTTATAATATTTGATTAATTATTAGTGAAAATTATTAAAATTTAGAGTGCTTTTAGATTGTAAGAAATTTAATTTTACCAATTTGATTATTGGTTTGGTCGAGCAGAAATTACTGTTTGACCACCTCTAGAGCTGGCAAAATGTAACATATAACCAGCAAACAGAAAGGCCAGAACCCAGAGTTTTATCCCTTTATGTAGATTTGTAAGCAAATCAAACAGGCAAAAAATACAAGTCTTTTTTCTTCTTGTGAACATATAAGCTGGATGATAAATGTACAGTTTAATTTAATTTACTACTACTAACTCAGGAAAATAGTTATTCAAGTAGATCTAGTGATAAGTCAATTATAAAAATCAACATTTTGATTGATCTGGTGATATTGTTTAAGAAAGATTACTATTTCATCTCTTTCTCTCTCTCTCTCTCACACACACTCACACACACACACTCAGTCTTTGAGAAGGATAAGTATTTCATTTGATATCTAGTAACAGGTCATTGGAAAGGATTACTCTTTTACTTGATATGTGATGTTATGTCACTGGCAAGAATAGTTGCTTCACTTAATATCTGGTGGTGATTTGCTTTAGTGATGAGTCACTGAAAAGGATTTGCCATTTCAGTTTTTTAGTGTTGAGTCATTGAAAAGGTTTGCCATTTCAGCTTTTTCTAGTGTTGAGTGATTGAGAAGGATTGCTATTGCAGTTTTTTTTTTCTAATGACAAGTTATTGAGAAGGATTCCTGTTGCACTTCATGCATTATGTTGTCGCTGGCAAGAGCTGCTATTTCATTTGGTGATAAATCATTGAGAAGCATTGCTATTTCAAGACGTATAGTGATAATCCATTTGACAAGACTATCATTTCAGCTGCTTTAAAGTGATAATCATTGAGAAGGATTGATTTTGCAGTTAATGTACAGTGATGATCCATTGAGGAGGATTGCTATTTTAGTTGATGTATAGTAATAACCTCATTCGGAAGGGCTACCATTTCCATTGATAAATAGTGAGGACTGCCATTTCAGTTGATAAATAGTGTGATTGATTGCTATTTCAGTTGATAAATAGTGGGAAGGATTGCTATTTCACTTATTTCTAGTGAAGAGAGTCAGTTTGAAGTATTACTATTTCATTTATGTATAGTGATAATAACTCATTTGGTAATGATTGCTATTTCTGTTGGCATGTGATAATTTATTGGAGGTTTTGCTGTTTGAATTAAAAACTAGTTAAATGTTTTTGAAAAAGATCACAGTTCATTTAATATAATATTATTGAGAAAGGCTGCTATTATATAAGTGATCCCAAGTTGATAGAGTGATGAATGTTAAATGATAATTGGGCAAGAAAAGAATAACCATTTTATTTTAGTCTCTATTTGGTTGAGTGATAAAAAAATCTTTATCTTGACTTTCAGTCCTCTTTTGTTATTATATATAGCTGATTAATACAGCAATATTAGTATTAACTACAATACTACCTAACATTTTTTTTTTAATTGACTGTTCATATTATGTACTCCTTTCTTGTTAGATATTATAACCTTAGAATATTTCTTTTAATTCCTTGCTGAGTGTTGAATTTCAATAACCGAGCAGCTGGAAATCTGCATTAAGCAAGGGTTACCTTTATTTATTTAGATGTGTGTGTAAAATTTATTCTAGCACTGAATAATATAACACTATTCATATTTATATTATTGACAAGTTTTATTTATAGTAATTTTTAAAATATATATTGAATTTAATATTGCATTGTTTTCTTTGGATCTTTTTATTTGTGCTTGTGAAAGAAAATTGCAGATATTTACTGTGTTAATTATTCTCTAAAAGAAAAAAACTCTGCACACTTAAAATCAAGAAGATTTTTCCCCATAAGAATATGCATAGATTTGATTTATTATATATAGACTGACTCTTATTCTTTATATCATTTATGCATAGTGTCACTAATAAAGTGTAACCTTTAACTTATTAATGTAATAAGATTTCTTTCTTTAAAAGAAATTAGTTATAGGAAAGCATTTGCTCCCTAGCAAAAGGGCAGTTTTCTAATATATAATAATTACTGGATTCCATGTATTTGCAACACACACATTACCCAATTTTTGAACTTATATACAAACAAGTCTGAATTTCAGAGTTTTTCTCTCCAGTTTTGAATTTCTGATGTACCAACTTCTCATCTTCTACACTGCACATATTAATTCCTCCTCACCATCATGTCATTCATCTCCAGCATGCCAAGTTCTCTACATGTATATTTCTCATTTGTGTTGTAGATGTCTTGTTAAAGAAGTTAATTTATACTTTTTAACACATGAACTTGCAAAAAGACTTCTGGAACCAATTATATTCAAAAATAGGGTATTGCCTCAATTTATTTTGCATATTTTTCAGAATATTTCATTTAAATTTGTTATGATTAAATTTATAAAGTTATTTCAGAAATAAAATGATGAATAGCAGTTTTCTTTTTTAATGGTGCTATTCCAAAATAATAGACATTATGAGTTAAAAGTGAGAAATTGTCAGTGCCTTAAATGTGCTTAAATTTAAAATAACATTTGATTTTCTTTTTTCTTTGAAATATGTCTTAGTTGTTCTTAAATTTAAAATAACATATTTCATGTGTCTTAGTTGTTCTTAAATTTAAAATAACATATTTCATGTTCTTTTAGTTTGTTTTTAAATAGTATTCATTTTCTTCCATTTATATATTTCTGAACTTTGATGTCTCATATTTGAATAAATCGTTTTGGTTGTTTTTCTTTTTTGCTAAACTATTTTGCAAATCACCAAACCTGCAGTTTATAAAATTATTAAACTGACCTTCCAAATGTTTGCTATTTATATAGCATCTGTCTCTTAATCTGTAGGGTTATGGTAAGTTTATCTTAACTACAAAAACATTAGAGCTTGTTTGTGACTTGCAATGTTTAGTTTTGTTTAAATTAATTTTTTAAAGATTTTCAGTTGGAACGGTGACTTATATTTGATTATATGCTTTGTGGAAAATTCCTCATGATGTTGTTAGTAAATGTTACTTTCATGTGTTGTTTGTAAACTAATCTTTAGTAGCAATCCAAAATTATAACAATTATACATAAGGAAATCATAGTTTAAAAAGTATTAAAACAATACCGAACAAAAATGAGAAATTTGTCATTTTAAAATTTCAAAATAATATAAAGTTTGCTGAAAATGTTGTGATTTTTGGAGTTTGCTGGTACAAAGAATAGGCCTACATGTCAAAGAACAGAATTTGTAGAAAATAGATTGACTTAAAGGTGTTAGTTGCTATTATTTGAAATTGTCACTAACTGGCATGAAATTGTCAGCAGATAATTGGTAGAAAAAAAACTTGTCATTAAATGTCATGATGTGAAGAAAGACTTACATTCAATTATAAAGTGAATTCTCTTTTACTTGATATACATGTTCCTGAGACACTCTTGCAAACAAAATTTACATGAATAGAACAAGGTTTTCCCATTCAAATACATAATATGTTTGTGTGTAATATCACGAAGTCATCACCTAACAGCACTTAGTTCAACATCTTTACAGCATGTCTAACAACTAAGAAACTAATAATGAGGGAAACAACATCACTATGATGATGAGCCAATATTTTCTCTCAGGTCAAACCTTTAGAGGTATAACTTCGAGTATGGAATGCAATCGATACAAAAATGCCTAAATATTAGCCACATAAATCCAGATTCATGTAAACTGTATTCAGCCTATTTCAAAATAAATGTTACTTTTTTGATTCACTCCAACTTTTATTATCAAAACTGGCAAGAGTCATGTCAAAACTAATAAGCTTTTCTTTTGCTGTTGTTATTCCTATCTAGTAGGCAATAATCTTGTTTAGCTGTTAAATTTTGGAACATTGAATATTTTTAATTTTTTTACTGTTGCTTTTGTGCTTTCAGTTTATTGTTTGTTTGACTAATAAATGGCATGGTTTTCAATTTCAATTAATTAAATTTTATTCAACAGCCAAGCAATTAATCATTTACTAGATAGAGACTGAACATATCTCCTATTGATATGGAATGTGTATATCATAGCACACAATTGTGTGCATCTGAAATACATCATTATTTTTATTATTTTATTTAATAATTGAATAAATAAATACTTATGTTGATAAAATTACTTCTGAAAGCAAATGACATTTGTTTAAAATCAAAAATCTTTATTATTTTCAAATACTGCTTATTGCAGGTCACCATCTCCACGCAGATTTTATTCCCGTAGCAAAAGCCTGTCTCTTTCACCACCTATAGCCAAAGGCAGTGCTGATCGTAGACGTCGCTACAGTATCAGCCGCAGTAGGAGTCGAAGCAGGTCATGACCATATGAAACTTGGAGGCGTTTATTAGTCTTATAAGTTTTATTTTTATTGATAAAAAGTATCTCTCGTGTATTAATGTTTTACATTTGTTGGCATATATTTAATTGTAAAGTTTGAAGAAATTTTAAAAACATTCTACTGTAACAAAATTATATATTAATATTATTTAATACTGTTAACTTCTAATAGAGATTAATTATTTTTTATATGAATTGAAATAACTTTTTAAAAAACACGTGATCAGTTGCAGTATAAAAAATTAGTGCATATTTTCTTCAGGTTTCAATCACATGACTTAATATATTAAAGTATAATCTATGTAAAAGTGAAATAATTCATTAATACTTTGTATTTTCAAACAAAATTTAAAATGATTACAAGTGCTAATAGTAATACAATATTATTATGATGGACCACACATAGAAGTACAGATTCAGTGTTGACATCACTTAACATTTTTTTGAAGAAGGAAACATTTACAGCACTAGCAGGGCCATTTAATTTATTATTGACAAATGATGATGAACCAGTAATTACAATAGTGATGATTTACATTTCCTATTTTAGTAATATAGTTTCCTTTTCCATTAAAATGTTTTGCTTTTCATAATGTAAATAATGAATTGATAATTAATTGTAAAGGTCATTACTTATATTATACTTAAGTCAGATGTGTGGAAATTGTTTTTCTTAACACTAAATGGAACATTTTATACCGAGTATTTTAAAAATTGGAATTTTCTCAATAATAACAGGACCCATTTCTTGGGAGGGAGATCTTTAATCCTCTGACTAGTTGGTACCTCTTCTGATTAATATAAATGATGTTTGTGTTAAGCCAGGACATTTTTAGGGTTCTATCAGTTACTTTTGTTTCTCTTAATTTTTTTACTCTCTGTGGTTATTCTTGTCTTCTCAGCTGTCACAGGTAAGGTACATTTTCCTTACTTTAATTTGATACCAATAACTGAACATCCCATGTTTGACATTGTTACATTATGGCCAAACTTTAAGCTTCTTTCCAACCTTTAACCTTCTTTCTGTTGATGTTGATTCAGATAATATTTCCACCACATTTTCTTTGTGTATAGTCTGTATATATTGCAAGAGTGGAAGGACATGTTTGTATAGTCTGTATATATTGCAAGAGTAGAAAGATATGTTTTGTGAATGCTGATAGGGTTTTTGCTGGAGAAGCCATGCTGCTTGCTACTTCTTTGTCTAAGGGTGAGAGTAAGTGTAGCCATAAGTGGCAGCCTTGGTAAGAGTTGTCAGTATGCCTTTGTCGGTTAGAGATATAAACACTAGCATGCAATACTTGGAGTCAAACAGAACATATCACATCTCATGCTGTTTTGAGTAAGAAATACGAACAGCAGTATTCCTAAAGCTCTGACATGATACTGGATAGTGGTTCTGGCACTAACAGACTGCATTGTTGTATAAATATAATAATTGTAGTGGTTGGAGGCTGTTACTGATTATATTAGTTCACACATACAGGATTTGCAGTTCTAGATCACTTTGGTGTGGTGTGTGGGTCGATTGCAAAAGTCAGTCTACTTATGGTTTGGAGCATCCAAACTATGTGGCAACATAGATTTGCACTTACAAGTACAGTCAGAGTTACTGAGCATAGTAGAAATAAAAGAAAAGACAAGAATGGTTAAATGAAACAAGCCCCTATCCCAAAGAGTTATGTCCCCTTATTCTGACATTTTATACAATACTAAATGAATTAACTAAGTCAGACGAGTAAGGTTTTAAAATATAAATTTAATGTATAGTATTATATAATAATTGGGAAGAACTAAATAAAAGGTTGCCTCTTGTATGAAAACAGTATTTAATCATAAGGATAAAAGCTATCTGCTGTTTGATAGTTTTTGGTAGTTAGTTTAGGCCCAACTTATCTGAAAGTTTGACAGTGTCTTTTATGTGACTGACACTTACAGTTTACTGCTCATCCCTCAACACGTCTGCTGCAGGCTGATTGGCGATAGCACCAAGCTTGTGAAAATGGTGGTAATTAGGTCGCTGAGTCATCAAGGTCTCAGTCATCCTGGGCTTTGCGCACACTTCTTGTCACAGTGGCTTATAGTCACAGAGTGCAAGTCTGCAAGAGTTGGTTTCACTTGTTCAGTATCAAGTCTAAATATCTCCACACATAGAGTTTAACTCGCTTACCTTCAGATATGATAGTGCTAATTGGGATGCTAAATTAACAAGTGGACATTTAAGTTTCTGTCCCCACAATAATTGTATTACTAAGCTGTTATCTAACAACATAATTAGAGTGGTTTATAGATAATTTATTAGAATGTGATGATATATTTGTAGGAGATTGGACAGTTATCAGACATCATGGTTTTAAGTAATGCACTCTGATTATTTATACCATATACATCTTTAAACAAATACTGCTTACCATAATAACAAAGAAATATGATAATAAGCTAATTTTAATATATATAATTAAAGCAATTCATACTCTACTAATCGGCAATGCTATGCACTAGAAATGCATATAAAGATAATCAGATCGGTTAAATATTGGCCTTTTCTTTTACCAGGGAACAGTGGCTTATGAGCTGTTCTGGTGCGTCCAGTGCAAAATCGCGAGTTATATACTCTTTGTGATCCAAACTAGAAATTTACCTAATTCTGTTTCACCACATGGCACCAGAGTGTCTAGACCATCTTGCGTACAGCCAAACTGAGTCATTGTCAATACTAAACACTATCTGGTAGTTAATGGGGGGGGGCGGGGAGAATATAGCATTGATAGATGAGTCATGAGAGACAGTCCCTACATACACAGAGCTTGGGTCAACAAGAAAATTTTGCATGTCATAATATCAGCTCATGACTATTATGTAGTCAGCCTAGGAAATTGCATTCCCAAACCAAATCTCTGGTATATGTCAACTATAGAAGTTTGTGAAACAATCATTAAGGGCCCAGGACTTAAAACTCTATCCTCTAGAATAGCAATTGACATTATGTAGCCCATATAGTGGTTGTGGGGCAGACAACTGCTGCTGTCTTTAGATTGTAACTCAGAGACGTCTTCTTTCACCTCTGAATGCAGTAGCTTTTGCCCAGTCACTTCTACCTTTTCAGGCAAACATGAAGTTGGTTCCCTTACTCTTGTGCTTACATGTGTTTAACACATAAAAATTAAGTTTATGTCTTATCAGGGAATGTGCACCTAATATTATTCTCCAGAGTGTGCTGTTCATTTGTATGAAGGAAAATCTAATTTGTCGAAGTAATATGTTTCTTTGTGACTATTTATTAAACAAGCTCACTCATAGGCCTTTCCATCCTCCCTAATGTTTCTTTGGATTTGTACCTTCACTCTCAAAATAACCAGTGAACACCCCTCCGCTAGATGAGCAATCCTTTTTAATTATCTCCCCTTTAGGAGAGTGAGGCCTTTATTTTATATTAATGGCTTTGTGCTCATCAGGTAAGTATTCATGAAAATCTATTTTACTGAGAAAAATTAAAAATTCTGTTTTGTAGCTGCTGCGAAACTGCTGTAATATGTTTTGGTTATCAGACAAAGAAGGCATCAAATGAATGCATATTTAGAAATAAATTCACAAAGTTAGATATTTAATTATAATCAGTAGAAAGACATATTTATATTTAAATTATAAAAGAAGAAAACATTTATTTTATACTGTTCTTTTTAACTTAACAGTGAAAAATGTAAGGAAAAATACTGAGAAAAATAAAAAGCCAAAATTGCACAGCAAACAATATCATATTTATACATGTTTGTGTGTAAATTTGGGTTTAAAATCACATGTGTGTACTAATTAAGCCCTGCAAATGAAATGCCCTTTGCCAAGGCACAGTGTTTGCATTAAGTTTCCAATTGTTTTTGTTTGCCAACAACTTAAAAAGCAGTTTTATAATTAACAATTTTAGATGTGTTTTATAATGTGTTATTACTGTATAACAAGATTTTGACACATTAAATGTATTTGATATATTGTAAAATGTATTATCTCGACACAGTTTTGATAAACTTATAGACCATATTTGATACACTGTAAATATATGTTATCTTGACAAAACTTGTATACATTGTAAAATTTGTTATCTTGCAGGAGTTGAAAGGAATGACCATAGAAACTGGAAATTGAACAAACATCAGCATTTAAGAATTCTCTATTTAAATGATGTACATTTAATTATTTTATAAATTATTCTAAGCTGGAGAATGATTTGTTCAAGTTTTGTCTTCATTTGCTCCTGGATTGTTGAAATGTTCAAATAACAGCAAGCATCGTTCAGATTTTCATTGCCTCTGTTTAAAATTTCATTGAGTGGTTGAATTAGACATTTATTTATTTATTTTTGTTGTTTAATATTTATAAATATTTGTTGTTAACACATAAATCAAAAATAGCCTAAAATTATGATTCATCCATCATTTAAAAAAATATATATATATACTGTTTCTTATTTTGTTTGTAAATGTTTCATTTGTGAATTTAAATAAAAGTAGTTTTTATAAAATATTCAAAAATATAACATTTTCTCCAACTAAAGAAAAGTTGTCACATTTTCTTACTTTGGAGAAATGTCCAAAACTTTGACTAGCAATCATTGTATTTTTATTATAATAATTATAGTACAATGATGGCACAATTTCTTATCCATTCTTTTAAACATATTAGATTATTTCTCTGTCATTGATTTTTAACAGAGGTGTTTGATTTATTGTTTGTGTAAAAACAATTAAAAATATTGTAGGAATTCTTTTTATTCATCTTGTTTGTTTGATTAGTAGATTGAAAATTAAATTAAAAATGGTTTGTTTTTATTTTTTACACATTATAGTATTTTTTAAACTAAACACTTGTTTTCATGAGGTTTATAATCTGGAGAAAAAGATATCTGGAAGTTTGCTAGTCATGTACAGTATCTTTTGTTTTTTAAAAAATGTAAATGTAATACGAGGATATACCCATTTTTATTTCTTTGCTGATGATCTTGAAATTTTCACATCATAAGATTATTCACATTCATTTATTTATGAACATATGTTGTTTCATGAACAAGTAGATTATTTTAATTGTGTTGATTTATAATAAAAAAGACATTCATTGTAATACAATATAAACAATTTTACACTCTTGTTTTCCTGAGTTTGCATTTATTTTATCTGCTTACCTATTGTTTTCAGACTTTTATTATGGCAATATTTTGTTTTATTGTCTTCTGTTTGATTGTGATAGCTTAAAGCATTTGCATGTGTTCATATTAAGAAATATTAATGTTAAATCTATTTTATTAAGCTGAACTATTTAATTGTTTGAGCCTTAAATATTCCATGTTGTAAGCATTAACAATTTCCTGAATAATAGCACTCTGTGGTTCAAAGAAGAGAAAAGGTTCATTGGATGTTTAATGTTCTTTTTAAGATAAATATAGAAAATAAAATGGTGTTTGTATTTTGATGTTAATTTTCATCATAATATAAATACACTCAGTATTGATTTGCTTTTAAATAGAGAGTTTTGATCTCCTGATGTGTGCATATGAAGATAAGATATTAAACCCATCAAAAACAATTTTTGCTCATTTATTCATAATCTCATTGATGTTAGGCTGATAGATACTGAGCTTTTAAACTAGAATATATATATTTTTTCAGATAGTCCCTGAATTATGACCAATTGCGAACATCCAAATTTATGATCAATTTTTTTTTTCTAAAAAGAAGAATAATTTAATTGAGAATATTCTAATAGTTTCTGAATATTTTTTGGGTTTATGTGCACAGAAACATATATGTTCTTAATTAAATCTTTTTCCAGCATCGCATACAAGAACATGTACAGGCATGTACTTAGATAAAACAGCGAAACTATCACATTATCCCTGATTTTGGAAACCAGTCGGGTGATGCAGACATAACACAGGTTTTAACAGAGTAGCAGCTGATATGTTTAGCTATTTTTCCTTTGTATTAATATGTTTATGACATATGACCTATTTCAACTTGTGACCAAGCACTCAGAACTTAACCCATTTATATAATCCTACTGTAATTTTAAAGACAACACTAATGTTCTTGATTTGTAATTTTAAAAAATAAACTGGAAAATAAATAATGATGTAAATCTTGTTTGTTAGTTTTTAATGTATAAGAAAACTGTCTGTTATGAGAAGGAGTTGAAAGCTATGCTTTTATGGCAAAAGACTTCTATTTGATAAAGATTTTAAACACATTACACCTTCATTGTACAACTAAAATTTATTTTAAGAAGGTCAGAATTAATCGAGGACAAAGAAGAGGACAGAAGTGAGATAAGGAGAGATTTTATACTGCTACAGCAGGAAGTTACACAATAGATGTTAGTTTAGTGTGTGTACTTGCATACATTATACTGTAATATTGAAAAGATGGGGGGGGGGGGGAAGTCCCAAGCACTTGTACTGTAACTAATCTGTACTCCCAAACAAGTACCCCCAAAGCTAGGTATTTATGGGAAATTTTTATTTATTTATGTGACGGGGGCTGAGAAAAATAGTTCATCTTTAAAAAGTGATAATCATTGTGATATTTCTAATAATGGAAGTCTCAGGCATGTGTGATACACAACCATTTACACATTTTACAATTATCATTTGCATGATTAACTCTTGTTGATATATCTGTACAAGGTAAAATTTGTTTAAAAGTTCAACTATTTCAGATTATTCGTTTCTCTGATAACTTTAAAAAAAAATCATGATCTCATCTTACTGATCAAATAATGTTTGAAGTCTTGTTCATTTATCTTGACTGTTCAATGATGTCAGTAGTACACTACCAACAACATGTTTTGATAATTTTAGGCATGATGTCACACCAAATTGCTCCCAGCTCAGCAACTTTTGGCTCCTCACATCTTTTATTCCAGACAACTGCAATATTTCTTTATTATAACTATGTCCATACATTTCTTCTTGCAGTCGCTAGTCCTGCTAATGAGCTTCATAAAAATCACCCTCCTAATACTGTTGTGCTTGGCGCATGATGCTTCTCTATGCCTGGTAAAAACCACCCCAATAATGGAATGAGGTGAGGATGAATGCACAGACTACATTAGTTTCTAATGTTGTGCCAGCTCCAAAAAAGAGCCCCAACAATGTTATCACCAACAATTATCAGTACAAAGACAATACAAACATGACAGAATGGTCATACATAAATTTGAAGTGATAAGAATTTGATGAGATGTATAATAATGAAAAAAAAAGCTTTATAGTAACAACAAAATTAAATAAAAGAAATGTTTTAATCTTATATGAGGCCTTAGCCCAATTAATTACACAAGAATAATTATTTCAATGATATCCTAATTTGTTATTTAGAATGTTTTCAAACGTCATATATTTCTGTAACAAAGTGGGTCTGACAAAAATCAATGAAGCTCTACTTGGACCAGTAGCTCATAGCAATAATAAGTTCTACGTGAATTAGACAAGGATTCACTATTATACTAGTCCTACTCAGATTTCTGTCTGATGTACCTACTCGAAGCTAAACATACTTTAATCATCACACAGAATTTACCTCTGACATAAAACTTAACTCTTACTAAAAAATGCTTTTCAATGTGAGATTATCTCCCTTGGTTCACTCCTGCTGGGCAAGAAAAGCAAAACCATATTGAAGTTCACTCGGCTTTCACTTATGAATCAAATAAAAAATCTTGCAATAATTTTATGCAGCTTTAAATAACTTATTACATGAATAACATCTCAGTTGTGAAGTTAGGCTAAACCCACATTCACAATTTTAAAGCTATCTCATACTACAAAAGAAAATGTATTAGTACAGTTTTAAATAACCAATGTCTCTGCTAATGGATAAACTCGATATACCTTCCTTTAAGGGTTCTGATTTCACATACAATTGGAGAAGAATTGAAAATCTTTCCAACATTTTTCTCAACAGTAATTTGATTACCTACCAATTTAACTGATTTAATAGTTTTTACAGACATCCCTTCCATAATGGACTTTAGTCTCTCCTGGGTTTGCTGGATGTATTCTACTTTGGTTTAGACTTCCCTATTTAAGTTTATACATCTAGATACTGTTAACCCTTCCAATACTCACATAATGGTTCTTTTCCTTGCTTGTCCTCTCTGGTGCTACATGTCTGTCATTTGTCATGGTCTTGCAAACTGTCCTGTCAATATAGATGTATTTAAGATTATATTGGGGTTTCTCTGGCTATGACCCCTAGACTGGCTAATATTTATTAAGTAAGAAACTTTTGCTCCACTGCCTTTTCTTCCCAGCCACTTTCCTTCACTTAGGTGCCCAAAATTAAATAGTATGTTTTTATTTTTATGAATGTGTTACAAATACTTTAACAGCTCAAGTCACATTGTACTTAATGAAATATGCTGCTACACAGGCAATAACTGTTACATCAACTATCTCAAAAAGAATATTAATAAAGCTCAATATTTCCAACACTTGGCTTGTTTGAAAAGAATATTTTTACATTCCTCATTAATTTTCTTGATGTATTCAAAAGGAATGATGCTTCAAAAGTTGAGCAAATAACTTTTCATGCTACTTTCCAATAACTTAGATGATTTATGCTCCATTATATCAGTGACTGGACACACTTTAGCCATACCTCCATTTTATAGGTTTAATAATCCAACTCAACCAAAAATTTGTTAATTTAGGATGTTTACAAAACACAACTAACTGACAGCTGACCTATGCTACCCTGTCCACTACAAGCTAGTTTCTTAAGCCTTAATTGATCCAGTTCAGAATGTTATTAATATACTTCTAACAAATAATGCATTTACACTTGGCCCTTGATTTCATAAATGATCAACTAATTCATTCCCCCTCAGCTAGATATGGGTCATACTCATCTTGCTTGCAGCCAAAGATCTAATGCATTCATGTGCTTTTCCTCTCTGCTCTGACTTCTCGCAGGAGCCGCAGTAGACTTGTTGATCCTGGGATGCTGTCTTAGATCCTCCTGTAAGGACTTCGTATTCTTAGTTGATTGTAAAGAGCGCGGCGGTATTGCTCTTGCATAGCTGGTGGTGGTGTTTTTTAAATTTTTTTTAAAAGCTATTTAATTTTTAGTGTGTTCTATAGTGGGTGGAATGTGATGAGTGCTTTTGGGATTAGGTTTTCTGGCTGTTGAGTGGAGAATATGTGTGTTGTTATTGTTTTCTTTCTCCATTGCATTGCAGTAGGAGTTGCTGTATGGTTTTTTTCTCTTCGGCAATAAGTGCACGATTTTGTTGGACTGTGGGTTTGTGCGTTAGGAAAGTGGAGTTGTATCGTAATCTGAAAATTGCTCTGTTGTATAGTGCAATGGGTACATTGGTGTGTTATGTTATTTTTGTATATTTAGTTTATCATTGTATTAATTTTTGAACTGCATGTTAGGAGAGGGGTGTAGTTGTCTGCTGCTTCATTTTCTGATATGCTCTTAGGCTGGGTATCCACAGGGGTGTGGTAGTTATGCTTTTCTCTCTTTTATGTAATGCCAAAGATTGGGTCGTCGTTTTCTTGAAGGAGACCCCCGTTTGATGACGTCAGACTTTCTTCGTAACACTTGTAATTATTATTTGATAATAATTAATGATTTCGTTTCTTTTTTGCTAAAAATGTTTATTTAATCATATGAAGTATTTTGTTTTAAATTATTATATATTCCCATGATGCCTTTTCATTGTAACGCTAGGTCGAGTTGCGAACAGATTTTGTCGTTGGTGCGCGCATCCCTAATTAAATAAGATTTGGTATGTAATTTATTATTTATTGAGATAATTGTGAAGCTTTTGACACAATTTCAAATTTGTATTAAGGGATGTTTTACTCAGCAGACATGCTTCGACAAATGAACTGTTTATGATCTGCGCAGAAATGGGTAACAAAATGGACGTTGGTCTTACTTCGAGTTGCACTTAATTTCAGTCGTGTAAAATATTTTTACTTTTCATACACTGCCATTGTATATGCCTCTAAAGATTATATTTAAATAACATTTTATAATAAGCATTTAAAATATATCCAATACAATGTTAAAGTATTTCCTACAATTTTCCTAGGCGATTATATTTAAAATTATACTGTCATGAATTGTACAACTACAAGGTAGAGGCCTACTTGTTCCATGTCTGGGATTATTTTTGATTTTTTAAAATAAAAGTTACAAAAGACTGCAGATGCAGAGATAGGCAGAAATGTTTTAACTACTATTAAACAAAGCATTAAAATTAAGGCTCATTATTCCACATATATTTTTTGTTTTGCTTGCACTAGTCCATTTAATATTATATACAAGAAACACCTCTTGTAAGTTGTATGTATTTTGTTAAACTGACGTAGAAAACCTGTTGGAATTATGTGTTTTTTTAAAATTTACTTCTGATCCATCCGGAAACTTTAACTAATAAAACTTTAAAAAATAAAGTGGGTTTTTATTAATATTATTTTTGTGTATGGTATAAACAGCAGCAGCAAGCACGCGCAAGTTTTTCACACCTTTGGCGGAAGTAGTGGTTAAATTTAGAAGTATTTGAAGTAATGATGCAGTGATTGTACGTTTTTCTTCAATAGATAGGCTATTGTAAATATAGGCTAGGCCTATTCAATTTCCTTCCACAATATTTAATTTATTCTCTCTTATAATACAGCAGCAATGACAGACTTGTTTTATTTTTCTCCCACCCAATTTTCTCTTTGATTCTTATTCAAAATATTTATTTATTTTTTTTTTTTGGGGGGAGGGACTTTGTTTTAATAAAGAATTATGTAAGCTAATAATATCCTTTGTTACATATTATTGGCATGGATAGATATTTGAACCATTTAAACTAATTAAAGGTAGAAAAAAACTGAGTCAGTGAATGATAAAAGTAGTAATTCTAATTTTGTTTTTTAAGATGATTTACTGTTTTTCGATACAGTTGGAAATTAAAAAAAATTACAATAAACTCTCCAGAGTAGCAAGAGTCCATCATAGCCCTAAAACCATGGTTCATTTAAAAAACCATTTAAGCTAATGGTACAAAATATAGTGCAGTGCTGTTCAATCTGTGGCCCAGGTTGATTTTAAGTGGCTTGCCATAATTCTAAAGTTTTGTGTTAAATCATTTGAAATATTATCTTTTCCTTAAAATCAGAAAAAAAGAACAAGTTCTGTTTGATTCCAAAGGCTCTGAAATACAATCTTAGCTGAGGCAATAGCCCAGACCACATTCAATGGGCATTATGCCTTTGGTGCTTGCAGCTGACACCCTGAAATTTCTTGGTGTGGTCTTATGGCTTTGTGAAATCTTTTTAGTAGCCCATAGTCTGAAAAAGATTGGACAGCACTGATAAGAGGAGTGGAATGGAACTACTTTATACATTATGCAAACTTCTAAGATTAGGAGTTTCTTATTTGGATTCATCAATTATATGCAACATATGTGAACTACATAGCACACCATGCTACTAACAAGAAGAAATTCTAGCACTTTTTCAACAGTTAGCCCACCCTTATGCCAAATAATTGTTGGAACTTCAATCTGCACAAGGCAGTCATGGATGCATTGAAGTGGTTTTGATTCTGTTGATAGTGCAATCTTCATTTATTAAATTATGAATACAGCACATCTTAATAGTATTTACAGATATATCTTTTCCATCACTGAACTTAAAATATACATTATATATTTTAGTAGCATTCACTGATTTGGCCCTTCAAGCACTTCTGAATTTACCTGAATGAGTGACATGTATGCATAAGTGTTCATGGCACATTTTCACACACTCATACCCATTATCATTACAAGATTTAGGCTTCTCTGCTGCTTCTTGAGTGTACAAGTGTTAATAGCAATCAAAAGCTATGTTGGCAGATACAGCACCTATATTTAATATTAGAACTATAAGAATATGGTTCAAATAAAAGGCTCAGAATCTACTCCTGGCAAGATG
Organism: Sinotaia quadrata; assembly: GCA_028829895.1. Lineage (NCBI taxonomy): Eukaryota > Metazoa > Mollusca > Gastropoda > Architaenioglossa > Viviparidae > Sinotaia > Sinotaia quadrata. Next base: position 38,126,076 of record CM054184.1, read on the forward strand.
TGCAGTGATTGAGAGTGCATCTGTAGGTGAGCGGTCTGTGCAGGGGAAGGTACTAGAACAGGATTATCCATTCTAACAGGTGGAGTATGGGGCTGCAGTGCTGTGATGTGAAATGAAATTCTGGGAATTTTCTTTTTTTACTATAAGAAAAAATATAAAGACCTAACTTTCATTTTAATTTTTGTCATGCAGTAAACGGGGAAATAATTATATTATCATATGATTTTAAGGAATAATTTTTAAGTGCCACTGCTAAGCTAATTTTAGTTATGCAACAAATATAGAATATTTATTTTTTCATTAAGAAACTATGTAAAATACCACTGTTATGTGATAGCCATTTTAATCTCTTTATGAAACCTTATCACCATTCTTACTTGGTTACCAATGGGCTGGCAGAGCACATGGTTGTATAAAAATTTGCCTGGAAGGTGCATTTTAGAGAATTTTTTTTTTAAAATCAGCAACATAACCAAAAAAATTTGTCCCCCCAAATTACAATAGAAAGCTGTTATGTTTATGATAATAATGCAAAAGGACAAGTAACTTTTTCCTGGGACAGAATTTTCAATTACTTAGACAAAGACTGAAAGAGGTCATCAAAATTATCAGAGCCACATAAATTGTGCAAATGTTCAGTGGAAATGGCTGAAATGTTTTTGATCTGAAATATAGCAAAATGCAGCTACATAAGAAAGAAAGGTTCATTTGACCTTATTAAATTTAGTAATAATCATCGAATGAAAATTAAACCAAAAGTTTAGTCACATATTTGATATTAATGAATGAACATAAAGAATATCACTCTTAAGTATTCAGTGCTGCTATAGACTATAGAGTAGTGACAAAAACTGGAAAGGTGAAACAAAGACTTATGGGCATTTGTATAATATGAAGAGATGTGAAAAGCTAAATATACATTGTTGAGCCTTAGTACTTCACTGTAAATTATTTATTAACAGAAAAATGGGGTTATGTTTAGAGATGTGTGACCCTCCACCACAGTTTGAGTTGTAATGTGCCTCAGTGCTAGAAGTGAAAATAGGTGGAGGAGGACTAGGTTATGAATGAGTTACATATTTTAAAAAATCATAGATCATATCCAGGAGTCCGATCTTGAAGCAGTTTTTGCCATTAAAAGCATTAAAAACAGGATCAATAATTCATAATCAACAAATGAATGGCACATTAAGACTAAAACCTTGGTGGAAGGTCACTTGTAAATGTAAGCTGTAGTTCACATCTCTAAAAGGAGCTTTTGATGTTTTAAACAGGTTGTAACTATGTATGTCAACAAAATATATCTATTTAACCTTTGAAAATGAGTGATTGATTGATCTTTTTTTAAATTTTTTTTTAAAGGAAAATAAACTTCAGCAAACATGGCACGTGATTTAAAGTGTAAAGTATATGTTGGTGACCTCGGCTATGGAGCTACAAAAGAAGAATTGGAAGAAAAGTTTGGAAAATATGGCCCATTACGAAGTGTTTGGGTTGCTAGAAAACCACCAGGTTTTGCATTTGTAGAATTTGAAGACAGTCGTGATGCTGCTGATGCTGTTCGGGGAATAGATGGAACGTAAGTTTAACTTTGTAATGGATAATTTGTTTTTAAGTTCCTTATAGCTTGAATATTAAAGTGAAGAGGCATCTAGGTCAACTTTGCAAATGAGTTCGTCAGTAGATTTAGGGATAATGATGTGATAATGTATGTAAAATTTCTAAGTCCTACTGGATATTGCAAAATATATAATCAAAAGAACAAGATTTGAGCAATGTTCAGAGGAATGACACTTGTCTAAAGAAAATGAGCTCAGCATGAATGTTTCATGTCATGCTGTTGCAAACCTTGCTATAAAGGGAACAAAGAAACAGCCCCGACTAGACCATAGCTCGGAGCATTTTAGACACTTGTGTTGTCATTTTGTGTGTGATATGAGTTTTGGCTTCTATTCCATTTTTAACCCACAATAATATTTATAAAAGTTACTGTGTATTTTAACATGACATTTAAAAATATCTAGTTTTTGTATATATATATATATATATATGTTTTCAGTGGATTCCTGTTCATTTTGTCTTTATATTTATAATCATGTGCCCTTGTTTACCTTTTTTTTTGCAATATTATTTTTTTCATTTGATTAGAATTTGTGCATATCCTGTAATTTTTCCTAGATGTAACAAAGTTTACAATTTATGTTACTCTAATGATTAAAGACATTTTCTTACCTACAGGATACTGCCAGTAGGTATTCCAAACATATTTTTCAAAATCATTACTAATACTTTAAAAAATATATAGACAGATAGAACCTTTTCTGCTGATTTCAATGATACTAAAATCAAGTTTGTACCTCAATTACAACCAAAGTTACATATTTTACAAATATTTAATTTTTCGCAAACTTTTACTCTCAAAAATGAAATTGTGCAAATAGCTCACTTTGAAGGTCCACAAAATGAAGAAATGATGAACAATATATTTCAGACTCTCCACATAAGTAGTATCCAACATACAAATATGGCTGAATTTTTTTAAAGAGGCTTTGCAATGTTATTTTCAAATATACTGTTAGTCAAATTAGCAATTTATTCATTTTCGGGTTGGAAAAAGCTCTAACGCCGTTAACCCAAAATGGACGAAATTGTTATAAACGTTAAAACTGTAATAACTCTGCTTGTAATTGAGCTACAGAGATGCCTTTGGTATCATTGAATTCAGTTTGGAAAGATCTATATTAAGAATGCACTCACTACAGTAAAGAAATCTTCATATTTTGAACATACATGCTCAGACATTTGCCAATTGTTCATCTAATTTAATGCTTTTTCAGTTCAATAATTCTGCTGCAGTCTAGCATAGTACCACAAGGAATGTTCTTATATGTTGAATGCACACAATTACATGAATTTCACAACAATATGTTTTATGTTGTGGTGCTTAAACTAAATAAGCAATTCAATCTGCTGGCAGACTATTATTCCACAATCTGCCTTCACTGGACATGGACAGAATTTCATAGTTGTAGTAAAAAGACAGCCTTTTATTATCTCTACATCATCTTTTCTCAGCCAGTCTTTCCAATGACGTGCTTAAAAAAATATTTGTACCTTGTAAATCTTTCCCCTTTTGAATGGTACAATCTCTTATTAGTCTTAAGGTGGCACACCTAGCTCAAAAGCATGAAAAATTGAAAAAATTCAATAACAAAAATTTTATTGGTCTTTTCTGATAGAAAAATGGCTGGATTTTATTAAATTGCTTTTAATTTTGGACAAAACACAATAGTTTTGAAGATATTTTCAATCAAAGATGGGAGTACATGGGAGACATTTATGGTTAGAAAGTTACCTGAAAATCACTATTCATTCGTTAATTTCGGTTTTTGCAGGATATCTAAAAAAAACTATTAAAGATATCTGCAAAGAATTTTGGACACAGTTTAAGGACAACATAAGCTGGCTTCTGAACTCTAACTTTTTTTTATATATTTGACTATAGTGTAGATATGGAATTAAAATTAATTATTTTTTTAACAAAATTATTATTTAAATAAAATATGGCCTCCGTCAGATGAATGATTGCTACACACTAGCCAGAAATTACAGTATATTAATTGACTACCAAATATTTTGTCTATATATTTTAAGGTTTTCTTACAATCTTGTCAAAAAGAATGAACAAATTTTAAGTTTTGGAAAATATGTTTATATTAAATAAATAAATTAAATAAAACCTAGTAAATTCATAAGAAAAGTGAGTAGGCCTACATATTTTGGATCATCAACCATTTTTCATTAGTTTCTGAAAACTTGAATAAAAATTTCCATCATTTATTTGATATAATTTTTGTTGTTGATATTTAATGGATTTCAGTTAGGTATGCCACTTTAAGCTTTGGATAAGGAATATAAATTCTAAAGTCATTTTCAGAGTTCACCCATCACCACCAATGTTAAAGTCTGTACCATGGGCCTTGTAAATGTAATAGAATGTGCATTATTAACTTGCTCTTATATTTATTGTGGAAAAATAATCTTGCAAAATACAACAAATAAATATATAACTGACTCTTGTCTATCAGAATTTTAAAAAAGAAAAGAAAATCTGGTAAAAATAATAACTATTTAAAAAAAAACAAATTTAGTGATCTACTCATTATTTACACTGTGCCCTGTTAATGCAGTAATTGACGAAAAAAGTGGTCACATGAACACAAAATAAAAAGAATTAAAAACAAATAATACGTGATCCTAATAAACAAAATACATTATATTGCAAATAAATCTTTCCCCTATTGAATGATACAAAACTTAAGCTATGGATAAGGCAGGCATAAATTCACAAAGTTATTTTCCGTGTTCACCCTCAACGCCTTAAAAGATGAATGCTACCGTAGGCCTATAGACTCTGAAAATTCTTATTTATCGGTTAATATAGTCCTTTAAATGAAAAAAATATAAGTTATTAGCTGAAAATAATTGACTTAGCAACTAATGTCTTCAAACAGAATTATGTGCAAAGTGAAAACTGGTTCAATGTCGCCGATTTGAATACGAAACTGCTCGGTAAAATCCACAATTGTAGACAGTCTTCAGTGATTTCAGTCATTGACCACATTTCTTTCAACGCAATTCAGGATGCGTGCAGTATTTTTTGTCTCAAACAAACTATATAGACTTATACTGTTATAGATGAAGAATTTTCCTATTTTCTGGTAGCTTTTGAAGCTGCTCTGTTATCGGAATCATCATGGACATAATTTAAGAAAATTTAAGTTTAACCGTATTTCACTTTTCTTGAAATTCCTGCATATTATTTAGTATGGAAATGAACCTTGTTCTCTCCCCTACATGAAAATCGTTATTATTTTTAGATTGCTGTACCGCACGCGTACCCATGGACCGAGAAAGAGTGCATGTGTTGAGCATTGGACAAATTACGGCGACTTGGTCAAAATTTCGCTCGGTCGGTAACTTCTGAATAACTTCTTAGTTCTTTTTCACAATTATTTATTAAACAAAAAGTACAGAAAGACAGAATACAGAACAAACTTTTTGTTTCATGTGCTTTTATTTTACAAAGGGAACATGAGTGTTGAAAATGTCAAAAAATTGACAAAACAACGTCACAATCACCCAATCAGCGATGTTTGGAATACCTACTGCAAGAAATAGAGTTGTTGCTGAATTATTTGAGCTCATGTTTTTGTTTTTGACCACAAGCACCTTTGTTGATGAATGTGAAAATGCCACCGTTATTTGTATATTTACAGACGTATTAATGGTGGCCGAGTGCGAGTAGAGCTGTCAACAGGAAAACGGAGATCTGACAGGCGAAGTCCTGCACGCAGAGGAGGAGGTGGTGGTGGTGGAGGTGGAGGTGGCTTTGGTATACGAGGTCGAGGTAGTCCATCCTATGATGATTACCGATTGCCCCGAAGATCTAGGTAAGTGGTGAATTTTAAGCATATGTCGAAGGAAAGACAACAGGAATTTACTTTATTAATAACCTATTTAACTTTAGCTAAAGCAGTAACTTTATTATTTTGTTGTAACTCTTAACGTCTTGTAGCAAATCATGTTCATAATCACTCAAATGTCATGCACAAATTTTGGCAGAAGTAATCAACATTAACCTCTTGCCTGTCAGGTTAAAAAGCTGTGTATCACCATGGTAGGTTGTTTAGCAATAATTAAATGGGTGAGCTTGCTAAAAAAAAAGAAAGGCAGCTGTAACGATAAATGGATTTTAAAAATTTAAATTCCTAGCTATGCTAAGGAATTTTAAAAGTATTATTTTAAGAATATTTAAAATTAAAAAATAACTTCTGTGTTTGATATCAGTGTTGTTGACAAGGAGGACCTGACACCCCCAAAATATGAATTTTATAAAGCCCAAGTGAGATCAACTGTCAAAGTACCTGGATCCTGACCTCAGAAGTGCTATTTATGCAGCATTGTAATATGAAAATTTCATCATTCTTATTTTTAAAAAATATTAAAAAAACTGAGCTGTGTTTCCATGATCCCTACACCTAACTAATTTCTTCTTCAACAATTTTTAAGTTTGATTTAGAATTTCATGTGAAATAAGGTGCCATTGATTTCAAAGTTGAAAGATCAGAATATGAAAATGTTATTTGTTATCCAATTAACAAATTTTGCCTAGAACAACTGTGTTCATTCATTATTCACATGAAGAAATTGTGCATCCATCATGTAGAAAGAAATGCTGGTCCATGTAGAAGTGAAAAGAATAATCTTCAAAAGGATACTTTTGCACTCAAAGGCCTGTCATCAAGAAGAAAAGCCACACAGGGAAACAGTTTAACAAGCTGCAAATCAGTGTTTGTGCTTGATTTAAAAGGAGAATCTGAGACTTTTTTCCCATTATAATATACAGGTACCTTGTTATAGATGCACTGAGTCTTCCCGGAAACTGGTTTGTGGATTGTTACAATATATGCTAATGCTTTTGAGACGTTAAGAGTTACAAATCAAGTGAAGAGAAATTTGGGCATCTTTTGTTTAATTAGCTAAATCAGTAGTATTCAGTGTTTTTCTTATTGATGGCAGGTTTAAATGTTATAGCTCTGATAGATATTTTTGTGCCTGCTTATTTCTATGAGAAGTTTGATTATTTTACACTGTATTTACAAGGTGACAAAATTATACTGACGATTACATAGAGCATAGAGCAAACAGAAAACCTTGGACTACACAAGGGTCTTTTAGAACTGTACAGCTTTAGAAGTGTGTTATTTATGGATTTGGTCTGTCCAACACTTACTACTCATTGTTTTACAGGCATGAGAATAATTAATATTTACACAATGGTGTTTTTTATAATTATGTATAGGACCATTTATATATCTGATCAGAAAGTCTTGTCAAGTCTTATAAAAGATTAACAGTCAGCCTCTATACGGCAGTCTCATTTTTCATTGAGAACTATAGCTCAATTTGAGTTTGGCTTTTGAAACTAAAATAGCATGCTGACATGTTTAGAAAACTTCAAATTATTTATGTTAAATTATTTATATATCTGGGTTATTTAAACATTATTTTTTAAACAAATATGCATGTTCCAAATTTCTCTTCATTTGGTCTTTAACGATAAATTAGATTATATGTGCGATTTTATTTTATAATTTAACACATGTATGCATGAGAACAGTTAAGTTTAAAAAAATTATTATTGAATTAATATTGTGCTTAAACTTAATATCATGATAGTCCTTGAATGTAATATTGTCTTTTATAAAGGTAGGACCTTGTTTAATGTTGTATAGGGTTAAAAACTGTAAAATGAATGGTTGTCCATATTTGTAATATAATTTAGCATAGACATAGGAGCATTATTCAATGTTGAATAGAGTAATAAAATCTATAAAATGCACTTTTAAGTATCAGGAAAAAAATGTTTTAAACAAAATGTTTTGCATTTATACAAATAGTATGTAGCACAGTTCAATGCTGAATCTCAGCATGAGAGGTGGGTTAAGTCAGAGATACTTTTGTAAAATGCGCTGCACAAATTCCAGGCACTCTCCTCTTCTCGTCCCTTCGGCCTCAACTCATCGTTCTAGGCTCTTCCCCGCCTAAGGCTATTGGCTGAAATTGTAGTTAAGCCACAGCCTTTCCTAGCATCAGCATTCAGCACTGATAGGCATCGGTCCATCATCGGTTGGCAAGTTGAACTCCAGGGACAGATTGCTTTCAGTCTTCCCGCCTAACTTAGCTACGGGTGCAGTGACATTTTGTGTTGTTGCACGAGCTGCAACTGCAATAATTACAACTCATCAGAATGCTCCACCACGTAGCATTGGGCCACAGTGGCATCGACCTCTGCTCATCAATCCATGCATCCCTTCAGCCCCTGCATTGTAGTCAGGCCCATCAATCCATGGATCCACTCCACGTGCTGCATCACACTTCATACTACTACATCGTCTTTCCTCGTACAACGCCTCTTTCCTCACACCACCTCATCTGCGCTTGCAGTCGTCACACACAGCCTGGAATTTTGTCCTCTGTTCTTCTTGCAGCCTCATCACCTCTCCCCAAAACTGCCCATCTACCTACCCTTCATCATCGCTCCACTTTTATCTGAGGTTTTTTGGGTGATTGTGCATTTATTTGTTTGTATGTTGTAGTTTTTTCCCCCCATCTAATTTGAGCTGCACAATAAGTAGCTTGTTACCATTAGATTTTAAAGAATAATTTACTCATTTATTTCTGTTAGTTATTTTACAGGGTTAAATTAGGACAAGTTTTTTGCATCATTATTATATTAATTGCTTCAAAAATAATTTATTTTCTTTCTTTTATGAGAGAGGTTTTAATAAAATTTAAATATAATTCTCAGAGCTTCCATTTAGTCTAATTTTTGTTGGATGTTACCATGGATGAGCTAAAATTTTTTATTGCTACCTAATTAACTGGCACAACTAAGTTCACAACCAGGATGCCTTTGCTAGAAAGACATATCCTGGGGCACATGTTTCTGATTTTGAAGGGGAGGAATGACCATTTTCTAGAGATAAAAGTAATTTACTGGTAACCAAAAATCTTTTCTTCTGGTGGAAGAATACTTTGAAAGCATTGTTATACTTTGATTTAGGACATTTTTGTATATAACTGTGGGATTTTTTTGGCAAAAAAAAAAATTGACAACATTATATTTTCAGACATTTTAAAAAAATGGAAACTGATATTTGATTTTTTAATGGTGAATATTATGTTGATTGTATTACTGAAGAAGTTTGTGAATTCCTTTCCATTCCAGGGCTTCATTTTCTTATGTCAATTACCAATTGTTTCTAGGAACATATTAAAATGGGACATATTTTAAAATTATACTTTCACATCTTTAGTTGATAATTTTCAAATGTTTTTCTGCTTTGTTTTACTTAATTTAAACATTCCCCCAACTTTTACTTGGATACACTTTTTAAAATGTATTTTTAAAAAAGAAATTTTTTTAAAGTGGAGTTGTTGGTATATAAAATTATAATGATCTTGTTGCTAAGAAGATACAGTGGACTGAGGAGTTGTTTGTTTCCTCCTCTCCAGTTAGCCTCACACCCTCATAGACATTAAAAAAAAAAGATTTTTTTTTTTGAGGGATGGGGGAGTAGAAGGAATGAACTTTTTTCTTGCTGTACCTAAAAAATTTCAAGAATGTGTTCATGCTCAAATATACATTATTTGTTTGCTTATTAATTTATATTTTAATCATCTTTAAAATGTATAAATTCTATTTAAGATTGATTTTACTAATGAAGTTGTAGTTTCTGTTTTGTTCTTTCAATTAAAAACCAAGCAGAATTTTTGTAAGAATCTGGATATCCAGTTAGGCCTGCTTAATTCAAGCTTATATCTTAATAGATAATTCATATTTCACCTAAATTTTTTAAAAAAAGCTCAGCATATTCCTCTTAATTAGAAACTAGAAAGTAATCCTGAAACTTGTTTAAATAAAAAGTATTTCACTGTACCAATTTTTTTTTTTACAGAGGGTTCTACCGTATGTCCCCTTCTTGCATAAAGCTAACCTAATATAATTGAGAAAACTTGTTGCAAATTAACTTTGTGAATAGAGAATAGATTTGTTTATGCCACGAAAAATGAATGCATTGTTAAGCTATTTTATTTAATTTGATTGCAACAGTTAGCATTGTATTTGTAATGATATGTGCATATTTATATGTAGCAAAATGTCAGTAGGTAGATTATGTTATTTTTTTTTAAAAGAATATACTGTTATGAATAATTTATCAGTTTAATGTTAAATATAATGAAAGTATATTATCCTAAAGAAATCAGATTGTTACACTTACAGGTCTATTTCGCCACGTCGTTCACGCCGTCGAAGTGAATCTGGTTCACCAGTTCGTCGTCGATTAAGCAGAAGCAGGTATTTGTTGTTAATATACAGTTACTAAATGAGGCATAGTGATGACATGTTATGAAAGCCAATAATAATTTATTACCTTATATACTTGATTTACTAAGGTTTTGTCTTGGGGTGGGGGTGGGGGGGGGGGAAGGGGAATACACTATGCATTACTATTCTATTAGGAAATTATTAGTGTTTTATTTGATTGCTTCTGTACTCCGGTTTCTCAAAGCATTTAATTTTATATTCAGATTTTTTTGTACAGATATTAAAATAAATAGAATATACTTTTCTTCGATGTTATATAAAATTTTTTCCTTTAATATATATATTTTTTTAATAGAAAGCATGTGTTACTGAATGATGGGAAAAATCTATTTTTATTGAGGAAGAAAGTTACTTTCTTAGTGAAATTTCAGAGAGGTGTTCAAATGGACATCTTAGGATGAATAAAATAAAACTAGGTTTAATATTAATAATATAACGATGCACATCACTTAAATTGTCTAAAAACATGAAAATATCTTTGCTTCTTCACTGCAGAAATGGGGAGTATGGGACTATTATTAAATGGTAAACCCTTAAAGGGACACACAGAGAAATGTAATTTGTCATATTGAGGTTTCTAATTCTAATATACAAAATTAATTTGGTTACTTCTCATGAAATAGTGTATAGTTCTCAGTATATAATTATATATAGGTCATTCTTTAGATTAGTATAACACATATGGTGGGTCCATTTGAAATGTTTTCCTAAAAAAAAAGTAGCATTGAAATGTGTTTATGTTCTATATACATGTTTTTAAAATGAATGAGAGATACATTTCCATTTGCTTATTTCGTAATTATTTGTAACGCAGATTCATTTTGAACTGAAAATGGCACCTCTTTTTGTGATATGCTTAAGTATTACTATTTTCTTTAATTTTCATTGTGATAAATAATCCAGAAGACTTGTTTCAAGGTTTTTCTTTGGTGTGGTGAGTTAAAGTCTGAAAAAAATAATTCATGTTTCCATCAAAATCACATTGGGATGTCATGGCAGTTACATTTTTGGACTCATCAACATACGTGAACACTTAAGATTTCTGATAATCTGTATATATTTTGAATAAATGTTTTAACATCTTAAATAGTTTACATGTTTATTTACATACCCAAATAGTTTCTTTTGCATTTAAAGTTTCACTTAAGTGGTAACAAAGCCTGTGAATTTAGAAAAGTAAATTTGGTTCCACATTCGATGTACAGTCGAACCCACTTAATTCGGCATAGGTTAACTTGCCAACCCTAGTAAGTCGACGATTTTGAAATGGAACCGCCAAATTCACTCTTTGTCTTAGCATTTTCTCATCGCTTATGTCGATTCTTTTATTTCGCCAAACCCTACTATCTCAGGCACAAAAGAGGGTCAAAATCGTGAATTAAATTGGTTACCTCGACCCCTGTGTCGGCTTTTGAAAATGTTAGTTACTGATGCCTCTTCGCCATCTTGCTAACAATACATGATCAAGGCTTGTTAACAAACTGCAGCTTAACCTGTTGGCTGTCAGGCGAAATTGCATAATCTGGCACCACCATGTCAGGATATTTTGACACCGATTATTGAATGGGTCAGTGTACTAAAAAATGAATTGTGACTGTAATTATCAATGGATTTCAAAAATTTAAATTACTTCCTATTATAGATATACTAAGGAAATTTAAAAGTATTATTTTAAATTTATTTCAGATTCAAATAATTAAAAATTTTCTTATCTTTTTTCTTGAACTTGTGAATTTCGGCATCATTTTTTTTTTTTACAAGTCTACTGAATAATTAAAAGCGACTGTAATTCTCAATGGAATTAAAAATTTTAAATTACTACCTATAATAGACATGCTAAGGAATTTTTAAAGTATTATTTTTAATTTATTTCGAATTCAAAAACAAATAATAAAAAGTTTTCTTATCGTTTTCTTGCACCTTAGAAGCAAACCATGACCAAGAAACAAATCGCGACAACGCTGTTGTGTAAAAAAATCAAAAACATGTCCATGTACATTCTCATTTATTAACACACATCATGTACATAAAGAAATTTCAAGCACGTTATATGTAATATTAAAGCATTTGTTTTCAAGTAGAATGTTAAAGGCAAAAGGCAACAAAGCAGTTTAGACTTTGTAAAGAAACCATATTAACCGCGTGTACATAAACCTTTTGTTGTTAGCAAACATGTACATGTATGTACATTTTTATAGCATGCCAATCGTGTCATCAAACAAATCGCGGCAACGCTGTTGTGTAAAAAATCACCAAACACTTACATATACATTCTATTGTATGGAAAAGTTGATAGGAAGAAAGCCAATTTTTCAATTAGTTTTTGCATAGTTATTTCTGAAAATATAATATGGATTTTTTTTAATATCAGAAGAAAGTAGAAAATCTCTTCTTTAAAATGGTATATAGCATGACAAAGTGGCAATTTCATAGTAGAACCCGTAGAGCAGGAAAATGTGCAACCCAAGCGTGTGCGAAGTAAACATAAACGAAGCGCGTGATCGCCATGGCATTGTCAGCTGTGCTTGTTTCTCTGCTGCGAAAGTAATTCACTAAGTTTAATTAACTATAACTCTTGCAGTTGTAAAAAGATTTTAATTAATTATCTGGATAATCTTTTAAGGCTATTTGACAGAAATAAAGATCATATCTGTACAGACGGCAATGCGTTTGAGATCGACATAGATGTGAGCAAGAGTCGACAAGTATAGGCCTTCTCAACAGTCATTATTTATCATTTCTTCTGTAAATTTTATTAACAATGTTTGATAATATCTGTCAGACAATTATCACACATTGATCCTAGATCGTTTACAAAAAAACCTGGTTTATTAACTAAGTTATGATGGATCACGAAGGACAGCCATTTAATTAATCATAACGGATAGTGCCAATAGCAACAGCCTCAACTATGCATTAATTATTTAGTTTTTGTGAGGCTATACCCCATCATTGTATCTTTTAAGAGTTGGTAATAGGTTAAATTATTGTTAGTGTTCATTTTACTTATAAAAATTGGTCAAGACTTTGAGGGACCCTGTTTCAGAATACATAATACATTTGTTTTTATTTCATCCTGCCACTAGGTTTCAATTAGCCCTCTGCCCTTATTTTTAAATAATCAAAAATTTTAAACATGAGACATTAATAAGTGCATTTTAACTACAAATGTTGACAAATTTTAAGTTGTTATTTCATTATAATTACTTAAACAAGTCAAATGGAACTCAAAATAACAAAAAAGCATTAATATGGTTCATTTTCATATATCATGTTTAGAATTATCTATTTGATCTCTTGAAAAATATAATTTTATTTTCACTCTGGCTTCTCTTTTGTTTTATTGCAGAAGTTAACTTGCAAGTTTCTGAAGTAGACTATTGAGTCATCTTGGATCTGTATATAAAAGAATAGAAGGAGCATCTGAATGAGTATAGACTAAATTGTTATAGGTTGTGGATGTGAAAGAAAGAAATTTCCAACTTCAGCTCACTGAAATAGGAAGCATTTTAATCATAGTTACCAAATCGTCATCATATATATTTTTTTTTAGTTCAGCGCATCCTATCTCACTTGTAAAGATTTCAATTTGAAGAATTGCATTTTATGTGAACTTTTGTGCAGAACACTCTTCTTTTTTCCTCTCAGGAGATGGTGGAATCTTCACAACTGATTTGAATTGTGTTCTCCAATTCTGTTCATGTATTCTTAAAAATGTTTTTTTTAGTTGTCTGTCTGCATATTTAACATAGTAATAAAACAAAATTAATGTTTTGTTGTAATTTATAACAAAAAAAGTATTAATTATATGTTTATAACAATTTCAGTAGTTCTTGTAAGGAAAAAATGCAAAATTTTCAGTTTGTTATTTTGAATACAAGAAGTAATTTGCTTGTAAAATAATTATAATAAATGTTCTACTGTAAGGATACTGTTGGCATGAGGGATTCATTTGCAATGTTTTTTTCTTACTCCATAATTTATTTCAAATTTTTGTGTGAAGGTAGTTGCCACAGAAGAGTTTGTTATTTATACTCTCTTTCATTGTAAGACTATTCATTGAACAGACACTGCATCATTGGGGTAAAAAATTGTTTGTTATTCAAACTATCCTTGTAAGTTTTGTAAACTACCACTTTCAGTGTTTGTATTAAACAGTAAAATCCATATTTGTCATGTTGTTTAATGTGATTTTTGGTAGTGTGAGAAGTTGGTTCTGATTCCATGATTGTAACAAATTCTGAGGGTTTATTTCTAATACAAAATACGAGCTTGGTAAAAATTGGAATGGGTAGAGATTTGTGTGCATGTCTGTTAGTGTATAAGTTAGTGTTGGTGATCCCTACCATTTTTTTTTTTTTAAGCATCCGCTTACCTTGTTGGTTTTAATTTGGTGCATGTACAGCTTATAAAATTTCAAAATATATTTTTATAATGTTAATTATGTTGTACCTTATGCTTTTATGTACTGTGATTAAGAGGAAGTAAATTTAGGGAGAATTTTTCGTTTCAGGTATGTACTTTCAGGTTTAAAATATACTGAAGAAGTTATATATGCCCTTATTATTTATATTCACTGATTTAGAAAAATATGTGTTTGTATAGATTATACCTATCATCTGGAGTACATAATTGTTGTATTTATGATTGCTATAAACTTAAAAAGATAATGCTTGTAAAAAGTGATTCTTTCTGAAACTGAATAAGCACTATACTATAGAACCTTTATTTTTTTTATAATAGATTTGTGACTGTTGATGATGTGAAAAGTACAAATATCTACAAATTTGATCATTGATGCTTGTGAATGTGATTAAGCTAATGCTAGGCATGTTCATTTGCATGCAAATATTTTGTTCCTGTCCCCCCCCAAAAAAATTGGCCTATGGATTAATCTTGGTGTTTTCAAACAACAGCAAGGGAAGCTTGTGATGAACAGATAACATATCCTTTATAGCTGTTTACTGTGTTTGCACCCCATCACCTGCCCTTATTCGAAAAGGTGACTTATTTTTCTGTTTAATTTTTCCATCATAACATCCACCTTATTCCAGGAGAGCATGAAAAGCAGTATCAAATGCCCATGTTCCATGTGATTTGTTTGCAAAATAATTTTTACATCACACAATTCACATTATTCCGTGAGAGCTTGAAAAACAGCTGCTCTAAAAATAGCTTGTCAGAAAACAACATGGGTGTCCTTTCATACGGCACTATGATTTTCTGACAGAATTTGTCCAAAATTTTGATGTCTACTAAATGCCCATGATGTAATTACAATTAAAAAGATGTTTTAAAATTAAGATGGTGTTATACAGTAGAAGCAATTATGGTCAATTATATAAATCAGACTCATTATATACATATGTATGTGTTTCCCAACTGAAAATAAAAACAAATTTCTGACAGGTGGAGCTGAAGTAGACTTGAAAGATTCAACATCTAGATTTGTACACTCTTTAAGTGGTTTGTACTTTATCAATTTTTCATTTCCTCCAGAGAGAGAATCCCCAAGCACATATTCAATCAAGTTTATAAAATGATGAGAATAAATAAAAAAATATTTAATCTAAATGTGTATCAACAAGTATATGTGTAGTGTAAACATAAAATCGAGCATAATTGTTCACAAAATGTATAGGCCAACACTCACTGTCCTAAGCTAAAATATGCTATTAGAGACAAAACTCTCTACAGTTGCCACCATATTATTACGTAATGGATGTGTTGGTTATTTCTCCAATTTGTTTACAACAGTTTTAAAATCATCCAGAGCTGTAATGGTCTACTATACATTCTGTTTTATCTTTGTGGATTAGAAAGTCAAACCTTGATGCATAAGTGTCTTCTTCAGCTGGAAAACTGTCCAAAGCACACAAATACATTAAACATATTCTTGGTAGTGGAACATACACTGAAAAATAGCCAGTACTTGTTCTGTAAAAAGTATTGTTAACACAATGGGCTGCAAGCAAAACTTTTTATTTCTCTCAAGACCAAAATCACATAATGAATTAATATTAAGTGCCTTAACTGTATACCCTTGACTGATCATAATGACTTGCACCCAATAGGAGTTTCCACTGCAACACATCCCCCCCCCCTCCTACCCACCCCTCAATTGGGCACACTTTCAGATAATATGGCATCTTTATTATAACCTCCTTAGCAATTGTTAAATTACATAGGTACAAATGTACTCTGCTCTTGCATAAAATCTTAATTCAATGAAAATCTGATTCCTTCAACACATTTTTTGACTTCACAGCAAAATGAGTTGTATATTCTGACATTTCATAAAGTAGTAGGCTACTGTATATCACTTTGAAACCGAGGAAGTTGCAAGCATTTGATTCTGAAGTCAGTATGTTTAACAACTAACAAGATATTTTGTTATAAGATTAAAAGATTAGTTACCAATCTGTTTATATCTTATTCTGATTATAAATTACTTAACAATTATATATAATGAAGGGTTGTCTTTGGTTTACCTAAAGAAACAGTTTGATTAAAAATAGATAATTTTGCATCAAATTGCTTAGGGTTTATACAACATATTTCCTAACTTGCCACCTTTATTTTGTTACAATGTCTATGCAATGCAAGAAGAAGTAAGATATGAAAAGACAGTTCCTTTTTCAGCATCCACGTTTAATGAGTTAGGACATTTCACAATGCAAGTTGTGTACTCGTGTGTACATTGTTTGTCCTTAAAATGAACATACACTCATTAAGTAGTGCATTCCTGATATATTGCATTTTAAGGGACCAATGAAAATAGTTTATGTCTGAGGTTCAGCATATCCAACAGTATAGAAATAGCAATTTGGTGTTGAGACCACTAAATATTACTTGATATATGAAGATGTTCAATTAACACATCATTATAGAAAGATTGGAGGAAGAGATGTAGAAATGGGTGTATGATCATAAACAGAATTTAGATGAATAGTCCTAAATATAATTTTAGTTTTATTTAAATTATGACTTTTTCAGAGATTTAATATTTATATCCACATTGCAAATCTTAAAATGTCAATTACTTTATATCTGTGGGTGTGTGTGGAAATTTATGATGTTTATTTCTGTTTTGTTATCTTTTACTGTGAGTGTTAAATGTGAGGTTGTTTCTTCTTTAGTGTAATGTTTTATCTTGTTTTTAATTAGTGTTGCTAGGCCTCTGGTGGGTTTTTGGGTTTTGAATACTGGATCAGTTTGCGTTGTCGAGTAGTTTGTCATAGTTATTATTTTATTTTTGGGTGTTTTTGTTTCTTGTAGGCAGACTATGTCAGGGTTGTGGTCTAGTATGAGTTAAGTGGTGTAGTTTATTGTTTAGACTGTTGCAATTCCATGAGATGATTGTTAACTGTTTTAGATTTTGTGTCTGTTCCATTTTCATTTTTGTTTGCTTTACTGTGTTGGGAGTATTTGGTATATGTATTTATCTGGATTTTTTTTATCCTTGTGAAAGATGGCAATAATTGGAAGATGTAGCGTTTTTTTGGCAAGGGGGAAAGTGTTGAGGTTTATCCATCCCTTAGTATGGGTGTAGGGAGGAGGGTTTTACGGATAGGGGGAGGTTTGTGTTTGCTACTTTTTGAGGGGGTGTAAGGAAGAGCTAGTGAGTGTGATGTGTTGTGCGTATGCGTGTCCTTCCCTATGGGTGGGTGTGGGGAGGAGGGTTTTGCGGGTAAAAAGTGTTGAGGTGTGTCCTTCCTTAAGTGCGGGGGTAGGGAGGAGGGTTTTACAGATAGGTTTATGTTCGCTACCTTTTGAGGTGGTATGGGGGGGGGGGCTAATGGGTTTAGTGTGATATGATGTGCGTAAGTGGCAGATTGTTTCCCTAGTCGTATTTGTGTTGGAAGTGGTGGAGGTGGGGTTACTGGTGAGTGAGATGGTGTTGGGTAATTCATGTTTAGTTGTGGAGGGAGGGTGGTCTTTGATTATGGTGGAGGGTGCTTGTTCAGAGTTTGGTTTGTATTTGTTATTTGCGTGTCTGTGGAACGATGGTATAAGTTGTTTCTGTGAAGGTTGGGTGTTTGTAAGAGTTGTCTGAGAGGGTACCTCTAAAGTTGGAGTTGGGAGTAGGGGAGAGGTGGGGGTGGGTTGGGTTTGTTCTTGTGTGGTGGTGTGGTTTGTGGGTGATTTAATGGGGCTGACAGCATCAAATGTATAGTTGTCAATAAGAATGGAGATTTCTGATTTGAGGAATGTGTCTGTTTTTCAGTGGTATATGTGTGTTTTTGTCTTTGTGGACTTGTTGGAGGGGTGTGTGTGTTTGGTGTGAGTGAAGATAGAGGAGGTCTGGAGGTAATTGTGTGTGTTTTGTGGTTAGTTGTTGGGGTGGCCCAGACTGCAGGGGGAGGGTTGTTGACTGATTTGCTTTTTAGTAGGTGGTAGTAATGACTTGTGATGGCTGAGCAGTGTATGCTTTGGCCTGTGTGGGTTCTTTCCCTGCATCTAGTGCACTTTTTTTTTTGTTGTGTGGTTTGTTTTGTAGTGGGCAGTCTTGGTGAATATGAGGATTTGGGCAATAAGGATGGACTGTTTCTACCATGCATTCCTCAGTGTTGTGCCCTATTTTGAGACAGTTGTTGCATAAGAGGAATGGTGTTGTGGGTAATTGTTGTCCTGCAGTGTAGTATATTGAGGTGGGTGGGTGTTGGTTGGTGGTGTGTATGATGAATAGTGATGTGTTCATTAGTCTTCTAATTTTTGTGATGGTGAGTGAGGGTTTTGTATTAGCTAGGGTAGTTTCTAATTCTTTTGTAATTTTTTCTTATTGTTGTATGTTTTGTGATGGATGGAGTGTAGGGGGCGCTTCCGGCTTCCGCCGCTTTCGCGCTAAGTTTTGTGAGCGAGTTGTGGAATGTGGGTGACTATGGTGAAGTAGCTTTTTGGATGCCTAAGTTGGTGTTCCACCAGTAAGTTTGAGAAAGAATTTATTTGTGAAAGTAAAAGAACTGTGCATTTTTTGTGGTTGTAACTTGTATTTCCTGTCTTTTTCTATATGTAAGAGAGTGTATTTGTGATATTTCGTTGTAGTGGTTCGGGTGAAGAGTGTGGGACAGATTATTATTGTATATGCGCTTGTGTTGTGTGTGTTTTTGTGGTGGGGAGATAAGAGGCAATGGCTTACCTTCTAGTGGTTTTCCTTTTTTCGGAGCATTCTCCTCCTGAGTTGTCCTCTCTGTGCAGCTGTCCGGCGTTCCCTGGGCCTTTCGGGGTGGTGGTGAGAGGTTGAAGGAATGGTGTGGGAAAGATAGTGGGTCGTCCCTCCCCAGCCAGAGTGATATAGGCTTACAGCCCGTGGTGTTTGGAGACGGGAGAGATGAAGTGGTGAAATTTGTTGTTTCCTGTGCTTTTTCCGTGACAGTGAGTTTTCCTTTGGTTTTCTGTGGTGTGGAGTTTAGTGGAGATCTTGGCAAGGAATTCTGCAGCTTGATGACTGGCAGGTAAAAGTCAGGTTAAATGAGAATCACGCCTTTATTCAGAGTTGAACATTGATGATGAAAATACGAAGCTTCACCAGATGAATAATTCAGATGTAGGAAAGTTCTTAGTGTGAGGAATAGCACAGTGAATATACAGAAAAACTTCACATAAATCCAATGAAAAGAAAAAAAATCAAGTTTATGTAATCCAACAAATGAATTTCACAGTAAATCCAATTGCGAAACACATAAATCCAATACGGAGAATCACAGTGTGAGTGAGTCAGTGGTGGTGTGAGTACCTTCGTGTCAGTGTCCTCGAAGTGAGTGATGAGTGGCGGCCCATAGAGCTCTCGCCCAAGGTCTTATGGTGAGTTGAGTTGATGTGGCGTTGGTGATGTCTTCTTTCGAGAGAAGCTTGGGGTGGGGCACTCCCTTCGTTCAGCCAGAGCATCGGGCGCATAGACTGAAATGGCTGGAGATGGGAGGAGATTGTGTGTGTGAGAGAGAGACTTTTAGTAGTTTTTGGTTTCGTTTTTCTCCCCTGCTACTGTCCTTCGTTGGTGAGATGGCCATGGAGATTCTTCCCGTCAGATGGAAAAAGACGTATACGTGGCGGAAAGGACCTGGTTTTGATCGTCTTCATGGTGTCAAAAAAACGTCTTCGCTTTTTGTTTTTGTTTTTTGATTTTTTTGGTGCAAAATTCTCTACTGTTTGTGATGTGTGGTCTCTTTTTTTTGGTCTCGTGTGGTTCCATGGTCTGTGAGTTGTCTAGTGAGTCAGTCGTGTTTAAATTAGTATACAGATTCGTTTTATATATACAAGAGATACTGTTATGATTTCATAAGGATAATTCACTAATCGGATCAAAGTGCATTAAAAATTTAATTTAATTTAATTTAATTTTTTTTATATAGTTTTACAAATAAATCCAATTGAGTTTAAAATATGCTAATTATTTTATTTGTGTGTTTATATTGAATTGCTTTTGCTTGCTTAGGCTTCAAGCCCATTTTAAACTTTCAGAGATGTAATTATCTTATATAAAGTGCACAGATGCGCTAATGCGGATCCTAGAAACATAACTCTAATACTTAGTCTTTGAGGATTATCCATACGTATTGATTTTTTTTTTTTTTGTTGCCTAATTTTAACACAAAATTAATTAATTACACCTGTTTTTCAGTGCGTTCTACATCATTATATTTTTTTCAGTATTGTTGAATAAAATTGTAGGAATAATATTACCCCCACAATGCATCAGTCGTATGACGCGCTATTTATCTGAACAAGACGAGACGTTTGCACAATTTCGCCATTTAATGTTTGGGTAGGTTTAAGATTTCATGTCACGTAAGAATAATCTTTACCTTTTAATTATTACGAGTTTATGCTTCAACAAGTGTATCTCCTATTTAAGAATGCTAAGTTACGTTTGTATGTTTAAACTATTAATATTTTTAAAAATTTTGACGATGAAAAGTAGGCTTTGGCTTATATCCTTGGATTTTTTTTTTTTTTTTTTTTTTAGCAAACTGTTCATTAATTTGTTTTCACTGTACAGAGATGAACTTAGAGAATGAAATTATATCTTTTATTTTCCTCTAACAGAACTCCCACCTATGCCTTGAAAAAAAAATTCTAAAAGCATTGACCTTAATTAAAAAAAAAAAATTAAATACATTTTTCTCACAGTCACAAGCGAAAGATTTTCAGTTTCAGGTCCTATTCCTGTCCGAACTTGTGTAAATAACGTGCATTGTCATTATAGGACTAAAAACAGAGTATATATAAAATATATTTTTGCATTAAAATGGTAACAGTTTCTTGGTTATTTAAAAATATATAAAGGCGCATTTGCAATAAACTTGTCAATGACAAGTTGTCATTTTATGATTTTTTAATTTAATGTGCCCGCAGTATCAAAAGGCCTACATAATAATATTATTAATTATGATAGGCTATTTAAATACATTTTCACCACCAAAAAAGAATTTATTTTCATGACTTTTTAAACATTCATGATAAAATCTCCGTTTTAATTTAAATTACATGAGCTATCATTTTAAAATAATTTTTCTTGTTTGGCATTTTAAAAAATAAAGGCAGGCACTGACCATCGTGGACGAAAGACCCAACAGCTCAATAAAATTAATGAGGAAGTCTATATACATTATAACGAAGGGCAAAAGTAATGCATGGAAAGTGTTAATCGATATTGTTTTTATTGTAATAGATGTTAACGCCATCAAAAGTAATTGAAACAAAGTAAATGACGAAAGAAAAGTTAATGAAAATATAACTCTAAATAAAAAACAGACATTTTTTTTTTATTTTGCAGCTAATCCAAAACCTAACCTTTTTGAGTTTTTCTACCACCACCCCACACACGCACACACACACACACACACACACAACACTAGCATGTCTCTTTTAAAAAAAAGTAGTATACTGAACTGTCTTCCTTGTTTATGGAGAGTACCAATAATAAATGCCTCCATTCTCACTGTAAGGATCTTGCATAAAATAATTTGTACACCTTTATCAGTAGGCCTGAAGGTTTGGCAAAATGCATAGCCTGCACTGGGTCTTTTCATTTGTGGTTTGTAATTCTGAATCGTACAATTTGTAAGAATGAAATGAAAAATGTGGGACAAAATCAAATAAAAACAGTTGAATGGTGAAGAAATACATTATTCACACTTTTGTCTTTGAATTTTAAAAAAAATACAATCCAGCTCCACTTGAATGTAATATTGTGCCCATCTTGTGATACGAGGACTTGGTTTGGGTGCTTGCTATAATAAAATGTATTTTAATACTTTATACAAAACTATTATTGTTACAACAGTAGTTCTTATTTCTTAGCTAAGTCTCCTCATTTTGCAATAAAGTTCTTTTTCTTCTCTGGATTATTATTATTTATTTTTTAAAACTTTGTATTGATGGCTTAGGTCTTCCAATCATGTTACCCAAAAAATATTTCTTTTGCCCGTTCTAAAAGATCTTCCAACTATGAACATACGAATTATATAATTTCTTTCAGTAACTTATACAAGTTTTAAATTCTAAAGATCAGTTAACTAAGTTAAATTATAATTATGAAAAATGATGCCAGAAGCATGTCTTATTATAAATTTACATCAACTAAATATTATGCTAGTTACTCTTTTATTTTGGATTTGAAATATTTGGAATTATACGATTATTATCATTTTCCATGAACTTTCAGATTGTTTGCCAACAGTTAACAATTCATATTAATCAGAGTGGATATGATGGAGTAAATTTGCCTATCCCTATTTCTAGAATTGTTATATAAATTGTTAAAGTGTCAAAGAGACTAACCTTGGGTGCTCCTTATGATGGTATTTTTGTGTCAGAGTTGGAGTAAACAACTCGAGTTTAGAATACACTAGAAATTGCTGATGCAATCCAAACCAGTTCCAACTGGATGAGTAGTTTTTATTATCCAATGGTTAAAATTTACAGGAACAAGACCAGCCAGTGGGTTGAGATCAAAAGTTTACTTGCTGTAGAGAATTTTATTGTCTAATCACCTTGAATCTGGCAAGAAGTCCAGTCATGAAAAACCACTGTTAGCTTAATGGGTGCAAACTGCCTTGCCTTGTTTTACCTACACCTGGTTTACTGATTATAAACAACTAAGACCGTGGTAGATGCGAGATGTATCTACTGCATTGTAGTAGTGTAAGGAATATACAGCACTCCGTTGATGTATGGTGGCAAAGTATGCTGACTGCATCAAACAATTTCTGGTACACAAAAGTTACTGGAAATTGCTACAGTTCTGCCTGAGGTAGCTAATGCAGTGGAGCACCAAATGGCCCCAAGAGAATAGTGGCTAGACATGTTTACATAGAAACTATTATCACTTATTTCTAATGACTATTCTGTGATAGAACTATCCTGTGATTTGTATTGACATTAATCTAAATGTCATGTAATCTTTTTCATTGTATTTGTTATATGCATATTTGATTGTTGATTTAATAAATTTATTGTTAAATTTATTGACCAGATATTGATAACCTTATGTTGGAGAAGAAAGTGAGTGGATGGAAGATTGCTAATTATAGATTAAAAGATGGATTTTTCTTCTTTAGTAAGAAGTTTTCCACTTATGGAAATATTGTGTGACGGTAAATGTTTATCTTTAATGTTGTGTAAGAGAAAAAACATTGACAGCACCACATATCCACCAAGTGAGAGAGTTGCGTCTGCTGGAGAATTATTAATAACATAAATTAATATTCTCATCACTTGTGATTTTAGATGATTAATAATAATAATAACCATTAACTAGGTGGCATTGGTGTCACACTTTCAAATCCAAACTGTTTTCTAATATTTTGTCAACACAAGAAGTTTGTTGCACAAACTAATTCCATTAATACTTTGAGAAGCAAAATTAAAATTGTTCATTCTGACATTGAATCAGAACAAAATGACAAAATATCCAGAATTAAAACAAACAAGTAGCTTTTTTATGTTTCAAAAATCTACAAGTTTAAACATTCCATGTGGAAAAACGCACAAAAAAAATAGTTCTCTATTGGTGTGCATTGAATAAACAAGTAAATGTTATACTTGCAAATTTGAAATACTATTGATTTTGCACTCATCATTCAGTAGTCTCATTTTTTTTTATAGTTAACTTAATGCATCTATACACATTCTTAGCAGTGATTGAGTGGGAGAGAAGGCACTAATTCAGTTTTTAACCTCTTGCCTGTCAGGTTACATAGTTGCGCAATGCTTAATCCTGGCAAAATTTTGCCACTCTTTGATAATTGGATGGGTTAGCTTACAAAAGTATTAAAAGCGGCTCCAACTATAAATGGATTTTGAAAATGTAAAGTGTAACATATGCTGAACAGACTAAGAATGCTAAAATTATTATTTTTTTAAAATATTAAAAATGAAATATAATAAAAGTTACCTTACCTTTCTTTGATCTTGAATGATGAGTTTTAGGGTCTGAATATGTTTACTCACAGTGTTTATAAAGATTGTTTAACAAAAATCAACCTAACACCCTCAAACAATTTTAGAAAGTCTAAGTGATTTGGGGTTGTTCTGTTGGTATTTTGGATAAATATCCAGGGTGCTGCCTCTTCAGAGGTCTCACCTATTATACTTGATCTAACTAGATACAAAAGTTTGTTAACACAGAGCATCAAGCAAGCAACCATCGAGTACTGTTACTCATTGGCTACAGTGCTGAGATGTCTGCTGAAAGCTTCATATTCTAAGAAAACAAATCTCATCCTGTTGTTGGTTAGATGCAATAGGACTGAGTTTTCTGCATAATTTTTATTCATAAGAATTTTTTCTAAATGAAAATTATTTCCTCAAGTTGAATATTGTCCAAATGTATATATTTTTACAGTTCATGTGAAAAGTACTTGTTGAGTATACATGACAGAAAAGGAATCACTGAAATTTATTTCTTACTAAATATGTTCATTACAATTATTATTACACATATAATTGTGAAATAAATACATTTTAATTATAGCACGTTGCAAGTCATGGCACAAAATAGCCTGCCCCTAGCAAATAACAGTGGAGATGTAAAGTGTGAAGATTCATAATTGTTTGCAATAAATTAGAATTAGCACAGGATTCCAGTGTTGATTTTCTGTAACAATTCCAGTGAATGAAGTATACACATTCAACTGAATTAAAGAAATACTGTTTCCCCCCCCCCCCCCCCAATATATCCCAACATGGGAGTCCAATGCACATTTTTGAAAAACAATTTCAATGAATAATTACAGTTTACACATCCAACTGAAGTAAAGAAACAGTTTTTTTCCATATATTCCACACAGAAGTCCAATGCACATTTTAAAAAACAAATACAGTAAAAAGTCCTGTGTATAGAAAGAAACTAGTTTTTGTTTTCAATGTGAGCAGACTCCCATTTGCTTGGTGAGATTACTAATATATATATATAATAATATATTCATTTTATTATTCTAATATATGTATATTAGAATAATAAAATGAAAATATAATCTACAAACTGGTTGAGTCAATTGGAGCACAAATCCAAATGCAGAATATTTTGTAATAAAAGTCATTAAAATTTAGAAATTTTGTAATTGTATACAATCTTTATCTTACTGAGGTAAATTGTTGGGTAAGAATAAAAGTACTGCCTATGTACTCGATTTCATTATGAGTAAAAGAAGAAAACTTACAAATAAAATTATGAAGTATATATTAATGTAAATACACTGAAGAAGACATTTATGTACTAAAAATAGAAAATAAGCTGAAATGCATTTTGTGATGAAGAAGCCATAACTTTTAATGTTGTCTCAACAAATGCAGACAAAGAAAGAAGTCCTTTTGGATCTAAAGAAGAATCTAATTATAACTATCCAATTGTAGAAGTGATAACAATTGCCTGCTAAGGGAAATATATATTTGTTTCACACTGATTAACATAGTTGAAAGACTTATAAAAATGTGTGCTTTCTCTGGTGACACAACATCACTATACTATATGGGTGCATTCACAGTGGATAAACTAAAGAAAACTGGATGCATTGCAAGATGAGTGTAATCACAATGTGCACATTACTTTTGGACAGATATCTAGATTGGGGCATTTAAAAATTATAAATGCTTTGTTTGACCTACCAGACCAACTATATCACAAAATATGTTCCAGTTTGAACTGAGATCAAATAAATTTTGCACTTTTTCAAATTTAAAAATAAATAGGCTAATTTAATAAAGTAACTGAATGTATAAAATTATATCTCATTGACCAACAGGGCGACGAGCTGATATAAAATCACGATGACTGAACTGTAGAAAGCCCACTCATGGGCAGGGCAAGCTGCTTGTATTCATATACTTTGGTGGAAAGAGAATTAAAAAATTATCTTTGAGTGAAATTTGTATTATATTTAATAGTGGTTGCTTGTTGATTTGTATTTAGGAGAGATGAAGTATTATAGAATCACAAAATTACAGAAATATCTTCTTTTCTCAAACTGAAGATATTTTAATTTAAAAAAATAAATTAATTGAAGGAATGTATATCTGTATCAGAAGTCACACTTATTGCCAGCGTATTTGTCTGAAACAAGTTTTTTTTCATTTAGTGAACTTTAATATTTCTTTGATGATGGTTTACTCAATAAATAATAAGTTTACACTTTATTTGTTTAAAGGCAATATGGCACGGGACATGAAATGTAAAGTTTATGTTGGTGATCTTGGCTATGGAGCAACAAAAGAAGAACTCGAAGAAAAGTTTGGAAAATATGGTCCATTACGAAGTGTTTGGGTTGCAAGAAAGCCCCCAGGTTTTGCATTTGTAGAGTTTGAAGATAGCAGAGATGCCGCTGATGCAGTCCGCGGAATTGATGGAACGTAAGTTTAAGTCTTCATAAATAGATGAACATGACTGGTGTTTGTCAAGATCAAAAGCAATTTTATGAAAGAAAATGGGATTAGAGGTATTTACTTGGGTGCAGTTAATTAAATTAAAAAATATTAAATTTAAAAAATGTTGGCATACAGATTACATCCATTTACACTTTTTTAATTGTTTATATGAAGAGACAGAATGTAAAATTTCAGATAAATAGAATAATTTAAAGCTATTTTGATAATAAAATAAAAGAGTGGGGAACTTGAAAACTACCTTCATAGTAGGTAGTGCCACTCATTTTATTCAACTTGATGTACAAATATTTTTTGCTCAAAATATGTTTTGATGAATAAGGTTGTACAGTAAAAATATGATGTTAGCTATAATTAGGTATTCCAAACATATTTTTCAAAATCATTATTAATACTTTAAAAGTAAATAAATGATTTCAATGATACTAAAATGAAGTTTGTACCTCAATTACAACCAAAGTTTCAAATTTTTCAATATTTAATTTTTCACAAAGTTCTACGCTTAAAAACGAAATTGTACAAATAGCTTATTTTGAAGGTCCACAAAATGAAGAAATGATGAACAATATAGTTCAGACTCTCCACATAAGTAGTATCCAACGCACATATATGGCTGACTTTTTTTGAGAGGCTTTGCAATGTTATTTTCAAACATACTGTCAGTCAAAATTAGCAATTTATTCATTTTCAGGTTGGAAAAAGCTCTAACGCAGTTAACCCAAAATGGACGAAATTGCTATAAACGTTAAAACTGTAATAACTCTGCTTGTGATTGAGCTAGAGAGATGCTTTTTGTATCATTGGATTCAGTTTGGAAAGATCTATATTAAAGTTCATATTATATACAAATATCAACAGTCAATAATAAATTTCTATCCACAAAAATACGATTTGAATGTTCCTTTTCCTAACAGTTCTAGGTGTGCTTTTGCCTTCTATTATTTTAATACTCACTTAGTACTGTCAGTGTTCGAATAGAGGTGACATAATTCTCATGCGTCACTCATAAAGATGCTTTGAAGAAAAATTGACACACAATTTGTAGCAGGGCTTCACGGGGATGTTGAAGAAGGTGACACACTCGTAGTGTCATTCACAACTAAAGATTCATCGTTGCATTCCAGATTTCCCATGCATGGGCAAATCTGTAAATTACACAACCACTGATTTCTCTAGTTCCCAATCATGCTGTCACGTAGTTTCGTCAATAGAAAAATTGCCCTCTGTGTAGTTACTGCCTTCAGGCAAAATTCCAGTCTTCTCCTTATCTCCTCTGATGAGCACTGCATTCTTGGATAAAGTTTGCTGTTATAAAAGCTTGATGTTACATGGAGAGAAATGCTTCTTTGTCACCAGTTGAATGCCACGTCGCATGACCTGTGTCATACAGCGGGGCGGGTATCTCAAAGTGTTCCCATAGTTTGTAGTTTGCGCAGGCTGATGTTATAATTCTCTCTGAGATCCAGCCATCAGTCCTTCATATTTATCCTTTTGCTGAGAACTGTAGAAGGTTCTAAAGGTTTTAACCTTGTGACTATTAATTTAGTGAAGCACACTTTTTAATTGCATGCATCTTGCTAGCTAGGCAAAATCTAATGTGCATTTACTATTTTGACTCGTAAACATATACATTCATGCATACGCACACTCATCTATGAATATAACTGATTCATTAAACATAAATATATTTCTCCATAAATACATATATATTTATCTATGAGATGATATGCACATACTTGTCTACATACTGTCTCTTATCTAAGTGAAACTACGTGAACAAATTACCGTTTACATATTACAGTTATCTATTCATCAGAGCATATGGCGTTATCAAAATCGTGTTTTCAGCCGCGGATTACCTAACTTAGTCTGTGTTTTGCTAAGGTGATGCGTGAAATAAAAATCTTAATTTTGACTCAATGCCTTTCCCGTCACCATGAAAAGTTTCTAAATTGTTTGCTGTCCAGTGAATTGCAAGATATATTATAAGCTAACTGTTTTTCTACCTCAAACATTAATGTTACTACAGTGATGCTGCACGGATGATGCACCAACAAACAAATTATTAATGAAAAGTTTTAATATTAGGATGTTTTCACATGAATTTGTAGAGTTTATTGAGTATTTTATATAAATATTTGTACAAATGAGCGATCTTTATTTGTGACCTCTTTAAATAAAGTCTGTTTTCTGTACAGGCGCATTAATGGTGGCAGAGTTAGGGCAGAGCTATCAACAGGAAAACGGCGTTCAGAAAGACGAAGTCCTGCTCGCAGAGGAGGAGGAGGTGGTGGAGGAGGAGGTGGTGGTGGTGGTGGAGGAGGTGGTGGCTTTGGTGGTCGTGGTCGAGGCAGCCCATCATATGATGATTATCGATTGCCAAGAAGATCAAGGTATGTAGAGTAGTATATATTTCAGGTCATAAAAAAAATACTTTTTCATCCTTTTGTAATATGTTTGTGCATGATTAAATAGGATTAAGAAAGAAAAGAATATTTTAGAAACTATATTGGGAGACTTAAATCACTTGTTTTGATGTTTTAAGAAACACCTTAGTTTTAGCAAAAGAAACTTGAAATTTATAATTTTCCATCATCATCATAAGAACTGTTAATGATGAAATTTTTATTTTAACTCTTTACTGGGCGGGCGTTTTCCTTTTTTTTTTATCTATGTGCAGGCAAGATTATTCAGGGTTTCAGTGAGATTTAGGGTTATGTTAGTAAAAACATAATATTTTAGGTATTAGTGCATATATTTCAATGAAATAAAATGCAAAATGAAAGCAGCTTTATTAGTATCCTTAAATGAAGTATACTTTCAGGTGTTAAATTTGAATCCATGTGTGAAAATATATATTTACACAAAAAAAATATTGTCCAGTTATTGTCCGCTACAAACACTATGTACACACACTTTATTGATGCCAGGAGCACTAATCTGTCGTCAGATGACCAGTACATCTCTTTTTTCGGCAGGTTGTGAATTCCTATCAAAATCAGTCCAAAATAAACCTTAATTTCAGTGGCATTAGTTTCCTTCCAACCTGGATCGCCATTTTGTTTTTTCGTGATTTTTTCAGACGTGCGTACTCGTTCGTTTATTCCGCTAACTTGTCAAATTTTTATCTTTGAAAAACTGGCAGAAGAAAGCCAGCTGAAATACTATCATTAGTTACAGTCACATTCGGCCCCATTTCTCTTATAAATTCCGATATATTCAGTGCTAAGTTACTACTATTCCAACATTGTGCATCTCCAGATACCCCTTTACCCTACTCCTCTTCGATATCCTCAGAATCTGATGCACTCTCCTCCAAAATTTGAAAGATACTACATGTGCACGCTACTGACACTAATGTCACTTCTAATCCTATTGTCCAATTCAAAATAAACTTCTCTTATCTCATTATCCGATAAATTGAATCCATTAAACTCCTAATTATCACTCGACGATTCTAAGAAATCCATTTGAAACACCAAACGCAAAAAACAATGAAAACTTTATGAAAAAATTAACGAAGCCATGAGAAAACATTTCAAAATGGCATGGAAATCGTTGTACAAACGTCATACTTCCTGTAGACACCGGATATCCTGTAAATATGAGAAGAAAAGAGCACTGGTTGCTAAGGACACGTTTGGGCGTTTTGCACGATACGATGTTATGGTGGTTTTGGGCGCTCCGCCTGGTAAAGAGTTAATTGATTTGAAAAAAGCTCCTTGTAGTTTTTCTTTAGGAACAGCTAGTGTTGTATGAATAATCACTGCTTAAAAGTGAGGAAATAAAGATGCCAAACATAAATGTTGAATGTCTTACATAAACTACTAATTTGAAATCTCATTTATGTTCATAGGTATATGTTATGATTTTGTTTTTATATAAGATTTTTAAGTTAGATATTGCAGTTGGAATGGTAGAAGAAAAATGTAAGTAGTTGACAAAGCCGGTGTTAGATCTTAGCTTATTTTTTGATAAGATTGTGTTTCCTTGCCTTTTTTACCCCTCCAGTGCAACTTCTATGATTAAAAGAGCAGAATTTGTTTTTAATTATCCTAATTAAGTGTTCCAAAACTTGTATAGTTAAATAGAAATTTAGGTAGAATACAATTGCCATACTCCACTAATAGGAAAAGAAAATACCACCACAACCACCAATAGTTGGTCATTCATACTAATGATTAAGTTTGGTGGGTAAAATTATTTTGTGAGAATTACTTTCTGGATTACATTTATGTCTGTTAAATAAGCACATACATGTATTTCCAATAAAACTTGATTATCTTACTTATAAAATACTATTTTTGATTTATAAGTATTTAGATCACACATAGTGAGTATTGATATTTAGAAAGATGTTACATATTACTTGAAGAGGAAGAAAAAGAACCGTTTTAACAATAAATATTACATCATCTTTAGATTTGTGCTTTATAGACACATTTATAAATCTTATTTTATAATAGATTAAAACATAAATCTTATAAGTTATTAACGTATAACACAATACAATGCTGAATCTCATCATGATAGATGGGCTAAAAGAAGGAGAACGGTTACTGACTAAAATACACTGCACAAATTCCAGGCACTCTCCTCGTCCCTTCGACCTCAACTCAACGGTCTAGGCTCTTCCCCGCCTAAGGCTGCTGGCACTACTATTATTAAGCCTTAGCCTCTTCTAACATCAGCACTGGTAGGCATCAGCCCATCCACCCGACAATCGTCCACTCGCCGGTCGAACTTCAGAGCCTGACATGGCTTCAGTCTACCTAAACTTAGCTTCGCGCATTGGGTTGCATCAACTGCAACCAAAAAAAATTGCTGCATTACTGCACGTCTGATTGCTGTATTCACTGGCATCTGGCCAGCCTCATCCGTCCGTCCATCCATCCATCCATCAGTCCTTCCATCCATCCATCCTTCCGGTCCATGCATTCTAGTCAGGTCTGCTCTATAAAGCATCAGTACACCAGACCTGTCTCTCCAAGCATCTGATCTGCATGCTGGCTCACGCTTCATTCTACTACATCGTCTTTCCTCGTACTTCGCTTCCTTCCTCAAACCACCATATCTACGTTTGCTGGCGACACATTCAGCAGGAATTTTGTCCTCTATTCTTCTCACAGCTTCATCACTTCTCCCTATAATTGCATATCTACATACCCTTCAGCAACGCTCCAGTATTGTCTAAGGTTTCTTCAATTCTTGTGTGGTTGATTGTTTAATATGTAAATGTATATAATTTTTTTTAAATAGATCCAGTTTTGACATTTTTATTTTGGGATTAAATTTAGCTATGAATACTTTATTGCTGGATAATTAAAATATATCAGTTATATTTAAATCTTTAATACAAGTTTTAATGGAACCATATGCTGGCACAATAAAAACTTATTTTGGATGATTTTAAAATCTGATTTAAAAAAAATTTTTTTAAAGGAGAATATTGGATGAAGGTTTGAGTTTACTTTTATAAATTAACACTATTTTCAGGAGTTTAAAAAAAAATTATTTCTTTGTGTCCAATGTCCTCTCTTGTGGGTGCCAGTGTTTTTATTTGGCTTGTTTCGTTGCATTACTGGTTTATTTAAAGGGGAAAAATATCACTTGAGCAGTTTTTGTTTGTTGAGACATCGGGGGAGATATGTGCTCCAGTTATTAAAGAGTGGCTTGATGAACTTTTAAACGGCTGGAAATTGAAATAAATGAATCTGCTTCTGTCATGTGTTGCCAGGTAAGCATTGCTGAGGAATTACTTTTGCTTTTTAGTTATTTAATTAGAGTTTTGGAATTCTAAAGAAAAATAAAATTTTGAGGCAGTTTTTCAGATGGAATCTGGAGAGGAAGCTTTTTTCTTTATAATCCTTGCAGATTATAAATCCAGCCCACTGTCAGGTAGTGAAACCTAAATCTTGACTACTTACAAATGGTCTTTGTTTGAATTAGTTTTATCTTGTGCAGTAATTTATGTACTGATTTTTCTTGAAGGGATCCATTGGAGTGTTTGTCATTTTTTATGCTGGTTGATTTATGAAGAAATTTAACTCTTTAATTAAGGATTCTGTTTTGATATTTAACTAATTGAAGCCAGACTTAATATAGAGAAGAAGGGAATCAGTTTTTGAACTACCAGTCAAAAAAGGAAAATTGTGCATGTACTTAAAAAAAACATATTATATTTACTCCGAAAACGATTTGATTATATAAAAAATTAGGAAATTTAAATAACCTACTAATGATTTATAAACTTTTTAAAAATTAAAATAAATTCTGTAAGATTAAAAAATCTTGATTATTTGATAAACACTTTAATACCGTTTTTGATTGCCCTGTTTTTATTTGTATGTAGAGGTTTCACTATAAGTGAGAAGGTTTTATAAATCTGCATTACAAGAGAAGTTGGCAGAATGTTTCTGCAGTGATTTTTAAGTTACTTTCTGTATTTCTCAAGCTTAATCTGAATTTGTAAATGTTAAATCTGTAAATTTTCCTCTTGAAAGTGGTGTTGATTTCAGACTATTGCCAGGTGAATTTACCAGTGCTGCAGACTATTGAGATTGCTTTATATTTGACCATAATACACTCATTGAAGGAAAGGTGGATAAAGTCTTAGTGATATAATTTATTAATGCATAAATTGTGTTGCAGATCTCCTTCTCCACGCCGCTCTCGTCGCCGTAGTGAGTCTGGTTCTCCAATCCGTCGGCACCGAAGCAGAAGCAGGTATGTATCTGATATTTTAAAATTTGATTGAGAATGAAACTTTAGACATTGCAACAAAGCATAACTATTCAGGAAAAGCATCAAGCCCCACCTCTCCAAAAATGCATATTTAGGCAAAATTCGAGCAGATGGCTGCTGAACCCAAACATATCTTTCTCCTTGACCTTGATTGTTTATTTTTTTAAATGTAGCATCGCTTACACTGAGCGAGCAAGCGAATGCCCCTATCAGGGCTAATGACGGACGAAAACGTGACGTCGTAAGGACTTATAAGGGCTAGTGTCAAGCAACGGGTTCAAAAGACTGGTCACAATCATGAACCAAATATGTGCTCTCTTTTGCAATTTAGTGTTGAGAAACATTTTTAAACATAGGTAGGTATGAAAATAACTATATGCACAATTTTAATAAGTAAATTATATTCATCTAAAGAAGAAATAAAAGTATGCAAAAAATAGACAAATAGAAAACGGAAGAAAAAAATTAAATAAGAAAATATATTCTTGTCACATCCTGCCTTAATCTAGTTTAAAAAAAGACATTAGCTTTGTAAGGTTGTGTACTTGCCCGAATGCATGAATAATTTTCATTGTAGGTAAGATTTGGTCAGTATGATGATAATGACACTGAAATGATGGTTTACTAAAAGATTTGTAACAAGTTTAATCACATACTTTCAAAACCTTAAGGGATACACTAGCCTCTCTATTTTTGACAAGTTTATGGGTGGTCCTTAACTACCTCCAATCTCAATATATTTAGGGTTCTTACTTTTTAGATAGTTTAGTAAATTGATTCTCATGTTCTGCAGATTGCACATTATAGAGCCCTTAGCATTCAAAAATTGAAAGGAATTTGCCATTGATTGCATCTAGAAAACAACCAGATCTTCACATGGTATCCTGCTGATATGAATAAGCTCATAAAACACATTAATTTCAAATTTTCCATTTTCCATTAAAGATTTCATTTACAAGTTCATGTAATTGTAGCGATATCCTTTCATTATTTCTTTATGAACAAAGCAAGCTATCTCAGACTTGGATGGATTTGCTTGTATGGTGGTCATCACTGACGCTGAAGCATAGGAATGTGTCATTAACTTGTGCTGTCATTCACTACAGCTTGATTTAAAAAACAATATTTTGTATTTTACTACATGATTATCATAAAACGAGCTTGAGACATTGTTCAGTAAAATAAAAGCTGTAAGGTGTTATTTTTGTTGATGTTTCATTAATGGCACAAACATTTACAAATAAATTCCTTTTTATTTGCACAGTTGGGTTATAAATAAAGAATCAAACTCATTTGTGAACCTATTTGTAGTTCTTAATATCTTTTTCAGAACATAACACCCTATTTGTAGTTCTTAATATCTTTTTCAGAACATAACACCCTAAAAGAAATGTGACAAACTTAGAAGAAAATCTGTAATCTTAAAGAATTTTAAACCCTGGCATTCCTTTAGGTTTCAGCATAAGAAATGCCTCTTAAGAAATGATAATTTTTTAATTTTATTTTAAAATAATTACATTTACCTTTATGTCTTATTTTTCAGGAGCTAAATATTGTTTGAACATCACAGACAGCAAAAACCAATATTGATGTGAAAATTGACAGAATATCTGATTGGATGTGATAAGTGGTTATAAGAAAACAACTTGTGGGCAGCTTCAGGTTTCTGTTAAAGACAGTTATAATGAACAAGGGCTGTGAAGTTCTTGGTTTAGATTTGACTTATTTTCCTGTGTGAATTTCTCTGTCTATTTGTCATTTCTGTATTGTATTCATGCATATTGTTGACTTTCTTCATAATTCACCATCTATTGTTAGTTTAATGTGGTACAATCATACAAAAAATAATTTTAAGCAGTCTTGTTTTCTAAACATTTTGTTTATTCATTAAGAATGTAACAGTTTGACATTTTAGTAAATTTCATTTGTAAACATTGTGTGTGTGCTAACATTACTTTTTACCATATTGACAAAAATAATAAAGAATAAAGTTATTGTTTGTGTTTTCTTTATAATTACTCTTAGGATTTGTTTTTGCAAAATATTTCTGTTAATATCAGAATGATGTTTTGTTTTTAGGTTTTATCTTTGCTTATTTCACTGAGTATGTATGTCCTTTTATCCTTTAAAAAAAAATGTAGCATTTATTTATACTAAATTTAATATTTTGCTTGATCATGGCTAACTTTCATTTTGCTCTCATCTAAAGGATAGCTTCTTTCCATCACCATCTTTTATGTCATTGATCTTTCTCATAATAAGTAATAAGCAGATTTTGTGCATTTTATCAATAAAGCCTTTGTTTTAAAAAAAATGTGCTTATGTGTTAAACATTGTGTAAGAAAGTGGATATAGTGCACACCCTTTTTTCAAAAAGTGATGTTTTAATAATCATAAAGTTGTCTAAGGAAAGATAACTGTGTTCTGAGGAATTTAAATTCTTTATCTATCAGTTCATTGTAAGAAATTTAGTTACTTGTTTTAAGAGTGGGATAAATATTTAACCTCAGAACAGAAAAAAACAGCGTAGTTCTTTTTAAAATGTGAGCAAGAAAAGTAAACTAAATACTTTTTTTTTTTAATTGCTGCAAGATAACCATGAATTTCAAAATTTTATTTTAATGTAAAATGATTGATCAGACTTAATTTTCTGTGATATAAATTAAAACCTAGTGTTTTAAATAATTTTGGTAATAAGAGAAATTTTAAAAGTTTGATAAAGTAGTCTAGTGTTTTAAGGCATTTTATCAGCACTTTTTGAAAGGCAAAATTTTTTTTACATATTCATATGTCATTCTTATGTTGCATTGAATAGACCTACTAAATTCACATATTCATCATTAGTTAATAATTTGCTTAAAATTCATTGAAGATTTTTTTTCTTAATAATGGTTTGAATTTTTTCTGATGTGCCAGCGGTTTTCAAACTGAATTGTTTTCCTTTTAACCTGAACTCTTTCAGTTTGGGGCTTTCCCCCCTACAAAATGATAACACAGGTGTGGGACCAAAAGAGATTAATTTATAGTTGCAAGACTGCAAATTTTAAAATGCTTTCTGTTTATTTAACTGAGAGGTTAGTAGTGTCAAAAGAAGGTTGTTTGTATATACTGGTCTGTTCCTAGATGGGCAAAGAAGGATTGTTATTAAAAGAACTTTTGACAGAAAGGCTGGAATAGATTGATGATACTAAACATTTCCAGTTGCCTGGACTTTAAGATTATTTCACAAAGTCCCACTTGCAGTTTGAGAACCGCTCTGAAAGACTATTAATAATGTAGGTAGTGAATAGAGTACATATTGTTATTCTTTGTTTTTTGTTCTACTGTGATGCATTGGTGAGCAATTCTTTGTTTTTATTTGTTAATAAAAACAGCGAGTTCACATTTTCATGAATGTTGTCTTGTCTGTTGGTTAAACTTGTAAAATTTACAAGGAAAAATTGTGGGGCTGATGTGTTTGCTTAATTTGACAGTTGTATTCAAAACAGACAAATTTAATTATCATTGTACGAGACAAAGTTCCTCCAAAGTTAAACATATTTTTTTATATATATGTATATTATATTTTGCTCTCGTGTCTTTATGAAAAAGACTATTATGATTATTATTTATTAATTAACAACACAACTAATTACAAGAGATCAAAAATCTTAATTTATAGTTATTAATAATTCTCACCAAGAATAACAAGTCTTTCACTTGGCAGATTATAAGGCTGTTGTAAATGTTTACTCTTTACACAATAAAAGACAGACATTTTATAATAATATAATTTACTGACAGACATTTTATAATTGTATAATTTACTGGAAACTTCTTACTAAAGGAGTAATAGAAATCTGTTTCTTATTTATATTTAATGAGCCTCAATCCACTATTAGTATTACTCCAACATAAGGTTTAATATATGTACAAGAAGGTTAATAAATTTATTAAATTAACAATCAAATATACAACATATGAATATCATCAAAAGAACATTTATATCAAAACAATGTTTGATTAATGCTAGACACTCATTCAGTTTATTCTAGCATCAACATCAACAGTCACATTAGCACACTTGTATAACCAGGTTCATAGGCATAATTCATCATAGAGATGAGAGTGGAGATTCTGGTTATTATTATAGTCAATGTACATAGCCTTTTCAAAGATGGTAGCTGTTGCTAGCGCATGTCCACAATCACACAGTTTGCAACAAGTCACTGTCTTTCTTATTTAGGTGATGGTCCAACAAACCCCTTCTTGGCACACTATACAGAACTGTTCCAGAATCTTTGATGTGCTCACGAACACCCCGTAGAGAACTTTGCATCTATCAAAGCACATCATGCAGAATGTTCAAAATAATCTTCGTGAATTCTTGAGAACAAACTCAAGCCTCAATTTTCTGTATTGGCTCTAGGATGGAATTCACAGGAATCAACTTGGAGCAACATGTTTACTGATAAGTTCGACAACAACATTGGATAACACATCAACATGATCTGGTAGAGTACAGTAGTCACTGCAGTCTGAAATGGAAACAAAACAGAAAAAAGGTGTGCTCCTTTCTGCAAAAGTCAAATGGCAGCACTAAATTTCAGGTATATTTCATCTCTTCTCCTTTCTCCCTTACACTCATTCTCAACTTAAAATTGTGCAACAATATTTATTAGCCTGAAACGCACAGCATAAGAAACCTCATTGATCAAAATTCACAAGTATAAGGTACAACATAATCATATTAGTGAACAGAAATAATGGTTCGATTACGTAAACATAATAAAATTCAAATCATAGATCAAAAGCAAATGTGAAATATTTTAAAGCCCATTCTTCCTTTATCAGTCAGTTATCTATCATAAGCTAAAGATCTCCTTATGACCAGACTCTAGTCATGTCAAAGCAAAATGATTAGAATATAGAATGTCTTCAACGAAGTAACTGAGTCCATCCCCATTAGCCTGAACAAGTGTTAGACTTTTAGTCTGGAAAACTACTGCCGCTTGGAATGGTTTGGATTGCATCCAGCAAGTTGTAGCATATTCTCCACCTGACTTGTTTATTCCAACAAAAAAACATCATCATAAGTCA
This sequence comes from Sinotaia quadrata, assembly GCA_028829895.1. Lineage (NCBI taxonomy): Eukaryota > Metazoa > Mollusca > Gastropoda > Architaenioglossa > Viviparidae > Sinotaia > Sinotaia quadrata. The sequence continues at coordinate 38,164,738 of CM054184.1, forward strand.
TGCCCAGGGTTAAGTGCCGTTAACACTGGTAACAAATATATTATTAAGTTTAGAAATAGTGTTAGGCAAATTTAGTCCACCTCGTAAATTTTTATTTTACTTTATCTTTTGTTCTCTTTGACATTTTCGTTGCTATTACAGTTTCTTTATATCACTTTCAGAGTTTAGTGTTATTCATGTGATTCAGAATATGAAACTATGCATCATAAATTCAAATGAAATTGTCCTTGTGATGTTGATATTGCTTAAGTATGCATCTTGAGTAGTTGACTGTTTTGAGTTATTACTGGCAAAAATAAATCTCTGTAGGGGAAAATATTTGATAGTGAAGGATGTTATAAAAATATTTTGGATTTCCTTGCAGTAAAGTTTACATTTTAGATCACAGAAAATTGTATGAGAAGAAAATTAAAAAACCACACAATTTTTGGGTGGGCAAATATAATAATTTAATTACAAATTAGTTGGCAAAATTTTATTTCAAAGGTTATTCATGGAGTAGAAAGGAAAAAAATCAACCCTTAAATATAATAAAATAGACTTAATTTTTTTTTTTTTAAATAAAATAAAATACTAAATGATATGCAAGGCAGAGAATGTATTTTCAGCATTACTTTTTGAAAGTTTTAATTAGTTTTGAAATTCCAAATAAGGGTACATAAAGCTGGTCATAGTGAACTAAATAAATAAAATATAAAAAATACTTTTTGAGGATAATTTATGAAATGTTAAAAAGAATACTTGCAATCTTTTTAAAAGTGAAATCTTTATCTGAACCTTCAAGTCAAGAAGGTGCATAAACAATATTAATAAATTTCAATTTTGTAACTTAAGAAAAAATGGCTGAGTAATTTTATTTAAGGATAAAATATAATTTGTTCTTTTCTATTTTGTGTCTGATAAATAGGAAAAGCTGTCTTTAAATCACTGCCTTTAAGCAAGATATTCAGTTGGATTATGAATGGAAGTATAATACTGTACATTACCCTAAGATATCTTTTATTACTTTATTGCTCTATTATTTTTTTTTTAATTAAATATTTTAATTTGTGATACTGCAAGGTTTAGAGGTGTTTTTTGTATTTAAAAATACAACTGGTGTTTTTAAAAGCATACTTCCTACTCATTCCAAGGTATCAAGACAATCTAAAATACCTGAACGCAATTATTTGTATAACTTGTACAATTTCTCATTATTTACAGAGAAATATAGACACTGCATTTTAGTTAAGTTTATATTATTTTGGCTATTTGTAGTTCACTTAAAATACTTGTAAAATTGTATTTTATAAATAAATACAGACAAGTAAACTACAACTGAAATTTATAGAGATGTTTTCTGTTGTTCTCTGATCCACTTTGGAGGGCAGTTTCCTCTTTTCTTTTTTTCCGTCTGTGTAGTTGCGATTTAGGTTGGTTTTAATTCATTATCACTGTCCGTGTTGGTATTGGCGTCTATCTTTGGTGTGTGTTCTATTTGTTGTTCTTTGTCTTCTGTTTCCGTTATTGTTTGAATGTCTGTAGTGGTTGACTCATTGGTTTCTGTCTCTGTATTTGAAGTGGAGAGTGTCGTTTTTCGTGTGGCTTTTTTCTTTTTCATGTGGACTGGTGACTGCTTTTCTTCCGTTAGTATCTCTTTCTTCTCGGTTAGTGTTGCTTTGTTTCTTGTGTTCCGTTTGGGTGTGTATGTTCCTCTTAGTGGGATGTCTGTCTTTGTATTCGTTTCTTGTGTGTGTGTCTGATTGTCTTTGCTGGCCTCTTTTTTTCTTGCTCCTGTGTTGCCGTAGTATTGAATTATTTCGTATGTGGCTTCTTTGGCTTCCACCGTGATCATTTTGTTAGTGTAGGTAGTTTCCTTGTAGCGTTTGGAGTGGTGTTGTCAATGGCCATGTAGAGTTCGGAGGGCCTAATTAAAATTTGGAAGTCATCTCCAGATGTTTGTTTCGATGTCTTTGCATGTGGTGCAGTTAGATACCGTTGTCAGTTTGGAGCGTGAAAGTACCAATGTCTTTCCTGGAGAACCGTAGCGTAGAAATTGAATGAAATGATGTATGTGACATAAGGATTTAACAATTCTAGACACACCTGACCAATCTCTGTTATCCGAATCAAAACCAATAAAATTCGAGACTAGATATATGCAACTAACGGTTAGATTGTTTCGCTTACACTCACACCAGAAGCCGCAATAGCCCTTTCACCTTTACGCTTCCGCTGCTTTCGCGCTAGACTGAGGGTAGAGGTCATGAGAGTCGCTTGACCCGAGATGCCACGAACTTATTTGGGAAATGATAGGCACGCGGGGAGGGGTAGCTATTAATTCTAGAAAAGCGTGATTTTAGTGTTAAACTATAAGTCGGGCTAGTCTTTGTGTTGACCTAAATGCCCAGTTCATCCAGAGTAGTATCGGTTGCATAGCTTGAAGCTAGAGAAGACTACCCAGGACCATCGTCAGTCGAACGCTGGCTCAAGAATCAGCTTGATAGGACATTGTGTGACTTCGTCTTCTGCAGTCTATCAGAACCCCTGTGTATAAAATGACAATTGAAACTGAGTGGGAGTAGAGTAAGGGTTATAGAGCGTGTTCATTCTAACTCCCTGTAATTTGCAAACTTCTTTTTGTTTTTTTTTTATTATTAAATTATTTTATCTTTCTCCACAACTTGGTTAATCCTTTGAACGACCGATAACTGGGATCGACTGGAGTGAGCAGTGGATTGGGTGGTCGATTTTTAAATAAATTAAGAGAAGATATTTTTTGTGATCCCGAAGGCAACGTTAACTAGTCTGCCCGTCATTGTGTTAAGTTGAATAATTGCTCCACAAGAATATTGCTACGAGAGTTAACCAGCGATAGGAATAGGCTAGGCCGAGGGCTCTTATTAATATTGATATTTAACTACAAAGGTTAAAATCTCGATAATACTTTAAACGGGATCTATTCAAACCCCGCACGTAACAGACACGGTGGTTGATTCATCATCGATTTCTTTATCCTCTCTATTATTTGCTCTTACAATATCGATGGCCGTGTCAACAATTCTCCTCTGAATGGTGTTGTCCGAAAGCGGTTTTAGCCTCCAGTTTTTGAGGGGCTTGATGACCCAACATTTCCTGAGCGACATCTAAGATACAAGGCATTACTAACTCCTCACCAATAAGGAATGTTTTTTTTTTTAGTTTTAGATATTCGAAGAGCAACTAAATAAGTACCTGAAGCAGCAATATTGTTACTAGTCGTTATCTTTTTCATTTTCTGACTTTTCATCTGGCTGTGTTAAAAAAAATCCAGTGGCAATAATCTTTTTACGGACTGGCAGGAAATTTCTGCGGTCCAGCGGTTGAAAACCACTGTTACACCACTTGTGAATCGTTCAATGGCCTTGAAAGAAAAGACATAACATACAAAGGGAGAGTGCTTTTTAAGCATAAGTGAAACCAAGCTCAGCTGCGATTGTTTCCCTTGAAATATAATGCGGCCATCTCAATAGTGATCTTTTTACGTCTTGGTGACCGGGAGCTCAGTTTCGATAAATTGCAAGAAAATTCATATGCATATAATGATTGTTTGGAGACTTTATTCCCTCCACTATTTACACTTAAAATTTTATAATGTAACGATAATTGTTATACAATAGAGTGTTCTCATACAGTAAATGCTTTCGATTCCTGTTTTCGTTGTCTTAAATTAAAAGAAAATACATGAAAATTTGCAGCAAATCCGCACACTTCTAAATCTAATAATAATGACAATAATATTATTTCCTTGAATGACAAGGCGGCATGAAGTAAGTAAAGCAATCTGAATGTACTTATTTTCAAACAAATATTGTTTGATTAAAAAAAAAATGTATTCATTTTTCTGTATAAAGAGAAAATTATGCTTTGAAAATGTTATATCATAGGAAGGTCCCCTCCTCTCCCACCCCAAACCTCCAATATAGAGGAAAGACCTCACGCAAGCTCAGTACTCACCACTGAAAGACGGCATTGTTCCATTGATAAATAAATAAATAACTTCTTTTAAGCCAAGCTTGTAGCTGGTTTGTGACCAAAGTCTTCAAAATGTACAATATCGTCTAAAACGACAACAGCAACAACAAGAAGCCATTATAGTTATAATGACTCTGTGAGTGATCGAGAATCTATATTTATACGTACATGTATAATAATGTAGGAACTTGCAGTTATAATTTACAAGACGAAGAACATCCATGCAGCGAGATGATTAAATTATACTCTTCAGAGACAAACCAAACAGTATTTCACACCGGTATACTACGTGTACATGTGTGTACGATGCAAATTAGTACTCACGCTAAACTTGTATATACGTCTTTATACGTAAAGGTGTAAATGAGTACTTAGGCAAATTAATTTTTGCTAAATTAAAACATTGTGACTTCATTAAATAGTAGCCTTCAACTCCTAGATATCCAACAGTTGATTCATTACACAATTAGTGTAGTATAGAGATCAATTCCGGTAGAAGAAAAGTATATTAGCTTTTATTATTATTATTATTAGCTGGGTCTTTGGGGCGTGGCCATTTAGAGTACATATTTTTAAAATCTCCAGAAAACTGTCTCCATTTTTCATTTCTTATTAGCAGACACAGCTATTTAAAACAAAAATATATATCATATTAAATCTCGAGTCAGGCATATAGAATATGCCGCAAAAATTGCTTCCCACCCACCCACCTACCCCACAGTGCGGGCTGCAATGCCTTGTCCTGGTTAGATCTGTTCTTCCCTTGATCTCTCCCGAGACGATAATTGCGTTTTCGCTCTCTAACGGCCATAACAGTAATTCTTCTCTCGTGCTACGACGAGATATTATCACGGTCCAGGGACCCGTTCCGCATGACTGCTTTCCGACCGTTTAAAGAAGGGAAATAAACTGCAGTGACCGGTCTATTGATAATGAGCTGATTTGTGAGCGGTGGAAATCTCAATTACGTTTTATTACGTTTGGCTGTGTTTGATTTACCCCCCCCCCTCATCCTCCGGTATAGTATTTTACTACAAATAACATTTTACTACTACTTCTGATACTGCTACTACCACCTCTAATACTAGTCTATTTATCTTCTAACTATTATATCATTAACTCCTTCTAGTGGTCTATTCTTTTACTGCTAGTACAATTGACTACTAGTAATCTATTAATCTTCTTACTACTCCTATTACAGTAACTACTCTTACACTATTCAGTTCTACTATTGCTTTAGTTACTAGTAGTCGGTTCCTTGTCTTATTGTTACTATAGTAACTACTCTTACACTATTCATTTCTTCTATTACCATAATTACAGTTAGTCTATCTTTCTTTTTTCTACTACTACCATAATTACAGTTAGTCTATCTTTCTTCTTTCTACTACTACCATAATTACAGTTAGTCTATCTTTTTACTTTATACTACTACCATAATTACAGTTAGTCTATCTTTTTACTTTATACTACTACCATAATTACAGTTAGTCTATCTTTCTTCTTTCTACTACTACCATAATTACAGTTAGTCTATCTTTCTTCTTTCTACTACTACCATAATTACAGTTAGTCTATCTTTCTTCTTTCTACTACTACCATAATTACAGTTAGTCTATCTTTCTTCTTTCTACTACTACCATAATTACAGTTAGTCTATCTTTTTACTTTATACTACTACCATACAGTGTGTCTATTTCTCTTATTATTATTACAATGCTTTTAGTATAAACATCTTACTTTTACCGATCTTACTACTACTACAATCAGTATTTATTTTTTTTTACTACTGTAATAACTACTGTTGGTCAATTCATCTTCCCATTTACTTACTCTAGTTACTCTATTTTTCTTCTTACTACTTCTTCCATAACTACTGTCAGTCTATTTATCTTCTTACCAATGCTACAGCTGTTAGTCTATCCATCTTCATACTACTGCTGTAGTAAGAAATGTCAGTCTATTCATTATCTTCTTGCCACTACAATAACTACTGCCAAGTGTCAGTCTATTCGTCTTCTCACTCTTAACATTATTAGTTCATATATAGTGGAGAAAATTTCAAACTCGCCCACTTAAACATTAGAGAATAATAATAAAGTTTTAATTCTAACTTGGCGACTTTTATACCATTAAACTCCGCACTGAGAATCGGAAAGCGTGACCAAGCTTAAAGGCCTAATCTGTAATATACAATAAGGGAGATAACAAATTCTTGTCCACTCTTTATTTCATTATTCATTAAAGAACACTTTGTAGCCATTTTGCATACAGCCTAGGTTGGGTGGGGGTAGGTGGGGGTGGGCTATCCTGTAGACTAGTGTAGAGTGTAGATGCTGAAAGGGGGCTGAAAAGAGATAGAAAGGTGTTGAGCACGCGGAGAGCTGGGCCCGTACAAAGTGGAAGAGGACGGGAGCGATGTATTTGGTACAGCTTCAGGGCCCGACTCACTGAAATGTCAAACATCAGTACACGCCATCTCCCAGTGCCTTGAAGTTTGGTCTCATCTTGAGCGGGATACGGCTTTGACCCACAAAATTGCCCGTCAAACATAACAAATATTATAATATCTGTCAAATAATACCAAAATTATCAAACATAAAATTCAGTCTAACATAACATATTTTGTCTGTTGACATAACAAAATTCTGTTAAAACAACATACAATTGTTTGTCAAACACAGCAAAATTGTCTGTCAGCCATAACAAACCTTTCAAACACAACATGCTTCGAGAGACGCTGTGATAAACTAATAATGGCGAAAAGAAAAAGTTTTTGATTCAGCAATGACTGATGAAGACAGTGTGTCTGTTCTCTTTCTTAAATAAATTACAATGCTTAACAATTTCCTTGCATTTGATATATTCTCTAGACGTCAAGAGTCAGTCTGGGATATAAAGTAAAAACGCAATCCACAATGGTCAGTACTTTTCTTGCATTTGATTTATCCCATAGCTGTCAAGAGTCTGGTATATAAAGCAACATGCAATCTTCACTGCTGAATAATTTCTTTGCATTTGATTTATCATTTAGGCGTCAAAAGTTATGGATATAAAGCAACAAGCAAATTTCACTGCTGAATAATTTCTTTGCATCTGAGTGATAAAGCTAAGTCCTTGCATTTATTGTTTATATGTCATTTCTTTGGAGTGGTGTTCATCTTTCAGTGTATTTCACATGTTTGAATAATTTCACAGCTGACTGCACAATAATTTACTCTGAAGAACAAGGACCCATTACATGCTACACAATATTAATCATGGATTATAGTAAAATAGATACAATAAGAAGGTAACATTTTAAAAAAAGCAAGAAACGTGATTTGCCTTATGGATGCAACCCATCGCAGCAAACACAAATTCCTTTGATAACTAATTATCATAAATGTTGTTGAGCCACTTTGGTGTCACTTGGAGACGTATTAGTTTTAAATGCTACTTGTATTGCAATTGTTTCTTTTGAGTTTCATGTCTGGTTTCAACTTTCGCTGATCTCGCAGGTAGACGCGAGTGTCAAGAGAGACACGTATTTTGTGGAAGTGATAGACACACATGTAATGCCACGAGGAAAGAGAATTGCAGTGAGGGCACTGTGTCGACTCTCTTTGCTGTAATGCCACGAGGAAAGAGAATTGCAGTGAGTGCACTGTGTCGACTCTGCTGTGATGCCAATACTGCTAACGCTTTCGTCATTTTGGATAGCTAGCATTATGTCCCTTTAGAAAAAATATTTACAGTAAGCTCTCAGCTCATTTTTTGTTATCTACCATTTATTCGCTTGTGATGACTGTTATTGTAAATGTCATCGCAGAGATTCTTGTTGTGTTTTTGGTAGCAGAAATAGCTCCATCTCCTCAGAACCACCAGACGGCCGCAGTTTTCGCACGTGTATGTCGGTTAGAGCAGTCATTCCGGGCGTTTAATGAAATAACTCATGCCAGGAACAATACATTCCGGTGTCGACCTTGTGCTGACAACAGAGATATGACCCAACCGCATGTTCACATAGGTTTGCTTTCACATGACATAATTTCGAAAGAATACAAGTTCATCGGTCCTGAGTGAAGAAAGAAAGAAAGAAAGAAAATAAACGAGAAAAAGAAACAAACAAATAACACCACTCGCGCAGCAACGAAACAAAGGGAAAAAAAAGGAAGGAAAGGAGGAAAGAATGAAGAAAGAAAAAAGTACGAGAGAAAGAAAGAAAAATAAAGATACAAATGAACACAGAAACAAAAAACTAAGAAAATAGTAAAGAAAGCAGTAAAAAGGGAAAAAAATTGAAAGAAAGAAGAAAAAAGAAGGAAAGAAAGAAAAAGGTGAAAGACACAAGGAAAAAGAAGGAAAGAAGGAAAGAAAGAGGGAAATGGACAAAAAAAAAAGTAGAAAAAAAAATTCGACTCAGTCAACAACAACAAAAAAAAGCAAGTAAGAGAAAGCAGAAAGGAAGTAGAGAAAAGGAAAACGAAAAGAAAGGAAAAAGCCCAAGAAATAAAGAAGAAAAAAAAATAAAAAAGACTTGGTCAACAAAGAAACTAAGGAAACAAGAAGAAAAAAACAGAAAGGAAGAAAGACTGCATGAAAAGATGAAAGAAAGAAGGAAAGAAAGAACTAAACAGTCACGACGCAGTAATTGTTTCCATGTAAGGTTTATGGAGCTACAGATCTTGAAAGTCTGTGAGCCTGATACGGAAGTGACGTATGAGTGCCATGCTGTGACCGGTGGAGAATGGCTCTTGTCATGAAAATGACCCATTTTCAGAACCTCCAGAATTTTTGTAACTGATTGATTTGATTGAGTGTAGGGGGCGCTTCCGGCTTCCGCGTTTTGTAACTGATTGAGTGTAGGGGGGCGCTTCCGGCTTCCGCCGCTTTCGCGCTGGATGAGGGGGTTAATTTTTGTAACTGACGCGCACGGACACTCTTTATACTGCTCTTCAATGGGCTAGAGTCCGCTAGACTCTATGCACATCACCTGGGGCTAGGAAAGGTGTGTGTGAATGGGGGTATGAATCACCCGCGAGTTTTTCACCTCCCCCCAGGGATCAAGCAACATTTTCATGTTTCTAGTTGAGTTTTTACTTCTTGCAAACGTTTAGTCATAGAAATGACAGAGAGAGAGAGAGAGAGGGGGGGGGGGGTTGTTTAAGTTCTAGAAGTATTATAGTACTACGAGCGGAGAGAATTGAAATATAAATAGAGGATTTCAGGGGACACTATTTTGTAGATGGCTTACTCTGATTTTCAAATAACATGTAAAAAAAGAATTTGTTTTATTTTGGACAGTAAAAATAAAATTGAAAGCAAAGCACAAAACAGTAGAATAAAATGAAAATTGTCGAGAAATGTGACATATCTCATCCGGAAGTTTTATTATCATTACCCTATTTTTTTATTTCAGAATTGTGCTTTAGCAGACTTAAGCCCTGCAATGGCAGTGTGACGCCGAGACACTTAAGTCGCGACTAATGGGCTCCTGACAGCATGTTTGTTTTCAATCACTGAACGCTGGAATAAAGGGTCTGAGATTTTGAATCGTTGTCAGAGGCCATGATATCCATCATTAGTTAATCCTTTTCTTTCTCTCCTCACCAGCACTTCTCGACAAGTGCAATGGAGGTGAACCAAAATCACTGTTCTTGACGCAATCTTCTCACAGCTGTCTCTAACGACAGCCGGCGGGGCTTGCCTATTTACTAGCAGGCTCCTCTCTCGACTTTAAGGCTAAAATTCTCCCCTCGCACTGGCCTACTATTTATGTCCTTCTTCTCCAGAACTGCAGCTAGGACCATTCTTAGAGCTGGGAACCGATCCTGTCACAACTCGATCTTAACAACGGAAAGATCTCTTCTTTCTCGCGACACGCCGTTTGTCTGGCTCCAGCGCTAAGTACCTATAATTATGGTCCTGTCTACTGAAAGTTCTAGTCCTGTTGATCATCACGCCATTTTACGTATTCAGAAAGTTAAGACTAGGTAGTCCTGTTGATCATCACGCCATTTTACGTATTCAGACAGTTAAGACTAGGTAGCACAGTCAGCGCTCGCTTTCATCGTCATCAGGGTCCGGCTGTTTGAGAAATTGAGATATAAAAAGATCAAGGCCCCAGAAGATATTTCAAGAAAGTTCTCAAGGTGAGATACAAAAGGATAAAGGCTACAAAGGTAATTTCATGAGGGTTCTCCAGAAGATGAGATACAAAAGGATAAAAATCCCATAGGTCATTGCAAGAAGGTTCTCAAAAAAGCTAAGATACAAAAGGATCAAGGCCACAGAGGACATTTCAAGAGGGCACTCAGGAGACATCTTTTTCATCAGCTAGCACGTCACTGTCAGTGACATGTCGTTATATTTTGAACTGTGTATAACATGTCACTGTCAGTGATATATCGTTATATTTTGAACTGTGTATAACATGTCACTGTCAGTGACATGTCGTTATATTTTGAACTGTGTATAATAGCTAGAACAGCATTGCTACTAACGTATTAATATTTATTTGAATTGATACATTACCTAGAACATCATTGTCACTAATGATTCGTTTGAACAGTATGCATGAGCAAGAACATCACCATCATTAATGCAACATTATTTATTTTAATTTATTTAGATCACACACAGTACTGTCATTAATGCATCTTTATTTATTTGAACTTAAAGCCATCCAGCAGAAAGAATGAGAGTACAGAAGCTTAGACAAGAAGTTTACGTGCAGTCACTTGGGTTTCGTCCAGTGAAGCATGCCTTTCTTAGTTTAACCATCATCAACTTTCACTTTGACCACAGTGGTCAGCAGTCCTGCTATCACCGGAACGCAAATGCGGGCCATGTTATGAGTTATAATAAGTCTGGTTGTGGAAACACGGTTTTGACTAAACTGCCGTCACTCGGAACAGAAGGCTGGCCCATGTAGTGGTGTCACAAATAAAACATCATCGGACTGTAGAAAATCACTCAAAGGAACCAGTCAGTAAGCTTGAGGCTAATGGAGCACAAAGGGGAAGGTCATTGCAAGGAAAATTTGTTGCTGCTGTTGTTGTCCGTATTTGAATGCCAGTGGTTATGACTGTCTTAGCGTGTTGAAAAAGGGGGCTGCACTCAGTTTTACTCCACGATCCTGAAATAGGTTCCTTTGTCTCGTCAGGTTCCTGGCAGCAAGACACATTCACGGCTATGAGAGCAGTGGCAGGCAGCCACATGTAAACTTGGGTCAACGCTAAAAATTTAAGTAGGCCTATCTTTACTGTGATTTTCGCATTCACGGCTAGGAGTAGAGCAGTGGCAGGCAGCCACATTGACACATGTAAGCTTGAGACAACGTTAAACAAATCAGTATCTTTATTGAGATTTTCTTGCACGTCACTCCATACCAATGTCTCGCAGGTTCTTCTCTCATCCTAATCCCCCCCATTCCCTCTTCTGACTCAGATAACACTTAATAAATAAATGAATAGAAATTGGCATACGCAAAATTTCAACGATGTATTATTTCATCACCCGACAATGTGTGCCTATCGCGTGTATGTTAAAGTGGGTAAAGCTCAACGAAATCGCGTGTGTGTGTTTTTAATGGTTATTAAATTATGCACCAAGGAGAAAAGGAACAAAAATTAAAGAGTTTAGCTTCCGCTGTTGAGGGGAAAAACGTCCTTTCTGACAGTGTTCGCATCACCTTCTACCGCAACAGACATAAGAATATCTCAGTCTTTTCTCTACTGAGAAGGATCTGGTGTACTGTACAGATATTGTGCAGCTTCTGCACAAGATTGGAGTGCCACAGTATAAACCTGAAAATTGGAGATTGTTCATTGACAGCAGCAAGCGATCACTGAACTGTGTTCTGCTACACAATGGTAACCAGTTTGCCTCTGTACCTCTAGCTCACTCGACTACACTGAAGGAGAAGTATGAAGCGGTGAAGTACGTACTGGAGAAAATTCGTTATGATCAGCATGGATGGTTACTTTATGTTGACCTGAAGATGGTAAACTTTTTGTTGGGACAACAGTCTGGATTCACCAAGTACCCATGCTTTCAGTGCATGTGGGATAGTAGGGACAAAGCACAACATTACACGAAGCAGGACTGGCCTGTACGGGAGGAATTGGTAACCTTGCAAAGCAAAGAACCTCATAAACAACCTTCTGGTGGACAGAGACAAGATACTTTTCCCACCGCTGCACATTAAGCTTGGCTTAATCAAACAGTTCACCAAAGCTCTGGACAAGGATGGTGGCTGTTTCACTTATTTGTGCCATGCTTTTTTAGGGTTGACCAATGAGAAGTTGAAAGCTGGCATTTTTGATGGTCCACAACTCCGTAAGCTAATCAGAGATCCAGAGTTTGAAAACTCAATGAATGAAGTGGAACTGGAAGCGTGGAAGGCTTTTGTTCTGGTCGTGAAAAACTTTCTTGGCAAAAACAATAAGGGCAGGAACTATGCAGAGCTTGTTGCCAATATATTGACTGCTTTCAGAAACCTTGGATGCAACAAAATGCATTACTTATTCTCACATATGGATCGGTTTCCTGAAAATCTGGGACCAATGAGCGACGAGGAAGGGGACAGATTTCATCAAGTGAAAGAGATGGAAACCAGGTATCAGGGACGATGGGATGCAGTCATGGTGGCTGATTACTGTTGGACTCTAAAGAGAGACATTCCTACTGCTGAACATTATAGAAGTTCGATGAGACGGAAGTTCATGCCCTGAATTTTGAACAATGATGACCTGATATTGAATTTATATGTACTTACCATTATCAATGTCTACTATTCAATGAACACTAATCAACGTTTGTAACATTTAATAAATTAATTGTGTTAGAAAACGATTTTTAAAAAATTAAATTAATTTTTTTTAATTTAAAAACCTATTTTGGAAGAGAAATATTATATTAACAAAACTTGACTAATAATGTTACAAAAATATCAATTTAGCTATAAGATCAGATTTTTAAAAAAATCGAATTAGATCAAAAACCTGACCTGATTAAAAAAAGTGCGGATGTCATTTTTCAAATTTAACAGTGCAAAATTGTTCTAAATCAGTTGAAAAATCTTAGACAACTTACAATTTTGTGTGTGTGACGTTATCAAATCAGCTTATTTATTTATTTTATTTTTGTAGAACTTACGCAATCATATCGGACGCACGCACACACACACACCTAAAATATATAGTCTGAGGCTGTAGGCTTACCACTCTCTTATTGAAACTGGCTGACCTAGTGACCGAGAGAAAACCTTGACCTCTTTACAGTTTATTGTATTTCTTGTGCTTTGGTACGCCCGTTATTCTGGTCACAAACATATGCTTGTGAAGACTGTCATTTCTTTCGCACACTGTAAAATGACAGGTATATTTCTTGAATGAATTAAAACGTCCTCCCTTCCCTCGAAATGTTTCCCGTCATTCATAGAAATCCCATATGAAAAGTTAACTTTAAAATCTGCGCAATCAGAGCTACTTCCCTTAAGGCAGAGGGTAAAGAAAATCTTTGACGGTAAATGTATTTAACATTAGTGAGAGCTACAAAAAGAATTAACAGTGAATAGAAGACATGTTGTTTAAGAATGTACCAACAACTCAGCGAGAACAATGGGCATTTCCTGCTTTCTTTCATTGCTTGATGAATAGACGAGAACAATGGGCATTTCCTGCTTTCTTTCATTGCTTGATGAATAGACGAGAACGTTCGGATTTCTAAACTGAGAAATTTGATGATACACTCTCGGTACCTATCCTGATATGTAATGACTGAGTCTAGACTCCTGTAGTTTTTATTCCATTCACTGTAACATACCCACACTCCCACACTTCTGTCTTTCTTACACTACATTTATCACATCTGACGTTTTTGCTGCAAACATACACGATACACACACACACACACACACACACACACACACACACACACACACACACACAAACAAATAATTTAGTATTAATAAAATTATGAATAATTTTACAATATTATTTTTTAATTTCAAAATTTATAACATAATTCTTCAAAAGAACAACATATTAGATTTAAAACAATTAAAAAATAATTTTGGCTCCGTAATATATTTAATATTTTTGTAACATTTTAAAAATCTTTCAAACAGACTCTTACTATATAAGTTAAACAAAAGAAAATGTAATATTATTTAACATGCAACTGTTCAAATTTCATTCAAACACTCATTTAAATTTAGGAAGGTGTGAAAAAAATCACTTTAATAAACAAGTTTTACAGTTTTACTCCCTGCCAAGGCGTTGTTTTCAAACGCATTACTGATTTAAAAATGATTCATTAATACTGCCAGGCGTGTCGATTGTGTAAATGGAAACGTGAAGCGTATTCACCGGGCTGGATAATCCATTTCTCGATCTTGACGCTTTCATCTATGCCAGTCAACCGTAGTTTGACATTGTAGTTGCCCTTAGTGACCGAATCAAGTATGTGATATTATGTCAGTCAACCGTAGTTTGACATTGTAGTTGCCCTTAGTGACCGAATCAAGTATGTGATATTATGTCAGTCAACCGTAGTTTGACATTGTAGTTGCCCTTAGTGACCGAATCAAGTATGTGATATTATGTCAGTCAACCGTAGTTTGACATTGTAGTTGCCCTTAGTGACCGAATCAAGTATGTGATATTATGTCAGTCAACCGTAGTTTGACATTGTAGTTGCCCTTAGTGACCGAATCAAGTATGTGATATTATGTCAGTCAACCGTAGTTTGACATTGTAGTTGCCCTTAGTGACCGAATCAAGTATGTGATATTATGTCAGTCAACCGTAGTTTGACATTGTAGTTGCCCTTAGTGACCGAATCAAGTATGTGATATTATGCAGCAATTTATAATCTATTGATATTGTATTGCCCAAAATGCTGAATATGAAGACTATCATTTATTCTTTGAATCAACAAATTTCTTTTAATTCAATTTACTGATTTTGTTATTCAAGAAGCAAGTAAGTAGTTCTTGTTCGAGACGGGCGCGCATAACGTTGTCAGTTATGTGGCCAACTAGGAAAAACAAAATGTTGCGAATTGGTCTAAGTACCCGTGCATGTGGTGTGGGCTGCGGGTGGGTGGGAGAAAAGAAACTGAAACTCTTTGTCTAACTCTAGATCGTTTGATAATTGGTAATCGAGCGCAACCTGGGTCCAGTAATTACAATAAGTATCAGCACCCAGGGCTTAGGTAACGTGAAGCAAAGAAGGGGAGACTATCTTGGAACATCAACCAACACTTCGTGTGATTTATTAGAGAAAACAAAACCGGTTACAAAAGGAGCTCTGGTTAGGAACTCAGCAATGATGAAATTGGTTTCAGGCGTGACGCGTACTTCAGTCGCTTGACTTGAGAGAGGTATTAGTAGAGGCGGGGTTTAAAAAATAGATCTCTTTCAATATCTTTGGATCTCAGGTTGAAGGGAGCCAAGCCAAAGTAATCAGTTTCCCCGTATTTTCAGGCTTTCCCTTTGAAAGGCACAGCTAGTATCACGCGACAGGGCAGACAGAGACACAATAAGTTGCCTGTATCAGTGAGTAACTAAGCCTGCAGCTTTGGGGAACAGCGAGTGGGGAGGGGGGGAGGCAATTAAAGGAATAGCGTTTTGAAAAGCATTATACTTTGCATGCTCTTTGTAACCCACTTCCACTAAATTCATAACTCCCCCACCAACCAACCCCACTACCCACTCCTCATCAAAACAGAATAGAAAGTAAGACTCTACCAGTAGTGTTATTTAAAATGTTTTTGTTGTGTCCTTGACATAATTTAAGACGTCATCAATTTACTTAAGTCCATTTATTCATTACTCATCATAATTTTATGTCTGAAATGGTAAATATATTTTGTAAATAATGATTCACAAATTCTACTTATTACAAATTTCGATTTGTAAAGAAATTCAAATGAGAATCAAGAATAAAATTACAGACTTAAAAACTTAGTAAAACATGAGCTGGTGTGCGCAAAAACTTGTATATTTCACAGCTTCGGAAGTAAAAAGTTCCAATAGGCAACATTCCATCTACACTGAGAGCTTCAGCTTATCTTCATCTAGAGACCTTGGCCCTAATTAAACCTTGGTCTAAAAGTACTGTCACTTGAACATTTCCAGACTGTTGCAAGAAGCCCAGTTGGTCAAGAAGACAATGGAAAAGGGGAGGCAAGCAGTAAAATTCGCCTGAACCAGAGCTATTTGGAAAGAGAAACAGAAACGCCACGTGGGTATTACGCGTGACACAGACAGGACAGTCTGTGATGGAGAGGTGTCTTTTTAGACCAGAGAATACTGTCTAGGAGATCAGTATTGGTATGTGAAATTCACCAGTAATACGGGTTTCTGCCAAATAGGGAAGTAAACGAAACAGACAAACTAACGGAGTAATGAGTGACTCATGTATTAAGTGCAACGAACGTAGACAGCTGATTTTCTGTGTAAGAATTCCTTTTAGATTGGAACTGTAACCCAGGACACTTAGTTAACAGAGTGTAACTCCAGAACAGTGTATGTTTACCCAAGTTCCTGACAAAAACTGAATATTCGAACATTCCAGTAAAGAGTGAAATGAAAGACTTTTCCAAGCTTGTTCATCTGTAGCCAGCATTGCACACCCACCGACAGCTCTAGGCTGTAGATGGGAGACAACGACCACAAATTACAACAGGTGAATGCGTACTTATGCTTGTGTCATATGTCTGTAATTGTTTCTTGATTTAATGTAATTTCTGATTCTGATTCTTTTCTTATAGTCTAGTTATAGTGATTATAACAAGATATAATTTCCTGATTATTTGAAGACCTAGTAATTGTTCTAGGCAACGTATTGAAACTATTCATTTTTCTGACTATAATTTTCTAGTAATTGTTCTAGGGAATTAACACACAATTAATATTCCTTATTTAAAGTTTAGAGTGATAAGCTTTGAGAGACCTGTGAATCTCTGATATCCCGCCTTGAGTGAAGTTTAATTGTTATTCTATTAGTAACTGACTGATTATTGTTCTTTTCTTTTAATAAATTGTTATTATTTTACCTATCCACTCTCGTCATTTCTGAAGAGGGGTAAATGTGTAGATGACGGTGGGGGGCAACCAACGACGTAATAACGACGACAAAGACGGTCTAAAAACACATTTCTTAGGGTAGGTCCGTCATCGAATGGGGAGATAAATGTGATGGCCGAGACAATGACTCTTAGATTGACGAGAATAGTTCAGCTAGGGCCGGTTATCTTGGACGAGTAAGACCTGGGGGAAGGAGGTAAGTAGTGACGTACCCCAGGGCTTGACTTAGTCACTCCCAGAACGCGAAAGACAACCCTGTCGTGGACATAGTGTATGATTGCAGGGGAAATTGAATGTGAAGAGATAATTATTAAAATATGAATTTTATCACACATTAAGCAATCAGAGACCCACATCCATTCACACAAAGTTGTAGAATTTTGTTGCACTAATTATACACCATTAGTAAGACAGCAAAACTGTGATTTTTCCCTATAATTATAGTCATTATTTTTGGTGGTAACTGTACCAGTTTGTTCGATAGATAGATATACACAATAAACTAATAATTGTAATATTAATAAGAACAGATGAATATATTTAAGATTAATAAGACTATCCAACTACTAAATTTATATAACACTGGCCGTTAGTTGTTAATTTTAAGTTTTATATTTCCAATACTAAATAAATAAAATAGTACACAAAACAAAATATAAACACACACAACACTCATACAGACAATCATTCATAAACTCTCAAACATATTTGTGATGCCAACGCCACCTAGTTAATGGTTATAATAATTATTATTAATTAATCATCCATAACTAATTACAAGTGATGAGAATCTTAATTGATGTTATTAATATTCTCCAGAAGACACCTCTCTTCTCTCTCACTAGACGGATATACAGGCATTGTAACACCATGTAAAACACTGACTAATATGTCAGTTACATCTAAGCCTAGCAAAGGTTGACGTCTTGCTGAAAGAAATTCATGGTTCGATTTCTGCTCTAGGCGATGTGTTTAATGTTAAAGCCCTTTACTTTCTTCTTATCACTGAGTCATAATTGGTGAATTTAAAAATTCAAAAGAATGCTTTGACTGATCTAATATCTGACTTCGTTGATCATGGTGGATAGAATGTGCTTAACCGACGATTTTCTTGGGACCCGTAGGGACATCGGTGTTTTCCTTTGTACTTTTGATGACATACTTCCAGCTCCTGCACTGCGTACATACTCCAGTCGAAAATGGCTACACTTGTGACCTGCTTTGACTTTCTTTTACTATGATTTCTTTTTTTCTTGTGACTTTCTGCGATATTAAATGTTTTACTTCTCCCGTTTTAATCGTTAGCCTTGTATAAGACACGTGCACTCTCCACACCTATAAATACACACCCATAAAAATGTAAACTTACATACATATACAATCACACAGAAATTCCCTGTACTAGTAAACACGTACATTCATACACTTAATCTCTAAACTTACATACATATACAATCACACAGAAATTCCCTGTACAAGTAAACACGTACATTCATACACTTAATCTCTAAACTTACATACATATACAATCACACAGAAATTCCCTGTACTAGTAAACACATACAAATCATACATGCACTCTCCAAACTCGTATCTCTCTATCTACGTACTTATCTATCTATCTATCTATCTATCTATCTATCTATCTGTTTGTCTGTCTGTCTATCTATCTATCATTCTATCTATTAGTAGGCAAGATTGGAAAAAACTGAATAAAACGTTCTCTTTGCGGGGACTAGAAGTTAACTTTTAAAGCAACTTCCCCCCCCCACCCCGAAAAATAAAGCGTGCTTTTCAATCCGTAAACATGTCAGCGTGCCCTCTTACCCCCCCACCCCTTTTCTTTTAAATCTCACAAATCGGCCGCACCCACTTCCTCCTACCCGCGTGATCCTTGAAAACTGTTATCACGCACTTCATTCAAACTAATTCGGGTATTGATGCAATAAAGGGGCGGTGTCACATGTCCAACCTTGAAACATTAACAACAGAAAACAGAAAAAGGAACTCAGAGCCAAGTGAAGCAAAATCAATCACATTGTGTATGGACTGTTTTATTAAAGGTATCGTCGCCCACACCTGAGTGGTGTTTAAAAGAAAATATTTAAAATTACCAACACTACATAAGTACTTCATTTTTGAAACATTACTGAAAGAGTTAAATAAAGCATACTTGATGCTTTGCCATATTAAAAGCTATGTTAAAATGTTTTTCTGGATAGTGCAAAATTTATAGTCCTCCCCCCCCCCCCCCTTCACTGCTGATGATGAACTTTATGAATTTCTACATTCTTTCAGGTAGAAAGGTAGCATATGTTATTTAAAAGACCCAGTATCCAGAGTGTTAACAAATAAAAGTATTTGCTGTTTGATTATTTTTCATTTTCCTGTAGGTGAACCTCTCTCTTCTTCTCAGCTAGATGTTCGTTTTTTGAAATTGCAAAACAATGCTGACAAAAGATTAAACAAAAATACTTATTTATTTAATCTAAACTTAATTATCACACCAAATATATTAGTAGTACAAATTTTCCTATTCTGAGTTTACTTAATACACAATTAATACAGAACTGCCAGTCATATAACTTTTGTGTGACTTACCTTAAACCAGTCATATAAATCTTGTGTGTGACTTATTTTAAACAATGGCCTTTGTGTTTCCTAGTCATGTAGTGACTAGTTCACACACTCATACTCCTGCTCACTCTGTCAAATTCTTGCAGATTAATCAGATGTAGTTAGATCTGTGCAAATTAATCAGATGTAGTTAGATCTGTGCAGATTAATCAGATGTAGTTAGATCTGTGCAGATTAATCAGATGTAGTTAGATCTGTATCATGTAGATCTCAAGAGGTAAGGAAAGACTCACCTGTCTTCAGGAGCATCAGCAAACATGTAATTTTCAAAGGAACCCACTGCTTTCAAATAAATACTCAAGGCTCTTCTCACAACATAATCTAATGTAAACATGCAAATAAGCAGGGCTGTTTTCAGAACATTACTGATATTAATATACAAGTAAACAGGGCTGCTCTCAGAAAAAAGATTATGTCACCATTTTGTCACGAAGACGCTTAGTTACCTTGTCTGAAAAATAGCTCTTGCTGAAAACTGAACAAAAGGACATTTTCCAAAACCTTTTGAAGGAAACAACTCACGTTCTTTTCTGTTGTTTTGTGAAACTTCATCGTACATGATTTAATGAATCGTATAAAAAAATGGCCACTTGAATAGAGATACGGCAGCTGACAGCCGTCTAAAGGTGGGAACATGACTCTATAACTGCTGGAGTTATTGTTCTTGGTTGAGGAACAGGAAATAGAGCATGCCTCTTTTGAGAAAGGAAGCGGCAGAGAGTGGGGAAAAAAAAGAGAAGGGGGTGGTGGTGGTGGAGAGAGAGCGAGAGAGAGGAATCTCTGGTTATATAACAAACATAACAATAGGACAGGGCTTTAGCTAAACATCACTTTGGCTCACTGGATCAATGAGCTGATTACTTCTGAGTCTGACCGCCATGTTGTTGAGCCTGCTTGTTTTAGGACAGAAGCAGAGACTAGCTTGCAAGATTGGTTGATGAGTCATTTCTGAATTTATTTCGGTCTGGTAATAGAAGATACAAGAGTTTGATTTGAATGGATGTTGCGACACATATTCCTGAAAAATTATATTTTGGTATGCATATTTGTCCTTAATCAGTATAAATAATATTCATAAGCATTGGTTGCAGTTTGTTTGCTTTGTGACATTCCTAAGAGTCTCACACTTTTTATACCGTTCAGTCCACACACACTATTTTTACCGTCAAAAGTCACACACTAACTTTAAACTAATTTTACCGTCCAGGCCACACGAATTTCTTTTACCGTCCAGACCACACACGAACTACTTTTATCATCCAGGCCACACACCAAATAATTTTACCACCCGGGCCACACGCGCGTGCGAGCTAGTTTTACCACCCAGGTCACACACTTATCTACTTTTACCATCCATGCCAGAAGTCGACAGTCCAACAGGTGTGTGTGTGTGTGTGTGTGTGTGTGTGTGTGTGTGTGTGTGTGTGTGTGTGTGTGTGTGTGTGTGTGTGTGTGTGTGTGTGTATTTCGTGACAAGCTGCTGTAGTGAAATACGTGATACCATTTAAGTTATTATTTGCACTTCCTCTGTATGTTCTTTGTTTTGTCTGCCTGCTCAAGTGTTTGTCTCATAAATGTTTCCTGACACTAAAGCTGGTTAGATATTATTACCAGACTCCCAGCCTTTTCTAGACTGGCGCTAAAGAAAGTCACACAAGCACAATATGAGAAATAAGCAGAGGAACCACTTTCTGAAACGCCATGAAATTAGAATTTCCTTTGTGAAATACAAAACAACATCTTGAAATAAGAATTTCATGTCTGAAATACGAAACATTGCAATGATATTAGACTTTGTGAAATACATGTACAAAACAACGCCTTGAAATAAAAATTTCCTGTCTGAAATACAAAATAACGACATGAAATGAAATTAGAATTTCCTGTCTGAAATACAAACCAATGACATGAAATTAGAATTTCCCTTGTGAAATATAAAGCAACGCCTTGAAATCAGAATTTCCCTTGTGAAATACAAAGGAACGCCTTGAAATCAGAATTTCACTTGTGAAATACAAAACAACTGCTTGAAATCAGAATTTCCCGTCTGAAATACAAAAACAACGACATGAAATAAGAATTTCCTATCTGAAATATAAAACAATGCTATGAAATTAAACTTTCCTTTGTGAAATACAAAACAAAGCCTTGAAATAAGAATTTCCTGTCTGAAATACAAAACAACGACATGAAATTATAATTTCCTTTGTGAAATACAAAACAACGCCTCGAAATAAGAATATGCTTTGTGAAATACAAAGGAACGCCTTGAAATAAGAATTTCCTTTGTGAAATACAAACAACTCCTTGAAAGAATTTCCTTTGAAATAGAAAAGGAAAAGGAAATCAGAATCTCCTTTGAAATAGAAAAGAACGCATTGAAATAATAATTTCCTGTCTGAAATGCAAAACAACGCCTTGAAATCAGAATTTCATGTCTGAAATACAAACAGTGTTTTGATATTAGAGTTTCCTTTCGAAAACACAAAACCACCTTCTGAAAATGACGAACCTCCTTTTGAAATACCAGAAAGTGCCTTATGGAAATAAAACATCCCTTCTGAAAAACAAAACTGCTTGTGAAAATTAGGATGTCTTTCTGAAAAATAAATTTCTGTTGGAAATTATAAACTCCTGGACACAAATGCCTTTTGAATTATGAATTTCTTTCTGAACTAAAATCTACCATCTGGAAAGTATGATCTTTTATAATGATGACCTGAAAAAGATGACAAACACTATGTCTTGTTTTAATATGGGAGATCTACTTATGACGTGGTGGTTTTTTATTTTTACTACACAAAGATGGCAAACACCCATGCTTTTAAAAAATGATGATACTTAGTCACTTTGTTTCCTTAGTGCCTTTCCAAACATAGGAACTCCCTTCTGAATAAAAAAATGATGTTTGGAAATGCATATCTACATTTTCAAAAAAAAACAACAACACGAAAACATACAGCATTTCGGACAAACGTAATTCCTTACTAAAACTAACAAAAACGATTAGTTTGGAATGAGTTATTCCGACTCTACTGGAATAAAAAAAACAAACTTATTTGGAAATATATCTCTTGTAAAAGATACTGCGAAAAGTTACTAACTTGTTGTTGAAATTTTAAAACTTTATTTTGGAAAATTAGTTGCTAAATTCTGAAATACAAAAGATGCCGTTGGAAAATGATAATTCTTTCTGAAAAACAGAAGCAGTATTCTGGAAACTGAAAAAAATGTCTTTCTCTCATTTAAAAACAGCCTGGCAATTGTTTTTATCAATATTGCTAATTTATTTTTAATAAATTTTTATGGTGCCTCCCAGAGTACCCAACACGTGATTGGTTGAAACAGGCCTGGTCGTCGAGCAGAGCTTGTTTGTGTGACTGATGTTCAGAGATCGGGTTGGCCACTTCTTCGAATCTGACTGCCGTCCCTGTTGCAGCGATCTTGGATTGGAACTTGGTTGTGTATCAGCAGACTGTGGCGTAACGGTTTCCTCTCTTAGTTCTCACAGAATGCGTGGGAAAATGAAATCCGAGGGACAGGATCAGGTTGGGTGTGTGATGAGAGTCGTGGAACTTTGCTGAAAAACCTTTCCGAGCGATCGCAATAGTGTCTATGCCCCGGGGCTCCCAGACTCGGCCCCTCCCTATATAATTCGCGGAAGTAAGGTGCAATTCGAACAGAAGGGACCAGCACAAAGTAAACTGTTAAATAAAAATAAATGAAACTTTGCAGGCAGGGCTACGCCCTCTTTAGCCCTTTGCAAGAGATTCAGGCGGCAGGCTGCCATGACAAGCAGTTTGTGCATGTTTGGTTTGGTTTGGTGTGTGTGTGTGTGTGTGTGTGTGTGTGTGTGTGTGTGTGTGTGTGTGTGTGTGCTTCTATGCATTGAGATTAAAATGAATGGTGGGCACATATGCCAATTGCTCTGATAGACATCATTTGACGATACATGGATCGGTTTCAGGTTGCGAGAGTCTGCCTAGTAGTTTATTTATATTAGCAGTCTCTCCCTCGAGCATTAGATTATTTCTTTATTTAACCGCCCATTCTTAGCTTTCAGTTCAATGCCGAGTCTCGAGATCTCTTTGTGTGGGCCTTTGAATACGATGACTGACTAGAATGTAGCACTGTGTGTGTCTTTGAATACGATGACTGACTTAATATAGTAGTGTGTGGGCCTTTGAATTACGATGACTGACTAGAATGTAGCACTGTGTGTGCCTTTGAATACGATGACTGACTTAATATAGTAGTGTGTGGGCCTTTGAATTACGATGACTGACTAGAATGTAGCAGTGGGTGTACCTTTAGTACAATGACTGACTAATCTTACTAGAGTATAGCAATATGTGGGTCTGTTAATACCATTAACTAGAGTATATATGTGGCCTTTTGAATACAACGATTAACTGGGCTATATCAGCTCAGAGTACCAATAGATCACACAGAAATTGGCAAAATATATTTAATGAAATGCATTCTTCAAGGTAGGTGGTGTTCCGTTATAATATCAATGACTACTCTCTAAATTATAATTTGTGCAGTTTAAAAATTCAGCCATATTATTAGATTTTCATTTGTGCAGTTTTGAAGGTCAGCCACATCTTTGTATTTTAATTTGAGCAGTTTTAAAGTTCAGCCATGTTGTAAGATTTTAATCAGTGCAGTTTCAAATTGTGGTCATTTCATAAGATATTTAAGTTTTATTAGTGCACTCACAACACATCATGTTACAATCATGAAACAGGGAGGGGTTGTACCATATATATATAATCTCTATGCTTGAAATTATTGTTTGAATCTCTGAGGGTTTTACAGTCTCTGAAACGTGTGCATGCAAGGCAAGCTGCCGCAAAACCTGCAGGCCCCCACATCCCCAAATGTGACTCTAACATAAGATTTTCATAGCCTGCAAGTAAATAATAATTGTTATAGTGAATTTGTAGTGGATGAGTGAACCACGGTTAAGACGTTCAAATTTTGTGGAGAAAATAATTTTCAAACACTTTTAAAACCCCCATTTGTATGATAGAATTTTGTTACACATTGAAAACATCCCATTTGTATGATATCCTTCAAAAGAAAATTTATTAATACAAATTTTAAATACCCATTCTATCTGTTAATTGATAAACTTTACATGTACCTTCTTTAGGGTTTTTGTTTTACACACAGATGAAGAATTCTTTATTGCTTATTGTTTTTCTCTAGTCAAAGTATTTTGATTATTCAGTTAACTGTTATGTAGTTTTAAGGATTTCTCCTGCTCTGGAATGCTCTGCTTGAGAATGCTCTGCTTGAGAATGCTCTGCTTGAGAATGCTCTGCTTGAGAATGATCTACTTGAGAATGATCTGCTTGAGAATGCTCTGCTTGAGAATGCTCTGCTTGAGAATGATCTGCTTGAGAATGATCTACTTGAGAGTGATCTACTTGGGTTAGCCTTGCTTATTTATTCCTTATTCCTTAGTTCTGCATGAACACTTATTGCTGGGATTTTCTGACCTGTACAGGTATTTTTCTGACCTGTTCCTCCTACCCCGTGCCATGTAGTCTGATATTTGTCTTGGTTAGTGAACAGTCCATCAATGCAAAAGTGTTGTTTTTGGTAAATGGTGGGTTTTTCCTGACTATGGCCAATAGTGCTCAGACTGACCAATGCATAATATGTAAGAGCTCTCCACTATCCTTTTGTTCTAACCACTTTCCTTCAGCTAAGTGCCCAAATTAAACACTATGCATGCTTTTCCAACGACGTATGACCTGCTTACAGGCTGCTTTAGGCTTCAAGCTTGCCTCCTTTGTCTTATCTAATTTGGGACTGTCAAAATGCTGCTATGATTGCATAACAATTGGAATAATTTATTGTAAATGAATGTGCCAATAAACATTTATTAGAACTGTTTAATGCTACCCTTGTCAATAAATCTCTTTAGAGCCTTTTAGTGCTACGCAGTATCAATAAATATCTTTTAGAACATTTTAATGCTACAAAATGTCAATAAATCTCTCTTAGAGCCTTATAGTGCTACGCAATGTCAATAAATTTCTTAGAGCCTTATAGTGCTACGCAATGTCAATAAATTTCTTAGAGCCTTTTAATACTATGCAGTTCAATAAATCTCTCTTAAAGCTGTTTAACACAGTGCAATGTCAATAAATCACTTTTGAAGCCATTTATTGCTGTACAGTGTTAAATAAATCTCTCTTAAAGCTGTTATTGCTTTGCAGTGTCAATAAATCTCTCTTAAAACCATTTCATACTCTTTATACTGGCTTTAAGAGAGATTTATTGTTGTGCAGTATCTGTAAATCTCTCTGTCATATTCTAACCACCACAGTTGTAAAATTAATTCTATAGAAAAAGAAATGAAACTGCTTGCATTTAAATACCTATCATCACACTTAGTGTGTAACTTCCAAAATAGGGTTGAAACCAAAATTGAAAATCATAATCTGACCTCTGGGGTCAAGCTATACCAGCATATGGATGTAAAATGACCTGTCATTCTCAACTTAGTGACACTCTGGAAAGCTGGTATTACATGGGCAAGGTCAGTAATTAACTTTCGGGTTAGATGAGATATAAAATCTTTCCATATTTGTATGCATTGTCAGTGGGCTGAAAGCTATGGTTATAAGAGTAGAATGCTTCCCAGCACCATCAGTGAGTGATTTAAAAATCATGTACACACCAAACTTAGAGACATGTTACTGTTCCCATTGTTCAAGAACAGATTGTCTCCCTTAGCTAAATAATAATTACACCAAGGTGAAATCCTAAATGATTAACTCTGCCATAACAAGTAAGTGACCTTTGCAACGACACTGCAGCCATGCATTCCAGCATACATACCAAGGAGGTAATCTCTGGGTCTGTGCCATTTCCAAAGTGTACCAAACTAAAACATCCAGCCCATCAATGTGGGCTGAAGAGGAGGCCTGACCTCTACTACAACTAAGCTAAATCACCAGCTTTGCCACTGTCAATGAACCAATGAGTATTTCAGAACAAGTTTCATGCCAGGTCACTGTGGCCTATTGTTACCTGTGAGTGCAGGAAGAGAGAAAGGCAAGAAAAGTACTGTGTTGGTTAATTACTCCCTTGCCTATTTAGCATCTGAGGGAAAACTAAGAGAACTTGTACGAGAAAAAGAAAAAGAAAGGATCAATTTAGAACTTGATCGTGATAAATTAGAAGTAGAGCAGAGAATATCTATGAAGGAAGAAAGAATCAAGTTGTTACAACTAAGATTAGAGCAGAGAATAGCTATGAAGGAAGAAAGAATCAAGTTGTTACAACTAAGATTAGAGCAGAGAATAGCTATGAAGGAAGGAAGGAAGGACGGAAGGAAGGAAGAAAGAATCAAGTTGTTACAACTAAGATTAGAGCAGAGAATAGCTATGAATGAAGGAAGGAAGGAAGGAAGGAAGGAAGGAGGAATCAAGTTGTTACAACTAAGATTAGAGAAAGGTTGAGATGTTCGTGCAAGTTCTCCATATCACAGATATAGATAGCACCCACTCTTTTCATTGACCCTTTAAAATGGATATGTTCTCTAAAAAGCGCATGAATATAGATCTGTATTTAGAAAGATATGAAAGGTTAGCTAAAGAACGCAGTCTCCTAGCTGATAAATGGTCACTCCGAGTTGAATCATTTTTAACAGGACGTGCTGCAGATGTTTATGGAACTCTGCCAGAGGCTAGAGAGCAAATGACCATGCTACATTCAAAGCAGAACTGCTTAGAGTTTTCCAACTTACACCGGACGAATATCAAAAACGTGTCAGAAACTCTCATAGAGCGAAAATGTAAACTTTCGTTCAATTTGTCAATCGTCTTGACATTCGTCTCGAGAAATGGCGTGCAGTAAATGGCACAGCTAAGTCATATGAAAGTCTAAAACAAACGTTCCTTAAAGAACAATGCTTAAGTCATGCTTACCAGAGCTGCGAATTCATCTGGATCCGATCGAGAATGCATATTTTGACTTACTTCTGCTGAACCATCTTCCTGGTCTAAAACCCAATACACCTATCTCCCTCAGAAACCTGAGCCACATAATACTCGCGATGTGCAACGCTGGTGTAGATTTTGCCAGATTCGATTTCAAGCAGCATCTGTCAATAATAATCACTACACGCACGTCCGCCTCACACACAAAATCTCTGGTTAAGGATACTAATAGTATGCCCTTAACTCCGTCTATCACGGATACCGTTACAGTTAATGGATCCTCAGCTTTGTGTCTCTATGATATTGGCTGCTAATAAGGCGTTAAAAGCCCGTACTTCATTAGTTGAACCTAGTGATTTCTCTGGGGATAGTACTTCATTAGCTAAGCCGAGTGATTTCATTGGGGAAAGTACTACATTTGGCTATTTAGACGCCCTGCATTCTCTTGTCATTCTGCCTGTAATTTTAATTAACGCAGGGAGGAAAGGAGTGTATTTACTCTAACTACCATTTATCGGACCAACCCTCCATTAGACGGCACACTCTCTTAAAGCCGTTTAATACTATGCAATGTCAATAAATCAGTATTAGAGCCTTTCAGTGCTACACAATATCAATAAATCTCTTTTAGAGCCTTTCATTTCTGTGCAATGTCAATAAATCTCAAA
Organism: Sinotaia quadrata; assembly: GCA_028829895.1. NCBI lineage: Eukaryota > Metazoa > Mollusca > Gastropoda > Architaenioglossa > Viviparidae > Sinotaia > Sinotaia quadrata. The sequence goes on from CM054184.1 coordinate 38,193,075, forward strand.
AGCCGTTGAATACTGTACAGCGTCAATAAATATTTCTTAGAACCGTTTAATACTACGTCAAGTCAATAAATCTCTCTTAAAGTCAGTTAATATTGTACAGTGTCAATAAATATTTCTTAAAGCCCTTTAGTGCTGTGAAGTGTCAATAATCTTTACCAAAGTGCTGTGTAGATTCAATAAATGTCTCTTAAGACTTTTTAATTCTACCCTTTGTCTAGTATTTTGCAGTATTAATACTTTTCTATATGGCATTCGACATAAATGTTTATTTGAAAGGGTTGTTCAACGGATCAACGCAGCTTTCTTTGTCAGATTAAACTACCAAAGAATCAATACACCCTGGTATTTCACAATGACTCTAGAACATGCAGAACTTTCCAGAAAACATTCAAACGACAATTGAACCATGTGTTCGTTTAGGGCATTGCGCTTTTTGTTCTTTAACTGTTTTTCGGTCTGTTCCTGTTCCGTGGATGTAGTAGTGGTTGCGTTTGGAATTTTTGCTAGTCTCCTAGTAAATTTTGAAAAACTAAGGTGCAACAACGTACTTCATCAGTTAGTCGTGGCAATACCCGTGAAGTCGCCAATCTTGTCCGAACGGCTTGGCGTTACTGTCAACACCTGAACACTTTGGGATGTACACGCACCTTTATGCTTCCTCCTCCTCCTCACTACCACCACCATCAGCACCACCAACAGCAGGATCATTATTATTATTTAAGCTTTTATGGGAGGAAGATATCTTGAAGGCTAAATAGGGTTGCCTTAATGTGTGTAATTAATAATTTCCGTGATATCAACTTCGTATTTCGATGCTCTGTTCTCTGAATATTGACAGAGTTATTGTAGCGGTTATTTCATCTTGGTTTGTGTCCATAAATAGAGCATTGAATAGCCCAAAGATCATAAGCGCCGAAAACTAAAGACAAATTTATTAAAGTACACGAAGGGGCGCCTATTCTACAACATCTTTAAGATTCACAAATGAATTAAACTAATTCTTAAGGAATATTACAAAATGAATAATATATACCTCTCCTGCTAGCAGCTTGATGATTGATTTGCTTACCTAAGTAATAATAATTATAAATAGACAAAATTCAAACCACATTTTACAATTCACTAAAATACAGGGCTAGAGTTCCGCCCTGCTCCATAGTATTTATTAGTTCATTAGTGCTCACAGCGGCTTGTGTTCCATCAGTCCATTAGTGCTCACAGCGGCATGTGTTCCATCAGTCCATTAGTGCTCAAAGCGGCATGTGTTCCATCAGTCCATTAGTGCTCAAAGCGGCATGTGTTCCATTAGTTAATTAGCGTTCACAGCGGCATGTGTTCCATCAGTTCATTAGCGTTCACAGCGGCATGTGTTCCATCAGTCCATTAGTGCCCACAGCGGCATGTGTTCCATTAGTGCTCATAGTGGCATGTGTTTCATCAGTCCATTAGTGCCCACAGCGGCATGTGTTCCATTAGTGCTCATAGTGGCATATGTTCCATCAGTCCATTAGCGCTCACAGAGGCATGTATTCCACCAGTCCATTAATGCTCACAGCGGCATATATTCCACCAGTCCATTAGCGCTCACAGCGGCATGTGTTCCACCAGTCCATTGGTGCCCAAAGTAGCTTGTGTTCCATCAGTCCATTAGTGCCCAAAGCGGCATATGTTCCATTAGCGCTCATAGTGGCATGTGTTCCATTAACACTCACAGCTCATGTAGTCATGAGTCCATTAGCATTCACTTGATACCAGCAATACATTGTGAACATGAACCGTCAGTGTGCAAGAACAGTCTGTGGACAAGAAAGATCTGTGGACATCGACAGCCTATGGTCAAGAAAAGTCTGTGGACATTGACAGTCTTCGGACATGAACAGTCCGCGGACATCAACAGACTGGACATGAAAAATCTATGGACATCTACAGTCTGTGGACATCAATAGTCTCAGAATAAATAAGAACTGAAGAGTCAATGGTCTCCAAGACTCGCTTCGGCACAGTAAAGTTTTATCTTTTCAAAATATTTCTAGGTTGGGTTATGGTTGGGTGTGTTGCATATGTGTATGTGTTTGCCGCACAATAACAAAACAACGACGTCTTAGAGAGACGTTTGGAGTGGCAGCATTAAACTTTTACAGAAACTTCAGACTAAAGTTTAAAAGAGCTTTCTGACTCCAATCATTAATCACACAATCTTTTTTATTTAGCTAACTTGCGGGATGCAAAACAGCTGTCTCTATGGACACTCCTGCTAGAAGCTTTCTTTTATCATCTGCTAAAGATATTCTAATAAGTCCAAATCCTAAGGACACTACTGGTCAGGACCCCTCGGTCTGGAATGAACTAATGCATAAAGCAGTAATGATTATTTTCAAGGAGTGTAATAATCTCTCGCATCAGTAAAGCACACCTGTAAAGTAATTCACATTTGTAATGTAATGCCCATCTGTATAGCAAGCACATTTGTAATGCAGTGCACATCTGTAATGTAATGCAGTACATAGATCTAATATAATGGACACCTGTATTGTAATGCATGTATGTAAGTAATTCACGTCCGTGGAGCAAAACACATTTGTATTGCAGTACACATCTATAATGTAATGCACAGCTGCAGTATAATGCACGGTGTAAAGTAATGCGCATCTGTAATATAATGATTCACCTTATATAATGCAAGTTTTGAATATAATGCGCATCTGAAATGTGGCACAAATGTATAATGTAAAGCAATTATGTAAAATAATGCACGTCTGTCATATAACGCGCAGTGAAAAGTAATGCATATCTGTATTTCTGTAATGTAATATACATCTGTAATCACACACACACACACACACACACACACTTTATTTATAATTTAACTCGCTTTTACCTGTGCACATTTATGCCAGTTAGAGTGATCCCTGTTAAACAATGAAGTCTCTCTTTTTACAGTGTTTACAACTCTTGATTACATGTGCACAGATACAGATTTTGATGTAACAGTTGTTACATTCAGAATCAAAGTACATTTTAATGTTCAACCGTAACCTATGACCACATGTTTAGGGGAAATGATAGTGACATAACTTGGATTTTGCTCTAACAGAGGAATCCAACGTGCAGTAATGCTGTGTAACCTTTGACCACATGTTCAGGAAAGTAATTTTTAACATAATGCGCATGTTGCTTTCACAATGGAATCGTGCAGTAATGCTGTGTAACATTTGACCGAATAGTTAGGAAACTAATTTTTGACATAACTTGGATGTTGTTGTCACAATGAAATCTTATGTGCAATAGTGCTGAGTAACCTTTGACCAAATGTTAAGGGAGCCCATTGTTGACATTACTTTAATTTTGCTGTGACATATGACATTTGCCTACAATAAATAATGGTTTTCTTTTTTTTAACTTAAAACAAAAACAACAACAAGCAAAAAGACCAAGACTTTGACCTAACGTTTTGCCTCATAGGCTGCAAAAGCACCTTCATTCGACCTGTTTATTATTTTATGATATGCAAACCACTGAGATAACTTCATGAAACCTTCACTCTACTATGACGTGAAACAACCTGAAATCTCTATGTCGTAAAATAGTGTTGATATATATTCATTAATCTCTATGTCGTAAAATGTGTTGATATATGTTCATTAATCACTTCACTGCCGTATGATGTAAAACATATTTTTGAGATTATTTCAGTAATTTTTTTCTTCTTCACGACGTACGAAATGGTGACTCGTCTTCATTAACCTCACCACTGCTCTATGACCTACGACTTATCGACACATAATCAATAACCCGTTGATAACCCTATAGCACACGGCATTAATATATGTCCATTAACCTCTTCTTGGCCCTAAGACGTTCAAAGTAGCTTTGGGATAACTTCAATCACCTCTTCTTTGCCCTATGATGATGACATACAGAGATGATTTCATTAACCCATTACAGCCTTACAGCGTAAGATATCTCCCTCGTCAGTGCTCATATAGCATACTACACACTGAGGTATTTTTATTCATTAATTTTTTCACTTAAAATATCATTCTATGACTTATTTTCGTATATTTTTCTAATGCAGAAGAAACTCAAAAACTTAATTTTTACTTCAGTTTGTATTTTTAAGATTTTAAAAAAATGTTCAGAATACAATGTTTCATTGACTATATCCCGCAGTTGCACTTTTTCGCCAGAAAGAGAAACTCATTTCTCTTCCGGTATAAAATAAATTGCAGGGAATCAAGTGCTCGAGAGTGGGTATTTATTTTCACAGACAGTTAAAAAAAATCCTCAAACATTTTTTCCCTTCTTTTTATAAAGTAAACCCAAATGTATAACAGGAAATTGGACAGACACACGGAAAGAGCTCGTCGTAAGTATTACTACAGGGCAGAAGGAGAGTGTTTATATTTTATTCTCAGGAAAGTAAGAATACGTTTGCGTAAACCCCTACAATCTTTGCCAACCCCCCTTCCCCCACGAGATTTTGCAACTACATGCGTAGGAATACTTTTTTCTTCTTCCTTTCCCGTTTGCTGCTTGTCTTTCTTAATAAATGTAACACAGGCCAGTGAATAACTTATTGAGTCGATGGTTATTCTGTAATAGATCTTTGCCAGAGAGAACCCATGGGGGATGAGATGGGGATTGGATGGGACCGTGGGGTGCCTTTGGTGGAGTGTTTAAGGGTAGTGTGGTTGGTGTGGGGGTGCTGGTTGGAGTGTAAAACTGGTCGCAGTTTTACAAGTTTGCACGCCAGGTGATTAAGTGTGTGATGGGTGGACTTGATGGTTTAAAGTGTTAATGCAAGTTGAAATCCCCGACCAGCAGGAGACCTCAGATTCTTGTCTCCCTAAGTCTGTGTCTACAAGTAAAGTTTGGCTAATGTTATGCTCTTTCTTCTTGTCCTTGTCTTGCTTCTTTTTTCCTAAGTTCTTTGTGTGTGAGTGTGCGTTTATTTGCGTATTGTGCTTATATGTGTATTTGTGCGTGTGTGCTTGTGTGTTACAAATGCATATTAATGATTTTGTGAATATGTTTGTTTGTGGCTGTTTGAAAGCGTGTGTAAAAGCTCCTCCTCACCCCACCAAAGAGAACACTAACACAGTAGTGGACTTTTCCTCTACACCTTTCGCACAGCTTTACTCTGGCACTGTGTATTACTTGTCTAGGGCCACCTTGGGAAAACCCAACCAAAGGGCACTTTATCCTTTAATAGGCCATCAATCCATGCAAGGGGTGTTAACTCACTTTTTCGGAACGTCCAACTTCATCAACTACTTCCGCTTCAAAGGCTTGCTTCTTAACTAATGAATCAGACGTGCTTATCCTACTATTGGTTTGTGCAAAGAAAGACAACTCAAAGAAAAAAGTGTGATGGATATTTTAAAATTAAATTAATTTAAAAAATTTTTTTTTATCCAAGAAGTGCTTTGCAGAAAAGAAAGACAGCTCTTACACACACACACACACACACACACACACACACACACACACACACACACACACACACACACACACACACACACACACACACACACACACACACACAAATAGAATAAAATTATACTAGTTTAGAAATGTATGCTCTAGTCCCATTTATTTTTTTCTCTCTCTCTTTATCTCTATAAGATCATCTTCCTGACTCTTCCCTTTCATCATCGTTTTGAAAGTGTTTAAGGGTGGCGAAATGCAGTAGTTTACATTGCCTAAACTAAACTCGCTACATTTATTTATTATTGCTATTTCTTTATTTTTTGCTGACTTCATGTCACTTTACGATTATTTTGTTTTGCCGACGTCATTTCACGTTATAGTTAATTTTTTTTTGTTTTTGTTTTTGTTGCCGACGTCATTCACGTCAAATATTACGTCAGTATAAACAGGCTGTATAGAGGAACAGCAATGTCGGATAGCACTGTTTTAAATTAATAAAAGGAAAAGATATATATATATATTTACTTCCACTTATCCTCTTCTCTCTTTGTGTGCATTTTCTCTTTTCTCTCCTTCTCCTGTTAGGTGGGAGTTTTCGGGAAGTTAGAACAGCCAAGAACGCAGGACTGCCAATGAAGTAGATTCCAAGAACTATCAAGATGGAAAAATAAAGAAATGTAGAGTTCAAGCAGTAGAAATATAATGAAGTGGAACTATCAAAGATGTAGATATAACACTGCCAAAAAGTAGAGAGATGGATGAAGCAGAGACATCAAGGATATGGAGCTTTCAAAAGGGGAGATAACAATACGCATACCAAGAGAAGAGAAGGGCGCAATAAAATAAATCTTTTATCTGGGTAGATACATTAGTGAGTTACAAATATCAAGAAAGTAGAAAGATATTTAAAGAGGCAGAGATATCAAGAATGCGGAGCTGGCAAAGACATAAAAGTGATGAAAAAATATCTAAGGCAGAGTATTACTGTGAAGAAAGTAGAGATATAGAAGCAGGCTTAGTATTGTGAAGCAAGTAGAGATATCTAATAGACAGATATAACAATTTGAAGAAAATAGAGATATTTAAGGGACAGAGATAACAATCTGAAAAATGTAGAGATACTTAAGGACAGAAAAAGAAGCATCATGAAGAAAGTAGAGATACTTAATAGACAGATAGCATTGTGAAAAAAGTAGAGATATTTAAGGGACAGAGATAGCAATGTGAAGAAAGTAGAGATTTTTAAGGGACAGAGATAGTACTGTGAAGAAAGAGATATTTAAATAGACAGAGACAGCATCATGAAGAAGTAGAGATATTTAAAGGACAGAGACAGCATTGTGAAGAAGTAGAGATATTTAAAGGACAGAGACAGCATCGTGAAGAAGTAGAGATATTTAAAGGACAGAAACAGCATCGTGAAGAAGTAGAGATATTTAAAGGACAGAGACGGCATCGCGAAGAAGTAGAGATATTTAAAGGACAGAAACAGCATCGTGAAGAAGTAGATATATTTAAAGGACAGACAGCATCCTGAAGAAGTAGAGATATTTAAAGGATAGAGGCATCAAGAGTTCGAAGCTTGCAGAGAGTTAGAGATATAAGTAAGGCAGAGTAATTAACAAAGAAGAGATATCAGTAAGGTAATAGGGCAGAAAGCAGAGAGAGCTGTAAGGGGAGGCAATTCTAGAGACCAAGAAGACAATTACCTACAAAAAGACTTTGTAGGTCCATTTATTATCCTCATTATAAATAAGGCACAATAATTCTTGTCTAATTAATCTTCAGAAGCCGCCGTCCGACCTTGTGTAATTATTTCTTCAACTGGATTTGTCTAGACTTACACGAGTACAGAGAGAAAACAAAGATTTGGCATTCACTGATCTTGTCAAAGAGGATGGACCTAAATTGTCTCCGACTTCCGCCATCTCGGCCGTCCCACACTTCAAACTTGTGGGTGGTCTTGGAGGAAGCGAATGTAGAGACTCCCCTGGCTCCAGTTTGTTGTCTCTCTCTCAGTGGTAGTGTTCAGACCTTTGTACACGATCTGTACGCGCGCAGTGTCGAGGATACAATTGAATGACCGTGCAATGTTAAGGAATTTTGTCAGTGACCGTACAAAATACACCAGGACTCAATACATTAAATCTAACAGTGGAGCTCCTATGTGTGTGTGTGTGTGTGTGTGTGTGTGTGTGTGTGTGTGTGTGTATGCGTGCGTGTTGTACATGTGTTTGTATGTTATGTACGTGCATACTACAGTGTGATATAGAGTTTGCAATTTTGGAAAAGGTTGATTTATTGATTCCTTTCATTCCACTCCCAACCCCTTTCAGGAACCACGTTTTCTGACACATAATCGCTGAATGATTCCATGGTTGGGTGAATAATTTTGGGGGGCGATATGTCCGTCATACTGATTCAAGTTGGCGAAACATTTGTGTGAAGAAAACTGCGGAAGTGAGATTAAAATATAACACAAATTGTTTATGTTTTGCACATTTAGGATTCCGTTTACGGGGGAGAGGGAGTGAGATGGTTTTGGGGTAGTGTGAGGTGGAGGGAAGCGTACAACGAGTACATATGTACGGAGCATAGGTCAGATTGCTTTATATATAGTAGATAACGAGCGCATGTTGATACTAAGGGGACGTAAGTCTGACTGAACGAAGAATGCTTTTGTTTTCATTAGTAATGACTGAATTCAATATGATTACATATACTGTTTTGAGAGGAAGGCAAAACATTAACAAAATGAAAGCTTTGGCACAATATCCCACGAAATGCTAAACATATTACTAGGAGAACCAAACACGATAAACAAAGTTCAATAGGAAATAAAACAAGTTCAATAGGAGACAAAATTTAATAAACAGGAAAGGAAACATGTTAAATAGGAGATAAAGCATAATAAATAGGAGATGCCCTGTTAAACAGAGGATAAAATATGATAAATAAGTGCTTAAAGCTGTTAACAGAAGATAAAACACGTTAAATGGAGATTAAAATAAAGGAAAGTACATAGATAGGAAATATAACATTTTGGAATTCTATAAGACATTACACGCTAGAATAAAATATATGCAACATGCATACATTATAGAGACAGATTAGAAAGGAAAATTAAAAAACAATAAATCTAAGAAAGAAAAATACTCTGAACTAAGAAATAAAAAAGTTGTTGAGCTTAAAGATACTGAGTTAAAAAAATTAAACAAAATACTGACATAAGAATGAGAACAGATATTGAGTTAAGAATGAGAAGACACTGAGTTAAGAATGAAAAGATACTGAATTAATATTGAAAGAGGCTATGCATTAAGAATGAAAAGCTGTTGAATTAATAATGAAAAGATGTTGAATAATAACGAAAGAGGCTGTGCATTAAGAATGAAAAGTTAGTGAATTAATAACGAAAGAAGCTATGCATTAAGAATGAAAAGCTGTTGAATTAATAATGAAAGAGGCTATGCATTAAGAATGAAAAATATAATCATAAAATGGCCTCAGTGAACACTAGAATAATGAGATTTTGGAATAAATCAAGAAACGGATGAATATTGGAGAGTGAAATGAAAAATAGATAATAGTTAGAAGAATGAAAAATAGCAATGGAAGGAAAATGGATATAGTATTCATATTGGGAATAAGATGATGGACAGAAGAAGGATATAACATTTTATACCGAGAATAAGAATGAAGAGTCAAGTATTAAACGTTGAAAGAAAAGTTAAATTGAATAAAAATTATATTAAATTAAGGAATGAAAGGATAAGCATTCAACATAAGAATGAAAACAGATATGGAATAAAGAAAAGAAAAGACAGAGAGAAATTAGAATAATCATCATATACGACAAGACAGACATTGAACATAAGAAATAAAAATTCCAGCTTTAAAGAAATGAAATGACAGATGTAGAACAAAAGAATTAAAAAGCAACATATATTGACTGTAGAAATTAAATGATAAATGTAGAATGCAAAAATGTTAAACAGATACTGGATGAAAGAATGAAAAGACAGTTAATGAACATAAGAAATAAAAACAGATTTAGGACAGAAAACTATAATGGTACGCATTGTATTTTGGCGAGAAGAATAAAACACCTACTGGTTACTAAAATAACATTTCAAAAACAGACATTAGAATGTCAACTTAGTGGATAAAATAAAAGCGAAGGGTAAGTATTGGATTTAAGAATGTAAAACAAATAGAATTAGAAATAAACCACGGTATCAATCAATCTATCTATCTATCTATCTATCTATCTATCTATCTATCTATCCATCCACTCATCCATCCATCCATCCACCCATCCATCCACCCACCCTCCCACCCACCCACCCACCTACCTATCTATCTATCTATCTCTATAGTAAACAGACAACCGACATAGACTGGACATAATAAAATTATATAAAGACATGTCTGACAAAGAAGAATTGAACAAAACTGATGAAATACAGACTGGACAAAATAATATTACATAAACACTAGTGTCTGAGAAAGAAGAATTAAACAGAAGATTGAAAAGACAAACTGGGCAAAATAAAATTATATAAAGACAGACGACTGACAACGAAGAACTAAACAGGACTGATGAGACACCGACTGGACATAATAAAATTATATAAGGACAGATGACTGACAAAGAAGAACTAAACAGGACTGATGAGACACCGACTGGACATAATAAAATTATATAAAGACAGATGACTGACAAAGAAGAACTAACATTTAAACAGAAAAGTGACAAGAGATACAAAAGACAAAAAAGTATTAAAGACAAATATTGGACGGAACATAAAAAAAGAAGAAATGTTAGACACGAAAGAAAAAAGAGAGAATTTGGACACAAGCATGAAAAGAAAAAAATTCCTGTTACTATAATGGAGATGAAAATGAAAGTGGTGATTGGTGACGCCTTCTATTCTACTGTTTGCTTCTTGTTTTTCTTCCAATCCTTTAACTCTCTTATCGTGCCAAAATAGTGCCTTGTTTTATTTTATTTGTGCTGAAATTTTCTTTCAGTTTTTAAAATGGTATTTAGGTGTGCTTGTGTATGACAATGTGAGAATGGGGTGTGTGTGAGTGTGTGTGTGTTTGTGAGTGAGTGTGTGTTGATGTGTGTTTATTCAATATGCAACCGATTTGTACAACCACTGATCATTTAAAATCCCTGGAGTGGTTCGCTCCTGGTGTGGGGTATTTTCACTTACAACAATACCAGCCTTGCTTGCCAAAAGGCAACAGTAACCAAACCGGGGTCTACATTTTTCTTCTCAATGTCTGCTAAACCCCTTTATTCTATCTAATCCTACCCATTCACCCTCTCCCACCACCTCCTCTCTCCTCCCACACACACACACAATGACTGAGGGGAAAAAGAAAAAGGAATAAAAGGTTAACAAAATAAATAAAAGATGGTGCTTTTCAAAGCGACATGAAACATCTGAGACTTCCTTCAAATGTACATACAGTTCATGAGCATTCGTCAGACGATGTGCGTGTGTGTCTGTGTGTGTCTGTGCGTGATTGTATATATACATCAGTGGTTCCCAAACCATTTTGTGGTCAAGAGCACATTCAAATTTTCAAAAAAATTTGGCGAGCGCCATAATTAAGTAGCTTTTACAAAACAGATATCTTAAGCAGGCAGATTTAATCTTTTTCTTTTTAAAAATACAATAATGTTGAACTATGGCAGAAATGTGTTTATTCTTACAGTAACATAGAAGCCAGCCATGATTAATTAAAAATAGTCTTTCTATTTTTAGTGGTATCTGGATTTCATCGAGTAAACACAAATAAGAAAAAAGTTAAGCACAGTTTTTATTGTTACGTGCACCCGGATTTCTCTAAGCATACAAATATGAATAATGTTCATAAATGCTCACCAGAACTTAGTAGAGAAAGGGTATTATTAATTTACGTGCTTTTATTGTAATAAATCAGTATTTTGGCACCTCATTTCTTAGCCCGTTTTTACCAGTTGAACAAGTAAAATTATACTTCTGTTTGTAATCTATTAAAGGTGTAGCGTGTTTATGTCCGCGTGACAAGGGACTTTACGTCAGCATGTGTTCAGCCTCACTGAAGGGCAGCATTGAAATCTACATTACTTTTTATAATAGTTTGTGCCAACATCAGCAAAGTTAGCCGTCATGGTGCACATTGTGATACACCTCCGATGGTGCGTCTGTTCGTCTGCACGTAAAGGATTGATGGTGTTTGTGTATGAGTACTACTAAGGGTGGCGTTCAGTCTGTACCTGGATTGCCATATCCAGTGCGTTTTCCTAGGCTGGAATTAAGCGTCATCCTCTACGTCATCTGACAGAAACGAGAGTCCACGACGTCTGAGTATGACGCTGGGCTTTGGGCTCCATTATGAAGTGTATAAATAGTCACATTTATTTACTGTTCCTGCACTTTTGAGAGGAGCCATGTTTGTTGGTTGTGGTGGCAAACTACGTCATCAAAATCTGCATTTCTTTTGGTTGTTGCTAATTAAAATGTTCTCTGTATCTAATTTCACCACTCTTCAGAATTCTTAATAATTTTAACCTAAACTTCAATCTCAATCACACATTAGATAGATGAATGTGTTTATTAATCAAATGAACTCTAACATTGTGAAGTTGGTCTTAAAACAATTCTCTAATTGTTTTAAGTCCTAATAAACAAATACACTTCACCTTCTATAAAAATAAATATTAATACCCCCCCCCCCACACACACACACAAACACAATTACACACTAAATAATAAAAAGGAAAACCACAAACTTAAAGGAAGTTACAAATAGCTTCCTCACACATTTTTAAAAAAATAAAAATGTTCTATACATATATTAACACAACTCCTAGGAAAAACAATGCATACAATCATTGAAACACTACTAAAACATGTAAACTGTAAACAATGACAGGCAATTGGAAAGCTACTTACATAACTTCATAAATCTTCCCCAACATTTTTTTTTTTAAGAACAGTACTACCCTCCTAGAATAACAGAGTACGGAGGAAGGCCCCACAGGAACTCTACAGAAACTGAGAACATCAAGAAGATGAAAAGTTTCCATGCAATTCCTGTGGGGAAAAGAAGTCAACGTAAAGAAGAAGAAGAAATTCTCTAATTATTCCAACTAACCCAAAGGACTTTACAGAGCATAGAATGTGTACTCTTCATTTACGAGAGAGACAGAAATTCATTCTCCTCCTCCTACTCCACCACCACCACCACCACCACTATTGATTGCATTATTTATTTGCTTTGCTTATTAAATGTAATTTTATTTATCCTAGATGCTAATTTTTTCTTCACCATCAACACCTGATTCCTAGATATTTTTCGTTTGTTTGTGGGGGAGGGGAAGCTAAAGTTTTAATCAAGCAAGATCATTAGAATCTTAAGTAGAACTTATAAATTGAGTGGCGTATGACGGGGGGGGGGGGGGGATTAGATTAGAATTATAATCCATGTGAAATTAAAATAGTCCGAGGTGTACGGATATTACTTTTACTAATGTACTGTAAGAGAGGGATGAAATTTTCTCTTATATCAGCGTTGATACAGCCCGATCTGCATCTAAAATTTATTAGTGTCTGTAATTAGACTGTTAATTTATATCATTTGTTTAAGATCATCTATTTCTCCCATGTCAAGATGGCTGATATGCATATGCAGAAGCGGAAATAGAGGTAAACACCACATTGCTGTATAAAATAAATAATTTACGTCTGACGTTGATCATAATTACCACAATCGTTGGGCGATGATAATTTCCTCTCAGCCACGAAGGGTGAAATGTGGTTTGGACGCAAATCAGATAAACAATGAGATGGATGGTTCCGCCCCCATCCTTACCCGCTATAGTAGTATTAAATCATTTCCCCATCAAGTACATGTACACACACGCGTTCTCCATCTCTCTCTTTCACACACACACACACACACACACACACACACACACATACACACACACACACACACACACACACACACACACACACACACACATACCCTACCTAAAGCCCAATACACACTCTTATACACATTCACACACACTCACATACTCACACAAATATTACACACATTCACACACTTTCACTCATACACACTAACGCTCTCAAGCACACACTCACACACACTCTCTCACATACACAAACACACTTTAACTGCTTGCATTAGTATTAGAAGAGCAAAGATAACACAGGAACAAAACGATTCAAACGTGACACTTCTTAAAGGGAAATGACTGATTAGGGCATTAGGCCTTGCCTCTGAGGATTTTTACAGTTACTGTACCTCTGGAATTAAAGCAAAGTAGGAAATTTGAGGTCTTTAAAGCTTTAAATGCGAGGTTGTTGGAATTTTATTTTTTTTTCTATTTTAAAGAGATACTGATTTGAGTGTAATCTGCCAAGTGTAAAACACTTGCTAAACAGGTCAAAAGTCTACATAAATCATCCTTCAACAGTGAAACCTAAACTGACATCAAAGTCGTATGCTAACAGGTCAGGTCGACACAAATTTATGAGTAATAGGACGGGAAAGGACCCCCTATATCCTCCTCACCAAGCAAATAAATATATAAAAACATGATACAAACATTAATGAACACAAGCAACCAGGAAATAACAATCAAAATAAATAATAACGACCGCTTTGATCATCAAAGCAAACAAAAACAATAATGACGAACGCTTAATGGTCAAAGTAAACAAAACAACAATGAAATAGGTACTAATGACCAAGGTAAATAGTCAGTAATCATGCAGACAATAAATGCGAAAGAAAGGAGACAATAATGCTGAAATAAATAAGTAATAATGTTAAAAGTAAGGAAACAAAAAAATACTGAAATAAATAAGCAATAATGATTGAAGTAAGAAGACTATGATGCTGAAATAAGAAATAACGTTAAAAACAAGGAAACAAACAAACAAACAAAAATCCTGAAATAAGAAATAACGTTAAAAACAAGGAAACAAAAAAATACTGAAATAAGAAATAACGTTAAAAACAAGGAAACAACAATAACAAAAAAAATGCTGAAATAAGAAATAACGTTAAAAACAAGGAAACAACAAAAAAAAAAAATGCTGAAATAAGAAATAACGTTAAAAACAAGGAAACAAAAAAAAAATACTGAAATAAGAAATAACGTTAAAAACAAGGAAACATAAAAAATGCTGAAATAAGAAATAACGTTAAAAACAAGCGTAAGTAATCGAAGAAGTGACCAATCAATCATCAATGATAAAAACAAGCAGACAGTACTGATCAAATCAAATTTTCATTCGTAACAATTTTTATTTGAAATGTTTGTCTTACAAATCTGACAAAATCTTTGACAAATCTGACAAATCTGACAAAATTTTTAACCCCCTTCCCCGAAGATTACATTGAAACTCGAAAACTAGAGTGTTAATCTATTCTTCTAGATTGATCGGAGTTAGTTGAAGATCAAGAGTGATGGGAGAAGTAGATATTAGGTGCTTGATGCAATTTGAAGTTCTTGGCAGTTTAGCTACTCAAAAATCCTGCATTTATTTTGCATTCTCAAACTCCCCCCACCACCACCACCACCACCAACAAGCAGAAACACAATCTGACAAGGGAGGCAATGTCCGCTAATTCCTAGAGCTTCGACTTTCATCGGTGAATGTCTTTTGCGGTCGGCGGAAAGGGGAAACATTTTTTTTTTTTTTTTTTTTTAAGGAAAAGAAAGAATGGGAAGAAAACTGCTTCCAGGAAGTGTCTGGCATCCTTACTGTCCGACATGTTCTATTTTGAGAATGAAAAAATAAGTATCTTGTCCTTGAGTGAACAGGAGTGAAAGCGAAATGTAACTCTCTCAGCCTCTCCGGTTACGTTGAGTTTTTGCTTACCTTTAAGGACGTAGGTCGGACTCGTTCTTACAACGCGAAAGCTGACATATATTGTCAGTTTTAGTCTTTGTCTTTGAATTTTGTCCTTACCTTTTTTCGTCCTCTCTGTCATTATTTAATCCTGCTTGTTCGCAGTTTTTGTGTGTGTGTGTGTGTGTGTGTGTGTGTGTGTGTGTGTTATGCGTCTATTTGATATCAGTATTGGATTACTGATAGGGCTTATTTTTGTTTTGTGAACAGTCTCCAGATTCAATTTTAAAATAATTAAATGTCCCCCTTTCTCCCCCTTCCCTTTTGTTGAAATATATCAGTCATCAAAACTGTGTTTTTAGGCTGCTCACTTTCAAGTGTCAGCGTTAGCAATTTCTGCAATGGTTGGGAATTCTCAGGGGTAAGATTAGCTCAGTCCATACATTTCGGCAGTGAAATTCGCGCTTTAGGTTTGTCTTCGAAATCTGCAGACACCATGTGAATGGTTTGAGTTTTAAATAGTAATGACGAGAGTGTCAAAAGCAGAGAGAGAGAAGACAAAAAGGAGAAAGAAAGAAAGGAGACGACGAGATAGAAAGGAGAAAAAAAGAGAGAAAGTTAAAAAGAGAAAGAGAAAGAAAGGCGAGAGAAAGGAGACAGAGAAAAAGGAGCAAACTAAGAAAGGAGAAAGAGAGAAAAAGAGAAAGGAGAGAGAGAGATAGAAAAGAGAAATAGAAAGAGAGAAAGTTAGAAAGATAAAAAGCAGTAAAGATAGAAAGGAAAGAGAGAGAGAGAGAGAGAGAGAGAGAGAGAGAAAGGAGAAAGGGAAAACGGATCAAACAGGGAAAGGAAAGAGAGAGAGAGAGAAAGGAGAAAGAGAGAAAGGAGAGGGTAGAAAAAGGAGAAAGAGAAAGGAGAAGGAGAGATAGAAAGAGAGAAAGATTAAAAGGAGAAAGTGAGAGAGAGGGGAAAGGAATACACTAGTGAGACATAATCACCTCACAACACATAATTTTGTTTGCTAAATATTTTTATTAGAACAAAAATAGACAGCATACATTTTTACTTAGAAAAACTAGCAACAACACCAAAATAACTACTTTTATTTATGCAAATTACTGGTTTTTTGCATAAAAATTTTACTTCTTATAATATATTTTTTCAAGCGCTACACAGCCTTTGTGCATATTGCTTTATACGTCATCGACAGATTTTCAATAAAACTTTCCGAAAAGAAATTTGTAGGGTATAAATATATTGAGTTTGCATAAATACACTAGAAGATAAACATTCAGTTAAAAGTGTATTGTGCGGGCGTAAACAACCAGAAGGTAATATAAACTCTCTTTGTAAAGTGTATTAAGATGGCGTAAACATGCATCAGAAGCCAATCTCAATAATCAGTTAAATGGTGGTGTTTAGGTTTAAACATCCGATAATAATAGTGCAAATCAAACAGCAATCAGAAGGTTTTGCCGCATTGAATCAAACCTCTAGATATTTCAAATGAAAAACAATACTAGATCAAAGCTCTGCAAAGAGTAGTCAGTGCTCAAATTTCTCTCCTCATGCGGATTAGCTTTTCGCAAATATTAATTCTCTTAGAGCCATTTCCAAATATCATCCATTACCCACGTGACTTTTAAGTTCTTTTCTGTAAAACCATTAGACTTACAATGCTGAATGTAGAATTTAATTTTTGACGACCAACAACAACAAAATGAAAACAGTGGTAGAGGTCTTACGTCTTCTGTGACGTCATTACAACTTCTACATCTAATAAAACTGACATTACTTGTTAACTTAAGAGTTTGTCTCACACCGTTTTTGTTCTTGAGATTAACAAACAAGTAGCAAGTGGTTTTAAATCACTTTTGATGCTGCATTGTCTTGACCCACTGCTGCGCCTTTAATGCTTTCATAAATCGTTTAACAGCTTTTAAAGTGCCCCCCTTCCCCTCCCCCACTTTTCTGGCCGGAGCCTCATAGGCGCCCAAGGAACGATAAATGACCCATTAAGTTGATTAACTCTCAGCTCTAGTTGTCGTTCCTTGTACTTTTCATCCTTCTTCGCCCCCGCCCCTCCCCTCCGGAATATAATCTTCGTCGATGATTGTCGGTTTTCCTTGTCTTACCCCTTACTAGCTAGTCACTTGATACTAATTCACGCTGCGAGAGCTTGTGCAGGGGAGAGAACTCTCTCAAGCCATTTGCGGGTTTCGTACTGGGATTAGTAAGTAGATGGTAGAGGTTAGGGCACTGACTGACTGAGCTCTCTCTCTCGCTCTACATATATGAATTATTATATGTAGCTCAGTGGGTTAGGGACCAGGTGTTCTGAAGGAGGGTTGCTGAGGGTCAGAGACTGTCAGTGGCATGATAATATATTAATTATCATCACCGCGTCGCGTCTTTCATGTCTTCTGAGATATCGCCGCGATGTCTTTCATGCTTTCACAGTGGCTTGATTCTTTTGAAGTTGGCATGGATTTATAAAGACAAAAGTGAGCGTACTTAATTTGGTTGCGTGAACGTAGAAAAAGACTATAATAAATCTAAAAGACTTATTTAATACACCTAACAACAACAACAAAATGTAATGATTTCACGTTTTTATCTGCGCTTAAGCTTCAAAGAACTCTTTGTTTCCACTGAACGTTCATAGCTAGGGGAGTGGGTAGAGACCGTGCGAGAAAAATCCCAGTGAATATTTCGGTGTTTGCTTGTATCAGAAGCAATCCTCTCTATATGTCGGTGTGTCTGAATATATCTGTTGTAATCCTCTCTATATGTTGGTGTGTCTGAATATATCTGTTGTAATCCTCTCTATATGTCGGTGTGTCTGAATATATCTGTTGTAATCCTCTCTATATGTTGGTGTGTCTGAATATATCTGTTGTAACCATCTCTGTTTTTCAGTGTATAGATGAGCGGGTCTACTTGCGTGTATGTATTTGTGTGCAGAAGTATCTATTTGTTTATGTTTAGCTATGTTCCTTTCTGAATACTCATAAGACTGTCATTATAATGTGTTAGTGCCTCAGAGCAGAATAAATGACCGTTTTATATTAAAAAGAAGGTTTGTCTGAACTGTGCCCCGCTTATTAATAAATGTCTCTTGGTTAGACTTCATAACTTGACCAAATATTAATTATTAAATCGTTCAAACCACTAAACGGTACAAAACCAAATAAAAAGGAAACCGTTGAATATACTAGCATTAAAAAGTGTTGACTCTAAACTACACAAAACTTGAGATCACTCTTAATAATCCAGCAGAATACATGATAAAAACTTTTAAGACATTAGGAAAATAGAATAATGTACTTCTATATAGAGACACAGTTGAATCCATTAATCCGATCATTAAACTCAGCGAAAGAAGAAAAGGTGTTTCTCGAAATTTATATCAAGAAGACAATACTTACCGGCAGACAACTCTTCTACTATTCATTCATCAGAACACAAGACACAGCGAAAGAATAAAAGATATGTACGCAGACATAGAGTGCCGAAAATAGTATGCGGGGAGATACCTGAAAGCTCTTTCTCTGTTCATTCATCCGACCATACGAACATAAAGATAGAGTAGATAAGTATCTGTACATTATCACTTACATATAAGGATAGAATAGATAAGTATCTGTACATTATCACTTACATATAAGGATAGAATAGATAAGTATCTGTACATTATCACTTACATATAAGGATAGAATAGATAAGTATCTGTACATTATCACTTACATATAAGGATAGAATAGATAAGTATCTGTACATTATCACTTACATATAAGGATAGAATAGATAAGTATCTGTACATTATCACTTACATATAAGGATAGAATAGATAAGTATCTGTACATTATCACTTACATATAAGGATAGAATAGATAAGTATCTGTACATTATCACTTACATATAAGGATAGAATAGATAAGAATAGACATAAGAAATCACGAAGCACACAGGCAGACAGATATTTTTTTTTCTTCCATTCATCCAAACTTTATATCATACAGCAGCAGTGTGACGTAACTCTATACAGATGCACTGAGAGCTGGAGGTTCTCAACATAGACAGACAGTCCTGTCTCTGTCTATCCCCCACGAACATATGTTTCAAACATTCTGGCTATTTGACGTCGATTCAAAAGAAAGGAGAAAACGGGGGAAAGAGAGAAAAAGAAAAACATACATACACATATCAACAAACCAAAACATCAACATACAACTTAGAGAAAGGGAAGTCGCTTGGCACATACCTTAAGGGTATCTCGCAAGGCTCTGAGAGCGGTCCCACACTCTTCATTGCCACCTTCAGTGCGTCATTGCTGACACTTGTAGCAGATGGCGAAGTATCGGTATTTGGACAACACCAGGAGCCTGGATATTCTCAGAACGTACATGTGGAGTTTCTTTCTGAACACCCCACCTCCCTCCCAACCCCTTTAAATTAATGTGGTATACCAATGCCATTGAGGCATTTGAAAAATTTGTGGAGGAGGAAACGTGCATGCTGATGGTGATGGTGGTGGTGGTGGTGGTGGTGATGGCAATAGGGTCGGAGTTGTGGGTGCTAACGTAGAAGCTCGAGGCAAGAATATATCGATGCTTTAGTCTCTTAAGAATTCTTTCTCACAAAGATGATATTCAGAAAGGATGCAAAGGGAATTAACTTTGCTTCGGGAATAAAAGTTACCTTTCGTGAACATTGGCCTTTATTCTAGTACCAAATGTAGTGAAGGGAATGTTTTCTCTGCTATTTGTGTCATTTATGTTACTTATTTCTTGATAGAAAATAATGAGAAAACATGAGTGTTTTTGCGCGCGCATATGTGCATATTTACCTGCTCTCCTCGTATATTTTCACCTGCCGAAAAGACAACACAACGTACAACACGCTGTTAAATGCAGCAGGCGTCAAGATGTTGTTGACTTCACTCCTGGCTGGAGAGTATTACCTGGACCTGGCAGCAGACGTTATCTCAGCCACTCCCTGGAGTGAGTGGGTGGATGAAAGTCATTGAGTGCAGACTGAAGCAAATCATTATTGTCCGTTGCATAACCCTTGCCCTTTCTGCTTTTCCTTTGCATTGCGCATGCCCTGAGCTCTTCTACATTTCCTCTATTTCGCGCATGTCATCTGCCCTTGCATACATTTCCTGTGACACCGAGTTGAGCATGTCACATCTGCCTTTCTACGTTTCCTCAATCGATACCGTGCCTGTCCATTGACCAGCTTGCGTTTCCTCTACACTGCGCATGCCCAGCAGAGAAAAGCAGCTCGTTAATGAGTGGATTTCTGAACCAGACAGCTAGACAAAGTACACGTTCTGTTAAAACTTGTGCATAATTAGTTTGTACACATTAGAAGAAATAACAAACATCACTAGAAATGCTTTAGCCTCCATTTTTTGATTATATGTGACAAACTGTAATGCTCACCTAGCCAAAACTGGATTAAACAACCATGGCCTACTCTATTTAAAAAAATAGTTTTGTCGTCAAACAAGCCATATTCTCTATGCGTAAACTGAAATGCACACCTGCATTAAAAACTCTGCATCACACTGAGAATTTAGGGTTATCTTCCCATAGATCGAACAGAGAGCTAGAAGGGCTCCGTAGAAAGCAATCATTCGCCCTATAAAATCTTGTTCTGCACTCAGAATCTTCTTTAACGCAGTGTGTCTGGAACGCTGATCGCAGTCGGCACGCTAGTCTGGCGTTTCTGCGCTGATGTTTTACAAAAGGACATTGTGTCAACAAATACAATATGGTAAACATTGCATAAAATACTGATTTAGATTGCTAAATTATATTACAGCACAGCAATATGTTTTTAAAAGTACAATGTATTTGAATAAACAATTGATACATTTAATTTTACTAGCACTAAATCAATAATTTTTGATTATGCAAGCAAACAAAATATAATGAAGGAATGCAGGGCCACCGACTAAGGTAACGACCCAAGCTAGAAGCTGCCACCACCCCGAATTAAGTATCGAATCAGGAAGGAGTGAAAGGAAAGATAAGCACTTTGTTTGATATCCCCTTTTCTTTTTTCTTTCTTCTCTTAAGGGAAAAGATGTTTGATATTGAGCGGTTCTGCAATGTAATGAAACATGGCTAAACCCATTGTGCTGGATAATTTAGACAACATTTAGTACTTTTCTTTTAATGGTGCGCATGGGGTACAACAACAACTTAACATTAACGAAACAATCAAAGTAACTATCTTCTCATTATAATATAAAATATAATGGGCCACTCTTTATCGGCAGAATGAAATAAATTAAACTGGCTAAGTCATTATTTTAACAATCGAGAAAAAAAAAGGAGTTTAACCCACAATAAAAGCAAATAGATCTAAATGTTAACACACAGTATGTTTTCCTTAGATGACGACATATATTCTACTCGCATGATCAGAAAGAAATGTATAAAGTTTATTCTGTTGATGGACAGTGGCTTCTCTTCATCAGACAACCAATCTCACGTACTTTTAATGTAAAGAGCTCTCTCTGTAAACAGTTTCTGTATAATTATGCCCATGTTTGTGGATCTCTTTTTCTGCAGCTGATGGACATAAACTACAGTGACCATCATTTAGATCTCATTATTTTATTGACTATCAAACAAACAAAAACTCTTTGCAAGATTGTTCAGTTGGATGAATTGAATCCAGCCAGCAGTCAGAACACGGCCTTGTTCGCTCGAAATCAGCGTTCCTTAGAAGTACCTGACACCGACACACATGTTTGTTATGTAATTAGAAGTCTGTATGAGATCAGACAGAAATTTAGCGATTTCATAAAATCGCAAATGAAATATTGTTTTCCAAATGTTTGTACACGACACACACACTTCCTCCCGTAAATAAAATAAATATTGATTGCATTAAATGAGATGATCACATGACTTACTAGTTAAACTGATTACGATTTGACTGATAAATTAATATTTGTTTGTGCGTGCGTGCGTGCGTGCGTGTGTGTGTGTGTGTGTGTGTGTGTGTGTGTGTGTGTGTGTGTGTGTATGTGTGTAATGCATTTTGGAGTAACTGCTTAATGGACGCAGATTTTCAAAGCGACATGAAAGAACAGAGAAAGAGAGAAATCCCTGGCTATAGGAGAGATTACCGAGTTATAGAGAATACCAAGCTAGAGAGAGAAACTATGGTATATATAGGGAACAATAAGCAGTATAGATAGAACACTAAGGAATAGAGAGAAACTAAGCTGTATAGAGAGAACATTAAGGTGTACAGAAAAAATAAATTATATATAGACAAACACTAAAGTAAATATATAGAGACTAAGCTATCGAGAGAGAAGACTGAGTTTTATAATAGAGAGAACACTAAGCGCGGCGAGAGAGAGAGAGAGAGAGAGAGAGAGAGAGAGAGAGAGAGAGAGAGAGAGACGAACACAAAGCTCGAGAGAGAACATCCAGCTATAAAAAAACAATAAGAGAGAGAACGCGCTATAGATAAAGAACATTAAGCTATAGAGGGAAAACACAAAGCTATAGAGAAATGGCATTAAACTATAGAGAGAGATCGAGATAAAGAGAGCACTAAGCTTTATATATATGCGCGCGCGTGTGTGTGTGTATACAGACAGAGACTATGCTATAGAGAGAAAACACAGTTATATCACGTACGATAGAGAGATACTATTTAGCCATAGACAAAGAAAACCAAGCCAGAGAGAACACTAAGCTACAGAGAGAGAATACCGAGCTCTAGAGAGAGAAGAATAATCTATAGAGAGGGAACACGGAGCTATAGTGAGAGAAAACGAGGCTATATAGAGAGAGCTCTAAGCTATAGAGAGGGAACACTGAACTATAGTGAGAGAACACGAGGCTATAGATAGAGAACTCTAAGCTATAGAGAGGGAACACTGAGCTATAGTGAGAGAACACGAGGCTATAGACTATAGAGAGAGTTTAAGCTATAGAGAGGAAATATCAGGCTCTATAAGAGAACTCTAAGCTATAGAGAGGAAATACCTGGCTATAGAGAGAGAACACTAAAGTTATAGAGATGGAATTCTGAGCTATAGAGAGAGAACACTAAGCTAAAGAGAGAGAACACTATTCTGGAAAGCATTAAGCTATAGGAAAAACACTACGCTATATAAAGAGAAAATTGGGCTATAGAGAGAGGAAGCACTGAGCTATAGTATAGAGAACACCGAACTATAGAGAAAATACTAATCTAGAGAGGGGGAATATCTTTCTGTATAGAGAGAATAATATTAGCAGATTGCTTTCCTTTTAATTCTAATTTAATCATGTCGTATTGTCACATAAATTTCTTCTGCAGCGAATAATGGCGAGCATTCCAAGCTGTTAACCTTAATGCTGAACGAAAATGCTTCAAAGAAACGTATGAACACAACATTTTAATTATGTTTCTTCCATCTTCCTCAAATAATGTGTGTGTGTGTGTGTGTGTGTGTGCGTGCGTGCGTGCGTGCGTGCGTGTGTTTATTTGTCTCTTTTCACCCCGTCCTCTCCTTTTCTTGGTTTTCTTCCATCATCTCCTGCAGTTAATGGGATTCGCCATTGAGGAGAGCTTTGTCAGCAGACCTCCGGTTTCCTCCCGAATCATAATTATTGCCACCACTCATCCACACACTACCACCTTTTTTCTACCACCGCCACCACAGGTCGCAACAAAACACAGGATGCGGCCCAATTACATGTTCTTGCTCGTCCTTGGCCGGAATGTGTTTGGAGGAGCTTTCATGCTGCCATTCCAAACTTGTTCTTTTTGCCCACTAATGCACAGACACTGTGTGTGTGTGTGTGTGCGCGCGCGCGCATGAAGGATTGGTTTATATAGGTGGCTGAAGAAATCCTTTGTTTGAGTTATGCAATTTCAGGCAATATGTGTGTGTGTGTGTACGCGTTGTGCGGCTTGTGGATATGCCTGAGATAAAAGAATTGTAAAAAATGGAAAGAAAGCTAAAAATATTAAAATTGGAAAGACGAGAGCGATGGTGGAAAGAAAGAAGGGAAAGAGGGAAAAAAGAGAAAAGAAAAGGAGAAGTGGAAAGAAAGAAGAGAAGACTGAGGGTAAAAGAAGAAATAAATGAAGAGAGAAAGAGAGTAACCATCTTCGGAAGCAACTCTAGAGAAGAAATCAATCAAAGAAAACAGAATGAAGGAAAATGAATAGAGTAGAAAAAATATATTAAAGGATGAGATCGATAGAAAGAGACAATGATAAAGAGAGATAAAAGGAGAGTGAGAAGGAAACAAAGAGAGAGAGAGAGAGGAAAAAACAAAACAAAGAAAAGATAAGGAACGGTGAAAAGTGAAAACTGCTTAACTTATTTACAGGATCAATAATTATTATAAAATATATATTAAAAAACAAGCCAGAGATAAAGATAAAGAAATGTAAAAAAAACCCAGATATATAGAATGTAGGACAATTATTAATGCTTACAGGCAGTACCACTATCAAATGCGGGGTTTTATTTAATGACCCTGTCGCAGTATCAGACTAAAAGTATCAATTGTTAATTTATTATATTAGCTCTAATACTGATAACAGCCCAGGTGGCCTAATCTATCCTATAATTTCTATGCCAGACCCATTCTTTGGAACCCTTATCCAACATAGCGACAGACAAGTTAGCTGACTTGAGTTGGCATCGTTTTCATTATCTTTAATTAATTATGACATATATAACATCCAATTATTTCTGGCTCAGAACCATCAGCCAACTAACAAAGTAACCAAAATGTGGGTTTAAGATAACAAGAACAAGAAGATTTAATAATAACAATAAAAAGAAAACAATAGAATTCAATTTCCAAAAGCACAGGTCAACCGAGACTGGCTATTCACTGTCCCAACATTAGCGTTTATTTATCAGATTAATGTTTCATCTGGTCGATTATGGATTTTGTAGTTTGGAT
Organism: Sinotaia quadrata; assembly: GCA_028829895.1. NCBI lineage: Eukaryota > Metazoa > Mollusca > Gastropoda > Architaenioglossa > Viviparidae > Sinotaia > Sinotaia quadrata. The sequence continues at coordinate 38,218,318 of CM054184.1, forward strand.
GACTAACCTTGTTGTCAATAGAGATAACTCTTTATGTCCTTGCTTACTGTGCAGTGTTTCTTGCCCTTGTCAATGACGTCATTTCAATGACTGTCAGCTCGCAACAGGAATAAGGTGTGTGTTTAATAAATAGGAACAACTTAAGGATTTGTGACAATAGCAACACTTACAATTTTTCTTCATTAAACTAGCTCAGGGGTGAACAAACCGCGGGCCGCATACAGCCTAAGACAAGGCTCTATGCAGCCCCTGGAGGACTTTTGGATGTTACCATTATTACGAATATAAAGCACATTATTTCATTATTTGTGTTGTTATTTCTATTGAGCCATCCATGTGGCGGCCCTCCAAGTACTATCAATTGGAAATTTGGCCCTCTGGCCTAAAACGTTTGTGCGCCCCTGCATTAGCTACATGCTAATTTATACTTTACAAAATTCTCATGGAGAAATATTTACAAATGAGACAATAATATTTCCATTTCCATATTAACATGAATCTCAATAGATACAAGTATAATCAATGAATGGTTTACATTAAATTCACGCACCTAACCACATTACACAATATTGGAATTGTCTTTAGTTACGATAAACCCACGCACCTAACCACATTACACAATATTGGAATTGTCTTTAGTTACGATAAACCCACGCACCTAACCACATTACACAATATTGGAATTGTCTTTAGTTACGATAAACCCACGCACCTAACCACATTACTAAATAGTTAGGATAAGTCTGCGAACCTAACCACATTACACAATAATGGAATTGTCTTTGGTACGATAACCTAACCACTTGCATTCCCCAAGAAAGAAAAGAAAAAAGGGGCCATGGGTGGAGGTAAAGGTGATGGGTGTGTTGCTACTTCATTCATCGTGCTTCATATTGGAAGTATCGTTTGTGAATTACTTTTACGTACTGCAGCTTTCTTAGAGCAATGACGTCACTTTTGATACGCTTTATAATAGAGAGGGCATACGCTTAGCTCTTGCCGCCCTGACATCAAGGTCGAAGAGGTGACTCGGTCGCCAACCAGCTTTGCTTTAGTGTCTGCGCCTCAAGAGATAGTGCGCCCGTAAATTACATTTGTACAGCAAACACTGGACATGGACAGTGAACAAATGGAGACTGTCAACACACACAAACGCACACACACACACACAGGCACATATACACACACACACGCACACATACACACATACAAAGACGAGCCAGCCCCGACCTCACTGTATGATGACTAGGGCTGACATTGTTTACTCAAGCACGACAACAAAATTGCCATTTCCGGTCGTGGTAGTTTGAGTGGGAATTTTCTTTTCTTTTTATCTTTCTCCTTTCTTTGTTTCTTCCTATTCTTTCCTCACCATTCCCCCTCCTTTTACCCCCTGTCAAAATATATTGCAGCATATTTTATTGTAATATGCCTTGCAGGTGTCCCCATGTGCATGGAATGTGACAAAATGTGTCTTAGAGCTTGATTTACTGAGCATAAAAATGTTTGCAAGTCAAGGAAACGTTTGCCATATTAGAGAGGTTTAGAGGAGTTTTGTTAGAGTATGGTTATTCGGATCGCTAGATCTATATTTACCCGTGCGTGTGTTATTTAGCGACCCAGAGAACGACTACCACAACATCATGAAGAGCTCGTGTGCAAGTTTAGAAGGTGTCGTGTGGTATCGAGTTCAAGAGAGTTTAGTGATATCATCAGATATCACATAATCAGTTTCTGAAGTAATTTTAGGAACAATTCAGTCACGATGTAACTTTTTTTTTTTTTTTTTATATATATAGGGTTGTCTAGATGCTAGGTGTGCATTACTTTAATGTGTGTGTGTGTGTGTGTGTGTATTAAGCATTGATGGTTATCTAAAAAGAGCAATGTGTGTCACTGACAGTGCAATGTCTGTGTATGTCACATACTGACAGTACAGTGCACGAGTCACATACTAATAGTCCAGGGTCTGCGTGTCACAGGTCAAGATTGTGTAACGTACTGACAGTACAGTGTCTATGTCACATAATGACAGTACATGATCTATGTGTCCAGAGGTTTATGTCACACTACCAGAGACTGAATGTATCACTTACCGACTGTACAGGGTCTTTGTGTATCACTTACCGACTGTATAGAGTCTCTGTGTATCACACACCGGCTGTATAGGGTCCTTGTGTATCACTTACCGACTGTACAGGGTCTAATCACACGCCGGCTGTACAGGGTCTTTGTGTATCACTTACCGACTGTACAGGGTCTCTGTGTATCACACGCCGGCTGTATATGGTCTTTGTGTATCACACGCCAACTGTACAGGGTCTCTGTGTATCACACACCGGCTGTACAGGGTCTTTCTGTATCACACACCGGCTGTACAGGGTCTTTCTGTATCACACAACTACTGTACAGGGTTTCTGTGTATCACACATCAGCTGTACAGAGTTTCTGAGAATCACATACCGACAGTAAGGGCTATGTGTGTGTACACCACGTTCTGATAGTACAGGGTCATTGAGTAATGGATGACATCAGTGCACTGGATGTAGCATACGACATCAAGTGAGGCAACGACTAAGTCCATTTTATGGGCTCCTTTTACCTGCTTATTAATTCTGTCATATTGTTATCAGTCATGAATTTATTACTGAAACCAATAAGCACCAGCGCGGTCCTGATTGACAGAATAACTTGCTTATAGCAGCGTCTATACGGGTCATTTTTCTTCAGTGAACTTTACAACAAGGGCAGAGGTTTGCGCCATCCTGCTCGCCACTTTCACAATAAGAACTCGTCCAATCCCCAACCACTACGTCGTACCATAACCCCACGTACAAAGTAGAACATGAACACATAACTAATTATTACTGTACCTGTAAATAGCTATGGCAAATAAATAATTGCTTTAAAAAAAGTATCACGCGCGCATTGCTAGGATAATGATAAGATAATGATTCAGATATACATATTCACATACACACAAGCAACACCCATCCACCCGCACTCTCTCTCTCTCTCTCTCTCTCTCTCTCTCTCAAAGAACCATACACAAATAAAAATAAAATATGCCGGTGAAGATAGATAAACGACAGATCAGAGGAACACGTGACATTTTCTGTACGAAAGATAGGAAATGTGTTGAGTTATCTCCCATGCGACTCTTGACTCATTTCATAAGCTATCCTACATCGCTTCTTACACCTGATAAATATTAAACTCTGATAATCTCTATCCACTAACCTCTGTCAAGGGCAAAAGGAAGGCTTCAAAGCAACTTTCGCTTGTTGCGAAATAGGACCGGAAGTGGACGCCATCACAGGTTGTGTCATTGCGCATTTCCGCCACTGCTAATAAGTACGCTACTGCTTCCGTGGTCGTACAGAACTGCAGCAGAGTAAGACCCACGACTTAAGCTTCTGGGAATGTTGGTTGCTATAATAGCCAGGAAAGTCTCTTCTCTTCCCCCAAAAGTTCTGCATGTGCAAAAACGAACTATGTGCGATTTTCAGTCACGTGATCACGTATTTGCGCATATATTCTTTAAGAAATAAGATCCCCTGTACAATTTAGTCTTTATATTGCTGACGTTATGTGCTAAAGAAGATTCAATCTTCTAACTTCCATAGAAGTTTGAAGGTTCTGCTGAAATAGTACAAACAAACCAAGGGCAATGTTGTGAGAACCGTAGTGTACATATCAACTTCGAAGTTGATTCCATCTCGCGTATTAATTTTCACACAAACGTTTTGTCAAAAAGATTTCTTCACAATGAAATCCACGTTTCCATATATATCAAAGATACTATCCCAAATGCTCATAATACATTGTACGAGAACATCCAAAATACTCATAATACATTGTACGAAAACATCCAAAATACTCATAATACATTGTACGAGAACATCCAAAATACTCATAATACATTGTACGAAAACATCCAAAATACTCATAATACATTGTACGAAAACATCCAAAATACTCATAATACATTGTACGAAAACATCCAAAATACTCATAATACATTGTACGAAAACATCGTTTAAAAATAAATAGGTGAACAGTCATGGGCAGCTCTACCAAACAATAAACGACGAAGTAAAGGAAAGGAAAACAGTCTCACACACAAACATACGTACGCACAAGCATATACTCTAATCGAAACAACTCTCTAGAACTAAATAAAAGTTCGCAGGAAACTAAGGATTGGAAGATATTAAAGCACAGACAGGAGATTGTATACATTAGACATGAAAGAACAGCGAACAACCAGATAATAATAATAATAAATGCTCATATCCGCCGTAAAACCTTGGATCTCCCAGAATCTTACTAAGATTCTGAGATCTTGGATCACAACCGACAGTCAAAAACATAAGTCTTGGAAAGAGGCTGAATAATAATAATAATAATAATCTACCTCCATAAAAAAAGTGATTACCCAACAAACCAAGTGCTCTCCCATATCTGTATCTCTAAAGGCGAAACAAATATGCTCTCACATTAACAAGTTGTCATGACGATCCTATTTTTCTCTCTACAGAGCATTCCAAGGATGCTAGAGAGGCGGAGATGAACCCACAGCACTAATACCTAAAACACGTGTTTGCGTGGGATTTTCTGGTCCTGACCTACTTATTCTACAGACTGAGAGTTTGCGTCATCAGTAGGCCTATATTTAACCTAACTCGAGCAGTACTGCTTAATGGAATCGGCGCCGGCCGGAAGCACTCCCCATAATTTCTGTCACTGCTGCCTATTGGAATTTCGGCGGGTTGCCATTGATTGTCTTCCTTCCGTTTTAGCTTGTCTTGCTTTTAGAAATCCTCCTTGTGCCGAAGGCGGACACCAGCTGACAATTTCTTCCGAAAGCCGTCAAATTCGGATGAAAGGTTTGTTCTTGCAAAGTTTAATTTGTCGCTGAGTGCAAATGGACGATTATTTTCTGCGCTGAATAGCTTCTGGCTGTCCACCTTGCGGTCAATCACTGGCCAAAACCAAGTCGTTTATCATCAAAACAGACATTTTGTCTAATGAATGCTCTCCCTTCTCTTTGTTGTCCTTTCACGTTCGTCTGTCTCTGCTTACTCTCGATCTTGTCACTGGGGCGCATGCCAGTCTTGACTTCGATGACCCTTGTGTCTTCGGCTAGGCCGAGGAGAAATTGTCCTAACCACACCACACAGTGGTCAGTTCAGGGGTCCGACGGGAGAGCTTTGTGCATTAGCCACCTCAAACTTCAGGTGTTCTTTGCAACTATTTTGTGTAGCGCACGTGGCATATGACTGAACTTGGTTTCTGTTATTTTTTAAATTTGGTTTAATGAGATATCAGGAAGGGGGTGGAGCAGGTGTGAGGTGTTCGTTGTTATGTTGTCTGGTGGCACATTAAACAGATCGACAAGAGTCTGGTGATTCACACTCACTGGCACCTGAGAGATAGACTACGAATTGGTGACTACAACAAAGAGTGCTATATACGAATTGGTGACTACAACAAAGAGTGCTATATACGAATTGGTGACTTTACTACGTAGAGTGTCACATATGAATTTCTGATTTCACTACAAAGAGTAATATACAAATTTATGATGTTACTACAAATACGGCTTTAGTGACTTTACTACAGAGAGTGTGATATATTAGTGACTTTACTATAGAGAGTGTGATATATTAGTGACTTTACTATAGAGAGTGTGATATATTAGTGACTTTACTACAGAGAGTGCGATATATTAGTGACTTTACTACAGAGAGTGTGATATATTAGTGACTTTATGAGGGAATAAAGTTAAGCTTATACGGATCCCTGCGCACATTATCATACCAGACAATGAAAAAGCAGATAAATTAGCAAAAAAAATGACGGAGAAGATAAAGAACTATAAAGGGACTGACAGAAGATAAAGAACTAAAAAGGGACTGACAAACGAATAAGAGCTAGAAAGGGACTGACAGAAGATGAAGAGCTAAAAGGTGGCTGACAGAAGACAAAGAGCTAAAAGGTGGCTGACAGAAGACAAAGAGCTAGAAAGTTACTTCCACACAGAAAGAAATTCAACATCATGAAAAAGTAAACTGACAAAATCTGAGAAATTCAAAAAACTAGCAAAAGACCACAGATAGGTAACACAACAAATAACATACCAACATTCTATATGGCACTTGAAAAAATATTCAGGAATTTCTAAACTCAGATTTAGAAGTGAAATAACAATCTATAAGATAATTAAGTGCAGTTGTTGTGAGCAGCTAACCATAGAACACGTTATAAAAGACTGCAGACTAATAGCAATAGAAAGATCACTGACGGAATATTCAATAGATAATGACGGACTTTAAGTTCGGTAGTACTAAAACTTATAAGTTCGGTAGTACTAAAACTTTAAGTTCGGTAGCACTAAAACTTTAAGTTCGGTAGTACTAAAACTTTAAGTTCGGTAGCACTAAAACTTTAAGTTCGGTAGTACTAAAACCCCCAGGGCAACAAGGGCATGAGTGCATGGGCAGGTTGAATAGGATGATAGTGAGCCATCAACTATTGTAAATATAAAGTCCAAAGTAAATACATCCACGTCCAATATCTGGAGGTCCGAAGCCCCAATGACAAATAGATGACAAGCGGTGGGGAAGCTAACTGACTCGACCATCGCACCACAGTCCAAGGCTTGACAAAGTCTAAGGATTAGCCATCTAAAGTAATAATTGGGAGGACCACATTAATATTAAAACTTTAACCAATTAAATATGATGACAGACATATTTATAAACAAAATCAACCATCCAATAACCATATTAACCTCATGAAAATAAAACAGCTAAAAGCAATAAGTACATACAAAATAAAATAAGAGGAACAACCCAGTAACATTATACACAACTACAAGACATAGGCTAAACATCATAGACATAGAAAAAATACCTAGCTCCCAAACACATTATGCAAAACTACAAGACATAGGGTAAACATCATACACATAGACCCCAAACTAGCTCCCAGACACCCCTCACAATTTCGCCTCCTTCTCCAATCCCAGCGTGAAATCGGTACAGGAGTCCCCACCCCCCACCCCTTTTAAATTAAGTAAGACTTAATAACGACAGACGAATTAGTGTGGCTTTGCGAATTAGTGACTTTACAAACAACTATTAGTGATTTTACTATGTTCTAAAAGTGTGATTTTCGAATTAGTGACTTTAAGTTTCAAAAGTGTAACTTACAAATTAGTGACTTTGCTAAGTTCTAATAGTATGATAATAGTGACTTTACTAAGTTCTCAAAGTGTGATACACGAATTAGTGACTTTACTAAGTTCTAACTGTGTGATAGACACACATCTTTCTTTCGCCCATTTTGTACATACAAACACACACACAAACTTGTGATCTCCTTAACTTAACAGTTCATAAAACTGCATGTTAGAGCTCCTTGATTTTTTACTCAACGACCATTAAAGCCGCACGCAGGTTAAAGCGATTATTTAAATGGGCACAATAAGGGACACTACTCTCGCTCTTTCGATAATGGGACCTGATAGCGAGTGGGACTAGGGCAGGGTTTCGAAAAAGGGGCAGAAGGGGGAGAAATTGGCTTTCATGGCTTGGCCTCAGCACCTTTGAAATGAGAATGTGGTTGGCACTTAGGCAGGTGGACGTTCGACACGGTAACAATGCACAACTGGCGTTTTGTGTTTCAGAGCAAATATACTTTTAGAGCAGATAGAAATAAGTGTATTTCGAAAGCAAGTCAGTTATATACATTGTTTCAGATTAAAACGAGCAACCCCGATCTCACCCCATAGCAAAACATGTAATTTCAACAGACAATTTCGTTGACTAATTGAAATTAAGATTATTTGTTTATTTATCTGATATCTTTTCAATATATCGCATTATTAAATGCCTGGTTTTCAAATACACGCTATAATGACAAATATATTTAAATCTAGAAATATCTGCTTCTGTTGTTGATTATGTTTATGGTTTTGTTCCGTACAGGTAACATTTATAGCTGGCCTGACAGACATCACATTACAAATGTGTACTTTTGAAAGTTAGCACATTAATATTACTAGTAATATTTTGGTTTGTGAATGAACTAGTATCTGCCCTAAAGAAATATGTTTCAAATAATAATTTAAAAAAAGAAACACTGTCTTGGGATCGCATTGCCTGTTATGTAGGACACAATGAGTCTAACTGTACACACACAAGCGCGCACTCATAAGCACAGACTAATTATTTGCACAAATGCACCTGCACAAACTTGTCCGAAAGACTACACACTTGCTCTGTCAAATGTTACACACACTTTCCCATTCATCTGTCACTCCACCTCATCGTTTCTTCCTCCTCTCCGCGACAACCTCCCTCTCTTCCAACACAACTGTCCCTCATCTAACCACCGATTACACGTTAGAATCTAAGGGTAGGAGCGACACTGGTACTTCTTTTGTCGGTGGGTTAGTGCATGCGCATGCGCCGTATGGTAGCTTTGTGTCAGGCGGGGGACACAATAACGGTGGCGTGACACAAGAGACGGATGAGTCGCTTTACTCGAGACTGAAGGGAATCGTACTCGAAAGTTCACTGCCCCTTGTTTCTTTCTGGCTACACCCCAAGTCCTACACACACACACCTTTCTTTTCCGCCCTACCCGGAAGGGTTCACGGTCTCTGGTCTTCTAACAAGAACAGCTAGTCGGCTAGATACACAATGAAGCGAAACGAGCAGTTAAATCAGAGGTCAGGGGTCAAAACGGGACTTGGAGGAGCGTGGGAGGTGAGGGACAGGGAACACTGGCTTGCACTTCATCTAAGCAGCTTGCAGTACACTGCCATATCCTCCTGTAATAACACTGTCGAACAGTCCTGGGGTCAAAAGACTTGCAGATCGGTGTTTAAATTACTAGTTAACGAACGTGGATTTTAGCTATACTCTTGTAGTACAGTGTGTGTGTGTGTGTGTGTGTGTGTGTGTGTGTGTGAGTGTGTTTGGGGTAGGGGAAAATGAGTGATTGTGCAGCGAAATTAGTTATGGAAGAATTCTGCTCTCCTAGGTAACTCTGTTCATAGAGGACAAATACCACATATATACTTAAAATACCATCAAACATATAAGTCCAGAGATTAATTTGCTTACAAACGCGTACATAAATGACGCACAACATGTGTTCCTCAAGAGCACACACTTCCGTCAATTCTGCAGGCCATCAGTGATGACGTCGGAGGTTAAAATAGTACGCAGCATTGTCGTAGCTGTCGAGAATTTTGGAAACAAACGAAAAATTTTGGAAACAAAAGAAAAATAGATTTGTAAATTTAACAGGAAGTTTCAAACTTTTTGTCAACTGGAAAATGGTGGGTTTCGATCTCCGTCACCTGGCCCGTTCTGATCGGTTATATCTTCCAAAGGTCATTGGTATATTGAAGATGGATTATAACCTAGTTGCATGAGTCAAGACCATACTTTCTCAACCTTTTTAACCTGGAGGAAGGAACCCTTGAAATAATTTTCAGATATCAGGAAACCACTCAGAACGTCCATTCTGCTGGAGAGTACGAGTCGAATGAATGAAGTAATGGCCTGCCATTGTGCACCATATCTATATCTAATTCTCCAATCTGTATGTAATCTCTATATCTATACCTAATCTATAGATCTATAGCTACCTCTCCAATCTGTATGTAATCTCTAGATATCTAATTCTCCAATCTGTATCTAATCTCTATATCTATAGATCTATATCTAATTCTCCAATCTGTATGTAATCTCTATATCTATAAATCTATATCTAATTCTCCAATCTGTATGTAATCTCTATATCTATACCTAATCTATATATCTATAGCTACTTCTCCAATCTGTATGTAATATCTATATCTAATCTAGAGATCTGTATCTAATTCTCCAATCTGTATATCTATACTTAATCTTGAGATCTATATATAATTCTCCAATCTGTATCTAATCTGTACATCTTTACTAATTAAGAGATTTATATCTAATTCTCCAATCTGTATCTAATCTCTATATCTGTAATAATCTAGAGATCTACATATAATCATCCTATCTGTCTGTCTATCTATCTGGACCTGCTACCAAAACAAATTAGGGCCTGTATAATAATAAATCTAGAATTTTAAAATTGTAACTACTAGTAAAATTCACTGTTGTAAATCATCAAAATTGCTCAGACACAAAGAAAAATCAATATTTAAAAACAGTGTATACAGGCCAAAATTGTTTTAATTTATTTGTATTCAATTTTAAATTTTATTTTTTCTGAGGGCTTGAAAGGGGTGTGTGATTCAATATAAACGCTGACAAAGGATTTAATTCTTGAATTAAAACAAATTTACTGATTTTCTTTAGAATAAAACAGTACGAGAGAGGAGTCATGTGTTTTACATTTGCTTAAGAATTTGATAAGCTGTAGCGAATGTAACTTTTAATTATGAGTGAGTTTGGGGACGGGGTAACAGTCTTATCGAACTGAAGTGATTTTAGCGTTAGGTCCTGATACTCTGATAGAAAGGAGACCTAGTGGCCGAGTTATCTCCATTTGTTTCCTGGCGCTGATTTGCCGTGCATGGCTGGCTGTGTAGCCTGAGTGACATTGACTGTCCACTACTTACCTGTAGACTGTTCACTTCTTACCTGTAGTATCTTGACTGTCCACTACTTACCTGTAGACTGTCCACTTCTTACCTGTATTATCTTGACTGTCCACTACTTACCTGTATACTGTTCACTACTTACCTGTATACTGTCCACTTCTTACCTGTAGTATCTTGACTGTTCACTACTCGATCTGTAGGATTTTGACTGTCCACTACTTACCTGACTATTCACTACTTATCTGTAGGATCTCGACAGTTCACTATTTACCTGTAAGACCTCGACAGTTCTCTACTTACCTGTAAAACCTTGACTGTTCACTGCTTATCTGTAGGATTTCGATTATTCACTACTTACCTGTAGCACCTAGATTGTTCACTTCTTAACTGTATGACCTTGACTGTTTACTACTTACCTGTAGGACCTTGACTGTCAACCAGTTACGTTTAAGATCTTGAGTGTCCACTACTTACTTGTTTGACCTTGACTGTCTACTATTGTTACGACATTCAGCCATACTAACATTTACATATTTAATCCTACTGTTACTGATCTTTCAATCCCACTGTTATGATCTGCAGTTGTGTAGTGTTATGTAAGATCAAATCGCATAATTAATACTGTGTAAAATGTAGTACTCTAGTTTTAAGTTTTAAAGGCTAGGACAACTCTGACTGCTTATTTACTCGTAATTCCAAATATAATTCACCTTTCCTTCCCTCTTCCCGCGTACCACTCTCTAGCGCTGTCCACCCACCAAGGAAAATAAACCAAGCGAACCACTAAGCATCATAGGCTGCGGGGGCGCTAGTGAGGGCGTAACAACTTCCGTCTGGAAATGGTAGACTACTCTAGATTTTGGTGTCTTTTTGCCACAACCAAACGTGCGGGACAAACAATGAAGTGATTGACTAAAACAATTCTAGTAATAGTTTTCTGTCCCTCGGTCTAGTTTTGCTCTTTCCTAAGTGTTATCTTAACATGCGCAAACGACTGGTTTTGGAAGGCACATCATTCCTGCCCCCCCCCCCCAACCTCCTGTCAATTTCTGCTTGACTAATTGGGGGGATACATCTATTACTGTTTATAACTGAGCGTGTGGTCGATACAAGCGATTTAGCTCTGTTTGTCATTGAAAACATTGCAGTGCAAACTACGCAGTGCTAATTAAAACTGCGATTGTATTGGTGCTGCCTTTTAATTAATATTTAAAATTCAAGAGAGAATCGGCAACAGCAGTCCTGAAAAAAATGCAAACATATAACAGTTACCATATTTTATCTACCTAGCTTTATACAAGATACACCACCATTGTAGGCACTCAGGAAATACACAATCACACCCACAAACACAACGTACACAAGCTAACGCACAACCATGCCACAAACTCACTATGCTCACATACAACTACGCACAACCACACCACAGACTCATATTCACTATGCACATAAACAACTAAGCATGGCCACTACAGACTCACTATGCACACATACAACTAGGCACAACCACACCACAGACTCACTATGCAAAACCACACCACAAACTATGCTCACATACACTACGCACAATCACACCACAGACTTACTACGCACACATACAACTACGCACGGCCACACTATAGGCTCACCATTCACACATACAACTACGCCCAACCACACCACAGATTTACTACGCACACATACAAATACGCACAATCACACCACAGACTCACTATGCGCTCTTACAACCACACACACACACACCATGCCCATAAATACACACATTCTCTCTCTCTCTCACTCACACACACACACACACGCACACACACGCACACGTTTCTCTATCACACACACACACACACACACACACACACACACACACACACACCAGTCTCATACACCCACATATAATCACACAGGCAAAAGCATCTTAACTGTATCCCAAGGTATTAAATGTAAGCGGACGAACACTGTGGACGGAAACGCTATTCTTTTTGCATTGTATTTATACATCGTTTCCATTGGCACTACTTTTTTCTTTTGTAAGGGCGGCCTGTTTCCGCTTCCTGTCGATTTGCTGTTACTGCAAGTGCAGTTGTTTTCCGTTAAACATTGCGCGATGCAAGTTGCAGTCACGACAACTCAGATCACGGAACCAGTTCGGCGCAGTTCGACAATTAAATAAATTGAAATATAAAAAAAAAAAAAAAACGCCACAAGTAAATTAATTCACACTTGAAATTAAGAAGGCAGAAAATTAACAAAAATAATAAATTATGCAAATTAACGAAGGAATCAAACGAAATGAGAGAAGAGAATAAAAGATCTCAACAACATCTGATCGAAAAAGAAACTGAAACTAAAGCCAGGCATGAAAAGATTTACAATATAAGGTAGTTAAAGAAAACGAGAAATATTGAAGTAAATAAAATGAAGGAAACTGAAACGACAGAAAACAAGGGATTATAAAGGAAGACAATTAAAAGGGAAAAGAAAAAGAAATAAGAATACTGAAACTAAAAAATGTTAGAAAAAAATAATATATTGAAAAAGAACATAGAAAAGAAAGAATTATTCTAAATAAAGGAGCGGAGACTTAATAGGAAAAATTTTGAAAAAAGAAAGGAAGGAGGAAGAAAGAAATGATCAGAAGAAAGTATAAACGTAAAAAAGGACACCAAGAAGAAATGAAAACAGAAAAGAAAGAATGAAAAAAGAAAGATGTCTCCATTCTTTTCTGTTAAATTTTCGTGCTGATTTTGCTTTTAGAAAGAAACGATGAACCGAAGATTTTGTTGAGCCAGCTTGCTCCTTATCATCCATAAATCCCATAATACCTCAATTAGAATGTACATGGTATCATCCATAAAACCCATTGTACCTCAATTAGAATGTACATGGTATTTCTGACATAAATTACGTAGCTCTGTGTTCTATATTACTTGCATGGACTTAGTTCAGTGCATTTTCCTCGGTGCATCTGCTTCGAGCACCTGGCTGTGCGGCTGGTTTCTGTCACCTTGACCCTCTTTGAATCACTAGTCCTACGTCGAGTTCAATTGTCTAAAATTTCGAACACAGTTTTCTACATGGCAAAAAAAATAAGAAAAACAGCATGCTAGCGTAATATTCAACACTATCTGTGTGACTACAGACACAATCATAGACAATTTTCACTAATATCCCTTAATGACAGGAAGTGACGTTGACCACGTTAAACTTACAAGATGTAAAATAAAGTGCAGAAAAACTCAACTATGAATATGTAGTGGGTGTGAACTCAAGTGCCGCATCCACCCACCCACTGAATGAGGAACAGATGCGTGACACGTGTAGAGCACAGATTAAGGGAGGCAAGCCATGGCGGCTGTAGTCCTGCTGGGTTCATTCCTTCATTCATCCATTCCCGGTACAGACAGGCCAGTCTGCTTAAAGACCATTCAGGTTTGGCTCAATTTTTTTTTTTTTAACGGATTGATCTCTTTTGCTGTACACCCGGCTTGGCTTCTTTAATTTTCTTGGAAGCAATCATAGTGATAATCAATGTTATTATCAAGGGAATTTAAAACATTCTGTAACCACTTAAGATGTTCACAGCTGGAAGCGGGATCTCGCCGCGAACATTTGAATAGTTCACAACTGAAAACTTTCTTGTCTAATAAATATATGCGTTTATCTCCCTGCTCCTTCCACTGATTAACACAAACCACCTTTCAGTAATTTTAGTTTTGTGGTGTTTGCTTTGTCTCTGTCTCTCACAAATTTATGTGCACAGTAGCACAAGCATCTACTCGTGTACTTTTCGCGGTAATCCACGGACAGTCACACACAACACACTTACTCACACACAACACACTTACTCACACACCACACACTTACTCACACACCACACACTTACTCACACACAACACACTTACTCACACACCACACACTTACACACAACACACTTACTCACACACAACACACTTACTCACACACAACACACTTACTCACACACCACACACTTACTCACACACAACACTCGTGCGAACACAACTGATTTCAGTTTAATTAAATGTGTTTGCAACCAGATTAACTGAGCCAGACCCGACAAGGGTCTTTGAAGTTAGCATTGCATTAACACTCGCCCCTGTCTTGCTTGTCAGGTGACCAAAGACATGTTAGCGGACAATAAAACAACTACCCCCACCCCAGTCCGTGCTGTGGGCTTCGGGTGAAACTGGCTCGCCTGGCAGGATCGCAGTGCATCCTGATGAAAGACAGACGGCATCGGAATGCCGCTCAGGCCTGCAATAATGGGCGCTTCCGGGACGCAAAGGGCAGTGATACTTCAGGCTATTGACTTAACTTATGTCCCTTGGCGGGCAAGCAGTCCCTACCGCACCTTGATTGACAGTTTGATTTACCAGTTAAAATTGCGCCGCTGTGTGATCTCCTCTTTGTCCTTAAAGGCAAACGTGAATACGGTTTTATGACTCCGAGTTGAGAAGTTTAATAATGTGAGTTAACCACTGATAAGACATTCCCCCCCCCCCCCGAAAGTAACCTCAGCCTCCCAATACACACAGACATAATATGTTTGATGGTGGTTTGGAGAAAGAGTCATATAAATTGTTTACTGTTTAGTAGTCAACAAGTCTGTGATGGATGATGAAGTTATACATGATGTGCTGGAGAGCGTCTAGGATTGGTTTACCGTTCTAGCTAGGAAAGGGAAATAATCCTTACATTTATAGGATCGCATGACTCAGGAATATAATATTCAATTTTTAAAAAAATTATTAATTGGTTTTTATTTATCCTACAAGATTTTTTTTCTCCGTGCGAGCTGACGTACGCATGTATCTATCTGTCTATATGTAGCGAGCAAAACCCAGTTGTATTCTAATATCTGTCTATATGTAGCGACCAGAACCCATTTGTTTTCTAATATCTGTGTTGTTGTAGCGACCAAAACCCATTTGTATTCTAATATCTGTCTATATGTAGCGACCAAAACCCATTTGTTTTCTAATATCTGTCTATATGTAGCGACCAAAACCCATTTGTTTTCTAATATCTGTCTATATGTAGCGATCAAAACTCATTTGTTTTCTAATATCTGTGTTGTTGTAGCGACCAAAACCCATTTGTATTCTAATATCTGTCTATATGTAGCGACCAAAACCCATTTGTATTCTAATATCTGTCTATATGTAGCGACCAAAACCCATTTGTATTCTAATATCTGTTGCATGTATTATTTTTATGCACGTATCAATATGCACTATTCTGACCTTGATTCAGAAATAAAGTAATATTGCTTTCGGTTGCATTAGGTTTGACTGCGCTACTTGTTCATGTGTGTGTTATTCTGCCTGTTTTCATTACGATATTTTGTTAATCTTGTGTGCTAGTTGAACTGAGGGCAGTGTGAACGTGTTAAAGAGGAGTGACTGTTAGCCTCTTCCCTCCCTGTGAGCTATTAGTAACGGATTAATTAAATACGGGGACTAGGACAGGGGGCAGTAGCGCTAAAAATAAAACCCCGCACGCGAAGTCGATTGCCGCCCGAGTGAGGAGCTGTGCGTGGCAGAAGCACGTGACTTGTGGCCACTCAGCGTCGCACATTGGAAACATTTATTAATGATTGGTCTACGAGATTGTGGCCATCGATTATTATAGACATCTAATGGTCAGCCGCTGGAAACATCTTGCCAGATTCTCCCCCCCCCCCTCGTTAACTTTATTTCCTCGTAGGAGCCCCGGTAGACTTTTCCCATCTTCCTTTGATGTTCTCTGTCTTGGGTAGCTCCTGCGAGGACATCTTCTCTTTCTCTGGAAATCAAGGAGGGCCGGTTGTGTGTGGTGTGCCTGCTGTTGTCGTGGATGTTGGCGGTGGTGAACTGCTGAGGCAGCTGATCTTGTTGAATTTTTTTTTTAATTTTTGAAATTAATATTTCATTACAGGTAGTTGCAGGGCTACGAGTGATTTCTCGCTGAGTTTGAAACTCTTGCGGTACTTTCACTCAAAATACGGCGGTGGTCCTCAAGAAACGAGGCTTTACTTAGATTCTTCTTGTAATCTATGCAATTACCGCCATCGGTTTCCATTTGATGTAGTGGGTTGTGACCGCCATATGTTTCCGTGTTGGCGGTTGTGTTGTATTTGTGTGTAGTTTTTCGTCTTCTTCACGTTAACTTCTTTGCCCCACAGGAATTGCATGAACTTTTCATCTTCCTGATGTTCTCAGTTAATGGTGGATTCCTGGGTCTTCCTCTTCTCACTGTATTCTGAAGAGGGTGGCTGCTGTTCCATGTTGTTTTGTTGAGCTGGTGAATGTTTTGTTTTGACTGTAGCGGTGTTTTTTTTTTCCTGTCGTTGTGGTGGTGTTGTCTGGATGCCTGCTGTCTGTTGTTGAGACTTGGAGTGGTTGAGATGGAAGCCTTTGCGTCGGTTGCGTCCGTCATGACTGGCTGGTGAGGTATGCCTTAGTCCGGTAATCCGTGGACTAGTTCTCTCCTCTGTGTTGTTGATGTTGTCTCGTCCGATGTTCGAGCGAGAAGGGTGGGAGGGGTTGTCTTACAGAGCCCAGGCTAGTAGCGCACCAAGTCTTTACCTAGCGTGTACATGCGCCCAGAATGTTCAACCTCCTGTCCTCTTTACTGGCGTTGTTGTTGGTGTTGTTGTTGGCGCTGGCGTCGATGTAGAGCCCAGTGTCCATTGGGATGGTGGTCAGGAGAGGTGGTCCAACAGCAGTTGTATCATATCGGCAATGGGGTAGTTGAAATGCCCCAATTGCACGTGCTGTTGCTGATCTCTATGTCATCGCCATTGTTGTCATTGTTGTTGGCGGTGGTTGCCTTGTTGTTGTTGCTGTTGTGGTGGTCGCGGTTGTTACTAAAGCTATTTTTACTACAACTGCTGTTAGTCAACAACGAGCTTCCCATCACTTCAGGGAGGACTGAAGTAAGTCAAGGACAAATTGGAAAGTGGGATTACTAAATATAGTTTGAGGTTCACTTTTCTTTTTAATTCATGTGTATTGATTCCTAGGGTCCTCTTCGCCTCCTGTGTCTCCTACTTGCCTGTCAAAACCCGAAATATTATTTTTGTTTATATGTTTGACTGTTTGTGCACTTAAAGTAGTCGTAGTATAGCAATTATAATCGTAAGAAGGGAGAAAACGAACACAGCAATTGTAGTAGAAATAACTCTAGTAGTGAATGTTGTATTTGGAGGAAAAGAACGAGCGGCAGTTGCAGTAGAAACAGCTATAGTAGAATAGCTGTCTGTAGAGGAGAACGATAGTTGTAGTAGAAACAGCTATAGTAGAATAGCTGTCTGTAGAGGAGAACGATAGTTGTAGTAGAAACAGCTATAGTAGAATAGCTGTCTGTAGAGGAGAACGAACAACAATTATAATAGAAATAGCTATAATAGTAATACGTGTCTGTAGAGAACTGATAGTTGCTTGCTTGACATTAGTTAAGAATGAATGATTCCAGGTGATGGATAGTTTGTTTATAGAGGACGGCTTTAAAATCAGGATTGATTGATGAAATAATTAAGCTTAATAGTCACGATTAAATGGTGTTATTAATGCTTTAGTAACGACAGAATGATGCTTTATCACGAATAAATGGTGCTATTTGTAAGTGAACTAGTCGCTATTAAATTATGCCAGTTGAGCTTAGTCACAACTAAAAGTTGATGGCTCAGGAGTGAATGGTTTAACAACTTCTATGTCAAGATTAAATGATATTTACACTCTGCATAGTTAGTCGTGATTAAATAATGCAGTTTTATCCCGACTGAGTGACGCTCACTTAGTCACAATTGCATGATGATAACGTCATTATGAGAGAATGACGCAGGGTGAAGCAGTGACGACAATTTATGACATAATTCGATAGTGAACATTGTAGAAAAAAATACCATAATTTAAAAAATCACTAGAATAGTACGGCTTGATTTTCTTATACGAACCCCTGTAGACGTCAATAAGTATTAACATAAACACACACGCGCGCGCGCACACACACACACACACACACACACACACACACACACACACACACACACACACACACACACACACACACACACACACACACACACACACACACACACACATGTCATTTATTAGAGAATTCATAACAACATGTCGTCAAAACGAAATGAGATATTCGTCAAACCAAGCCGCTGTTCATTGAAGATTGCTCCTTTTGGGTATTGAGCACTTTTAGGACTGAATACTGAGTTGAGGCATATTTTCTAACAAGATATGTGTTTCATTGAGTTGCCTGTGAAATCAGCTAACGTTGAAAATGGATGTGGCCTCAGTATAAATGACTGAAGGAATCACTCACTCATTGTCATTGCCGTTATTTGTGCAGCATTCTCCTCCCCCCATTTTACACAAAATATATCAGATATGCACATAACGTCAATATTGTTCACTGAATAATGTGAAGTTCACTGTCTAGATATCTAATGACACAGCTTTAACTGGTGCTTAAGTTTTCAAACGGCCAATCTTCGCTTTGCTTAATGAGTCGTTATGACAGTTCCATTGTTGTATGTGCCGTACTTTTATTTTCTGACCTTCGCCCTTTGTTGTCGGCAAATAAACTAAGGTGCTCTCTCTTCTCGCCCTGAGAGTCATAGGAAGTTAGCGTTCTTTACTGGACGAAACTTACTTTCCCTGGAAGTTCTCTGACTGTAGCTCGCCTTGGAACAAAAAGCCACAGCACCTGACAAAACTACTCCAGCAAAACTTATCCAAACACACCCTCTTACTATACGGACACATACCTAGATTTGAGGATTAGATTTAAAGAAAAATATCACTTCTTCTCATGTGCAAGTTCAAGGCTTTTGCTTTCAGTAGCCTCTCTTTGATCTTTGTCTCGCTCGAAGTGGCGATAAAAGGAGAACGGAAAGTATTGACCCGCTGGCTTTGCGCTGCTGGTAATGTGAAATCTCTGCTGATTTCTGTTTTCTTGCTGTAAACAAAATGGAATAAGGGGCTGAACAACATCCAGTGAACTCAGCGTGTCAACTGTTAAAATTCACCTCACACACAAGCACAAAACATGCTTACGAACGCACACACATAAGCAACAACTGCACACAGGCTAACATATATTTTATGTCTAAATTATTATTTCTTCTAGTTACATTCATTGGCGGATCACGTGACAATGCTGTCTTGCTATGATAGATCCTGATTGTCATTTTTGAAGATACATCACAATGTCCAAAACACTCAAGCTAGGATTGCTCTTAGAGTGCCAAGAATGCATTCTATGACTAAGAACTTATTGGCTATTGCTTCTAGGTTTTTGGTTTCTTCTTTAAGCATAAACATCCCCACCCAGTTAAAATTGGCCACCTGTTCACAGCAGACTATTGCACAAGATCTCTTCTTTTCATTATGTTTCATTATTTGGTTATTCAACATTAAGAAATTAAAGTATATTTCATACAAAACTCAATGTTCATTTGCATCATCAGGGTCATTTTCTTGGAAAGTGCTGTTCTGTAAACTTAAATGCCCTTTGTGTTATTGTTGCTATAGTTGCATTTCCAGTTTACTTTAACACGTCTTTGTTGGTGAAGTGCATTTATTTATTTCGTGTTGTCGTTTTGCTCGATGTGTATTATCTATACTTTGTCGTATGATGATTACGATAATGCCGACGGTGTTGTTGGTATCGCTGGGCATTTCCCTACTTATCATGTCAACACTTACTGACTTTGATTCCAATTTATGTCTGTGATAGTGACTGTATGTCATCTCCATATCAATGCCACTATTATTTCTTATTTATGTCTGTGATAGTGACTGCATTTCCTACATATCATCTCCCTATCAATGTCACTATTATTTCTTATGTTCGAATTAGTGACTATAACTCCTATTTGTCATCTCTTTGTCCTTTCTATTTTCTTATTTGTTATGTCCATATTAGCGATCATAATTCCAATATGTCATCTCCTTATCAATGTCATTACTCTTATTTATCATGTCCAGATTAGTAATCATAATTCCTATTTGCTTTGTCCATAACCAACGTCCACAATTCCTGTCATTATGTCGCATTAGTGACCACGTCCGTATCAGAACAGTTCCCATAACGTCACGTCTGCATCAGTGTCTGTCACTATCAATGACAATAATTCGTATTTGTCATATTACAGTGATAATTATTCATATTTACATGTCCTTATTAGTGGTCATCCTCTTTTAAAAATATCAGTTTGACATTTTACTTATTTTGCAGACGGGCGCAAGTACTGAAGGAGAGTTTTATAACTTGGCTAAAAGGAAAGTGGTGCTGAGTGACCAGATAAAAAATTTGGGTTTTTCAAGAAAGATTTGCGGGGATTTTACGAGTTTTTATGTTGGGCTCTGTGAGTTTTGGTGGATCCTACTAAATTTGGGGTGATCTACAAGATTTTTCATTTCACGAGTTTTGGTAGGATTTTATGAGTTTTGTAGGATTTTATGAGTTTTGTAGGATTTTTTTAGTTTTGTAGGATTTTATGAGTTTTGTAGGATTTTTTTTTAGTTTTGTAGGATTTTATGAGTTTAGAAGGATTCTACTAGCTTTAATAAATTTTACGAGTCTAAGTGCATATACGTGTTTTGGTGAATTTACGAGTTTAAATGAATTTAAAGTGTTTTAGTGGTTTTACGAGTTAAAGTGAATTTAAGTGTTTTAGTGATTTTACAAATGCAAATTTTGTCGGGGCACTACCATCTTATTTCCAAATGTTAAGAGAGTTTTAGAGCTAAGCCTACAGCACACAGGACATGATTTATCGTCCAATCCAAAGGACTAAGCTCATCACCTTGAGCTAGGGAACAGCTAATAATCCCTCTTCCCACTTCACCCTATTTCCTCTGTGGATCAAACCGAGGGCTACTTGAGAGGCAGGTTAGATGCTAGAGTCTACAACAGGACCACTGCATTATTGACCGCCCCACTCCCTGTTCACACTTTCTCCCTTCATTCCCCCCTCCCCAACCATCCACAAATATTACATCTCCTCGCAACTGAAAATGTATATGCGAAGCAAACCGAAAATCGTGAGCGATATCAACTCTGATTAACTGTTTAGTTTCCGTCATTTCCGGTTTGTGTTGACTTCTGACGAATTGTTGTTTTCTCGTCATTTCCGGTCTATGCTGACTTCCCTTGTCTTATTTCAAAAGTTCCTAGCGTAATTTATAAGCGATCTTCTAATGGAAATATAATCTCTCTCTTCTTCGCACGCGCGCGCGCGCGCGCGCACACACACACACACACACAACACACACACACACACAACACACACACACACACACACACACACACACACACTCACTCACTCACTCACTCTCTCACACACACACACACAGGTGCACACATTGTACACACACATACGTACACACATGTGCACCCCTGCAATATTTTGTACACACACACGCACAAACACACATCCGCGCTCACATGCAGGTGCAGGCGCACATTATATTATATACGCACACACATACAGGAAAATCACAAATACTTTATCATTTTATATCTGCCTCGAATCCCCTACATCAAACATGCACGACCCCCCCCCCCTTTTTTTTTTTTCTAATCTAGCTTATGTCCTCGAATTAGGGAAAGCGAAGGAGATACGAAAGGTCCGTGAATAGAGAAGAACACGACTGAAAAGCCTGACCACATAGGAATGTATCAGATAAGAACAGACCTTATGTCCAAATAACAGCAAATCCAGAGTTTTGGATAACAACAGATCCATAGGACTAAATAACAAATCCATAGGACTGGATAACAGCAGACAGTAGCACTGGATGCGGAGAGAACTGCCACAACCGTCTCTGGCTGAAATAAGTCGAATCTCTTGGGGTGAGTTCGAGGCACTAAGAGCAAGACGGACGGCAAACAACTTCTTTTTTTTAAATGCTGTCGTTTTATACTTTCTAAAACCACCGTCTGCTAATATGGTTTGCAACATACCCCCCCCCCCACACACACACACTCCCTCCCTTTATACCTATTTTTGAGATTTTCTAACATCCGACTTTCTCCTATATTAATATTTTAGAAAAAGGCTGCTTCTTTCCTGTAAAATATAGTGGGAACAAATGCTAAGTTTGCCAGTTTATCATCTGTAACTCCATTCTTTCTTACATTCAAGTCTCAACTTACAGTTTCCTGCAACATTATTTATTAGCCTGATACACACATAGAGCATAATAAATACAACATAATAATTTATGAACATGTCCACTAGAAACGATGACGTGTGTAACATACAAGCATCATAATTCACAATTGTAGAAGTAATAGTCTACTCACACAACACATCTCTACTTGAAATGCAAGAATAATATAGCAATTGTAGAAGTAATAGTCTACTCACGCAACACATCTCTACTTGAAATGCAAGAATAATATAGCAAAATGCACGAAATATTTTTAAATCCACGCTCTCTCAATCAATCATTTAACTAATCACTTCCTTTCATGACAGGACTTAAGTCACACCATATTCAAAGTGATTAGAGAATAGAATTATTTCAGTAAGTAAACTTTGATCTCAGCCCATTGGCTGGTCTGGTTCTTTGCAAATCTTAACCATTGAATAATAAAAACTACTCATCCACACAAGACTTATTTAGACTATATCAGCAAGTTCCAGCACATTCTACCCATCTGATTGTTTACTCCAAAAATATCGTCATAAGCAGTGAGCAAGGTCAGATCACGTTAACACTGGCAACTAAGATATAATTATTAAATATAGAAATAGGGAGAGGCAATTGATGATGCAATAGTCTTTCATGCACTTTTGTAACAATGTCACAAGTTTATTGTTCACAATAGAATTGACAATTCTGCATAGGTTCCTCTAGCACACTGTAGATTGTAGAATGTTCCACGAACCACTCTTCTATCAAGACCAATCTGGGTGTTCAATCGCTGTATTAGTTCCCTCAAGCAGAATAACACTGTAGCAATTTCAAGTAACCTCTTTATACCAAAAACTCTTGTCAACTAAGGTTCAAGTGACATTATTCTATTTGTAAGTATAGGCGAATGATAATTATTATTTCTATTGATAAACTATTGCATTTGATGATTGTGTACATGATTGACATTTTAAAACCTTTCATCGTCTTTTTTATTAAATTTATAACTGTATAACTGCTGTAATCGTAGCACTCTTTAATCGATTTGTACCTGTTTCTCTTTTCACGCCATTGTTTGTACCGCGTGACGAAGGGGAGGGATGAAAGGGATGGAGGTTAAAACGAACCGTGAGATAAAAGTTGTGTAGGTGCCGCTCAATGGGAAGACGTGTTCCCCTTGTGTTAGGAACATGTAGCCTGAGGGTGTAGTGGAAAAGGGAGACGGGTTTATTTAGATAACATTTCGTACATTTACATTCAGTAGTAGTTATTCCACCCGACAACCTTAGTGTACACACGCAATTCTATAAACAAACGACAGAAAAAATTCATGCATACATAAACAACATTATAGAGTAGAAAATTGAGTAAGTCAAAACTGACCAACCAAAACTTAAATTAAAACATAGATGAAACAAAATCAAACGAAACAAATCAGATGAAAATAAATCAAAGATAAACATTAAGTGCAGAAAGAAAAAAGTTTGTGGGAAGGAAAAGTGTGGATAGACAGATATCCCGAATTTTGTTTTACATTCATTAAAACTAAACTCAACTTAAAAACGCCCGCACCCTCACTATCCACCCCTCCAGCCCCAATAAAGTAAACTAGAAGCAAGTTAAAACATAAGAAATTGTAAACATTCTTTTTTCAACCGTTGAACAACAACAAAGAGAGTAAATATTTTGAAAGACATTTAAAAGAAAAAAATTAATTGCTACCGCACCATTTCCTAACACCCTCCCACCCACTACAGTCCCCTGGTAAAGCTTAACAATTAGCGGGCCAGAGCGTGCAATGCTCTGGGAAAGAAAGAAACAAAGTCGGCATCCTAGCACGCTCTCGTCAATCACGAGAACAAACACATGGCTGTACTCTTGCCACCCCACTCCCCCCACCCCTGTCCAATGTTTGGAGAGAAGTCCACATTTACTGCAGATGTATGTAATACACTTTGACACGGACGAATATATATTTTGACACGGTCATATGTATGTGACATGGACGTGCAGGTTCACCTCAGCATAAACAATCAAAAGTGTGTCAAAGCTTGGGATGGTGAGGGAATCAGTCTCACAAATATTTTTTTACGTCATCTGCTGGATTACACAACGGAAAACAGAATCATTTTATGTTTTTTTAAAATTAAAAAAAAAATTGTGACGTGCGCGATGAGCAGAATCGTTCAGACTCAATATCAAACGCTCATTACCCAACGATGTGAGTTCATATTAACGAGCTCAAAACGTTGGTCTACACACACACACACACACACACACTCACACACACACCACACACACACACACACACACCTTGTGCAGCACAGAGCATTTGCAGAGCCATGTCATAGGATCATACGTCAGTAGATATATGATTTTTCAATGTCAATGTCAGCTTCATTTTCAGTGAAAATTAGCAAATTAAATGTTGATACAGAAACTGACAACTCAGGTAACTTGCAAGCGGCTGTTAATCTCAAACTATTTTTAAAATCTCTTTTATCTTATGTTTATAATATACGAATGGTTAAGTAAAACATAATTCATACATTATATACAGAATAATGAAATATTACATTTTGGCGATTAAAGAAAAAAAGAGAAACGAATCAAGCTAATACTAGAAAAACATTGATAGCCATCTATATTGGCAAATAAAGAAGTTAGAGGCCATTTCAATTACCGGTATATTGCTTTTTTGTGTACTATCTCCACGCACGCACACACACACACACACATACACACTTCTATTTCTATGATGTCCGAATACTTTCTCCCCCCACCCACCCCTTCGTTAAATGCCAGGAGACAAACAACCCTTGCATGCAAAAGAGGTCTTCCCAGACAGACATGGCTGAAGGATAGGTGACAGACAGCTTTGTCAAAGACGAGTAGAAAGAATGGTCAGACTAGTAGCACCAGCCTGAATAGCCCTGGGCCAGCACCAGGCACAACAAGATTCATGCACAGAGATCCAACCCAGGTACAGACAGGAGCTCTGGTTTATGGCTAAGCTCTTGTGTACACACCACTCGACAGTGAGGAGCAAAGAACACTGACCTTGACACGGTACAGATGCGCAGTAAGCTCTCCGATTGATGCAGTATATTTATTATACCTTCGTGAATACTTGGCAATCCAAACAGCAAAAGAGGTTTCTTCCGCATTACACACAAAAATATGTAGAGTTTGAGAAGAGTATGAAACATACTTGATTTGAGTGGCTGCTTCTTAATTTTTTTTTTCTAAGACGTTTTGATGACTGACAAAGGAAATCCTCTGTGCCAAAAGTTACAATGCGCAGGAACCCTCTGTTCACATGGCTAAAATACACAAAGGAATTCCTCTTTCCAAAATAGCTACAATACGTAAAAGAACTCTTCTGTGTCAATAACTACAGTATACATCAGAAGTCCTCTGTTCACATAGCTACAATACACAAGGGAAGCCACCTGTTCAAATAGCTACAAAGGTAAGAATGATTAGCAGCAAAATAAGACTTCAATGCAACTGAATAAGTCGCGGGCACATCCCATTCTTTCATTCACATTCACATTCACATTCACATTTCATTTTTAAAGAAACGAGTGTGCCTTAAAGGCACAATAGCAAAGACCTGCTCGCCGTGCTATATATTTTTCAGGTCCAAACCGTGATATCAATTGATTTCTACGAACATTTTAACTAGGTGCTAGGGTTTAGCTTCATGGCCCCTGTAAAAGAACCCATTTGCGTTGAATTTACCTTTCTTCTTGCCCAAAAGATCATTTGACGTCATCGATTCTACCAGGTTAATTACGCACATGCAAAGTTGACAAATCAGGTGGTGTCTTTAGAAGTGGTTCATTGGGGGTGACAAGTGGTAAGAACTGTGTATTTCTGTAGGGTTCCGGAATGCCTTTCTATAGATAACTTTACAGCCATGCAATTACATCGGGCCTGTTCTTTGAAGTAAGTGAAAATTGTGTTCAGGAGTCATGGCGAGAACTCTGAGAGTGCCTGTTACAGTGGTTGATGCCATCGTAAAAAAAAGTATTCCAGCAGGAATTACTGTTTTTTGTCAAGGCATATATCATAATAATCGACTATTAATAAAATTATAATTTTATAATAATAACATTTTTAATAATAAAATCAAAATTGTATATGGGTCGTCGATGCTCACGTCGTTTGGGGAACTGGCAGGGACGGTTAGGTAAGCTGAGGTATGAGGGTCATGTGTGTGTGTGTGTGTTTGTCGGAGAAGTATGACCCTAGGGCTTGAAGACTGTAAGGCTGGCGAAATCATTCAAAGAGAAGAGCAGCCGACAACAGCCGTGCTAAAAGTAAGCCTCCTATCTCACGTGGTCACGCGGATTGCTTCATACACTACTCCAAGGCCACGACGGTAGGGGCAACAAGACAAGAAAAAAAAGAAAGATAACTCTAACGCAAATGCGGAGTGCACATGTAGCACTTTTTATTAAAAGTCTTTTAAAAGGCAACACTGATGCCCTTTGTGACCTTTCGATTCCTGACAAACATTTGTCGTCTGCTATGATTGCCACGAGCAAACAGTCAAGAGGCCCGTGGACAGGAAACTACAAAGTTGTCGTTCTTGTGGGAAAATAACACATTTGTTTCAAAGTGAGCTTGCATGTGCGTGAGTGTGTGTGTGTATGTGTGTGTATGCGTGTTTGTTTATCTTGTGTCTCGTTGTATGTATGTGATCATGAATACGGTATGTTCGAGTTTGTTATCATGTGAGCAACACAAATTCCATTTCGTTTGATATGTTTGTAATGTATCAATCTTGTACGCATATTTGGGCATAACGTGCGTGCATCTATATGCATGCACGCGTGTATGTATGTATGTGTGTGTGTGTGTGTGTGTGTGTACGTGACCGCATGTTTCAAATGAAGGGATAATGGTTAATGGGACAATCATAATATATATATATAGGTTTTACACGTGACATGTGCCAGATGCCTTTGTACCTCTGTGTGACTGTGTATGTGCGTACGTACAAATATATTAGTTTGGTGCTCGTGTACATGTACATGTGCATGTAAATACTTCTTTATTTCAAAACTAATTTCAGTTTGGAGTTGTAGACATCTATTAAAAAATAAATCTAGCCTAATCTAAAATGAAATGTAAGAGAAGTAAGCTTGCAAAACAACAACATTTAAACGTCAACCACAATATTTTATTATATCTTCCTATTTGAAACAATTTTTTTTTCTCACATTGCATTTGGTATTTTCTGATCTGAACACATACTTCTTCATTTATTTTACTTGTGAGATCACAGCTGTATTTGATAGACTTCATTGCCGTAGTTATTTCTAGAAACTTCATTATGTTCTTTGATTTATGACTAGTCTCGATGTCTTATTACACATATTTAATTATCTGTGTTTGCAGTGTATTTATCTTCGACTGTAACTGTTTTATAATATTAGTTTTCAGTCATAAATCATTTTAAGGCACTTTGTCTTAGCTGGCCTGGTATATTGTACTGTTAGATTGTCTCTAGATATATTTATCATTTTATGACATGAGTCACTGTTGCTATATGCTTGTACTCAGAAGTTAAAAATTGGGTCAAGAAAGAAAAAAACTACATTTTCTCTCAACTGCCATATCCAGACCTGTGCTATTATACTGCTTATAATTCTATTTATTCTAGACTGCACTTTCTCTCAAACCTTCCATGAATGAGTCAATTATTTGCTTGAGATGTCCTGCACAAGACTAAAGAAATTTTTAAGAAGCCTCCATCAAAGATAAATATTATAACTATTTACTAAATCTGGGAGTATAGTTTCTTAAAGAGATCAGTTCTCATCATTACTATAGGTGAATTGAGATCGCCGGCCTGTGTTTAGCAATATTAAGCAATATTATTATTTACACTAACAAATTATATGCTACTGTGTCAAGCAATATCATTTTATCTTTGTTTAGTGTGTTGTATTGCCTATCACAACCAGTTATCTCCATCTGCCATTTTATTGTTTACTAAAATAATAAGATCGTGCTTCTTACTCTAAAAACGATTTACAGTAATCAGTTCGTTCACAAGATTCTTTGTTGACTTTATCTACTGTTTATATCTGTAGGTATTTGGAGTGTGATCGGGAGAGGGGGGCGAGCCAGCTGACTTTTTGTCTGGTGTAATACAAATCACGTTAAGAAGCAGGGTGTGAGAGAAGTGAATATGGCACACATTACCAACATTTACACGTGCATTTCACGCCCGATCCCCTCCTTAACAATTATTATTGTCAATTTTTTATTTTGTCTTCATTTTGAAAAATGAACTCCTCCCCCTCCCCTCTTCCAAATAATGACGAACTATAAATTTATCACGTGGCAACTTTGCACCAATAAAGAATCGGTATAGCAAGCCACATACGCAATGAATTATTATTGCATAGTGTGTCTCTTCCCTTCTCCCAGTCTCTCCCCCCCGCCCATCATACTAACTCTGGATAACTGACAACTACACTTAGGTGAATTCCACCAACATCGCCCTTTTCCAAATAGAAAGGACATCTCTGTTTTGTGTAACTATAAAATTTCAACACTGGAAATCCCACCCCACCCTACACCTTCCGACAGCGACAGAAAGATGTGTCGCGAAATCCCACCCCCCACCCTTCACCTCTCTTCTTCCGACAGAGACAGAAATGTGTGTCGCGAAATAGGATACTAGATACGCTTAGGTCTTGTAAAATGGAAATAAAAGAGAAAAAAAATGTTTCAAATAAGAAAGAATAACAACAAACCATCTTTTCTAAGGTTACTTGAATGGGCAGTTTATTTTCCCTTCCTTTCCCAACCTTTCCCACCCACTGTTTTCTTCGCGCCTAGTGGATGATGGTGGTGGCCGGTGGGACGGGTGGGGGAGGGGAACTGACTCATAACCAAGAAAGTTAAGTGGGATGGATATGTGGGTGGTCAGAAATACCGGAAGTAAGAGGAAACTAGAAAGGTTTAGAGGGCATAGTAAAGATAACATAATGGTTTCGTTAAGTTGGATAAGTTCCCCCTACGCGTGACGTCAGTAATTCATGTCTATTAAGGTCAAGGCTATAACTGAAGGTGACAAAACTCAACTGCTGTAGACAAAATGTCATCCGAAAGATCACTTTAACGAACGTAATTTTCTAAGCTTTTTATGGAATCTGTTACATAATTGTCGTTTATGTGACTGATTTTGAGGAGTAGATTCCTTCTTCAAAATGGATCAAGAGACTTCAAGGTGATTCAAAAGTAGTTCTTACACGGGATGCTAAATTGTGCAAGTAGGCAACCAGTATAATTAGCTTATGAGAATCATACTCATAAGTAGCCGTCTTCATGTCTACTAAGCTTTAAATTATTTATTATACATTTTTTATTAGCTGTCCACGGTCTTAAATAAATAAGCTATGCATTGTCTTGTCTCTGTTATCCCTATTGATAACCTATCGATAAATTACTGTGCACAGATGTTTTATATACGCATGCATTTATATATGTTGAATATGTGCGCGCGCGTGTATGTACGTGTGTATGTGTGTGTATGCGCGCGTGTGCGTGTGCATAATCCATAGTATTAGTAAAAATTAGTATGACATAATGAATTATTCGAGATTTTTTTTATATATAGAACGAAAACCGAATGCCAAAAAAGTAACATAAGTATAGTGCTAATAAATTGATATTTTTTTTAAATAATACGATCGTGGCCGATGATACGATGCGAAAGCGACCGTTGCTTCTTAGCTCGCATTACGTGCTGGAGATCGTTCGCTAGGATCACTAACAAGCGGGACGGATAAATACAGTTTTAATGAACCGACTCCGGATACCTCTACGAAAATGTTATATTGCCGAGGGCTTTAGCTGGGATCGCTACAATGCGGCACGAATAAATATAGAGCTAATGAACCGAATTACTGTGCCACTACGAAACTCTTCGTTATAGGCCTACTGTAGAGGCCTTTCGCTAGGAACACTATCACACGGCACAGATAAATATAGAGCTAATGAACCGAATTACTGTGCCGCTACGAAACTCTTCGTTATACTGTAGAGATCTTTCGCTAGGAACACTATCACACGGCACAGATAAATATAGAGCTAATGAACCGAATTACTGTGCCGCTACGAAACTCTTCGTTATACTGTAGAGATCTTTCGCTAGGAACACTATCACACGGCACAGATAAATATAGAGCTAATGAATCGACTACGATCTGTAGCTCTTTGAAACTCTCCGTTACATTATTGAGGTCTTTCGCGAATATCACCAACACGTGTCGTGGATAAACAGAGAATTAATGAACTGACTACGATACCTTGTCGAAACTTTTCTAAGCCTCTCTGATTTCTTACTGGTGAAATGTAATACACAAGATTTTCCTTTTAGTAATCAGTACAGATATATAGATGTAGTGCGTTGTGTGTGTGCCTCCATACGTGTGTGAGTGTTTCTTGTGCCCTTTTGAAATGAGTGATATCCATCGTTCAACCAATATTACACTCACGTGTAAACGTGTCGTGTCCAAAGGATTTTACTTCTTTTTTATTTTTATTTTTATAAAACATAAAAATGAAACCTTATGTAATTTTTACTTGCACAGTTTTCCGTAAACATTTCTTTAATGTTTCTTTGTGCTTGTTTAAAATCAAAAGAAAACATATTTTCTGTTAACAATATACGGGCCACAGATGGGCCGACGAGAGAAAGTCCGGGCCCCGGTACAACGATGTGTGTGCCCTTATACAAAGTTCAACACATGTAATTTTTTAATTTTTTTTTTATAGGTTGTATCAAACGAGGCTGTAAGGCGGTTTCCCTATACAAAGTATGAAGTTTATATCCAATATTGTTTTTCTTTTTAAAAATTTGATTTTGTAATTATTTTAAATTTTCCCTTTCATGGGCCTCCTTTGAACTCCATGGGCCCCGGAACAATGTACCGGCAGCAGCCCCCTCCTCAGGTCTGGGCCACAGATTAAAAGAAATGACAGGATAAAGACAACTTGTAATGAAAAAAAGTAAAAACAGAAAATGCAAGCATTTAAATATAGCAGGAGCAGAAGAAACTATTCTCGTAATATTGTTCTTGGTTGTAGAACTGTCCTTATCATGTGACATACTAAAATACTAAAAGTCGATTGACAAACATTTCACTAACTTGTATGGAATATCAACAAATTGCAAAATTACAGTTATCAATGTAGATTCTCAGTTATTGATTGTTGTAGAGGTTTAAGTAGATTTAATCTTACATATGAATAACTGCCGTTATAGAATTTGCAAGGGTACAGTTATCAACTTGATATGAAATTATTGATTGATTTAGCGATAATAATTTCATTATGTAAAAAAATAAATTTCAGTAATTTTTTTATTTGAAAATATTTTACACTGAACTAGGTATCGTGTTGATCGAACTGTTCAAGACAATCATAAGAGTTATCTAACTTGTGTTTGATCAATAAATTAATTCACTAGTAAATTCACACTCAGAAAAAAGTCCAACCGAAGCACAGGGATAAAGAAAACTAATAATAAAAAAAACCCACAAACAAGATCCCCAGCATTCCCTGCTGTTGTATTGACGAGGCAATAACTCTTTCCAAGACATCCGGTCTCGCTATTGTCTACACCGGAAATAGACTTTCAACACTAAATTATATTGCCTGGTTAGCACTGCTTTTTACACTAACGCACTTACAGAGCACTGAACGCGCTATGCTTAAATCTCTCAAAGAAATTAACACCAATTTATTTGTTTAACAGCATCGGCACCCTCACCCCATGATTTTGCTTCCCCCAATTCTTCCGCTCTCCCTTCACTACCACCAACATTACCAAACCTCATCAATCATAGATCACCTACCCCATCCCCACCCCAACCACCCTCGTTCTTAACGATAAGTTTGCAGACTTCCGTATGTTCAAAGAGCTGACCTCCCTTGACTTTTGCGGTCTGGTGCCTCATCTTAACTGTATCCGACTACCGCCAGTTGGCACCGCCGTGCTGTCCAAACATCCTGTCACTGTTGAGCTTGCACGTGAAGTGGCCCACGGCCCCTATGGTGGTGGTAGAATCTTGCTGCTAATGGCTACGATGAAGGTTGAAAAAACAGCATCAATGCTATTGGCGAATTTACCCCTTTCCCACCCCTCACTCTCCCTACATCTATCTCCCTTTACCCCATAGATTTCCCTCCAAGTTCTCCCCCATCCTTCCAGCGCTGAAGTTGGAGCCTTACTTACCTTGAGATCAGGAAGTAGCCATTCCTTCCTAAAGTAACTACCTACTTTCCGGATCCAAAAAATGTTCTAGATCCATTAACTTTTCGTTGCTTTTCCTTCCGAGGAAACCAAGCACTCTATTTGTTTAGCGTTGTTTGTTTCAGCATTTAAAGTACGTGCTTTGTGGTCAACCAAACAGCCACCATTGAAGTCATTGACTACACTTTTTCTTTTGTGTGAACAAAATACAATTAGAAATAACAACATCAGTCTTTTGCTTTTGTTACTGCAACACTCAGACAACAAATATGCACGCACGTAGAGGCACCACACACGTATCATTTACACACATATACACGCACACACACAGTCACACGCTGACTATATAACTGTACAAATATTGTGTCCTCATTTGACAGATTGATTTTATTCCAAAGAGTGACTACTTACACTTTCCCTATTGAATGATTGTTTATATTTTATTGAATGATTGATTGTATTTTACCGAATGATTGTTTCTATTTTATTGAGTGATTGTTTTTTACTGCTTGCTTGCATTTTATTGAGTGATTGTGTTTTCCTGATTGATTGTTTGAACTTTAAGGATTTTGGTTGAATTTGATCCATTAATTGCTTTATTTTATATCATGATTTGTTTGTACTTTACCTGTTGTTTGTTTTCATAAACTACTTGTTTACTTGTATTTTACCAATTGATTATTTATAAGTTGATTATTTGTACCACCATTTGATTATTCTTACTAAATTGGTTGTATTTTACCAAACTGATTATTTACACAAACTGAATGTATTTTACCAATTGATTGTTTATACTAAGCTGATTGTAGTTTAGCAATCGATTAATTATAAAACCGATTGTTGCTTACCAATTAACTATTTATACTAAATTGAATGCAGTTGACCAATTGACTGTTTGTATTTTACCAATTGGCTGCTTATTCTTCTAAACTGACTGATTGTATTTTACCAATTGACAATTTATACATAACTGATTGATTGTTTGTGTTTTTATGATTGATTGTGAACTTTTACCAATTGATCGATTGTTTGTATTTTACTGATTGATTTTTTCGTAAATCAACAATTGATTGTTTGTAGTTTATCGTTTACTTGTTTCTATTTCAGCAATTGTTTGTAGTTTATCGTTTACTTGTTTCTATTTCAGCAATTGTTTGTAGCTTATCGTTTACTTGTTTCTATTTCAGCAATTGATTGTTTGTAGTTTATCGTTTACTTGTTTCTATTTCAGCAATTGTTTGTAGCTTATCGTTTACTTGTTTCTATTTCAGCAATTGTTTGTAGCTTATCGTTTACTTGTTTCTATTTCAGCAATTGTTTGTAGCTTATCGTTTACTTGTTTCTATTTCAGCAATTGTTTGTAGCTTATCGTTTACTTGTTTCTATTTCAGCAATTGTTTGTAGCTTATCGTTTACTTGTTTCTATTTCAGCAATTGTTTGTAGTTTATCGTTTACTTGTTTCTATTTCAGCAATTGTTTGTAGTTTATCGTTTACTTGTTTCTATTTCAGCAATTGTTTGTAGCTTATCGTTTACTTGTTTCTATTTCAGCAATTGTTTGTAGCTTATCGTTTACTTGTTTCTATTTCAGCAATTGTTTGTAGTTTATCGTTTACTTGTTTCTATTTCAGCACTTGTTTGTAGTTTATCGTTTACTTGTTTCTATTTCAGCAATTGTTTGTAGCTTATCGTTTACTTGTTTCTATTTCAGCACTTGATTGTTTGTCCTTTACTGATCGATTGTTCGTACTTTTTACTGATTCAATGATAGTATTTTACGAGTGCTTGTCGTGTTCTTAGTAATTTACTGTAAGTATTTTATTGTTAGTAATTTATCGTTAGTAATTTGATGTTTGTAATTTATTGTTAGTAATTTACTCTTGGTAATTTATCATTATTAATTTGCTATTTGTAATTTATTGTTAGTAATTACATGTTAGTAAGTTATCATTAGTAATATGCTGTTTGTAATTTATTGTTAATAATTTACTGTCAGTAATTTATCATTTATAATTTGCTGTTTGTAATTTATTGTTGGTAATTTACTGTTAGTAATTTATCATTTATAATTTGCTGTTTGTAATTTATTGTTAATAATTTACTGTCAGTAATTTATCATTTATAATTTGCTGTTTGTAATTTATTGTTGGTGTGATGCCTATGCCACTTAGGTAATAATAATTATTATTTATTAATTAATCATTCCTAACAAATTACAAGTGATGAGAATGTTAATTTATATTTTTAATAATTCTCCAGCTGACACCACTCGTCTCTCTCACTTGGTGGATAATCGGGCGCTGTAAACGTTTTCTCTCTTCCATAACATTAAAGACAACAGTTACTCTCACACAATATTTCCATAGGTGGGGAAACTTCTTACGAGAGGAGAAGACAAATCCGTCTTCAACCTATATTTAGTGAGCCTCCATCCACCCACTTTCTTCTCGAACATAAGGTTATTAATATGTGTAAAAAGGTCAATAAATTGTCCATGTACATTTCCATTTCCATGTGTTTTCTCTTCTCAGGCTGAGAACACAGCTACATCCTTAATACCAACATAGGCGCTTTTTGTGCCATACTGGCTACCTCAAGCAGAATACTAAACATAGCAATTTCTGGAATGGAAGGAGACAGATTAATTTATAATTTAAGAAATACACTCTTTACAGGTGTTCTCTCCTGACACAGTTGGAAATGTCAACTGGAGCATGAATGAGTTTACGCGCATGGACCACCTTTGTTGGTAATCGTCTTCAATAACTGAAATACGTCATAAATACGTCAAAAGACTGCTGGTATGAGAAGAAAATGAAGTTACCGTTTGTTACATATTGCAATCTTATTAAAATCTGGTAAAAAGAAAAACAGAAAAACAAACAAAGAGAAAAGGTTTTTTTAAAAATTAGTGGTGGGCGGGGAGGGAGCTAAAGAGAGAGAGAGAGAGAGAGAGAGAGAGAGAGAGAGAGAGAGAGAGAGAGAGAGAGAGAGAGAGAGGGATTTGACAATAAATACATTCCGAACCAAAAACACTTCGCAAATAACGAATTATAATCTTTAACTTAAAACAGTCCAAATGAATGTCTAAGCCCCGAAAAGCTGGAGAAAAAAAAAAGAAGAAAGAACGGATATATGACAACTAGACAAGGGCTTAATTTGACAAGTTAAATATATGCACTCAGATCAGTCAAACCCACATCCTCTTCAAGATGTTGCCCTCCTCCGCCTCGAGCCCAAGTGGTTTCCCTCTTCATCTGTTATTATTTTCTCATTTTTAAAATGAAGGGACTGAGAGATAAAAAAAAAAATTACGTAGGAAGCAGGAGCATCAACTACACTAATCATTACTTCACGTTTATGATGCTCTCCATGAAGGTGACGACTGCAAAATCAGAATTTTTAAAAACTAAAGGTTGCGTATGTTATAATACAGCCTTCCCCTCCCACCCAAAAATTATAAAAACAACGCCGGTGTACATAGTACTGCCGGGACATATTCTAAGAGTAGGGAAGACGACAGTCTATGGCCACTTACTAGGCTTGAAGGGGGGAGGGGGAGAGAGAAGGTGGGGTGGAACAGATTAAGACTGCTAGTCCGCCATTAAGCGGGAGCGTTTCCTCCTCCGCACCGTGGTGTCTGGTTTCCAGTTTGTGAGAACATCCTCACTTCCTCCGGGCCGCCTGCTAAGCCACATTCCGATCCTACCCGGATTTGACTTTACGGTTAGCAGTAGAAAAGGAAACAAATACACAGAAAAAAAGAATCGCGAGCCGGGAAGGGGGGGAAGAGAAAAAGGTGGTTGGAGGGTGTAATAGCGGTCGATAGGACGAGATTACCGGCACTGAATGACGTGTTCATCCTTGGACTTTTCTTCTGTCTGCCTTTTTTTCTTTCATTCACTATTTGGAGCGCTTATTTTGATGGATTATTTTGGGTGCTAATTTTGGAGGATTATTTTGAGTGCTTATTTATGTGGATTATTTGAAGTGGTTATTTTGATGGATTGTTTCAAATGGTTATTGATTATTTTGAGTGCTTATTTTGGTGGATTGTTTGAAGTGGTCATTTTGATGGATTGTTTCGAATGGTTATTGTGTTTGATTATTTTGAGCGCTTATTTAGATGGTTTATATTTGTTAGAATTTTGCCTAGATAACCTTTCCGTTTTCTTGATGCTTTAACTTTTAAAGGATCCTTAGTATGGCACGCATACGGGACACGAGACTCGATTTATTGTCCCAATCGAGGGATCTGACACGAAGTTCACCGCACTGGGTTTGAAAATCACTCGTACTTTTTCACCTCAAGCGGAGATCCGACCCCAGTCTCTACTTATGATACCGCCTGTCTCCCACCTCTCACCCCCCAAAAGAATAACAACAGTGATTGTTACATTTCCAAGCGGAGTCTGCACATACTCCTTAGATGCAATGGATTGCAAATTGATAAAAAAAAGACCCTTAAGTCAGATAGATTGTCCAGTCGACTGGACAGCAATGTCCTCAGTTTGTTTTCAGCAGTTGGTGTTTCGATCTGGAGAGAGTGGGAAGTGGAAAGTGTTGACAAGCTCGTTCTGTCAGTTCTAGACCTTCAGGAGTACGTCAATAGACTGCCAGGTACGACAAGTGGTTTTTCACTTACAGTGCAGGCCCTTTGAAGTCAGAAGAGGTGCTGCTCACTGATGGAATCCCCAGAACTGCGTCCGTCTGAGATCTACACGTTTCTTACCTTCGATTCCAGAATCATGACTGACAGTTGGCGTTGATAGCAATAGACCATTAACTGTGTAGGTGTTTTCCCTCCTTCCCTCTCTTCTGCCGTGTCCAATTTCTCTGGGTTTTTTTCTTCCGAGCAGCCAAAATCAATTTTGTGCGTGTTTTGTGTAAGAAATAATCATTGCATGCTTTAAAAAAAAACAACAACGTATAATCTGATATTTAAGAAATAATCATTATATGATCTTTCGCCAATTTATGACTATTCATGACAACCTCACACCACTTACCAATAGTCTAAAAACTATGGGTATGCAAATAATTCCTTTTTAATTTCGATGCTATCTAACATAAAAGTTTTGTTTTTAATAAACAAAAAAAAAAAAGAGCATAGCAACAACAAGCAACTTTTAAGGTATAATACTGTAGTGTCTTTGGAGCTATGATTTATCAGGCCAAACTTATTTCTGCTTTTCTTTGACGCTCCCGCGAGAGAGTAGCAGCCCCTAATAATTATTTGCGGTTTTCTCTTGCGCTCCCTCGAAAGAGTAGCTACCCCTGACAACTAGCTGTGGTTTCCTCTCGCATTTTCCCCTTAAAGAGGGTAACAATGCCCGAAGAGCTCAAGGATATGACGTTTGTGGACCGTTTCCTAGCGACGAGAAAGCGAATTAAAAGTGTCTCGCTGTCAAGATTCGCTCGCTCGCTCGTTAAGTGTATTATAAAAAAACAAAATTCAAATTTTTTGTTACTAGCATTCAGTCTCAGTTTAGTGGTGGCTGCATGCTACAGGGTCGGGATGCAATCATTGGTGGTGATATAAATACTTGTCGCTGTCATTTTAGTATTGTGTTATCCAGTGCATTTCACGTCATGTGCCTTCTCTCATGTACGCAGGCAGGAAAGGTCAACTTGCATATTTAAATTCCTTTGTGTTTCTGTGGTATAACAGTGCAAAAATAACTTGCAACAATTATGTATGCTCTTTAGTGTTTCTGTAGTGTATCAAATAAAGGATAACTTGCAACAGTTATTACGAATTATGGGCCCTGGTGCTTCTATTCTATGTGTACATCAAAGAAAAAATATTTTGCAAAGTTGTGCTCTTTTACTTTTCTGAAGTACACCAAAGAGAACAGTTATGGCCTATTGCATTTCTATTGTTAAAAAGAAAAACAAACAACCTCTTCCCCCACTAGCAAACTGACTTCCAGCAGGATTTTACCATTATAAAGGTGAGTTATGTGATTGATAGCTGTCCTTGGTTAAACTGGACACATTTCAGAATAACGGCAAATAAATTCTTTGTTGTTATCTGGACAACACCGAGTAGGTGCACGACTAGAAACTTCACAAGGAATCCGTGTAGCGCACACAGCCTGATGGATGAAATACAAATGAAAAGTAAACGGGGGAATTGGGTGGAAAAGAGGTTTTATGCATGAGACCGCGAGATGGAAACCCACCCTAATCGGTTACAATTTTCCTTCTCGACAGGCGATCTCTTCAAAGTGAGGGGACACAGCTTGAAATTGAAATGATTATTGTTAAGATGTAAAGTGCTTTTGACAAGTTTGTGATTCTAAGTTGTGAAGTGCTTTAACAAGTTTGTGATTCTAAGTTGTGAAGTGCTTTAACAAGTTTGTGATTTTAAGATGTGAAATGGCAAATCGAACATCTTCATCCACCTACACCAATTTTTGCGATGACCCACTTAATTCAAACAAGTCTGACATTTGTTCTTCTGAGCTTATCAAGGGGAGGTAAGTCACTCTAAAGCAAAAAGCTGCGTGATGTTTCTTTCGACAGTCGAGCTGTGAAGGAAATCGGGAATCATTTATCATTTACAATCGAGGTCAGACCTAACGTGACAATGAGGTCACGTGACTAAAATTAAGATTTACTTTTGGTGTCGCTTTGCTTTTGTTGAATGCTCGTACACAAAACGTGAGAACGTAACGCTTGATTTTGTAAAAAAAAAAAAAAGTGTGCAAACACTGAAATGTATATCCAGGTCCTCTGAAATGGATTTCTACTCCCACACAAAAACCAATGCGTAAAACAACATACATCCACACGAAAACAATGCGTAAAACATACATCCACACGAAAACAATGCGTAAAACATACATCCACACGAAAACAATGCGTAAAACATACATCTACACGAAAACAATGCGTAAAACACACATCCAGAAGAAAATAATGCGTAAAACATATAGCCACAAGAAAAGAAATATGAAAAACAGAGATATGTACATTAGTAAAGAAAAAAAAACAACCAAAACCAGTAAAGACAAGTGGTTTAATATTTATTATTTTATT
The DNA here is from genome assembly GCA_028829895.1 of Sinotaia quadrata. Lineage (NCBI taxonomy): Eukaryota > Metazoa > Mollusca > Gastropoda > Architaenioglossa > Viviparidae > Sinotaia > Sinotaia quadrata. The sequence continues at coordinate 38,258,414 of CM054184.1, forward strand.
AGATTGATTTCGTTCTTTCCTTTTTCTTTCTTTCTTTTATTTTTATATAATTCAAAATACATCAGAATAAATTAAGAACATTTAATCACTGGACAAGCGGAAATACGATAAATCAGGACCGCCGAACATCAACTATATATATATTTTTTAATAGAGAAAGAAAAAATAAATACAAAACATTGATAGAATTCACATTATCTTGACTAATAAAATATTTCATAACAACGCCATAAAAAAATAATAATAAGCGTCGTTAGATCACTTTAAAATAGATTGGTGAAAAGATCAAGGCTTGTACTCTTGTCAAGAATTATAATCGCGATTAATAATTATATTTTTTCCCCACTCAAATTCAATGGTCACTAGGTCATCAACAAAGTAAATACGTTTGTAATTCTTAAACTTACAAACATGAATCATTTCACGAATTATCTGTCACTTAGAAATAGGGAAAAAGGCATAAAATCTAAAAGTGACTGTTACGCAACTCTTAAACGCTTGCGCGGACAGGCACACAGTATTACACACACCCATGAATATACACACTTGCATATCTACACACATCAGGCACACCTACGAAATTCAACTGTGCAACAGTTATGCACATAATTACGAAAGCGCTTTATTTTATGAACACATTGGGTTTCGCAAAATTCCATATCCCCACCCATTTTACAACGAACACGAAATAATCGCCTACGTTATCCCACATATCCCACCATTTCACAAATGGTGTAACAGGAAGTGGAACTATAGAACACAAATGGCGTAGATACATAGAGGAAGTGAAACTGTAGAACAAACCAAAGTGTAACAGATAAAGCCAAGAAATATAAATGAACTCAAAAACAAATCCCACAAATGGTGTAACAGGAAGTGGAACTATAGAACACAATAAATGTCGTAGATACGTAACAGGAAGTGGAACTATGGAACACAATAAATGTCGTAGATACGTAACAGGAAGTGGAACTATGGAACACAATAAATGTCGTAGATACGTAACAGGAAGTGGAACTATGGAACACAATAAATGTCATAGATACGTAACAGGAAGTGGAACTATGGAACACAATAAATGTCGTAGATACGTAACAGGAAGTGGAACTATGGAACACAATAAATGTCATAGATACGTAACAGGAAGTGGAACTATAGAACACAAATGGCGTAGATACATAGAGGAAGTGAAACTGTAGAACAACAAAGTAAAGTGTAACAGATAAAGCCAAGAAATATAAATGAACTCAAAAACAAATCCCACAAATATAGAAACAATGGATTCTAGCCCGGCACATATAGAAAGCGACCAGTTGACAGAGGGCAAAGTGAGGAACAGAATGTACACTTGACAATTTATAGTGTGTGTGTGTGAAAGAGCGACACTTTCAGGATGATGATTTAAAATGTTTGAAGCAAGCAAACCTATCAATTGTTTGACGAACTATGCCAAAAGCATTATTACCCATCCTTCACTACTTAGTTGTTACCAAACAGTTTATATATTCTCTTGCGCTATCTACACCCTATCATCCAATAATCTTTACTTAATAAAAAGAAAGTAAACAAATATTTAAAGCAGCACCTAATTTCTCCATTTTTAAAAAACAATAAATTATCGATAAACGTATTATTAATAATCGTTATGACGTCACAGATCACGTACTCTGTTGATGATGTAATACTTAAAAGTAAATTCACGCACCGTGGACATCACCTCATTGTCAGTCCTTGAAACCGATTTATTAAAATTATTAAACAAGTGCACACACCCTCCCAAACGTGGAATTATCCGTCAATAGTGAGAATTAAAAACTAAATGTAAGTACGCAGAAATATAAAACTTTCACATTTCACACGCTAAACAAGCCACCACCGGAACTACAACGCTGCTTCTACCATAGTTAACAAACCCGTCCCCGCGTCTCAACTGGAAAAAAAAAATAAAGGAGTAAAAACAAAGAAAACTTAAAACCCTGCAGAGAAATAACCATTACAACACAGATCACACTGGAATTTGTTTTATTTTTGCGAATTTCCAGGTGTTGTTCCCCCCACAAAAAAAAAAAAAAAAAAAAAAAAGGAATTTGCCAACTTCTTGCAGCTAACAGCGTCCGCCCCGAGCTTGCTGCCGAAAAGGGCTCCACACCACCTGCGACACATACAACAACAAACGCGGGGACACGCCGCCACCACTTCTGTCAACTTCCGTCGTCTCTCTCACACACACACACTCACTCGTTCATTCATACAGAGATTAAGAAAAAGTGAGGAAGAGAGAGAAAAATAGGATCAAAGAGAAGGAGAAACGCGCTACAACTTCACAGTCAGCACAACCGCAAACCAACAGGCAGTCACGTGTTTCAAACTTGAAACTCGAAAGCATCACAAAGATCTAAATTTTCATGATGAGATGGCATGCCCTACGATATCAAAACCATTAAAAAAAAAAAAAAAAATCCATTTTTTTTTTTCTCTTCCGCGGCCATCACAGGACCAACTCATCACAACCCCTAACCCTTCTTCATCCACATCATGCCTACCGTAAGACTACTGAGTTTTGCCTCTTTTGTATTTAAATCTGTTGCGCTAGCATCTATTCAGGAAGGTCAATTTGACCCAAGTTAAATTTGCAATTGTCAACCGTACAAGGATTTAGTTGGTAAATGCAATTTATTTTTTCACCATGACGTCACAGTAAGTTCATGCACACAAACACACTGTGTATTTCACATCAAGACAAACGTGTAAAAGTAAGACATGAGAAGTGCAAAAGTAATCTCATTAGGGGAAAACAGCATCTTTAAAAGACAGTCATCAGATGTCGAGAGCCAGCACTCGGCCATTTAACCGCAAGCGGCTCAAGATGGTCGGTCAGTCCTTAGGCTTGCTTCATACAGATTCTGTGTGCTGCTGGACAATAAAAATGCCCAGAGGCTGAAGTAAGATGTTAGAAGTTTTGGTGTGAAGTGTGGTCCAATCCTGAAAGTGCTTTTAATCTGGACAGAGGAAAAAACCAAACACATCTGCAGCATAAACCCAGTATTCCTAGCGAAGGTAGCAATATCGTGATATTTAACTGAATTAGGATGAGGACACAGAGAAAGTTCATTTCAAGGAGCACATATGGGGACTGAATCTGAATTCATTCATGTTCAAACTAGCTTTTTTTCCAAACACCCCTTCTCATCTTTTTTCGCACAATATCTCTCAATTAAACATAATAAAAATACGGTTATAAAATGACCCAACATGACATTCTTCAATTAAAAGCTGTTTAAAACAGCAAACATCAATTCTTGACCGCATTCTCGTTTTTCTTTTCCTTAAAATGTTTTTCATGTTTTTTGGTCATAGTGGCAGGTGATAAATTATAATTATTTATTATGTTATTTATTTAATTATTTAGTTTTTTTTAAAACTCTCCCTGTCAAACATTTTCAGGTAAGAGTATTCTTGTAAAACATAATGCACAGCCCTCGAAAGAGAGTTGGGAAATGTATCACTATGAAACATAACGAAAATAGAGATCGTTTTCTTGGAACGCAATATTAGCAGCAGTCGTGGTTTTTTCAATGTGCATCGAGTGCCGAACTCAGAAATTTCAGAGTTACTTAACTGAACACCGGTATGAGGGCAGTGCTCATGCCGGCAACAGACTCATCTTTCCATATTCTGACCTGGAAAAGTTTAAACTCGATACACAACATTTTGTTTTAGAAAAGAAAGCCAAACAAACTCTTTCACAATTTTTGTTCACTGGAAATGCCTTATACGTTGTTAGAATGTCTTTAAATTAAACTTCACAGACATTGCCGTTGTGGGGGCTCTTGAAGTACACGTAGTCGGAGGATTTGGCTATGGATGCTGTTTGCCCGATGTGGTCTGCGTCATACTCTTCCGAGTACAGATAGGACGAGTCCACCATTCCACAAGGAGGCACTGCACTGGCGGAACTGCTTCCGGCTGTCGGCGCATGCGTGAGAACCGGGATGTACTGATTGGAACGAGGAAGTGTCCGCACTGCAGGGTCAAAGTCTGAAAAATATAACAAGGAATAATAAAATTAAAATAAAAAGCAATTATTGCTCTGAATGTAGTTGATTAAACTACAATAAAAATATTTAAGTAATTTCTAAACAGCAAACTGGTAGCGTGTCACGTTATCGATTTCCAATGCTTCACAATGTTGGATTCTTATGTTTACGTGCTAGTCAAAAGAATTATCCTGGATAGCTCGAGGTCCATATAATGAAACCAGAATAGAATTATTTCAGGTACAGAAATAGTAAAACTATTTCAAAACCAGCATAATTCCAAACTCAGTTTGCTGCCAAAGCTCCACCATGACTGACCACGACGACGATGTGATTGCTCTAGTGTTAAGAATGCCCACATCACTTGTGTCCGTTGAATGACGTGGATCAACGCTCGTCAAACAAGAACGAGCGCTCCATGACAACCAGTACGAGCGCTCCATGCCAACCAGTAAGGTCTCTTGTACAATAGCTGCCTCCTTGAGTAGTATATTTCCAAACAAACAAAAAATAATTCATGCAAACACAGAAGAAACAGCTAGTGTCAGTTTGACCTCAAGGAGTTAAAACTGTCCACTATATTTTACCACCCTTCTCTCACGCTCTTGTGAATTTCAAATGCTCTTTCTTACAAGCCACCAGACATGCGCACTGCAGGATTCAAACGCTATAGATACATCCTACTGTAGAGTTACGCTTTTCCAAGAATACGACCTGTACTCAAGCACACTACACTAACGGTGTCAACTTACAAGCTAAATTGCAAGTCTCAGAGTTCTGTCGTTAACAAAGAGCTGACATTATAGCTTTACTCAGGAAGGAAAAAGAAAAAAAGAAAAAGAATAAGCGAGCTCGGGGTGGGGAACGATGCACACGCTATTCTTTTTCCTAGGCGATTACTAACATTATGTCACGTGTAGCCAGCCATACTTTGACTGGAAATAAAGACTAGGAATGCCAGCCATACTTAGACTGGAAATAAAGACTAGGAATTATCAGGACGATTGAAAAGTGAATTTGTACAACGTAATTTTGGCTGCTTGATTTACTGTTTGCTTTTGGGTGGATTTAATAAGTGGGGCAAAATTATCGATGGCGTGTTTAGGAGTGCAGTTCTTGAAGGAACGTGACTGAAGAATCACGTGTCAGTTGCAAAATCATTAACTACTGTCATCAACGGTTGTCATTAACTGGTGTCATTAGCTGTTGTCTTTAACTGCTGTCATTAGTTTTGGACATTAACTGCCGTCATTAGACGTTATTAACTGCTATTATTAATTGCTGTCATTAGCTGTTGTCATTAACTACAAAGAAATGTGATGCTGTCTACTGTGTGACTGTAAATGCATTGCTTAACCGAGAAGAAAGTCACTGAACATGAATAGTCGTTGTGTTGAATTGAATCAAACGATAGTAATGCTTTGTCATTTTGTGACCCACGCAACTGAAGGGGAGGTGGGGGGCTTTATGTAGAGTCACCCACTAAGTGACTATTGTCATCATTTGAGCAAAGAGATTGTATTTCCATACTTTGAGTAAAGTGCCTGTATAAGTATCGTCATAATGCAAGCTAAGTGTCTCTACAAAGTACTGTCATGATTACAAGCTTTTGCGTGTTCCCTGACATTCATTCTCATGATTGTTGTCTGCCTAGTGTTGCGTGCAGAAATTTCAAGATGGTCACAACACTACACCGGTATTGTTCTTTACCAATACCCGACTAAGTCACCCTTAATCTCCATTGGGCACCCATTCACAGCAAAATACAACACCAGATTTCCTCTCATTGCCACAGCTTTACTACTGTCTGGTTCAGGCGATATGACCAATGTTCCTGGTAGTTATAACCCGAAAGCAAAGCATACATCCACCAGTCAAAGGTCCACCAGTCTGGAATGTGTTGCCCTTTGTGCATTCTATGGAAAGGAGTGCTATCAAGTTGGGAAAGTGTCCAATCTATGGACAAGAGTGCTATCAATATAGGAAAATGTTCAATCTGCGGTCAAGAGTGCTATTTATTTGGGAAAGTGTCCAAACTATGGACAAGAGTGCTATCTATTTGGGAAGTGTGCTTTCTGTTTGGGAAAGTGTTCAATCTATGGACAAGTGAGCTATTTGGGAAAGTGTCCAATCTATGGACAAGTGTGCTATCTATTTGGGAAAGTGTCCAATCTCTCGAAACATGTCCGTCTATGTGAAGGTGTGCTATTGCGAGATTTTACTGCGAAGAATGGACAGTCCCGAGAGAAACAACACAGATGGCAAGGCATAAAGTGCAGTTGTTAAGACAAGGGGCATGAGGTTTTACTGCTTGTTCACAGTGTGTGACGAATGCTCCCTGTTCCTATCCAAAATTCAGCGTAAAACAGTTGTGTATGTGTGTGTGTGTGTGTGTGTGTGTGTGTGCGCGCGCGAACGTCTATCGAGTCTGCGTGACAGTCTTTCTAAAAATAACCACCAGACAGTCATTCATATTAAAGCTAACATTTAATCCACCATTTTCACCCCATCTCTCTCTGCTCGGTAAGTGGAACTGTCCCGGTTTCCTCGACAGTTTAAATAATGACAATTTTAAGCAACATGATGAGAAAGTTAATGTTTGACAGAAGTACTTTAGGCATCCATGGAATGTGTGAGGGGGCTGAGGGAATGGTGAGGACATATGCACTAGGACGACTAGGCAGTTGTAGTATGCTAACGGCTAGTTGGGAACACCGGTTCAGTGCCGGCCGAGTCAGCTGCTTCAGTAATTGCAGTGCATTTGGTTTTTGGAGGCGGAAATTAATATGGTAGAATATAAACTAACTGCCTAACTAGCTTAGCTCGCCAATATAAGGTATTCCTCTTCCTGTCTGAAGCGCCCCACCAAAAAATTAAATGAGCGCCAAAGGGGCTGACATTTCACCACGATGCTTGCTAGCCATTTTCTGTGATGCTGACTGAATGTTTTGAAACCATAATGTTTCGCGGATTTTAAGAGTAATTTTAAAATAAGATCTGAGGCAACACTGAATCATTTCTTGCAAGAGGATCTGAATTCTTCGCTCGATTTACATCAGAAGAGAAAGGGTAATTCAGCCGACGCACTACATGAATTAAAAGTTCTTGATCTGCTCAAATAATAGTGTAGAGAGAGGGATAATAAACTAACGAACGTAACAAGTTTCATATAAATTTCAAAGCCTGGAATAGACCGGAAGCGAGTGCTGATCTTGACTTACAATAAAATGGTTAGTCGTGACTGAACTGGTTCCGCCAATTTGGCGTGACGCACGCACTTCTCCATCTAAAAAGAGACAAGACGGAAACTGTAGCTTACGGCTGGATGCACGCGACTTCGTTCAGAAATCCCAGAATTACTGCAAGAACGTTCGTGGCACGGTCATATTCAAAACCTCAAACTCTCTCTTCTTCATCAACATTCCCCGCCCCCCCCCCCTCATAGTTTTAGAAAAGTTATCGGGGCGGGGGTGGTGGGTGGAGTGGTGGTGGTGATGGTAGACAAGAAACACTGAAAGATGGGAAGGAAAAATTAGTATCGTATTCTTCCCCCATCCCTCCATCCCCTGCACAGTTGCACACAGGAGAAAACAAAGGAACTGAGAAGTCTCACCCCTACACATAATTTCTAAATTCGAAACAGGCATCATTATAATAAATCAATTACGAAATGGGGTCTTAAACAGAAAAAAAAAAAGAACAAACAACAAAAAAACCAAACGAAAATGATGTTCCATTCTACACTCCTTTAACCAACCAAATCGCAACCGCCTGAACACAACCACACACCAGACACAACAAATGTAATCTGAATAGCTGATCACAACTGAATGCAATCGCACGCTCACACGGACGAAAAACACGCTCGCACGGACATCTCTGCAGTTCTCAGGTATGCTAACAATCCACCCACTCACTGCTACATGAGGAGTGCTGTAAACAAAAGCCGAGACACTTCAGCAGTTTATACGCTTCTGCTACGATTACGCTCCCCCTCCTCCTCCTAAAATCAGCCCCTCTAAGAATCCGTACAGCACGTTATGCCTTGTACTAAAATATTTGTACAGATATACAGATATATTAGTCTAGATACTAGCAGTGCTCTGAGCCAATACCTAGCTGTAGCTTTTGCCTATCTGTTCATTTTAGCCACCCTGCCTAGCTGTTAAGTTTAGCCTAGCCATACTTCCTAAGTGTGGAGCCTAGCCCCAATATCAGGCTGTTAAATTTAGCATAATGCCTAATTTTGAGCCACAATACTTAGGTTTAGCCGGCAACGCTAAGCTGCTAAGATTTGTTAGTTACAAAGTGAAAAAAATACCTGCCATGCCGGGTCGTAATACTGTTAAATTTCGTCATGTTGTCAATTAGGACTAGTGGTGACGTCAAGCCGCTTGTATTTAATCACAACGTGAAGTTGTTATATATAATCACAATTCCTAGCCATCACAATGTCATTATATATAATCACAATTCCTAGCCATCACAATGTCATTATATATAATCACAATTCCTAGCCATCACAATGTCATTATATATAATCACAATTCCTAGCCATCACAATGTCAAAGTTTAAGAATTCATTACGCACTAGGATAGTGAATTAGTCTCAAAAAACTACCCAACAACAACAACAACAAAAAAAAACAAACAAACAAAAAAAACAAACCGCGAATGCTTTAAAGTTTAAAAGAATACATATTCTGCCTTCTTGGTGAATGATTTATCTTAAACATTATTTTAATATATTTACATGTACATACGAGGGCTGTGTGTTTGGGGTGTGGAAAGATGAGTGTTATTATGTAGCCCTTATTTGTTTGTTTATTAAATTGCACAGGGTAAAAACAAAACAAAAAAATATGTATAATTCATGCAAGCAAAGAGATAACTAGAAAGAGTACTAGTACAACGTTTATCAAACGACGGAGAAAAAGTGTTAAAAACTAACATACGTCCTATTTTGACTTTTAAAATTTGTATGTTGCCATGGATCATCTTGTACACACTATCTTTATTCACCAAAAAAAAATTTCCGTCGACAAGCATTGCAATTTCATTTTATAGCGTCATCTTCATATAAATTTGCCAAATGCCTATCTGGTTTTTCTTCTACCCTTCATTCTATCCTCTGCCCAATATCCCCTCACCCCATTACACATACACACACACGCACTCCCAGCTCGCTTTATCGAAATTAAAAGAAAATTATTTTAAAACACTCCAGCAGGTGGAAAATGATGTTCAGCTCTTCAAGACTCAGAATGCCGCCTGTTGAGGCTATTTATAGCATGGCGTTGCTGTTGTTACTGCCACCTTCCACATCCAACCTAGAGCTGTATCGAGAGTTGTCCTGCCCGTTTTCTTGTCGTCCTTCTTGAGCTTCACACCTGTTTCTCTTTCTCGTGATTAGATCACTCTCGCTACGAAAAAGTGGGGTGTTAGTAAAACGCTCTGTTGTTAACAAAATGACGTAACCACATCACGATATCGACCTCCCCATGCTCCTGTTGCACGTGCCAAGAAGTTCACCACAGGTTGACCTCTGGCCAAAGTTTTTTGGTTTGTTTGATTTATTAACAAACCCCTTTAGTGTCGGACAGTAAAGTAATATAAATAACTTTAAACATTATTTTCTAAATTATATTTTCTGGAAACCACGACTTTCATGAACATAAAGGTCAAATAGCATGCGTGCTGTCCGAAACTGTTATGAAAATAGATTGTTATGGTCAATGTCCAGTTTCCATAATCTTATACGAATCTCGCGCGTTTTCTTTTTTTATCCACACCAAAGTGCCAAAGCGTAAAAAATTCGATTTTCTTTCGGCAGCCCAGCCTAAAATTTACGCCATTCTAAATATTATGTCTGGCACTCCAGAATAATTTATACGTGAATAGAATCTTTTTCATAAAAGGGCCTTACCCGTTTGGAACCATGAAGATATTTTGAGAATGGAACATGATTCACACTTGCTAGTGTTCCAATTGACATGATAATGCTCAACAAAAAGACACTTTTTATTTACAACTGGTTCAGCAAGTAGTTTATTTGGAAATATTCTTAAATACGTCCTACTTTGGTAAACATCCTGACATTTCACTGATATTAGCTAGTATAGGAGATGGGGGGGGGGGGGGGAAGAACATTTGGAACGAGTGATTATGAAACGCATAAGTTGGTGGTGCGTTTTTTTTTTTTTAAATCCACTTTGTAATAGTTGACTGAAACCTTCAGCTGAGGATAGGGAGTTTAATTTCAAAAGTATTTAATATTTGCGACATCTTTTAGGATTGTGAGGAACACTATATGTGGGAAAAGATGGCAGGGAGGTGGAAGGGTAGATATTAACCGGAAGTATGTAGTCCAGCGAAGCAACATGGGTAATGCAATGATGAAAGTCAGGATATTGTCAATTTTGTCTTGAACCCAATCTAAACCTATGCTAATTAAAAAATATGCCCTTATATATTTCATGAGACTGCAGTGACTTTAAAGACAGTGAAAGACGTCGAACAGGAAGCGGAAGCATGATCGCCAGCTGTCATAAATGTCAATCAAAACAGTGACGTTATTGCGCCAAGACAGCAGCAGTGCATTAATATGATGTCATCGTGAGATGATAATTTAAAGCGTAGGGAAGAATGGATTAACTCCCTTACTCTACATCTCAGGAATGACCGACTAGAACGCGTTGGGAACGTTTCAATAGCTGGAGAGTTATGTGGCGAGAATAACTGAATTCTCGATTGCCCAAGTTAACAAAAGTGATTGTATTTGTCGACCACGGTTCATAAATTATTTTGACATATAATTTCTAAAATTATTATTGTATATATTAATGGTTTTTATACTAATATTATGTCATGCTGACCTGTATATTTTTTAAATTTTTTTTTTTAACCTCGGTGACGTACAATCGGAGATTAGACAGATATCAAGTGCTAGGATTAACGGCTTAAGCAGGCTTACAGTCGGATGCTGCCGAGGAGTTTTATATGACCGATTTTCAGCGGACCGTAAAAAGAACTGTTGCTCTAATTTGAGAGAGATCGTTTCACTTTGGAGACCTCAATGGACAGTGGCGCCACCTTAGCAATGGGTGACAATAGACCACTCCACAGTTGGGGTGAAGTGAATTCTCTAATTACTAACTACCAGCTAACCTGCAAACACCCTGACCCTTCGTAGTAATTCTAGATACCCCCCCCCCCCATCTGTTTGAATACCTCTGCCGTGCCGGTTTCTAGCGCCTGAAAAATTTGTGTGGTAAGTTCGCATTTAAAGCGTCACAGTAAGGCCGATATTTTTTTGGGCAATGTTGGAATTCGAAATGGAACTTAGGAAATAGTATACTGTGACTGAAGTATTTTGATGTAAGAACTTTATTTTATTCTAAGGTGTGCTTAACATAATTATGCATTTCTTTCTTACCTTTAGTGTGAATGAGGTACAAAAACATTCTATAAAGGTTGAAGCTGTGAGAGTTAAGAGAGAAAGGCAGACAGAAAGAGGGGGAAATTGTAATGTTTCTAGTACATGCCGTGTTCCGTTTCAGAAACGGCTCACGTTTCTCCATCATTTAGATTCTAGGCCTGCCTGACTACAAGATTCCAAGATTAAAAAAACCAGACCAATCTGATTCCAAGATAAAAACTAAGGTTGACTACAAATAAATAAATAAATAAAATAAAAGGCTTCACTACCAGCTAGTAAGAAACAAATATAATGCTGGAGACAGCAAGATAGTTATATAAATAAATATAAATTAATAACAGGTCCTAATTTAAAAAAGAACTGAAAGTTTGACAAGACAGCTTCTCAAATTACAACTCAAGCTGAAAACAAGACCTTTAAAATAGTTTCTCAAATTACAACTCAAGCAGAGACCTTTAAAATAGTTTCACAAATTACAACTCAAGCAGAGACCTTTAAAATAGTTTCTCAAATTATAACTCAAGCATGGAAACAAGACCATTAAAAGAGTTTCTCAAATTATAACTCAAGCATGGAAACAAGACCTTTAAAATAGTTTCTCAAATTATAACTCAAGCATGGAAACAAGACCTTTAAAAGAGTTTCTCAAATTATAACTCAAGCATGGAAACAAGACCTTTAAAATAGTTTCTCAAATTATAACTCAAGCATGGAAACAAGACCTTTAAAAGAGTTTCTCAAATTATAACTCAAGCATGGAAACAAGACCTTTAAAAGAGTTTCTCAAATTATAACTCAAGCATGGAAACAAGACCATTAAATTGTTTCACCAATTACAACTCAAGCCTGAAAACAAGCTCGTCAGAAAGCAGTCAGTTTGATTACTAGTTTCTATCTCAACCTACAGTTTCATCATTAACAACAAGAATCATTTCACAAACACGTTTAGCCACATGTGGGTAAACTCTAGCTCGGATAACTCTGCTTCTTGAATATGCTAAAATAAAAGTTGGCCTGGTGAATATAGTATTCTACAAGTTTAAATCCTAATATTAGCACTAAAACACACACACACACACACACACACACACACACACACACACACACACACACACACACACACACACACACACACACCCAGGTCACTCTCAACCCTATACATTTCAGTTTTGTTTTTTTGACGCATCCGAGGGTGAGGGTGCGGGTTAGTGACGGCGTCTTATTCCAGTGACACACAAATTTGACTTAGGTCAAACAGCACAAATCATGGAGAGGAACACAATCCGCACGGAGTCGGTGGATGAGTGAAATAGGTGATTCCGTTACCCTAAAAATAGAAGTTAGATAAGATTGTTGAGTGGGGAAAATAAAAGTATTCCTGAGTTCGGCGTGTGAATCAGATCGGAATTGATGAACAGGAACAGTCGAATCCACACGATCACGTAATGCAAATTTGCAGTTGCGAAAATATTTTCGAGGCAATAAACTTTCTCAATGCTTGCAGGAAAAAACGTGCACTCCCCTCCCCTTCCACCCCCACCCCCCCAATTCCTTTGCTCTCTGTACTATAGTAAAGAACCCTGTGATCCTGAGCCAATCGATATATCCCTGAGCGCTAAACAACTTGTGCAGATTTAAGGAAAAATGCAATGTGAGATTAGTTAAGTTTATCGGAATGCGAGATCTGAGATTTCTTCTCTCCGTTTTTGAACAAATTGCCAAAAATAAAGATCCCAGTGGCTCCAGGAACCGCCAGACAACACACTCATCCCAAACAGCCCCTCCTTTGAACACTAATATTTTAATAACATAAGTATGCAGGCTGGAAACGACGAACTATAGTGCATGCCAAAATAATTTTTAAAAGCCACAAAGGGGATATGTTTTTTCAAACAATAACAACACTTTGTCCTCTTCCTCATTATGATACTTATTGTTTTCCTTAATTATGCAGTGCGCAATTAATTTTTTTTAATCTAACCATTTTAACTGAGTGTTATTGTAACGTTCTGGACCACGATACTGTTTGTAAATTATGAACATTCGTTACTAAAATAAATATTGTGATTTGATTAATAATATTTACTAAGCGAAAAACACGTCAGACAACAAATAAGACAACTGCCATTGTAGAACAGCCGAGATACACGACAATTTATAAATAAATGATAATCTAAAACTAAAATAATTCTAATAGAACTCCCTTTTCCCACCTATCAAAAATTTCTTCCTTGTATTTTTTTTTAAAAGGTAGGTAATAAAGTATGTAATTTATCGTTAAAAGGGTAGGTAATTTATCGTAAAAAAACGTACGTAATTTATCGATCTACAATAATTCAGAATAACAACTTGGTGACGATCATAAATCGCAGTCACAAGGAATTTAAAACAATAAAAAAAAATAAAACAATTCATTTGAAAATATTTTACTCTCTTTTGATAGATAGCAGTATTTTTATTTGATAATTATTCATTTTACCTGCTCTGCAGCTAAAGAATTTATATTTTGTAAATTCCCAACAAAATAACTCTGTTAGTATGTACGCAAATCCAACTCTGTTGTTCTTGCAGAAACAATTAAATGGAGGAAAATAACTACACAAGCCCACACATTAAAAACAATGGCATATTTCCCAGTAAAATCATACTCTTAAAACAAAACAACAAGCATTCAAATTCAAGCCCACACATTAAAAACAATGGCATATTTCCCAGTAAAATCTTACACCTAAAACAAAACAACAAGCATTCAAATTCAAGCCCACACATTAAAAACAATGGCATATTTCCCAGTAAAATCTTACACCTAAAACAAAACAACAAGCATTCAAATTCAAGCCCACACATTAAAAACAATGGCATATTTCCCAGTAAAATCATACACTTAAAACAAAACAACAAGCATTCAAATTCAAGGAACGAAAAAATGCAAAACCACTGACCTTGAACGTAAAACACCTTCTTGAGATGACCTCGGGAGGAGCGCAGGTAGCAGACGACAAAGACGAAAACGATGAGGAAAATGCACACGATACACAGAACGCCGATCAAGGCCAAAGCCAAGACCTTCCACCGGGAATCGCCACCGGCTGGATTCTGGAAACTTGGCACGGGTTCTTTGTCGTCCAGGGAGGACGCAGGAGGGCCCTTCCTGGCACCCCCTTGCCTCTTCCGGTCTCGTTCTGAAGACAGGCCAGCGTCATCGAACCCGTCCAACGTTTCGTCTTCGCTTTTGCCATTGTTCTCTATCTCGTCCAAATCATCGAAGGGGCCAGGAGAGTACTTCTTGTTCCGCTTGGAGTGCCAATCTTTGCTGTCGACATCATCATCAATGTCATCGTCTTCGTAGTCACTAGAAGGGAGATCACCCAAATGGGATTTGGGCCTAGGGGCCTGGTGGAATTGGTCGAACTCGAAGAACGGCCCGCAGAGCGTGTCCCGGTGTTGCATGCATGGTCCGCGGATGATCTGGTTCTTGGGGCAAGAGGAACATGGTTGGCACTGATGGTCCTTGCGGCTGTAGAACTGGCCACCCGGGCACTGGCTCATACTGGCTACGCATACTGTAAAGACCGCAGCGGCCAGCATCAGCAAGGGTGCAATACTGTGCCTGGCAGACATCTTGACTATGTTCGAACTTTTTCCGGAAGCAACACGCTTGATTAAACGGCTTTTTATTTGTTAAATTGATTTCTTAAACTACATTTGTTACATTTAATTTTCATTTATGTATTGATTTTTTGCGGTAAGAAACGTCTTTCTAATTGTTAATCGAAGTTTTCTTTTTTTGTAAGTTTTAAGCTTCCAATTTAATCTCTCCTGAAATTCTTTTCTAGCCCGTCTCTGCGTGAAATTTGCTGACGCTTACACAAATATCGTGGTTGAAAAAGCGACAAGGTAGGATAGTTATCATAAATGTTTTTGATGAAGTCTTTTTCTCCCCTCAGATAATTTTAGAAGCTGACGCAATAGCCGATTTCAGTGTTAGCTACAACCTTATGAATCTGAAAAGAAAGACAAGACAAAGATATTTTGCTGCGTAGATTTCATACCTCGCTGATAATGTTACATTTTAATATTTAGCCTAAATGACAAGTCTGTAGAACAGTAAAATTGCTATGTCTAAGGAAGAAATTTCATAAATCTGCAAGCAGAAAACAAAAACCATTAGCCAAGAATAATTATTAACGTTGATCGGCGAAATAAACTAACCGACAATCTGCTTACATCTCTAATCTACGGCAGCGTAACGCTCTAGCGTACAGAAGATATGTAACACACCTGTAACGAATTAATTTCAAATTTCACGTAACCAAACTGCTTATCACTGTAACGATCAAGACACTGGAAGCACCAGGAAAAGAAATTTGAAGTGGTAAAACCCGCCTACCCTTTCTTCTGCATCATCGCATCGGAGCCAGTCTTAAATTCTGCCTCCACCTGACAGGGAGAGTAATTGCATGGAACCAGTATTGCGAAGAGTTCTGTGCCAGTCTGTCAGTCCTCAAAAGCACTACACAGAACAACGACGTCAAACCGAATCTAAGGCAGGAAGACGAATATAATCGAAAGCGCTGACTGGTTGGCGACGCCCCACACCAACCACTGCTACCAACACACGCAGACTACCATATCGAAGTCGCTTTATGTTGTAGTTTGATTTTTGCCCGGGTCGGATTTCCTGTTTCTCAGCGTCTCTGTTGGATCATCGCCGAAAATAGAGCAAGCCCCAGCGCTGCGCATGCGATCGGAGGGACTCAGGCACGGCTTGTCTCATCGGGCCTGAACGACAAGTCTAGTCATGTTTGGCAAGCTATCTTCCCACCATTCACCCTCTTTGCAGCCCCACCCCGGCTTCGAGCTTAAGTACTCAACACTGTCAGGAGAGAGTCTTAATTTAGGTTTGATGCAATTCTGACTGTCCAGTTTAGACGTTAGCTTACCTCCCTTCCCAAACTCCCGCGAGTGGTGGTGGTTATATGCAATTAAAAAAACAAAAATGCATTAAGATTTTAAATGGTTTTCACCAAGCCAGTGAAATCATATCGATCTCCGCATTCAACGCCAAAAAATAAAACTTAAGAATTAAAAAAAAATAATCGCGTAATTTAGAAAAGAGTTACGAAATCTCCAACAAGAGCAGTGTCACTGTGCAGTACACAAGAAACAGTTTCACCTATGCTTTTAATTTGTAATGGACGGAATATAGAAGAACAAACTGTTAAATACGGTAATTTAATTGCTATTTCAACACACTTGTTTATATATAATTTTGGCTAATTTTAAAAAAGAAACACGAAACCACCTCCAACATATTAACCAATGAAATACATGATTTTCATCCGCGTTAAGTCATTCTGATGCAATTTGATCTTGCTTGTCAGGCGCACGAAAACCTGTGTATGTTATATGTGTGTTGTGGTTACAGATTCCCCTTTTCGGGGTGGTGAGGTTAGAAAGTCTGTGGAGACGAGAAAGGGGGGGCAACCGAGCCAGCAGTCACTGCTACCCCCCAAAACTGCGTTGACATGCAGCATAGTGGCAGAAAGTGCTACTGTGTGCCGAGAGGCACATAGAGCCCCCCCTCCCCTCAGGCCGTGAGAAAGGTCGGAACGGGGTCAGGTCGCATAGGACTGCGCACGCCTCGAGCGATGGCGAAAACTTGTCGGGAGGTGACGCGGTGAAAGAACACGAATTTTGTGAGTAAATAAAATAAAAATAATCGTTTAATTTAGAAACTGACACTACCACATACACACGAGCACCCTCATTGTCCACCAAGAGTGGGGAAAAAAAATTAAGGCAGTCTTAAGACAGCAGTGTTTTTTGTAGAGAAAAAAAAAAAAAAAGAACAGCTGAAACAGCAAAACTTGGGAACAGATGACGTCACACTCACAAGAATTCAAAGTTTAGAACTCGATAATCAGTCAGCTATAAATTATGATTAAGCTTAGAACAGCGACTTTTTCTCAGCCGAGAGAATTATCCTGTTAAGTTAAAGCAGTCAGAAAAGGGGAGGCTGTGGCGGGTTGTAGCTGGAATACCATGTTTTACAGCAGAGTCAAAATAATGGACAAAGTAGTAAAAGTGGCATGTTTGTGTGAATTCGGCCTTCTAGGGTTTGACTGAGCCATTAATTTTTAATATATAAACGCCATACGTTATTACACAAAGAGCGTTAGAACATTGGTTCTGAGCGACAAAGTACAAGGAATGGTATTAATAGGGCATAAAGAAGTTTCCTTAGGGCGCTGACAGGGCATGCGGTCATAATTTCTATAGTACTGACAAGAGTATAAGAACATTTCGCTACGTGATATTGGCAGAGTATAATTATTTTTTTTTTAAATAGAACTGCGAATTTTCTACGGTGTTAATAGGCCATCAAGACATCGTCTGACGGGTATTACCTTTTCCAGGTATGTATACGGCTACCGGGAAATACTTTTCTGTGGTACCGAGAAAGCATAAAGATCATAATCTCTATAGGAGTGACAGAATATATTGTCGGATGGCTGAAGAGAAACAATTTTTTTACAATTATGACTAGATATAATAAACATGTTATTATCTATGATACTAAGAAGGAATGACAAGGGCCATCATTTGCTGTGGTCTTGTCAGGTAAAAGGTCATAACCTTTTTAAAAAATGGTAATAATGACCTCATGATATTATTTCATGGTCATTGACTGGCACATTTTTATCGTACTGACATTACAAAGGAAAATGCTAGGAGACTTTTTGAAGGACTTTTTTTGTGACGGGATAATATAAAGATATGGCGGTCTTGTCAATACTTTTTTTGTTATGGTAATGGTGACCTAATGATAACATTTCATGGACACTGATTGGGTATATATTGGCACACTTTATGGTACTGACAATTACAAAGCAGACACCAGCAGACTACCTGCATGGCATTTTAAGGGAAATTACCATTTTTTCTAACAGAATAGAAAAAATATTGACGGTAGGATATTAGAAACAGGTTACTTATGACAACCATGAGATGTAATAGAAAAGAAACAGCATTTTTTACAAGCAAGTCAAGATATTACAACTAAATAATTTTCTGCAGTACTGACAGAGTAGTTAAACATTTCGTATGCCACATAAGAATATTAGAAATATATATTATTTTCTGCAGTACTGACAGAGAACAAAAACATTAGTTCATATGCCACAGACAAAATATTAGAAAGAAAATATTTCATGCAGCACTGACAGAATAAAGGAAAAAAACTGCCATACGTCAATGACATTGTTTTATTTCCTGTGACATTGACAGTGGTGCACAAACGTTTTAGGCCAGAGGGCCAAATTTCAAGTTGATAGTGCGTGGAGGGCCGCCACATGGATGGCTCAGTAGAAAAAACACACACAAATAATGAAATAATGTGCTTTGCATTCGTAATAATGGTAACATCCAAAAGTCCTCCGAGGGTCGCATAGAGCCCTGTTTCGGGCCACGGTTTGTGTACCCCTGTCTTAGAGCAATGGCAGGATAATGTAAAAGCATTAAACGCACAGACAAAATATTAGAATGTAAAGGGTAACACAAGACATTTCATACAAGAAAAACATGAAATTAATTATTCCCTTCCCAGGGTATAAAACAACAACTATTTCACACGACAAAGACAACGAATAAGGCAACTATTTGAAACGACAAAGACAATGTAAAAGACAACTATTTCATACGACAAAGTATAAGACAACAATTTCACACGACAAAGACAAAGTATAAGACAACTATTTCACAGGACAAAGAAAATGTAGAAGACTATTTCACACGAAAAGACAAAGTATAAAACTATTTCACAGGACAAAGAAAATGTAGAAGACAACTATTTCACACAACAAAGTATAAGACGACAAATATTTCACACAACAAACGCAAATATGATACTACATGTACTTCTATTTCACACAAAAAGACAAGATATAATACAACAATTATTTCATTGAAAAGACAAGATACAATACAAAAAATTATTTCATATGACAAAGGCAAGATGTAGTACAACAAATATTTCATGAAAACACAAGGTATAATACAACACATATTTCATATGACAAAGGCAGGGCATGATACAACAATTATTTCACAGAAAAAGACAAAGTATAATATAACAAATATTTCATTTGACAAAGGCAGGGCATGATACAACAATTATTTCACAGAAGAAGACAAGGTATAATACAACAAATATTTCACACGACAAAGTCAAGGTAGGATAACAATTACATGTATTTCAGACGACAAAGGCAAGGTATAATACGACAACTATTTCGCACGACATGGACAAAGAATATGTGATGCCAAAGCCACCTAGTTAATGGTCATTATTATTATTAATTAATCATCCATAACTATGTAACCTTGCCTAGGCGAAGCCATGATAGTTTTTTCGCATGCTTTTTAGAATAAAGTCACAAGTGTTTTGTTCACGTTTTTACTATCAACTCCACATGTTTCCCTTCTCCTGTTGTAGAACACTGACTATCCGCCATTCTCCAGAGGCCATCTGGTGCACTCCCCCCCCCCACCCCCGGGCAAAACAACAACTGTAGCAATTTTCAGCAACTTCTCTGCACCAGAAATCGCTCAATGCAGTCAGCATACTTTGCCAATATAAATCAACAGAGGGAAGTGTATTCCTTACACTTACATACTGCAGTAGATACTTCTCGTGTCTACCATGATCAGAGCAGTCTATAATCAGTAAACCAGGAAATTCAGGTAAAACCAATGATAGGCTGTTTATTCCCGTAAAATACATTTAGGGAACAAATGCTAAGTTTCCAGTTTATTCATCTTCAACTATATTCTCTCTTACAGTATAGTCTCTCTCAAACTACAGTTACCTACAACAATATTAGCCCGATACATGCACACAGCTTAATAAATACAGCATATCAATTTTATGATCACATTTTGCTAGAAATAATGTCAGGTATTTAGCATACTATATATGAGCATCTTAGTTAAAAAATAGTCTACTCACATAATAAATCTGTATGTAAAACAAGTATAACATATCAGTAGCAAAATGCACGAAATATTTCTAAGCCCACTCTCTCTCAATCAGTCAGTTAACTCACCATTAAGCTAATGGCCACCTTTCAAGACCGGACTTTTTCCCACTCCAAATTCAAGTGATTAGAAAATAGAATTCTCTACAGCAGGTAAACTTTTAATCTCAGTCCATTTGCTGGTTCGCTCTCGTAAATCTTAACCATTGGATAATAAAACTACTTATTCAGTTGGAACTGGTTCGGATTGCATCAGCAATTTCTAGCATATTCTCAATTCGAGTTGTTTACTTCAACTCGGACACGTACAAAAATATCCTTCATAAAGAGTGCACAAGGTCAGGTCACTTCAAAAATTTATATAGCAATTAAGTCTAGAAATAGTGATAGACAAATTTGCTCCACCACAGAATAAAACAGGCATTATTTCACACGAAAAAGACGGGTACAAATCGGGTACTATTTCACAGGACAAAGACAGGTTATAGTAAGGGTATTATTTCACACGAAAAAGACAGGTTATAGTAGGGGTATTATTTCACACGAAAAAGACAGGTTATAGTAGGGGTATTATTTCACACGAAAAAGACAGATTATAGTAGGGGTATTATTTCACACGAAAAAGACAGGTTATAGTAGTGCCAGGGGTATTATTTCACACGAAAAAGACAGGTTATAGTAGGGCCAGGGGTATTATTTCACACAACAAAGACAAGGTATAAGACGACAACTATTTCAGATGACACAGACAGGGTATAAGACATCAACTATTTCACACAACAAGCACTATAATGCGGATATTATTTTATATGGACGAGGGATGGAATTAGAAAAATAAATTTCATAGGGTAGAGTCAGAATGTTATAAATATCTTACGCGTATTTCCCATGCATTGATATATATATATTTCAGCATTATTTCACAAAGTCGTACAATAATTAGTTTGCTAGTATATTCAATTACAATATTCATTTAGAAATAAAAAAGCAATACATATACTGGCATTCTCACCTGCCACAGTTATCTAAAATGCATAAGAGATTGCGTGCGAGTGTACAATTTTAAAGTATTAAATGTATGTGTGTTTGTGTGTGTGCGCGCAAAATTGAAAATATTAAATATATATATGCAGTACTAGCTTCAGTTAATACTTCCATGTAAAATGACAAGCCCAAATTCTTTGGCTATCGATTATCAGACAAATAAAATTCTATTTAAAAAAGCTGTTTAAATTAATTTTCGACACGCCTTAAATTTAAAAGAATATTCTCACCTAAAAACCTATTACCCACCCACCCTCACCAAATAAATCATTTTCTTCCGTTTATAAATATTTTTCTCCCCCCCCCCCAAAGAACGTATATTCTAAAACCTTAAACCTTAAATTTTGAGATATATTTTCCCAAAATACATACTATTTCTGAGCCTTATTTTTCATGTTACATTTTTTGAAAATAAAGCATTTTCTGCAACTAAAAGTAAAAAAAAAAATTTAAGAAAGAACATATTTAAAACAAAATATAAAATCCCTCATATCATTCTGACAATAATTGTTGGAAGATGCATGGAATCCTGATAAACAGAGTTCTTTCTGACTTAGCTTTTATTTAATTTTTGCTGAAACCCCCATTTCCACATTTTAAAAAAAGATTTCTATTGCAACTATATCCAATAGTAAACCCGTTCTTTGCAGTTGGACGTAAACCACAGGCCTCCTCTAAACGCACATATCATAAATACATTTACAACTTGATAACATGCAACAAAAGACACGCGTTTTGACAATCGCTGTTCTCTGTATTACGAGCTAACTAACACATCTTTCATGTAGAGCTGAACGTAGATCCAAAGACTCCACTTAATGCAAATATCGGGAATACCAGTTTACAAATTTAATTTAGCGCGAAACAAAAAAGGAGCGGGTTTTGGCAATGTCTCTTCACCTTAACTCTGAACTCGCGTACAACAGCCTTCGTTCGGGGTAAAACGTCAGAGAGAGGCCAGGGTCCTAATCATGTCATCTGACAGCATATTACGTCACAACCTTGAGGTGACTGACACTTGATACGTTCTACAGAATCTGCTGACAAACTAAAGTTGCCACGATCGCAAATTCGCTGCTACAACTGCTACAACTGCTACAACTACTACACACGAGAATAACAACCAAACATCAATGAAATCGACATAGAGTGGGAATCTGAATGTGCATCGCATACAGACTGTCAATGTTAATTTGCATCATTAGTATAACTACGGCATCATTATTTTCGACAACTGCCTATATTTTCGAGATAAAATCTTAACCATCATAAGCTTTGCCCAAAAGAAGAAAAATCCAAAACAAATAGAACTGAAGTTAACTAATTTAAAGATATTAAAAACCCCCAAATTTCGTATTTTTGAAAAAAGAACTAAAACAAAACAACTCTGATCATAAAGTGTTAATGGCTGTGTCGTAAGTGTCTTTTATTAAGACAGTAAACCTGGGTTTAGGATGATTTTGTATTTCGGATCAAAAAGTGTTAATGTCTGCGGTTCAATTACTTCTTCTAAGAGTAAAACTTACGCACATAAACTGTTATTTGGGTAAGTTTAATATTTCACGGATAACAAAATGTAAATAACTACGTTAATCTTTTGTTTATTTATTTTAATTAAAAATAATAAGCCTATTGTTACAAATGCCTTTGTGTGTCAGGGTAACTAACTACAATAGATCAGAATGCTTTACTAGCATAGTTCAATTTCTCTTATTATCTAAGACAGAAAGCCTAATAATATAAATGTCTTGTGTTGTGCTGAATATTTCAGATCAATGAATATTTAAAGAGGAAAGCGACAGCCAACTGTAGTATCAACATCTGAAATACCAATAACATCTCTGGGTTAGACTACTGTGAACACAGCGAAGCATACTGGTGGAGCGTAGAAACCCGTAGTGTGTCACTGGGACCATAAATCCCCAAAGTCAAACTGATCCAATATGCCACTGGGACCATAATTCCCAGAGATACACACACACTCAGTCTTAGCAATCCTAGTAATTAAAAATAACCAATCAGAGTGAAGGAAACTTGTGCCTTCACTTTAGCAGCCAATTTGTTATAATTTTTTTTTATTGGGTACTACAATACAGTGCCAGTCTGACAGGATTTTTTAACCTGACACTGAACTCGCTCATTAATAATGGAGTGCCTACAAAGCGATGGAACACCTACAAAATGACGGGGTGCTACAAGATGACGGAGTGCCTACAAGTACGCTGTGTACTTACGAGATGACGGAGTGCCTGCAAGTACGCTGTGTACTTACGAGATGACGGAGTGCCTACAAGTACGCTGTGTGCTTACATATCGGTTGTGTACTTACATGATGGCTGAGGCCGACAAATCGGCGGTGCGCAACAATATGACGGAGTATCTGCAAGTCAACAAGTTAAAGTAATGAGCCCTCTTTGTCTTCTAATAACAGACAAGGCCCACCATCAATACTACCATCTAAAAGAGAGGGGTGGGTGGGAAGAAAGACCATTTAAAATATGCTTTCAAAGAATAGTCTCTGCTCAGCCCACTAATAAACATGATGTTGCATTAAAACCTGACCTGAGAACCAATGATGTTCGACCATCACTTTAGAATAGGCCTACTGATCTCTAACGTAATGCATACAAACATAAAGCCAGTGTTCGACCATCGCTTTTTAACATAATGAATAGAAAATCACAATAACTCATGCATCTTTCTCTCTCTCTCTCTTTTTTTTTTATCGCGTGATCATTGCTGTAAATAGTCCATATTTTGACGTAGGCCTACAGGAAACGCAGACAGCGGCTCGAACATAATTTTCACGGAGAGAAACAGACATCAGCGCCCGGAGCAGTGGCTTGTAGTTTCCGAGCATCAGTCAAGCCGTCTGAGAGAATTCAGACACACGCAAGAGCTTGCAATTTAGTGTCGTCATAAACAAAGGGCATGCACCTGAGCCTAGTGTGAACAAGTAGTGTGAGTTGAGTAACCCTTTCTATAATAAGAGTGTAATTTTAAAGGCAACTGGCGTCAAGTCACACTTGTCACCAGCAGTGAAACAGTTAACGATATCTGAACTTTCCTGAATCTACCTTGAGATATTTTAAGTACGTGTGTTTGTATTTTTATATAGATAGTGCTATGCACATAGACACGCGCACACATAATATATATATATATGCATATGAATTGTTTGGGCAAGAAAATGTGTACAAAAATCATAGCCTATATAACGTTTGCTTGTTTTTTTCTGGGTCTTACGAAGTAATGGAGATAATGATGGATTTGCTGTTTTCAAAATGATTTCAATGGGCCAGAAATCACACGTCATACAAAGAAAAAAAGTTAATGGAACCTTTTCCACTTTTTTTCTAGTTCATATAAAATAAGTGTTCTGCGGCTCTTTGAATTACTGATGTCCGCTTACATCCGTGATTGTATGCGACCATGATGATGATGAATCCCCACCCCCATTGTCATTTATATAGGGCCTACTGAATCATTTATATATAGTAACACTTTATATATTATAGGCTAAGGCTCTTTATAAACTAAGATAAAAAAAATTAATATGTAATAGTTACAGCCATCTTGAAAGATCAGCAAGAGCAAATTATTTGCTAATATCAGGAGAGACGACTGTTCCTGTTTGAAAAGTCGAGACTGCCCAAAACATATATATATATATATTAGCTTGTGAACCTGCATACTGTGTACGACTGACTAGACATATTTTTAAGAACCTCTTTATAATTCATTGACATTATTTCCTATTCCGCACAACCCTCAAAACCAAGAGCTCTATAAGGCCTACTCACCCGAGTGTGTTCATTGAGCGGAAGATATGAGCAACGATAGCAATACTGGAGAATGCAGACGACTATTCCAAACTCGCGCGGAGATGCTCCTCGTTCGCTTTCCGTCAACAACTTGTAGGTGTCTGGATACCTCTAGTAGCGCAAGGAGATTGCTTGTGAATTCCTCTGCAGTTTAGCCAATGAAATGCACTCTCTGATGACTCATGAATATTCATTTTGAAGGCGGAGTCGTCTTTCATTCATCACTAGCTGAGGTCATCTCACTGCTCTTAGTTTATGCATTGCTCGTAAAAATCAGTATGCGGCGAAGTAGTATTTATATATCACATACCTAACACTGAAAATACACAAAATTATCTAATACAAGTTACCGACAGTAATAAAAATATATATTTTGCTGAAAAAAAAAAAAGAAAGCAATTAAATAGAATATATATATATCAAATTGCAAACATTTCCCAGATTCCCAAGTGGTCTAGTGGTTAGGATTTCGCGCTCTCACCGCGACGGCCGGGGTTCGATTCCCCGCTTGGGAATAATAACATTTTAAAAAAAGTTTTTATGTTGTCTTTCTTTTTTACTATGACTACTTTATATTAGGTAATTATAAATGTATGCTGCTAATCAATACTAATTTCATCTCCATATTTTCACTACAAGTACTGCGCTTGTTTTATACATATACACTATAGTACTATACTGTCTGAAATCACTATAACATGTAATCATATATATTAGAGCGCTTTTTATTTCTGTATTTAATTTTCATCTAACTGTGGGCTCTTGAAAACAGTTATATAAAAGAAAGGCTACTAATTCTATGAATAATTAATTTACTTTTTATTCATTGCTTTCATAGACATATTTGATAAAGTTTATAAAATTAAAATCAGCTTCAAAATTAAAAATATTATATAAAATAGGTTGATTATTTTGTTCTGCGAAAAAGAACGTTTAAGCACATTTTTCGTTTCCTCAAGATTAATTGTGATACGAGAAAGTTGTAATGTTTCATCAACTAAATAAATTAAATAAAGAAACTAAAAGGCTATCTCAAAGACAGAGAACTGGCAGTCAGCTGACAATAAGCCTGCCTAACATTAGAACCAGATGACAAATACTGTGGTCTGCCATTGCCTTTACGACAAAGCTTTTAGCGCTCTACTGTTGTTTATAATCCTGAGAGCGGACGGGGTGGGGGTGGGGATATAACAACATTTTTTTTTTAGGAAAGGTCATCCCTTTGGGGAAGGGATGGTGAGGGAGAACCTCAGTAAATTAATAGAAAGAGAAACAGACAGTGGGGAAAAAAAAAAACTCTCCGAGGATAGTTGGAGGTAACCTCAAAGGGGCAAGTCATTTAAAGGCAACTTTTATGTACTGCGTTAGCAAAGGGCTTCGCAACCCTCTCAGTGACGTCATAATTAATGCCACTGACGGACTGTAGAGAACTACTCTCTAACAAGGTAGATAATCCACTGTGGTGGGACGATGAGTTTAGATTGTTAGCTGATGTACGTTTGAGCTAGAAACTGTGGGCATTGTGGTGAAAGAGAGAATGAAACAGACAATGAAAATGAAAGAGTTGAGGAATGAGAGATAATGAAACAGGAAGAAGAAACAACAAGAAAGAAAGAAAGGAAGAAAGAAAGAAAAGTAAAAAGAGGAAGAAACAAAGACAATGACAAAAAAAAAAAAAAAATCAAGAAAAAAAGAAAGAAAAAGAAAGAAAGTGAGAAATGGAATAAGGAAAAGAAATATGAAGAAACAAAGACTGAAAATGGGGGGGGGGGGGAATTTAATATAAAACTGAGAAAGTGGGGAGGAAGAGAGAGGCTGGAGGAGAAAGGGAAGAAGAGGCAGACATACAGTCTTTAGAGAAATAGGCTGGTTAAGAGGACGGGTTTGTGGGTTGTTACATTCCACGGTATTTATTTAAAGATCCTGTTTCAGAATTATTATTTAGTTAATTAAATTCAACTCCTCACCTATTCTGACAACAGACTGGCTGCTCAAATTTACGTTGAATGTATAAATTTCATTTATATGTTGTTAATTGAAAACGTTAATTTAAAAAGAATAACCCAAGTGTAAAAATCAAGTATTGCAACAAGCAAAATTATTTCTTTGCAAGATTTCGAAAAATAGAACAAACAAAAAAAATGGAATAAAAATGGCACGTAAAGGATGTATTGAAATAGTATTGGGTCTTATAGATATAATTTGTGAAACAAAAATAAATACAGTATTTTAGATGTAAAATAATTATTAAAATTAGCACAGAAACATTAATTGCCACTAATGGTTATCTTATTGGGGGTGGAGTGTAAAATGGGAGAAGAGGTCGAGGTTGGAATAATGAATTTCTTTATTTATTTTAGTCTTCTTCCTTTTTTCGAGAGGAAAAATTCTAATCGAGGCCGGATGGTGTGAGTGTAAAGAAAATGGATACACTTTTGCTCTCTCGAATCTAAATGACTCATCAACTCTGTGTTTGTGCATTGATTCAGTAAACAAAATTAGTTTATTTCCATATTTTTGTAACTTTTCAGTGAAAATAGGAGAAATAAGGTGAACACATAATGGTGTACTCGACACCCGACTTAAAACCGCCCAAAGAAGATTTTTAGGTCCCAATTAGACCTTTCTCTCAAAGAAATCACGGAGAAAGAAAAGCTCTTTTCTTAGTTCCAGGCGTGACCTGTAGCATACAATGTGCTTACCACTAATCCAAAGTCATTAAAGTTACTGACACTTGTTCAGAGCTTAAACTTCTTCAAAGGGAGGTAATGCTGCCAAGTCGACCTCGGATTATTGTTTAAAGGTAGGGATGAGGGAGGCAGATTACTAGTACAAAACACTGTAGCCCAGTCGCTGTTTTACGTCAGATGACTGAGAAATACTGATGTCAAGGAATTTTTTCATTGTATTTGTATATGTTTGATTGTTGATTTAATACATTTATTGTTAAATTTATTGACCTTCTTACACATATTGTTACTCATATGTTGGAGAAGAAAGTGGGTGGATGGGGGCTTGCTAAATATAGATTAAAGATGGATTTGTTTTCTCCTTTAGTAAGAAGTTTTTCACCTACAGAAACATTGTGTGATGGTAAATGTTTGTCTTTAATGTTGTGGAAGAGAGAAAATGTTTAAAGCAGATCTGCCAAGTGAGAGAGAAAAATGGTGTCTTCTGGAGAATTATTAATAACATAAATTAAGATTCTCATCACTTGTAATTAGTTATGGATGATAAATTAATAATAATAATAATCATATGATTATTAACCAGGTGGCGTTAGCGTCACACCAACCGTTGTCACTAATTTACAGACTACTTGAGAAGTGAACCTGTGGATGTGCGGTCATAGACCGATGTTATCTACTGAGAATTTACTCTCTTTCTGAACCGCAAGGATAGTGCATACGCGGTTGCCTAGCGACGTCACAATCGAACGTCTCGTTACCTCAGTGTCTCCGTCATGAATGGGGCGACGTATTTGTGAAAGATAATAACGCGACAGAAAGGGAGATAAGGCTAGAGCTTTTTAGGCAATGTGTCTGTATGATCAACACGTGCGTGAAGTCAGCCTTTACCTGAACTCCCTCTCTCCATCCACCTATCCTTTCCTCCTCTCTCTCATCCTCCACCCTCATCTCTCTGTATACATTTCGTCTTTCTCTAGCTTCACTTTCACTTCACTTCACTTTCACTTCACTTTCATCTCTCTCTTACCTTCTACCCTCTTTTTCCTCTCCATGGCACTGTTTTATTTAGTGTTCCAAACAACCATTTTGATTATTAGTTTTTTACGCAAAGAATGTTTACATTAAAATATATATTATTTGAATAGATCTGAAATATTTACTTGTTATTTGAACAAATATCGTGACTTTAACGAATTAATCACTATTATTTGACTGGCTGTTACATTCACTGTATTTTATTCGGATAATAATTTTACCTTAATGAAGTTTAAGAAAGTTATTTTGTTCAATTTGTAAATATCAGATCTATGACCGCAGAGAAAGTCTTTATGAAGATAATTTGATCTAGTTTGCTCTACAGACTGATAGAAAAGTTGGTGAAGATGTAGATTTATTGGCCCAATCTGTATCACCCTACATTTAATCCTGCACCACTCTACATCACTCTTCATTCCACCCTACATCACTCTGCATTCCATCCTACATCACTCTACATTCCATTCTGCAATCACTCTACATTCCATCCTACATCACTCAACATTCCATTCTGCAATCACTCTACATTCCATCCTACACCACTCAACATTCCATTCTGCAATCACTCTACATTCCATCCTACATCACTCTACATTCCATTCTGCAATCACTCTACATTCCATCCTACATCACTCAACATTCCATTCTGCAATCACTCTACATTCCATCCTACATCACTCTACATTCCATCCTGCATCACTCAACATTCCATTCTGCAATCGCTCTACATTCCATTCTGCAATCACTCTACATTCCATTCTGCAATCTCTACATTTAATTCTACATCATTCTACATTCCAGTTTGCATAACTTTGCATTCCATACTTTTCAGCAAAAATTTCTGCAGTTTACAAAATACGAAAACTAAAGAAGAGCGAAAAATAAAAAGCAGTCTGCCCCAGTCGATTTGGCGCTAATTTTAATAAATATTATTAGTAGGAAGTCTAAATTTAAAATAAGCGCGTGAATAATGCAAAGACCGAATCCCAGGTGGTGTGTGTCAAAACCGTTTTAGGGTAAATTCGTAGGCCATTTGCGCTCAGTCCTGGCTTAAGTCTCCACCACGCCCAGCTTTCAGATTGTGCCAGGCCTCGAGCGTAAAAATAATTTCTCTCGTTGGTGCGGTACTGCAAAGATTTCATTATGTCTCGCTTGAGAGAAAAATCGTTTCGTAATGTTCACGGACACAACGCGCGCTATAAATAACTTTGGTTGTCTTAGCCATGTGCGTTGCAAGTCGGAAATAGACTTCGTTCTTTCACTCACCCATCCATGCAGCTCCCTGGCAAAGACCCACCCATCCCTCAGGTCGTAGGACCGCGGTCACAGATGCTGTGGGTTTTATTTCTTGTTTGCTTTTAGAAAAAAAAATTAAATATTTCGGATTAAAACTCGTAATTCTTTTGCACCCTCATTTATTCTTCAAGACTTTTGCTTGCGACTGTATCTATAAATAACAGCTGAAAATACAAGATTGAAAACACAAGACAGTACATTTGTAGCTATATATAAAAAAATAAAATAAAAAAAATTACCGAGTATATATTATTTTTACTCAGGTGAGTGTACACGTATAGGACGGTACCATATTGCAAAATTATAGGTGACTTGTGTGATCCGCTTTAAGTTAACTATTTCTAGAGTGACGTGACAAATATTACAGTGCGGCTAGTGACGTGTAACAAATATGGAGTATTTTGAGCG
Organism: Sinotaia quadrata; assembly: GCA_028829895.1. Lineage (NCBI taxonomy): Eukaryota > Metazoa > Mollusca > Gastropoda > Architaenioglossa > Viviparidae > Sinotaia > Sinotaia quadrata. The sequence goes on from CM054184.1 coordinate 38,289,224, forward strand.
CGTAAATAAAATCTTCTAGATGTCTGTAAAGGAAATATGGGAGAAAAGACTTAATATCGTTTTGTCTACTCAAGGCATTTTACCGTAGACTATGTTTATAAATTAAATATTAAAAAAATATTTTAATATAATAGGTATACATTTTTTAACATCGCTTATGTCTATGAATATTTTACGTGTACATAAATTAACTTGATAATTAAGTATAAATACTTTAGTACGGGATGCATAATTGCTTTAACATTCCTATGTCTAAATATTTTTACAGATGCATATATAAATACATTAGCGTGAAGATAATTATGAATAAATATTTAATGAAACATTTTACTTATTTAGTGGTGAAAGGGTCAATATATTCAGTTATTAATTAACATTTTACTTATTTAGTGGTGAGTGTTACGTTTCCAGTATTTATTTAAAGACCCTGCTTAGGAAATTATAGAACTTTAATTTACTATTTAAATTAATTCTCTCTCGTTTAACCTAAACAGACTGGTTGCTCAAATCATCATTCGACTAAATTAAAAATGCATCTTTGTAGTCTAGATCACAGATTTACGAAACTGATAATTTGCGTACATTAGCTAGATTGGAAATCGTTAAAAACTCTCTTAGATTCATATGCATTCATTACGTCATTCGTTTAGCTCAGACAGCCCCCATCCAATCCCATTTGGTCTATATGCATACAATTTACTACAAAAAGAGGTTCTTAACAAAATGAAATAGATTTAATAAGTTTAACAATTAACAGCAACGATTAATTACGATCACGACGTCTTAATTCTACACAGCGTTGTTCTCTCATTTTACCGTCTTCGTTAAAAGTTATCTTGCCAAATAGTCATTTGATTCTGGACCACAGTAGATATACTTAACTACACTTTTGGTCGCACGTGGGGTTCAACTGGTTAGAACTTGTCCACATCCTTTGGCTCATCGTCAGTACTGCATAGCATAACAGTCAATCGTCCACTCAATTACTGCATCGCTAATGTACTTGCGACGATCGTTAACCGTAGTTAACACGAGGTACTTCTGCATAGTTCACGTATGGGTCATGAAGACACCCGAGTCGGTGTACGACTCAAGAAGTACGAAGGTAGAGAGGAGTAACATAAGAAGAACCCGGCTGAAACAAAGGATTTTGGGCTCTGTAACTATTTGCGTCTATATTCGCAAAACCCAAGCACATGTTTCTTTGGTTAAGGTTCTGAATTTAGAATCTTTGACTATCGTGTCGTTTACAATTCAAATATAGTTATATTTAAATATACATTGTGGTTCACGTGTGTGTTACATATAACGTTACACGAACGTATGAATTCTCAAATATTTACAGCATTAAAAATTGGAATTCACACAAAGGATTAATTCAAAATGAAGCATGAATGCTTTACAATTTTACACGAAAAATTATATGCAAGAACAATTTGAATTACAAAGAAGAATTCACCACATGCACAGACATACTGGCGGCACTAGGGAATTTACGATTTATATAAATTAAAGATAAGAAAAGGTTACAATAATTTATATACAATAACTTTTAGATTTGTCCCTTTACATCGAAACACGTGCTTTGGCTAAAATAGCGCTAAGCTGCACAAAATACATACATCAATTCAATTACAAAATACAATCAATAAATGCAATAGATACTGTAAGAAGTAGACGTGTTATTGTTACCTCTTAAAAGTAGATTTTACTGCTCTAGCGCGGGTTCATCTTCGACTCTCTTACGACTCTGGTATGGCGGCGGGACGGAGCTATGTTAAAGCTGCCTGGTGTGTCTGCCGGTCTGGAAGTGAGTGAGTGTTTTGGCGCGTTATGATCGTATTTTAGGAAACTGCATTGAACGCATCACGTGACCGTTCACGTGGTATGTTTGATCTCGAAGGTGCTGGACACTGGCCTAAAGTTATGCAACAATCCGACCTTGCTAGAAGCTTCTAGATACTGATGTATCACGGGTGAATTTCAACAAAGGTCCGTTCAAAATTTTAATTTTGAAACGAGCAATTGGGTCACGAGGTCATGACACAGAATTTGTCACACATCGTCACACCCCCTTGCTTTTGAGGCGTTTATCTTACCAAAAGATAAATGCCTCCTACAAATTATGTGTTATAAAATGTAGAAGTGCAAAATGAAGAAAAAATTTACAATTAAAAAATTTCAACATAACCAGAAATAATGTAACGCGGCAGAGAAATCAACTCTAGATTAACGGCACTCTCATACAATATTTCTCACTTCAGAAATCAAAGAAAAATGATTTAAGAAAGGTCCAGTCTAATTTAATAGACATCCATCCAATGGAATGACATGTTCTGAAAATTCTCACTATCTGTCCCAATAATCAATAGTTCACACACAACCTAGTTCGATCTAATCAGATTATTCAGAATAGAAATCCAACATCAACTAATTCCACTGAATACGTATCCAACAATAGTGTGATCAAAAAAATGACTTCCAATGAACAACACTATCAATATACAGGTTATGAAAAGTTCCAGATATTGATTTCCTGTATCAACCAAATATCAGAGTTTATGAATTACCAACTCAAATGAACTATCTATCAGTCTACCTGTCATATTCAGAGTTACAACACTAACACAATTCAATCAGTGTTATAGCTAGTCCCAAGTTTTTATGAAATGTCCAACATATTCACAATAACAACCACCAACTACGGTACAACAAGGAAATAATGAAAATTCAAAGAAGGTACCAAATCATTATTCCTACTGCTGCACTATCCTGCCTAGCACAATCTTCGTAGTTCTGTCCCAATCCCAATACACGTCATCGTCCATGTGTGTCAACATGTCTACGGCATGACAACTGTATTCTTTCTTTCTTACTCTGTTCGTCAGAATGTCACTGTGAGGTGCAATATATTGCATGTCAAGTTTAGACTTTTCATTTCTTGTCCGGTAAGTACGTCCTTGAAGTGTTTTATCTCTTTCAAATCTCCCCAAAGTACTTGTCAAGTTTAAAATGTTTCTGGTAGTGTCAGTTTCTGCATGACTGGTCTCTACCCTGTCTAACAGTTTCAAACTTCTCGATACGTTTCGTATCATGTCAGTGTCACTGTGGCATTGATTATGCGAAGTCTGAATTTCAAATCTATCGCTCTTAGCCTTGTCACTGAACTCACGCAAATGGAAATTTGCTCTCTTGGTGTTTCGTGCATCTGTAGTTACGTCATTGTGTACACATTGAACGTCTCTAGTTCGCATGCACTCAACGTCTTTTGTCGGAATGGTGTCAGATCTACTATGGGTCCATTTCGCATCTAGTCTAACGTCATAGGTTCGCAAATGTGCTCTGTCGCGGCTACCTGTCTTTCTGAAGTACCTGAATTGCAACATTAGCTTCTCCCCTAAATCTGGAGGTTCCGTTCTCCTGATCTTATCATAGACTGAAGTGAAATACCTCATCCCACTAGTTGTTTTCTGTTTTAACCCATTCACAACTAGGTGTTCGACTGTTATGTCTGTCAATTTGTCTCTCTCCTTGACAACATAAGTCTGTGTCTCTTTTGTGACTCTAGAATTGTCTAACTCTCCACTCGAGTATTTTCTAGTCACTGTGGGGTCAGACTCACTCGCTAGCAAGTCAGATTCCCGTGGTTGTATGAACAAGGGTTCTGTCTTAAACTCTCCAAGAGTTACTGATCGTCTCCCCTGGACCATACCGTTTATTGAACCAACATAGCCTGTCTCCACTGACTCAGTTAATTCAATATGTCTTCTCATCAGGTCGTCAGAATCTACGATGGAAATTCTGTCAGTCTCAGTCACTAACTGGCAGTGAATGTTACCTGTCTCTATTACACTGAATAACATCACCATGTCTATTCTCTGTGTGTTGTAGGCTACACTCCCACTGTTTCCTCTATCATAATTCTCTGCATCTGATGTCAGTAACAGCCCTGATGCCCCACCTACTCTGGTTATCAGTCCGTCACTCCGGTTTTCATTGTCTATCGATCTAGTTCTGTCACTCATTTGTACTGTGTCTTTGATCAACTCAGGATCACACTCCGCACTTATCATCAGTGAATCAAGGAACATATCAGTTAATGAAACCCCCTCCTCCTTACTTCCACTTGTCTCAGTTTTTGGTACGTACTCATGACATTCCTTTATCTCAACAGGTGAGTCAATAAAGGTAGTCCATGTACCGTGGCTTCTGTCTACGTCACTAATTCCGTTAAGTGATTTATCTGCAGACGGTTCTGCCATGTCTCCGACAACTGCGTGCATACACGTCAGTACACATGCATTGTTATCGTCGACCGTCCCTGTACAGTTTTCGACTATATCTTCTTCCATGTCACGTTTGGAAAAGAACTCTGTCTCAGCTCTGACAACTGTCATGTCATCCGAAGTAAATGAACTTATCATAGGCACATTGCCTCCGTCTGTAATGCTACCTATACTGTCATCTGGATCAAATACTTCTGTTTCCCTGGCTGTCAATGTATTAGCACTCGAAACCTCGCATAACGCAATAATCTTGTGTTCCAAAATTACGTCATGACTCACGTCAATCATCGGAGATCGAGATCTACCGATGTCAGTCTTCGTAGCGAGCACATTTTCATGACTCTCTCTTAAACTAACAGTTCGGTCAGTAAACTCAGTCGATGTGTCACTGCCCTTCGACGATACACAACTGATAGAGTCCGTTTCTATCTTCTCATGCATATTTGTCCTGTCAGAAAAATCAGTCACTGTGTTGCTAGAAGTTTCATCACACCTTAACGGTACACAACCGATAGAATCTGTCTCTATCTTATCATGCGCATTCAGTCCGTCAACCAAGGTGTCACACGTACACGGCGGTGTATGTGTTCGTCCAAATTCTACACGTGTTATTAAGTCCTTAACAACAGTGTCTTTTCTTGTCTCTGTTTCAAGATCAAGCTTTGGTGCGCTAACTGTTTCTGTAAACTGGTTAGCAAGTTGAACTGTAATGGTTTCGTCAAAACATTTGTTTTTGTTTTCAATCAAACTGTCTAATTCGTCTGCTGTGTTCGGTAGCGCGACTAATTTCTGTGTGTCAGTCTCCACGCTCGCGGCGTTTGACCTCGGCAAGTCAAAGTTCACGGCCTGACCTTCCTGTCGTAATTTGTCAACAGTACCCTCACCTTTCCCAACAATTTTAGACTCTGTTTTGATTTCTGTCCACAACCATTCTAATTCTAGACTTTCTTTCCTTTCTATAAGCCTTAGCCTCTCTTTCTTCAACTTTCTAATTTCGAACGTTAGGTCTCGCATTTCAGCCTCCCCTTCCCCTTTGAATCGGAAATCTTTATCACACAACTGTTTAGCTCGTGAGCTTATTGAAGATCTAATTTCTTCCCTGTGTTCTATTTCCTTTTCATTGAGTGCTAGCAAGATGAAAATACGTAGCGGTTCACCTTTATATTCTAGTGATATGCCTATTTCCTGTTCGCGTTTTAGAATCTCCATGAGCTGTAAGCTCCCCATCCGTTCATCGACCCTTAGATCTATTAAAGTCGTAAGGTGATCATCTTCTATCTCTATCCGTTCCATTGCTAACGCGCCATCGAGTTTTATTCGTTCTAACTCTTTCACGTGTTCCTCTCTCCTCTTTCTCTCTCTCTCTTCCCAGTCTAGTTCAGTTCTAACGAAGTTCATTAACTCGTCTTCCGTTCGGAATCCGATCAAGGAACCTATCTCTCTCAGACTCGCAATAACCTGTTCGAGATCCGAAGTGTCCATCTTATTTATTTAGCGCGCCTGGCTACAATAAATATCTCTCGTGATTGTGTATCTAACCGTAGGCGATAAAACTCCGCTTTTATCCCACAATAACTTTTAGGCTACGACCTTACAAAAATTATTGAATTTATTCAGAACACCTTCCGAAATAAATTACGCGTTGGTTACACGTTCACCTGCTTGGCTACAAATCTGTTGTCTCCAAGGCTTTCGTAATGTCACGGCTCCAACCATACAACATTACACATTATACTTAGCACCCTAAATATAATAGTCCGAAGTCTGTTACTACCGATAACTCTCCTAGCTGGCGGTATAACACGTCGACCTCTTACAATGAAGTATCCAGTAACACAATACTAAATAAATCATCAATAGCTAACATAATGCTTAACTACGCTTAAACATATATTAACTAACATGCACGCTACTCTGCAAAAGAATACATGCACATGTCACAACAAAAGCAAGATAAATATTTCAACAATCCTGAATCAATAGAATATTGGCAATTCTCAGATGTTCGTTTCCTAAAGATATGATACGCCCTATGTATAAAAAATGTTACAATTTAATACATATCAATCCCATGACGAGGCACCACTTGTTACGTTTCCAGTATTTATTTAAAGACCCTGCTTAGGAAATTATAGAACTTTAATTTACTATTTAAATTAATTCTCTCTCGTTTAACCTAAACAGACTGGTTGCTCAAATCATCATTCGACTAAATTAAAAATGCATCTTTGTAGTCTAGATCACAGATTTACGAAACTGATAATTTGCGTACATTAGCTAGATTGGAAATCGTTAAAAACTCTCTTAGATTCATATGCATTCATTACGTCATTCGTTTAGCTCAGACAGCCCCCATCCAATCCCATTTGGTCTATATGCATACAATTTACTACAAAAAGAGGTTCTTAACAAAATGAAATAGATTTAATAAGTTTAACAATTAACAGCAACGATTAATTACGATCACGACGTCTTAATTCTACACAGCGTTGTTCTCTCATTTTACCGTCTTCGTTAAAAGTTATCTTGCCAAATAGTCATTTGATTCTGGACCACAGTAGATATACTTAACTACACTTTTGGTCGCACGTGGGGTTCAACTGGTTAGAACTTGTCCACATCCTTTGGCTCATCGTCAGTACTGCATAGCATAACAGTCAATCGTCCACTCAATTACTGCATCGCTAATGTACTTGCGACGATCGTTAACCGTAGTTAACACGAGGTACTTCTGCATAGTTCACGTATGGGTCATGAAGACACCCGAGTCGGTGTACGACTCAAGAAGTACGAAGGTAGAGAGGAGTAACATAAGAAGAACCCGGCTGAAACAAAGGATTTTGGGCTCTGTAACTATTTGCGTCTATATTCGCAAAACCCAAGCACATGTTTCTTTGGTTAAGGTTCTGAATTTAGAATCTTTGACTATCGTGTCGTTTACAATTCAAATATAGTTATATTTAAATATACATTGTGGTTCACGTGTGTGTTACATATAACGTTACACGAACGTATGAATTCTCAAATATTTACAGCATTAAAAATTGGAATTCACACAAAGGATTAATTCAAAATGAAGCATGAATGCTTTACAATTTTACACGAAAAATTATATGCAAGAACAATTTGAATTACAAAGAAGAATTCACCACATGCACAGACATACTGGCGGCACTAGGGAATTTACGATTTATATAAATTAAAGATAAGAAAAGGTTACAATAATTTATATACAATAACTTTTAGATTTGTCCCTTTACATCGAAACACGTGCTTTGGCTAAAATAGCGCTAAGCTGCACAAAATACATACATCAATTCAATTACAAAATACAATCAATAAATGCAATAGATACTGTAAGAAGTAGACGTGTTATTGTTACCTCTTAAAAGTAGATTTTACTGCTCTAGCGCGGGTTCATCTTCGACTCTCTTACGACTCTGGTATGGCGGCGGGACGGAGCTATGTTAAAGCTGCCTGGTGTGTCTGCCGGTCTGGAAGTGAGTGAGTGTTTTGGCGCGTTATGATCGTATTTTAGGAAACTGCATTGAACGCATCACGTGACCGTTCACGTGGTATGTTTGATCTCGAAGGTGCTGGACACTGGCCTAAAGTTATGCAACAATCCGACCTTGCTAGAAGCTTCTAGATACTGATGTATCACGGGTGAATTTCAACAAAGGTCCGTTCAAAATTTTAATTTTGAAACGAGCAATTGGGTCACGAGGTCATGACACAGAATTTGTCACACATCGTCACAGTGAGAGGGTCAATATATTCAGTTATTATTTTATTTAATTGAAGTCTTGTTTATTTTGATAATCTAAGCAAATATATATATATATTTCAGCTTATTTTATGGTGGCCAGAAATTAATGACTTATGAATAAGATGTGTATATAGATGTATGAGAAAGATGGAAGCATGGGAAGCCTAATTAATTCGTTAGTCAAGAGCTGACCCCTGTGTAAAATTACTTTCACAGTTGCTTCAAAGTCAACAAGGTGGAAACAAAGTGAAAACAAGGAACCAAGGTTACACCAGCACCAGCGTCCAAGCACGGTGTCAGTGATTATCAACCCATACACATTTTAAAATCATACTTAAAATTCTTTAATAAAAATTAATTAAATAATTGAAAATAAACTAAGTCTGCGCAGTCGCAGTTGCCGGAAGTGATGATTCCTCGTTTCGTTTATGCACTCTTAAGACGCAAGTCACGTGACTTACCCAATAGGAAAACTACACAAATAGCGAATCCGTCTATTTATTATGTATGCATATTAGCGCCAAGTATAAAATTGACCAATCGTGCATGCACAATGATTTGATCATGCATGTCCGATGACCTTTGCCTCATCTCTCCTACCTTCAGCCTGAGCTCTGCAAGACACCCCCTCCCATCCGCTTTCCCACTTCAACATCGACAACGACACAGCAACATCCACCACAACTTTAGCCCACGGAATACCGGGCTAGAGTCCACCTTTGCCGGCCAGACATGATTGCAGCAAACGAACGCACGACGACACTACAAGAGGTGTTAAAAAATTCTACATCAAGGAACGCACAACGACACTACAAGACGACTTTTAGAAAATCTACATCAAGGAATGCACAACTACACTACAAGACGACTTTACAAAATTCTACATCAAGGAATGCACAACGACACTACAAGACGACTTTACAAAATACCTCTTGACTAAGGACAACGTAGCCAGCAGGCCATATCCCCAGCTTCGCCACCCCCACCCCCCGCTCCATTTCCTAGTGGGGGGGGGGGAGGGGAATTGTGGAAGCCGGAAGCGCCCCCTACGTTCAGCCAGACAGTTGCTAAAATTGGCCGGGAATAGAGCACATAGAGCCGGGAAAAGGGATTGCAAATGTTTAAAAAGAAGATATTTAGATTTACTGTGTGCGCGCGTTGTACTTTACTGTCTTAAACAATACTTTTAGATCAACTTGTAATAAATTCTAATTTTACATTTATACTACACACTCCCCTCTCAGTTCTATTTCTAACTTTCGGCTTGAAAGCATTCTGTTGCCTTTCCTTGCCACATTCTTTGAAACCCGACCAAAGACCAAGATAGTGTCATACTGCATCAGTAATTTGCTTTCCATTCGAGCGGTAGCGTTATAGCCGGAAGCAAGTGTTTATGATAGAGGCCACAACTTTCACGCAGCACCGGCTCTGCGGGCCGTCTGCTCCAGCAATCTTCGCGCGGAATCAGTGTTCGTGAATGTTGCACGTCCCCTGCTTACTCTTTTGAAACAAATTAACGTTTGAGAATAAATCCACGTATACTTTAAAGCGAGCGAGAGAGTGAGTGAATATTTCAAATCAATAGGGATGTCTATGACGTCAGTCTCAGGAGTGAATGACGTATCTCTCTGAAACACAACCTTGATAATGCCGATCTGACACTATCAGTAATTGTAATCACAATTATTACCTTTTTTGTTTATATAAAAAGCATCAAATGTCCCTAGGCTGAACTTGATAGAATTTTTTTCTTTCCAAGTAGAAACGAAAAACAATCAGTCCTTATCATCTTGTCTCTGGTTATCGATGTCCATTAGGTTTTAAATAGAACATTGCATGACGTCATAGATGACTTTTCATGCTATACTTATGTGGGACCTGTTGGTTTGCTATTCGTTTCCTCAAGCGCTTGGCAGGCGTACTGATTAGTTTGTTATTTCATTCTAATTTATTTCATAATTGTGTGATTAGTTTGTTATTTTATTTTAACTTATTTCGTAGTCATGTGATAAGTTCTTTATTTGATTCCAACTTATTTTTAAGTCATATGAAACGTATTGCCTTCTGGAGCACCAAAGCATCAAATAACATTAAAATAACACATTAAGCGACACTGAAGTAAGGCATCAAGAAACACTATAGTAATGTAGCAAAATACACTATAGTAATGTAGCAAACACTACTAAGTAACACATCAAGCAACGCTGAAGTAACGCATCAAGCAACAACTGAAGTAACACATTAAGTAACACTGAAGTAACGCAGACCTGAAGAAGATGAGGTTCTGGTTGCCTCCCCATGCTTTTCTCCGCTCACCGACCTCAGAAGAGGGTTGTGTCAATGACTGTTTTATTTTAAAATGGGTACCATTTTACTCTGAACATTATAAGGAACTGCTCGTGTGCTGTAGAGGGCGTAAATGTCTTTATCATCCAGTTATTTCTAACTGGCTTCATGGCTCGTGTTTTTAGCAATGAATCCTCTATTCTGTATATGGACCCTCTCTCCTGTTGCCGATTTAAGACCGTGTTAAATGAAACTTATCTGGACCGTTTGTTTGGAATTTGGATCCTCTATGTAGATTCCACTTGTGAACTTTAGTCCATATTTCTGCTTCTTCTTATGTTGTTTGTTTGATTTTTGTTGTTTTTTGTTAGAGTTTACGAATCAAAGTCAAGAATCTAAAAGGCTGAAGAGACTATGTGAGTAATCCAAGACTGACTTTTGGACCAATTAAAAAAAATCATTTGACAAAGATGTAGTTTATCAGTTCAACTTCAAGAATGCCCAAGCTGAGGAGTCAGTTTTAGAGAAACAATAATTGGAGAAATAAGCTGTGATTTGAACGTAGTAGGCACATTTTCCACAGAAGTTACTAATGGTTACAAATACTCAAGATTGCCGAGTCTTGAATCATCAAAACATTCTAACTGTGGCGTTTCAGAAGCCATTCATTTAGCAGGCACGAAAGCTGCCTCGAACTTCGCAATAGTGTGGGGATTGCAGGGGGAGGAGTTAAGGAAGGAGGTAAATTGCGCGAACCATCTGCTTTTAAATGTGTTCAGGATATTCCGTCAAGTTTATCAAAAGTGCTTGTACAATGAGAGAAAGGTTGCGGGGGCAGGGTGGGGAGTGAAAATATGATGTGGGATGAGACTGAATTTCTAAGATTTAATTTGCTATAGGAAGACAGTGATATACCATATAACAAGTAGTGATTGGTGGAAAATTGTGTATGTTTTGTGCACAAACAAAGCAGATGTTTAGACGGTACAATAGCAAAATGGGGTGGGTGGGTGTTCCTCTATTCTGACTGTAGGTTCCAACAAGCATAGTTCCAAAATTGCAAGGAGAGCTTTTCAAGGATAGCTTCTAGGCTGCAAGGTTAGTTTCCAAACTGCAATGATACACTGATAGTTTCTAAGCTGCAAGGCTAGTTGCTATGTTGAAAGGGTAGTTCATAGATGCTTGGAGAGATGCTTTGCTGCAAGGATAGCTCCAAAGCAGCAAGGTTAGTTCATAGATTGCAAAAAGCTGCTAAACTGAAAGGATAATTCCTAAACTTCCAAGATAGTTCTTAAACTGCTAGGCTAGATGCTAAGTTGCAAGGAGAGTTCATAGGCTTCATACCAAGTTGCAAAACTGCAAGGCTAGTTTCAAAAGTGCAAGAGGATAATTCCAAGGCTGCAAGAACTTGCAAAGCTGCATGGATAGTTCTTATGCTGCAAGGTGCTGCTAAGTTGTAAAGATAGTGTGACACTGTGACACAATGCCACCCTAATTATTGGTTATGATTTTTATTATGAACCATCCATGACTAATTGCAATTGATGAGAATCTAATTTATGTTATTAATAATTCCCCAGCAGACACCACTCATCTCTCTCTCTCATGTGGTGGATATGCAGATACTGTAAACGTTTTCTCCCTTCCACAACATTAAAAACATTTACTGTCACAATATTTCTGTAGTAGGAAAACTTCTTACCAAAGAAAAAATCAATGCATCTTTACTCTATATTTAGCGAGATGACATCCACCCATATCACTCCAACATATGGTTATCAATATGTGTATCAATTTATGTATTGATTGTTTTCGTTATATGTTACATTTAATAAAATTTATACATTTTTACTTTTCCACTTTTGACTAATTAATTAAAAGGAAGTATGCAGGCTTAAGAGGTGGGGGCAGCTTATAACTTACAAAATTAAAGTCAGTCATGCATACTTTGGAAAAAGTCCTCGGACTTTTTTGGTCCTTCAACCATTTTCCATAAAATATGGACAACCAGGCTTTGCTGAATGCTGGATAAATATAGTGAGTTACACTACTCACCCAGTTCCAGCCCTAATTTCAGACACTCATAAATTTTAAAGCCACTTTGCCCATTCCCCAACTCTGACATCTTGATTATTGAGATGCTGGCTGACCATGGTCATACACCCATTCAAGCCCCATGCTCATCCGAACAAAAGGTCACACAAACAGTACAAGTACAAAGGCCACACAGACAGAACAAGTACAAAGGCCACACAGACAGTACAAGTACAAAGGACAGATTGTGTGTACTAAATGCCTTCAACTCACTTACAGGAAAAATAATATAAAACGTAGTTTAATATTACAAAATTTGATATTCTTGGTTGATCATAATAAATGTTGACAATATTAATTTAATAATTCTTTTATTTAAAAAAAAAAGCATGGGAATTTTTTTGTCACACGTACTAGAGAACCCATTCTAGCCATTATATGTATCAGAAAACCCATTTCAGCCATTACATGTTTTAGTGAACCCATTCTAGCCATTACGTATTAGAGAACCCATTCCATGTATTAGAGAACCTAATTCCAGCCATTACAAGTATTAGAGAACCTATTTTAGCCATTTATTTATATTAGAGAACCAATTCCAACCATTACATGTTTTAGTGATTTCATTATAGCTATTACATATTAGAGAACCCATTCCAGCCATTATATGTATTAGAGAACCCAATCTAGCCATTATTTATATTAGAGAATCCATTCCAGCCATTACATGTATTAGAGAACCCATTCCAGCAATTACATGTTTTGTAAACTCATTTCAGCCATTATATGTTCTAGAGAACCTATTCCATCCATTACATGTACTAGAGAATCACTTCTACCATTACATGTACTAGAGAACCATTTCCAGCCATTAGATATACTAGAGAACCCACTCTAACTATTAAGTATAATAGAAAACACATTCCATATATTAGAGACCGATTGCAACGTGGTAGAATTTCTTCATTGAAAAGTTCTGTATTATACTCAATTAATTCTGGATGATATTAGTGACGTCACATAATTTCAAAGAACACTCATCCCACTGGACTGTCCAATCCACTGTTAAGTGTAAACTTCCCTTTTACATACAATTTAAAACTTGTCCATATCTACTGGACCCCAGCTAGGACTTCACATGACTTCATCACATCTCATCATGTAACTTCATCACAGTACTTCCATCAAATGACGTCACGAAGTCCCATCATGAGTATTCAGCAGTTTTAAATGTAATGAGATATTCCGGGTATGCCTGGGTGTCGTGGAAAATGACGTAGAGGGAGGGTTTATGCACAGTGTCGGTGGCAGAGTCGTAAGTGATGTAATGGCTGCGGATCGGTAGGACGGTTAATTTCTCCTTGCCGACGGTTGAGTACCCAGCTAGCACCTTGCACTGGTACACGTACCGCTCTTGGGAGGACGGATCGGGTGGAGAGTAAGCGTCTAATGTGGACGTCTCCGAGTTGACCGCAAAGTACACACCTTTCCCGTACAACGTCACTGTAAAAGCAAAGAGATATTGTGTTTACACACGACGTCATTGTACTGACGTATAAAATCACTGTCAAAGCAAATGCACTATCCTCTTGCTTACGTGTAAAGTAATTGTAAAAGTATAACGTCACTATAAAAGCTGAGAAATAATCATTTTGTGTTTAAAAGTCACTGTTAAGTCAAAGAAATTATTCTAATGCTCATGTATACAAATCACTGTAAAAGCGAAAGAATTATGCTCTTGTTTAAAACAAATATATAATGTTCATTTGTCATTGTAAAGTTCAATAATTCATCTATCAATCTATCCCTATCAATGTTCTACAGAAGGGGAGATTACAACAGATAACGATAGTACAGAGGTGAAAATTTCTTTACGGACGAAGTTATTTAAAATAATTGAGTCGATAAGAACTATTATTTTAAAGACTAAATATGTCCTCACGTATAAATAGGATTAGTAACTGATCCCGTAATTTGACAACTAGATATTCCATTAAAATCTCGATTAATGGCAAGGTTGCTGACTTTGGGGGATTTTCCTTCTAAAATGGGATTCGTTTTTATCTTCCATGCTAAAAAAAGAAAAATTCGTCCAAATTATACTGTAGAAAACTAGTTAAAATAAAAACAAAGTGACCGATTGATTAATTCTTTTATTTTATTGATAAAAAGGACATTTCTCCATCCTTCAGTTACAGCAACCTATTCAGATATGCAACTTGTAAAAAAAAAAATAATAAATTAACGCCTTGGTTAACAAAATTGGAATAGACTGTAATAAGATAATTGGTTTGAACTTTAAACACCCCCCCCCTCAAATTCTAACTGTTAATGTTAAATCTGAAATCAATTATGATTGGGTGGTATTTCTAGCATCATCCTTGTAGCATCCTGCAGGTTAAGAGTGGGACTATTAAATTATAATATTTCTTGTACTCGCCTCTGTAGTATCCTGCAGTTTAAGAATGGGGCTATTAAACGGATGTATTTTTAGCACTCACCTCTGTACAATCCTGCAGTTTAAAAATGGACTATTACATGTTGATATTTCTAGCACTCACCCCTCTATAAATTTGTGGTTTAAGAAAGAGCCAAATCACGAAATGTCGTCATTGAAGGAAAACTGACGTACGTTATTCAAGAAACAGACAATTTGAAGACAAACAAACTGTAGTGAAGACAGACAAATTGTAGTGAAGACGGACAAATTGTAGTGAAGACAGTCAAATTGTAGTGAAGTAAGTCAAATTGTAGTGAAGTCAGACAAATTATAGTGATGACAGACAAATTGTAGTGAAGTCAGACAAATTGTAGTGAAGACAGACAAATTGTAGTGAAGAGAGACAATTTGGAGTGAAGACAGACAATTGTAGTGAAGACAGACAATTTGTAGTGAAGAGAGACAATTTGGAGTGGAGACAGACAAAATGTAGTGTTAAAAAACAATTTGTAGTGTTTCATAGAAAATTTACAGTCTCTCAAAGACAAACAGTGAGTTGTGTCTCTAAAAGAGGCAATATGTGTGGATCATATATAATTTGTAATAGTTCATAGACAGGTATCATGCAATGGACTTAATGATTGTTTCAGTGGCCCACTAAAGAGACAATTTGCAGTGGCTAAAAGACAGACAATTTATAGTGGCTCATTCGCAGACAATTTGCAGTGCCTCACTGTCAGTTTGAACGAACCTGAAACTTCTAAATACAAATATTGGAGACACGGGAATCTTCTAGATCTATATAGTCTATAAACTTCTAGATCCACAAAAAAGCGGCGGAAGCCGGAAGCGCCCCCCTACATGAACAACAATTGGAATCCTCTAGATCCACAAAAGTTGTCTTTCTTTATCATCTAGGGGACTTTAGAAATATTAGCTCCACAAAATTTCTTCCTTTGCTCTTTTGAGAGACTTTCGAAACTTCCAGATTCAGAAAGATTTTCACAAACATTTTGTTCCTTATTCCTATAGGAAAGGTCTGGTTTTGCAGGTGTCAAAAAAAAAAAAAGAAAAAAAAAGAAGGTGGAAAACAAATTTTAAAAAAATCAATGAATGGTTCGAACTTGACAATTCTTGCAGAACGAGAAACGACTACTGAAACCATTGGACTGGAACATTGCGCAGTCGTAGTGAATGACGTGACAAAATGACTGTTATAACATTCCTTCGATGTTAAACACGCTGGACTCGTCTGCAAGGTGACTGTTCTTAGCACGCCATGCCACTTTGGAAAGGTAGAATGGATAACATTAAACCATGTTTGCAGGTTTAGAAATAATACCTGCCATTTTTTGATAATTAAATTAATGACTGTAAACAAGAAATTATCTCCATCTGGAAACTTTATAAACTTCATTTAACGACTTTGAAATTTTGCATGTCTGTAGAGAATAATATAACTATTATGTTGACCAAATACGAACTGAATAAAAATAAAGTAAAAGTAGTTTTAGTATTTGATGGTATGTTGTGATTACAAAACAATTACAATAATTTATTGCAAACTCTTCCAGGGTTAGAGTTAGGCTATATTTCAGCAAGCTTGCAGCGGTTTGGAGAGAATACATTTAATTTGCAAAATAAAAAACACTTTCGTAAAGGCTGAAGTTTATTTTCCTTGCAACTACTTGACCTCTGCCCTTATCTTGAAACCGCTTTCTACCCAAATGCTTACTGTTCTTGCCGCAGTAACTCCGATTAAACCCATAATGATTGATGCTTGGAACGGAGTCAGGCGATGTGCCGTGCCAGAGCACTTTTTCATTCACTCCATCTCCACCATTGTCCAACTCCATTTGGGTTTTCTTTATTTGGTATTGTTTGTAGAGTAAAGGGTTTTGGATGCGTGACACCTGTGAACAAAACGCCAACGTACAAAATAGAAGGAGGGTTTCATAAATCTTTATATGATTAATTTTTGGATCATCTATCTATCTATCTATCTATCTATCTATCTATCTATCTATCTATCTATCTATCTATCTATCTATCTATCTATCTATCTATCTATCTATCTATCTATCTGTCTATCTATCCGTTAGTCTGTCTGTGTATCTATCTATCTATCTATCCGTTAGTCTGACTGTATAATTATCTATCTATCAATCATTTTATTTCTATACTACCACGAATAGCAAATAAAAGGATAGTTCTAAAAGTTGTCTGATAGACTTATAGTTTAAAACTCAGCACAACAATATTTCTACACACAATGTCGGATTGATGACTTAGTTACACCCACCCGTAATATAACGAATGCTGTGCGTGAAGTTAGTGTCTTCCAAAAGCCAGTCGTCACTTTCTGGTATTCGTCGGATGTTGTCAACAAGGGCACCAGCTTGACCGTTTCATCCATTTCCTGCGCGACCCACGTCGACGGCACTTTTGTACGCTTAGTTAACGACATTGTTTCAACTTCCTGCAGCAGACATAGCACCAAGCAAAAATGAAAGCCATATACACCATGATAAACGCATTTCAGTTTATTAAATTGTTTTTTCCCCTTCTGGAATTCTTTGAAAGGGTATTGACAAACACGCCAAAACAAAAGTGTAAAAGGATGGTTCAAAAATTATTGTTGTGTTCCAATGATTCAAGCGCGCACGCACGAATGCACACATATGACAATGAACAAACATTGAAAAACAGTCATTCACACGTTGTTTCTTTCTATATTGCTTGAAAAAATGAAATTTAAGTTTGGCGAAACACGCTTCTTGTCTGAGGTCTACTTTTATATAGTCATTTCCTGATAATTTTTCAGAATTCAGTGTACAAATCGTAAAAGAATTAATTTAAAAATCCTCGTGTAAAAATAAAGTAAATAAAAAACTGAACCGAAACTGAAGATTTGGCAAAAATAGTCTCCTTTCCTGTTATTTAAAAAATATATATAATCATAAGAAACAAACAAGAGCAAACAAAAATATAAAATGATCAAACACTAATTATATTGATCGCACATCGAAACTCAGCCAGATAAGAATTACAAGTGATTTGTGTTTGGTATTATGTATAGACTACACATTTGCTTGTAATAGTCTACTAAAAGTTGGATTTAACATTCTATTTATTGATTACTGTGGTGGAGTAAATTTTCCTATCCCTATTTCTAGACTTAGTTATATAAATTGTTACAGATGACCCGACCTTGGGCAATACTTATAATGGCATTAATTGGACTACATTGTACATCATATTTGTGAATTTTCATCAATAATATTTTTCTTATGCTGTGTGTATATAGGGTTAACGAAATTGTTGCAGGATTTGTAAAAGTTGAGAATGTTTGTATGAGATAAAGGAGTTTAGAGATGAAACATGCCTGAAATTTAGTGCTGCCTTAATGTGACACTTGCAGAGAGGCAGGCCTTTTTGTGTTACTTTTGTCACGTTGTACTGTGCTCTACTAGATTACGTTGGTGTGTGAATCTGACGTCATCAACATATCATTAAAACGTGTTACTGTACGTTGATTCCTGTGAATTCCATTCCAGTACCAATACAGCAGAAATTGAGGCTTGAGTTTGGTCTCAAGAATTCACAAAGATCATTATGAATGTTCCTCGTGGTGTGTTGAGTAACGCACATGGAAAAATCAAGAACATTCGTCCTGATGTGCTTGATAACACATGTGAAATTCAGGGCGATTCTCTACAGCATGTTTGGAGAATGTGTTGAAGATTCTGGAACAGTTGTGTAACATGCCTCTAGAAGGGACACCATGGACCTTGTCTACTAGATATGAAAGACAGTGATTTGTTGCAAACTGCATGACTGTGAAACATGTGCCAGTGAAAGCTGCCATCTTTGAACAGTTTGACTTTAATTATTTCTCTGAAACTCTTCTATTATTTCTATGATGATATCCAGGAATATGATTATGTATTATGATTAATTGACTGCTTATGTCTCTGCTAGGATAAAGTGAATGATTGTCCAGTGTTGTGAAGTGGTGTAAATGTCAATGTTCTTGATTGTATTCATATGTTGTATATTTGATTGTTGATTTAATAAATTTACACATATTGATAACCTTATGTTGGAGAAGAAAGTGGGTGGATGGGGGGCTAGCTAAATATAGATTAAAAGACGGATTTATCTTCTCCTTTGTTAAGAAGAGTTCTACCTATGGAAATATTGTGTGACGGTAAATGTTTGGCTTTTGTGTTGTGGAAGAGAAAACATTTACAGTGCTTTCATATTTGCCGAGAGAGAGAGAGAGACGAGTGGTGTCTGCAGGAGAATTATTAATAACCTAAATTAAGATCCACATCACTTGTAATTAGTTATGGGTGATTAAATAATAATATTAACCATAACCATTAACTAGGTGGTTTGGGTATCACAATTACAAATGTTTTTAATACTCTAGAATAGACTGTAGTATTTTGTAAAGTCCATTTCACTGCTTTGGTTAAAGAAAATTGTTAACTGGACCTCTACAGCACTCATCAAAGTATATATAATATGTGTCATCCCATTTTTTAAATTTCAAGCTGCACAAAATGCATTAATCAGATTAAAACGGATCCTAGCTTATTCTAATCTTAACCCCCCAAAACAGGTGCAAACTCAGCATTTATATGATTAGCACCATTTTGAGATCATATTTTTTAAATGGAATATAAGCAGTATTGGTAGTATTAACTTTTTTCGGGTGTGTCGTGTGTGGGTAATGCAAAGAGAAGGGGTGAATGGGGTGAAATATAATTGTGAAACTGTGTTAGTATGTCAAAAGAGTAGAGGAGGTCAAATTGACATGTGAATTAGATGTCAATTTCCATTAGGATTTTAGTCATAGTCAGTATCATAAAGCTGACAATAGGATCACAAAGCCATAATTAGGATTTTAAAGTCACATTTATGATTTAATAGCTCTATGTATGATTATAATGCTATATTTAGTATTACATTTCTGTATGTGATGGATTACATTCTCTGAGGGCAAATTACGCTCCTTGCTTTTTAATTTTACCTTTCTAATTCACCTCAATTTTTCTATAATTGATATCAATACTATGTAACTTATAATTATTGCTGACTACCACTGTGAACTATTGTGCCATCAGCTGTGCAGTCAATCATAGTGAATGTTTCACATCTCACATGCAGCAATGGAAAAAGTAGGTCTTCTACCTGGAGGAAGTAACCTAAGAGACCCTGGAGTGTAGAGGATGGGGGGATTGATTTGTAGAGGTGGGTGAAGTTAAACTAGACACCCTGTAACCATATATGGGCAATTGAGTTCTGTTCATGATGTAGGCAAAAGTGTAGTCAAACCTGTATAGGTTACAGACAGCTAATAAGTTGATTGAACTGATGCCTGAACTAGAGCAATCTTTTCACTTGGCTCAATGGAACAAAATATTTTTTTTCTAAATTAGATTTGACAAAAGGTTTTTGACAAATCCCAGTCTGTGAGGCAGACAGTCAGAAATTAACATAGTACACCTGATGGCCAATGTCAATGGTGGGAATGCCATTTGGCATCCTCACAGCACCAGCTGTAGTCACTAAGACTATGACAATGCTCATGAAAGAGGAATCTGTCTTTAACCTCAAGGACAATATATTGATGGCTACCCAAACCCTGGAAGAATATTTTACGTGTTCATTTTTATCACCAGTAATAAATTTTGTATACTGAATCATACAGGACCTCTCATCACTATAGACAGTTCTGGTAAGGTGAAACCACGATCTTCTTCGGAATTGTAAAAGCAGGGTATTCAGAAACAGCTTCATTATTTCAGAGAATTATGAATCCCTTTAGTACATAGCATATGGTCTGTATATATATGTGTGTGTGTGTGTGTGTGTGTGTGTGTGTGTGTGTGTGTGTGTGTGTACGTGTGTATGTGTGTGTATGTGTGTGTGTGTGTGTGTGTGTGTGTGTGTGTGTGTGTGTGTGTGTGTGTGTGCGTGCATATGTAAAAAGAGATAAGTTGATTCAGTCTGACGTTTATAGTTGAAATCGGTTCTGATTTTGCTGTAATGTTTTATTTATTATTTTAGTGGTAAAGAAATTCCAATGTATTTGTGCAGATTGGTAAAATTGTAAAAACTCTTGATATTTTAAAGTTTTGGTACGTTTTTAAGTCGAAAGTGATTCATAACACATCTCAGCGAGACTATAATACACTTTCTGCGAGTTAATATTTGAAAGTGCCGAAGTATGAGTTATGTAATGAAGTGATACGTTGATCTTGCGTGGCGTGGCGAATGAAAGGCAAATAATCAAAAAGTGAAAATGTCTGGCTGGGTGATACGGCTCATGTCAAAATCGACTTTGTAAAGAAAATTTTCTAACCGAGATAAAAGATTTCTCAGTTTCTAACTTAATGTCCTCCAAGACTGCCAGACATTCCTTAATGTCCTCCAAGACTGCCAGACATTCCACACTGACTTTCATCTCACCGAGTTTCTTGCTCTCATCATGAATGTCGAGAACTGCAACATGCAAATCATATATATATATATGTGTGTGTGTGTGTGTGTGTGTGTGTGAGTGTGTGTGTGTGTGAGAGAGAGAGAGAGAGAGAGAGAGAGAGAGAGAGATTAAGCGACAGTATGTGTGAAATTGAGCGAGAGTGTGTGTGTGTGAGATTGAACGAGTGTGAGAGAGTGGGTGTATGTGTGGTCTGTGTTTGAGTGTCTTTGTATGAGAGTGTGTGTGTATATGTATATGTATGAATCTGTGTGTATGAGCGTGTGTGGGTGAGCGCGTTTGTGTATGTGTGTGTGTTTGTATGAATCTGTGTGTATGAGTGTGTGTATGTGTGAGTGTTTGTGGTAATATATTATGCTAGTATGAATTTGGATCCGAAAATAATATTCTTGACGTCTGTCAAAAAATCGGTAAAATTTAAGTCACATAGATAGCAGTAACAGTTTAATGAACACTGAATTTAAGGTGATTATAGCTGATAATAAATATCATACATAATTTTGGACCTAAAATTTAAGACAAGGAAACAATAACTGATATAAATACCATACATAATTTGCGATTGAAGTTAATGTCTTCACATATTATTTACGTTCAGAATAAATTGTAAACTATAGTGTGCAATGCAAGAGCCATCCCATACACTCAAAAGCACGGTGACCCGTCAAATGCGCGAACGACAATTGCGCGCCGACAAAACCGCGAAGGACAAAAGCGCGACGACAAAATCGCGTTCTTTGAAATCGACAAATTCGCGCCGACAAAATCGCGATAAACATCGCCAAGTAAAGAATGGCATGCTAAGTTTGAATAGCTGCATTCGACACGGTCCAGGAAGTGTTATGAATGTATTCGCTCTATTACGTAAATTCACGCATTGCATGACGGAGGGAGGGAACCTGCACGTGCCAAGGTAGAATTCAATAGACCTAACTATCTTAGGAGGCACCGACCTTTAGAGAACCGTCATTCAACCGTGACCATGCAGACAAAGGGGGAAGACTAGGGAACTAAGTATGTCACAGAGGCATCTTTAAATAAAATTATTAAGATTTGATATAAGCTTCATTCTTTTCATTGCCTTTGTGTAAGGATTATTTGCACGTAGTATCTCTTAACATTGCTTTGTGTATCGTAATATTGAAATCTACGTATGTTATTATTATATTCTTGTACGATTTAACATGTATCTTCGCGATTTTGTCGATCGCGATTTTATCGGCGCGATTTTGTCGACGCGATTTTGTCGTCGTGCATTTGTCGTTCGCGCATTTGTTGGTGAATCCAAAAGCACAGACAAAATTCAATTGTAGCAAAACTGTATAAGTGATATTAATTCTGAAATAAATATTGAGATTATGCTATAATTTAAATCGGTCAGATTTTAATATGCCCACAGAATTATATATATATATGCAAGTATGCATGTTTTATCGAAATATCATTTGATCAACAAAATCCAATATCGCTCTTGCTAAAAAGGCCTAAAGTTTTATTAAACAAAAGTACTTAATATTTTCTCTTACTAAAAATGCCTACATTTTCAATAAACAAAGTTAATTTAGTTCTCTATAATACTATCCCTCTCTTAATGTCAGTGCTGAAATTCAGATAAAACTGGAAATATTTATATATGGTGATGGTAAAATATATGATAATATAAAATAACTGAATAATTAAAAATTATATTTGTAATTATAGTAATACTCTTTCTCGAATAAATATATATGCCATTCTTGTTTAGTGCATTAAAAAATCCACTAAAAATATTTTCATTTTTACTCCTAATACTTTACTTACAGAAGTAAAAGTTGGAGAAATCCGTGTTCCCAGAACATCCATTAACCTGAAGACTACTTCATTAAGAAGTAAAACTCGAGTGAATGCTACTTACTGTCAATGCTCTCGTCCTTGACATTCATTTTGTTGCTAAGAATGTCTGGAACACTGACATAAGATACACCAACATCTTCACAATCAGCTTCTTCATCCATGTCTGGCTCACTTACCAGTACGAAACGTATCCTGGTATAGATATAAGATGGATGGATGGACAAATAAATTGATACATACACACAGAGAGACAGACAGAGTGACAGGCAGAATAGATAGAAAGACATTTAGATATAAACAGAGAGTCA
The DNA here is from genome assembly GCA_028829895.1 of Sinotaia quadrata. Taxonomy (NCBI): domain Eukaryota; kingdom Metazoa; phylum Mollusca; class Gastropoda; order Architaenioglossa; family Viviparidae; genus Sinotaia; species Sinotaia quadrata. Next base: position 38,312,691 of record CM054184.1, read on the forward strand.
GACAGAGACAGGGAGAGAAGGAGTTTGAGAAAGAGGGAGTGTGAAGCTACGAGGAGTGGCCTAACATAACCTTTATCTTTTAAATTCGCATGGCCTCAAAACAGTGCTAGACTCATGAGAGCGAACTTGACTTTAGGCCATTTAAGGTCTTGCATTTTCGTATCTATCTGTTAGCTCCTCTCTTGTGTGAAGGCCCTTGTGATCCCTGGTGGTATTATACAATCTTGGCCGACCTAGTAGGTCAAGTTGTAATAATTCGCCAGATATTTAGCCTGACTGATCACGTGACTGGTACGGTCTGCATTTGTCCACTCCAAAATAGGTCCCAAAAGGTCAAAGTCAATCCTGCTGCTGTCTGAGAAACACTTCCAGAAAATCTTTCCCAGAATACCACTGGAAAAAAGGTTTCTGCTGAGAAAGGTCAGTCGGGTTGAACTTATGACTGGACTATGCACCGTAGTATGATCATGCTTGTGTGCAGTTTTGTATATTTATTTATTATATATATATATATTTGTTATTTTAGTTCATTTTTTCTTTATCTTCTTTCACTCATCTATCCTCATGTCCACCCCTTATTTTCTATGTGTGAATGACGTGCGTCTGATGCTTCAGTCATTGTTTAGTGTCTCCCAGAGATTTAGGAAACGAGTGTTGTACATTTTAGAATCAGCATTCTTTTGGTACACCCAGTACTACCCCCTCTTTACACCTCAAGCTGGCTGAGTTTCTCTACAAAAGCAAATAGATGCAAAACCCAATGCTTGCACTATGCCAGACTGCTGATAGACCCCATGAGACAAACCCACCAGCCACCATTGTCAACTTAACCATAGACAGGGCAAGTCTAAGAAATATATAGACAAAAAGTCTAGTTCTATGGTACAGTGGACACTAAGAAAAAGTCAGTCAGAATGCACTTGTGTCACTGTGATTTTATAATTTCTCTACCACCAATTCTCCATTTTTACAAAGTTTTCATCTATTCCTAAGTTTACAAATATTTGCGATTTTCTTTTAACTGTTGTTACTGTTGTGATTGGGGGTCTCATAGCCGTTTTGTTGTTGTAACAATTAACCTTTTTATTTTCAAATACATTCTATCCATCTATCTATCTATCTATCTATCTATCTATCTATCTATCTATCTATCTATCTATCTATCTATCTATCTATCTATCTATCTATCTATCTATCTATCTATCTATCTATCTATCTATCTATCTATCTAAAAGCAATATAATTAGAATGACTTCAAAAAATAAAATACATCTTTATTAATTAATACTGATAATAATTGGCTTGAAGTGTCGAACCTAAACTACAGTAGATTATCATTTACTCAGAACTGAATTATCCGCCTATAAAAGCAAATAAAGAACAATTGATTGAATGATTGGTTAACTGTCTGATTGATTGGATTTTTCTGTTTATGACCTGCACACACTTTAATAAAATTGATATCTTTTCTAATTTAAAGTGAAGTAAATGTGATATTTAAATTAAGTAGAATGTGTATACATGTGAAGTAAAGGGAAGTAAGTGTGATAATTAAAATAAAGTAGAATGTCTATGTGTGTGAATTCTACACTTGCTGCACATACATCAAGTAAAGTTTTAGATAGATACGTATGTTATGGTTGCAAACATTGAAACAATGAAAACAGGAACTATTGCCAAAATACGCCTTTAAAATTGACTGTGTACAGGAACATATTACATGTATTACAGTTTTGAGATACTAATTATCACATGTACAAACTTCTTTTCTTTTTAAATTACGGTTTGTGACACCACCCCCATCTAGTTAATGGATTATTATTATTAATTAATTAATCATCCATAACTAATTACAAGTGATGAGAATCTTATTTATGTTATTAATAATTCTGTAGCAGTCACCACTAGTCTCTCTCACTTGGCGGATATGTGGGTTTTCTCTCTTTAAATGTTTACTTTCTTTCACAAAATTTAAAGACAAATATTTACCATCACACCATATTTCCATAGATGGAAAACGTCTTACCAAAGGAGAAGATAAATCTTTCTTTTAATCTATATTTAGCGAGCACCAGTCCACTCACTTTCTTCTCCAGCATAAGGTTATCAATATGTATAAGGTCAATAAATTTATTAAATCAACACTCAACAATCATTTACAAAACATATGAATATAATCAAAAGATCATTGACATTTACATCACTTCACAACAATGTTCAATTAACGCTGGACAATTGTTCACTTTATCCTAGCATAGACATAAGCAGTCAATTAACCTAAAAACATAATCAAATTCGTAAATATCATCACAGAAATAAGAGTGGAATTTTAGAGAAACAGTTAAAGTCAATACATATCAATTCAAAGATGGTACCTGTCACAAGCACATTTTTCAGTCATGCAGTTTGCAACAAGCCACTGCCTTTAATATTTAGCTGAAGTCCCATGTATCCCTTCTAAAAGCATGTTACACAACTCAGAACCTTTGACGCACTCTCCTAGCGTGCCTTAAGAGAATTGTCCTGAATTTCACATACGCTATCATTGTATCAAGCACATCAGGAGGAATGATTTTGATATCCCATTTGTATTTATTAAATACACCATGAAGAATGATCAAAATGATCTTCATGAAGAGACCAAATTCAGGCCACAAATCTCTGCCATATTAGTTCTTAAACAGAATTCATGGTAATCAACTTACAGCAATACGATTTACTGATAAGTTGATAGCTGGATGCACACACCAACGTATTCTAGTAGAGTATGGTAGTCACTGTAGCATGAAATGACAACCTAACAAGCTTGCTCTGCTCTTAAACTAACCATTGCCTTTACGACCGGACGCAAATTCTGTTGAAATTCAAAGTGATTAGTGTACTTCTTCAACAAAGAAACTTCCGGTCTTTCCCCAATGGATGAAATTGACCTGAACAAGTGCGAGACTATTAGACAGAAAAACTACTCATCTAGTTGGAACTGGTGTAGATTGCATCACCAATTTTCAAGCATATTCTCAACTCGAGTTGTTTACTTCCAACTCTGACACACAAAATATGCCATCATAAGGAGTGTCCAAGGTCGGATCAGTTTGAAAATTTAACAATTTATATAAATAGGGATAGGTAAAATTACTCCGCCACATGGCTGTTACCTGAGCTATCATTGTGTGTGCTTACCTTCCTCTATCTGGATCTCTGGACATAAGCATGGCTGCCAAGCACTGCCGTCGCTCGAAGTGTTCTTCAGCACTGACTGAAATACCTGAAGTAACAATTAATAAAATGTGAAACTTTAAAGGAGATATTTGGCAAAGGAAACTTTTCAAATCCTTTTATAACAGTAATTTGTACAATGTTTAGTCGCTAATTTGACTAGTTCCTTGCGCACCTTGAGGGCATTATTTCATTCTAAACATTCATGGCACCTTGAGGGCATTTATTTCATTCTAAACATTCATGGCACCTTGAGGGCATTTATTTCATTCTAAACATTCATGGCACCTTGAGGGCATTTATTTCATTCTAAACATTCATGGCACCTTGAGGGCATTTATTTCATTCTAAACATTCATGGCACCTTGAGGGCATTTATTTCATTCTAAACATTCATGGCACCTTGAGGGCATTTATTTCATTCTAAACATTCGTTGCACCTTGAGGGCATTTATTTTATTCTAAACATTAGTTGCACCTTGAGGGCATTCATTTCATTCTAAACATTAGTTGCACCTTGAGGGTATTTATTTCATTCTAAACATTCGTTGCACCTTGAGGGCATTTATTTCATTCTAAACATTAGTTGCATCTTGAGGGCATTTATTTCATTCTAAACATTAGTTGCATCTTGAGGGCATTTATTTCATTCTAAACATTAGTTGCATCTTGAGGGCATTTATTTCATTCTAAACATTAGTTGCATCTTGAGGGCATTTATTTCATTCTAAACATTCATGGCACCTTGATGGATAGATAGATAGATACATAGACAGACAGACATATAGATAGATAGACAGACAGACAGATAGATAGATAGATAGATAGATAGATAGATAGATAGATAGATAGATAGATAGATAGATAGATAGATAGATGCGAGAGAAAGAGAGCGAGCGCAAATGTGTGTATGAGATATTTTGTGTGTTAAGTTAAATTTTTAATAGGAGTATAAATTGTAATTATAATTATAAAGCGCGATATTTTATTTATACTTTTTGAAAAGTTGATTTGTCGAGGTTTGTGCGACTTGACAATAGAGAACGGCATCTCTGTCTCTTGTGGTGGTAACCCAAGGAAACAGTAAGACACGAACAGCTTCCGGACTGCAGGGTTAGCCAGGAGGCGCGAGTCTTCGCTCAGTGTCAGACTTGAAATGACAATTGTTACGCTGTCCTTCTGCAATATGCCAGTGATGGTTTTAGCAAATTTCAACACAAAATTTAATGTGCATCTTGTGTTCCTTCTACGAACTCTAGTAAACAGCAGGTAAAAACAATAATAAAAATAATGAATATATGTGTCTCCAGAAAGTCCCATTCCTTTATCAGTAATTGTACCTACCAAAGCCTCAATATTGGTGCCTACTAACACCTCATAACTGATGCCTACTTAGACTACTTAAGACATTGGGTGTATAATATTGCTCGAACATTCGTACATAAAATAGTCTCTACATTGGTACATATTACTACCTAAACATTCGTATTTAATACCATCTCAACATTGGTACATAATACCACCTAAACATTTGTACATAATACCATCTCAACATTGGTACATAATACCACCTAAACATTTGTACATAATACCATCTCAACATTGGTACATAATACCACCTAAACATTTGTACATAATACCATTTAGACGACAAGTGGTGTGGGCTATATAAGCCATTATTTGACACTAACTTCTTATTAATGCTCTCTTTAAGAAATCAAAGTACTCATATATATATAAAATGGGTCAGTGCGTTTTAGCAAATCTATTTGCTATACAAATTGCTGTGGGTTATTTTAAAAAGCAGTCTTGTAACCATTACCCCTGTGATATGACTGATTACTTTCATTCAGGGCTGGTGCAAGTGTTTCACGCGCCCTCAATGAGACTTAAAATTTGTGCCCCAGTTGTATTCTGTACCGTCCATCTGCCTATCTAACAATCATCCTACAAATAAGCTTACCTATTCCCACCCAATCCTCGGTCACTCATTCGTCTATAATATGTATCTGCTTGCTGTTTATTATTATTAGCTTATTTAATTTAAATATTTATTTTTTAAACACTAAAAATAAATTACATTTTGTTGGAAGAGTCCCTAGGACCTTTGTGCCTAGGCGACACCTAGGTTCCCTTATTGGACGGACGGGCCCTGATTTTATTGCTTGACACAAAGGAAAAACACTGCAGAAATATGCACTACAGAAAAATAGGTTACTATTCCTTATCACTGGAATGATTCCCGTGTTAGCTTTGTCAGACACTCCTATCCAACAAATTCCTTCGTTGAAATGACTCATTAATCTAGTTAATTATTTCCTTTTTGGCTGTGAGTCATAATGAGCAGAAATAATTTGAAATTCACCAGAACGCTTAATTACGTCTTTATTACATTTCTCTAGTCAGCATCTGTCTGTGACTTTAATGAGAGATGGAATGGCTTACAGCGTACAATGGCTCCCAGTTTGCTGACTGAGTGCACATTCAAGACTGATTTAGCTGCTTATAAGGGGAACGTCCAACATCTTCGCCTCTGAGACTCGCTAATTGACCCAGCACTCATCACGTCTGCAGCAGCGACATTACAGTAAGGCGTAGTGTGGTGCACTTCATCTCGGGATTTTGAAAGGAAACGAAAAGGCCTGACAAGGTCTGGTGAATCTCAACCAATAACTTCAAAAGAGAGGCCACAGAATGGAGCAAAGAGGTGTTAGAGTGGAACAAAGAGTGACATGATATGGAACAGAGAAGCCATGGAGCAGAGGCCATAGAATGGAACAGATAGTCCGTAGAATGGAGCAAAGAGGCCATGCAATAGAATAGAGAGGCCATAGAATGAAACTGAGAGTCTATAGAATGGAACAGACAGGCTATAGAATGAAACAGACAGGCTATAAAATGGAACAGACTCTAGAATGGAACATACAGGCCATAAAATGGAACATAGAAGCCATAGAATGGAACCCTCAAAATATGAGAAGTCTCGGGGCATATAAAAAAATGATTAGCTAAGTTTCTGCCAAAATAACGAGTCGGAATTAAAAGCAGCGACCGTAGGCCCAAATGCTACCTGGAAAGATGAAGGCAATTCATAGCAGGAAAGACGAATTCAGGACCCCAGAACCCAATTTTATATGAGAAGACAAAGTCAGTTTCCTTGAACCAAATTTTGGCTTAAAAGGTGAACTCCATTCTCTAGAGTCTAGACCATAAATGCTGACTGGAAAGGTGATGTCAATTTCCTGGACACCAATTTTTGGCAGGAAAGGAGAAGTCATGTCTTCAAAGAAGGGACCTCCAGGTATTCACCAGAAAGTTTCTGTATAATTATTCAAACAAATTACTCTGTGAAGCAACAAAATATTCATTACAGAAAACAAGCATTAGAAACGTCAATTGCACGCTTGACTTCCACTCGATAAGCATCACTTCATGATATAAAAGCCATGTAATTTTAAGTTAAAGGTTTCGAATTTCGAGACAACCGTTAATGTTGCTGGCAACCAATTATCATCATAAAATCAGAATATTCCAGCTTGAAAGTAAGAGATCCTTCATTTACCTCTGAGTTAACGTGCTGGCTTTCAGGACAAGACTGCTTTTCTTTCTTCCGTCTTTCTAAGAGTTTTCGTTTCTTTTTTAAACGCTCACGAGGCTTTGGCACCTGAAACGAAGGAACAAACAAGTAAACAAAAATTCAAAATATAATTCATAAATGTGAACTCATAAATTAGTAGTATGAACGAAATGTGAACCAAACAGTTAATATAGCTGGAAGAAATTTACAAAACCTAGTGGTTTCCATTGAGTTAAATTATCTAAGTTATGTATCATAGAAATTTTAGCAAATGAAATTGCATTATTATCAGTATTAGTTGTAGTAGTAAAGTTGTGATGTTCGGAAGATTCGATTGCAAACATCAATAATTAACGTTAGCCCTCTGTTACTGTACCACCCAACAATTTATAACACGTCTTCTTGTCTAATTATATATCCTCTGTTACTGTACGACCAAGAAATTGATGACATATCGTCTTGTCTACCTCGAAGAAAGCATGCTTTGGCTTCTCTGTTTAAGTAGGTTGCTCTCCTCTGTTTAAGGAGTTGCTCTACTCTCTGTGTAAGTGGGTTGCTCTCCTTCTCTGTTAAGTGGGTTGCTCTTCTCTCTGTTTAAGTGGGTTACTCTCCTTCTCTGTTTAAGTGGGTTGCTCTTCTCTCTGTTTAAGTGGGTTACTCTCCTTCTCTGTTTAAGTGGGTTGCTCTTCTCTCTGTTTAAGTGGGTTACTCTCCTTCTCTGTTAAGTGGGTTCTCCTCCTCTGTTTAAATGGGTTGCTCTCCTCTGCTTAAGTGGGTTGCTCTTCTCTGCTTAAGAGGGTTGCTCTCCTCTGTTTAAGTGGGTTGTTCTCCTTCTCTGTTTAAGTGGGTCGCTCTCCTCTGTTTAAGAGGGTTGCTTTCCTCATCTGCTTAAGTGGGTTGCTCTCCTCCTCTGTTTAAGTGGGTTGCTCTCCTTCTCTGTTTAAGTGGGTTGCTCTTCTTCTCTGCAATCTTTATAATGTCTGTGATGTATACTTACGCAGCCTTATCTTAACCATTCATGAAAGGACAAGCGGACACAATGCATAATGTCATCAACGAAACATGGTGTTATGACTATGCTAATTAGATGTCTGATGTACAGTTCGTGTGGTATGTCACGTGCTGTTATGTTGATGAATTAATCGAACGTTAATGCGTTGTAATATGTAATTTTAAATGTGTTGTTAGGCTTGTGTATTGTGACGTGTTAGTATATTAATCAAGGTGATAAATACGATTTTATTATTATTGGTTTTTACATACGTTGGGGGGTTGAACATTGTGTGGTCAAGTTTTTCATATACACGTACTGACCGTGTGAATATGATAATATATATGAAGTTTAATGTTGTACTGTATAACAAAGTCATTACGTTTGAGGTGTTATTGTTGTTTGTCAATGAAAAACATTAAATAGTAAATAATAAACAATACACTTGTACAGCATAAGTTTTCACATTGTTGTACCCACCAGATTACTTGAACCATTTTCTATACTGTCTGTAGAAAAAAGAAGAAAAATATATTTAGTCTGGATTAAACATGTTATAATGTAGAAAAATATTTATTTTAAAGAATATTTAAAGAAAAAATATTTCTACTTGTGAGGCTAGTCAAGATTTCAGGTGTGTATTCAAATTAACAGCAATCAAAGCAATATGACTGAAATAAGTCTGATCGCACTCACGTTTTCCTAAAATTAATAACTACCCCGTCACAACTTTAATTTTCTCCTGAACATGTTCTGCTTACTTATTTCTGGTTAAACGAGCAACAAATAGATGCTAGCAACGCGATTCTCATGACCTCTGCCCTCACCAGTCAGTCAGAGATACATATTTCTGCTTTCCTTATGCAGTGTGAAAAATGTTGATTGCTGTTAGACAAAAAATATTTTACCTGTAGCAACAGTTCGGATTGAATGTAACTCTACAATAACAATGATATCTTCTGTAAAATAAATAAGTAAAGAAAATATTTCTCAGATGATAAGCAGTAATTTGCCATCCAAAACGGATTATTCCTTTACAACATGGCGAGCCAACAATATATGGTGAGCCAGTAATGCAATATGAGCAAACATTGCTTGGTGAGCCAACAATACATGGTGAGCCAGTAGTGCAATATGAGCAACTATTGCTTGATGAACCAACAATACATGATGAGCCAGTAGTGCAATATGAGCAACTATTGCTTGATGAACCAACAATACATGATGAGCCGGTAGTGCAATATGAGCAACTATTGCTTGATGAACCAACAATACATGATGAGCCAGTAGTGCAATATGAGCAAATACTGCACGATGAGTCAACATTACATGACGAGTCAAGAGTGCAATATGAGCAAATACTGCACGATGAGTCAACATTACATGGCGAGCCAAGAGTGCAAGGCAAGCTGATTATAATAACTTGAAACTATATTAGTTCTTTAAATTAAATCTAACCATAATTAAAAATGCAGTGTGAAGAGCACAAGAAATTTTAGCACAACGATTTCAAAATGTTCGTATCTTTGCCATTTTTAAAAATTGATATAATTCACAAACTTTTTCGCCTCTTTTATAAAAACAAACAAACAACAACCTCCAAACCCTATTTATTTTAGTTAATCTGATAATTTATAGATTCCAGCCCATTGTACATAAACTGTTCGTGATTATCAATGACCGCTAGCCTTTTGTAAAGTTCATCTTATCTCGTCTGGTGTTCATACGACTATTTGCTTACAGTACGACGGGGCTTTATTGTCTTTTTGGCCTGGATAGCTTTTCGTTAACTTCGGAAATTCCTGCAGACTGCGTCTTTCGATGCTGACCTAGTTTTGGTATCTCAGCAGTGAAGTAGGTCAAGTCGTCTTTTGGGTTTCTTCCCCCAGTGCCTTACACGTTTTGTTTTGTTTTTTTTTAAAAAAAAAATTGTCACTTGACATAAGAGATAGTTATTAACTATTTTTTTTAATTTCAATTTTTTAGCTGTAAAGTGTCATTAGTATTGTCCGTTCATATATCGGTTAATTGACTGTATAAGTCAAGTTAAAACTTAAGCTGGCACTGACAGACCTCAACTGCATTATAGAGGTATTATACATTGATGTGTTATTAATTAGAATGTTTTGAGGTTTATCCTTTCCATTTCTTGGTTATAATTATTTATATTTATACCAATGTATGTATTCGTTTACAGATCAGCTTTGTGTGGAATTAGCGAGTAGCCTATTAGGAATTTTACATTGTAATTCGTAAAGCGAACACGTGGTAGAATGCTATTTTTCTTCTTTTATAAATTGTGAAACTAATTTTGAGTATAATGATTTTCCTTTTTCGTGCACTATTTGCTCATAGCGCACTATTGGCTTACCATATAGTATTGGCTCATTGTGCACTATTTGCTTATAATGCATTATATTATTGATTCACCAATGCACTAATGACTTGCTGGCTCAGCCATGACCTTTTGGCTCATCTTGCAATATTTGCTCACTGTGAACTGGAATAAACGATGACACGGATGAGAAAGGTGTTATACTCGCTGATGTCTTGGGAGCCATATTAAAATTGACCGTGCTCTCTTTGTATCAAAGCAGAATATTCCAAGGAGATGGTCCCTGACACATCATTTAACCATGGACTCGTCAACTGATAAGTAAATGAACATTAACCATACAATTTATACGTATCTGAACATTAATCATGTAATTGATATCTGAACATTGACCATACAATTGTAAGTACCTGAACAGTGACAATACAACTGATAATTATCAGAACAGTACCATACAATTGATAAGTATGAACAGTGACAATACAACTGATAATTATCAGATCAGTGACCATAAAATTGATAATTATCTGAACAGTGACAATACAACTGATAATTATCAGAACAGTGACCATACAATTGATAAGTATCTGAACAGTGACAATACAGCTGATAATTATCAGAACAGTGACCATAAAATTGATAAGTCTCTGAACAGTGACAATACAACTGATAATTATCAGAACAGTGACCATACAATTGATAAGTAGCAAAATAGTAATCATAGAACTGATAAGTACCTGAACTGTGGCCATATAACTGATAAGTACCAGAACAGTAATCATACAACTGATAGTACCAGAACAGTAATCATACAACTGATAAGTATCTGAATGGTAATCATACAACAGATAAATACCTGACCACACAACAGATGAACGCTTGAGCAGTGACCATACAAGTTATAAGTACCTGAACAGAAATCATACATCCTATACTTTGTTTTCAAAATATGTGTATCTGTGTTGATGAATGTAAGCTTCTAGCAGCAGTGTACACATCCGAGAGCAGACAGGTGTTCAGGGACAGAACAAGACAGTGAAACATAAAGAAAGACCTCGCATTCCATTCTTATGAGAAACAAGTAGCCAATGAAGGCTGCGGAAGGCGTGTGGACATGATGGGGGTCCTCGACGTTCTAAGAATAATCGTAGCTGCTGTGTTGTGACTCCTGATGAAGTCTTTTTACCAGGCGCAATGATTATGGACCAGAGTGTAGGGCATTTCCATAGTCACATAATGATAATAGATCAGAATGAAGAGCTTTACAATAGTCACACAATGATAATAGACCTGAATGAATACCGTTAGAATAGTCACATAATGATAATAGACCAGAATGGAGAGCGTTACAATAGTCACACAAATAATGGACTAGAGTGGAGAAGGTTGCCATAGTAAACACAGAGGATTGGCCAGTGAAGGGACCACTTGCAATCAGTGCTGACTCATCTCTAGCTCCATAAATGTTTTTTCCCCTACACGTATTGAAGATATGTTCCAAGGAGAGAAAAAGACCTCCACAACTTTCATTCATGTTTTTCATTAACTGACTAAACTTAACGGTTGTACTGATTCATTTCTCCAGACTCAACCATATAGCAACTCTTTTCTTACTTTTCACTCTTATTTCCCATTCAAAGATATTTAACATATGTATACTAAGGTGATCTTGACCTTCAGGTAAACCGTGGATATGAAATACTTTGGCAGTCCAAAGAGTCAGAAAAGTGCGCGAAGTCACAACCAGCTTTCAAAAGATAATTTGGCCATTATTTTCCGTTGCTAGCAACACTAGTGTTAGCAACTTAACCCTAAAAGAACATTGACACTTTTATCTAGTATAGATTACACACACACGCGCACTTATGCTCTCAGTCACTGTAACTTAATTAGGATCGCGATATTTCGTTAATTTATCACCCGAAGCAGTTTTAACACACAAACACAAGGCTTAACATATATACATTTCTGTCACAATATCTTCTTTTTTATTTTTTGGCTTCCTATTCAAAGGCTGTAAGGTTGAGAGTAACTGTTTTTAGTTGAAAATATTCTTATTTTGATAGAAAAAAAGAGAATGGTTGAAGGCAAAAGATAAAACAAATACAAGAATTTGCGTTATAAAATGCGTTATGGACACAAACCTGCTGACTTTTCCGGCATCAAAGTCGCCAAGGTGAAGGAGAGCTCATTAATGGTAGACTGCAGACGTCCATGCAATTCCCGATGAAACGACTGATAGAGAGAGTCAATGATGGTTTAACAGACTGATGAATGAGCAGATAGGACAAACATTCAGACACATAATAAGACAGACGGTCGGAAAGTAAATATAGATCAGTAGATAAATCGATAACCACATAGGCAGATACATTATTTAATGATGGAAAATACAATTTTAAAGTACAATTTCAGTTGTATATTCATTCATACTACAGTTTTCTTTCTTATATATAATGCCCTAATTTACTTAATACACACACAAGCATAATACGAACATGCAAACGCACAATCACATGCACATACACACACGCACACACATACAAATAAATACACACAAACACACATATAAACATATACTCACAAACATATATACAAACATATACACACACACAAACAAACATAAACACAAACATATACAAATACATATACACACAAACACACATGCAAACATATACACACAAACACACCTACAAACATATACACAAACATATACAAACATATATACACACATACAAACATATACACACAAACACACATACAAACATATACACGCAAACACACATACAAACATATATACACAAACACACATACAAACATATACACACAAACACACATACAAACATATACACACAAACACACATACAAACATATACACGCAAACACACATACAAACATATACACACAAACACACATACAAACATATATACACAAACACACATACAAACATATATACACACATACAAACATATACACACAAACACACATACAAACATATACACGCAAACACACATACAAACATATACACACAAACACACATACAAACATATACACACAAACACACATACAAACATATACACGCAAACACACATACAAACATATACACAGACACACACAAAATAAGTATAATGAGTTACAAATGATTTTAATAGCATCTTGACAGGCACACTACCTTGAGTACTTTCTCATTGTTGATTACAATAACGACCTCACATAGTGTATTCTTAGTTTTCTGAAAATGGCAAATTACATCCAGCATGATGGATGCCACCTTATGTGGAGGGTAGCCCAGCAAACCTGTTCCAAGAGCTGGGAAGGCAATAGAAGAATAGCCAGACTCACTGGCATTCCCAAGACACTCCATAGTTATTCTCCTCAGCATCTGAAAAATGCGAATTATCAAACGCAATGATACGTATTTGTTTGTAACCGAATACATCAGAATGAGAACGGAGTGATTGTATTAGACAACTGTCAAATGCACCCGAAATACGAGACAAAACGTTTTTAGAAGTGTGAGTGAAAACTCTACAAATTCTAATATAGTACAGACATTTACTTTTGGACAAGTACGTCATCCCAGAAAAATAATGCTGCAGATCATGAAGGAATTGTAAGAAGTGTTGTCTGCAATACAAACTTGGAACAAAAATCTTTACTCTTTCTCCACGAGGACACATATATAGCAAAGTCGCACACTGATCAGAGGAAGAAACCGGCTTACTTCATTTCTAGCCGTACACACAGCTTATGATATGTTAAGCAATAAGACTATGCTCTTTACTATGATCGTGTTCTGATGTTCTACACTATTATCATGTTCCGATGTTTTACAATCTACAGTCTACACCATGATCATGTTTTGGTGATCTTTACTGTTCTGATGTTCTACACCTTGATCATGTTCTGCTGTTCTACACCGTGATAATGTTCTGCTGTTCTACACCATGGTAATGTTCTGGTGTTAAATATTATGATTTTGTTCTGACCTATAAGCATGTACTGATTTTCTGTACCATGATCTTGTTCTGCACCTTGACCCTAACCAGAGATGACACACATTAGAATATTCTAATTAAATCAGTTGCTTGTAGATCAGATATCCTGATAGATAAAACTAACAAGTCACATGACAATGGACCAGACCTGATTACTGTTGGCACTGAGCAGCCTTTATACTTCTAGTTCTCAAGACAATATACTGTAGAACCCTAGTTCTTGGGCCAAATGAATCATTGCTGTACCCTGCTGCTTTGGTCGATGACTCTTAAACATTTTCACTATATCAGTAATTGTAAGCAGGTAGGCAATTATCAAAGTGATAATCTAGCTGAATTGCATAATTGTTTTATTATGGACAGGATGTAAGTGTGCATGAAATTTACATCTCTCTTTTACTTCTCTCACTGATCATTGCTGCTGCTTGTAGTCTGTGTCACAAGTCTGATAAAAATGTCCGACCTGATGACCCACATTGCCTTGTTTACTTCAAATTCGAATATTTGAAACCCTTGGCCCTTTGTTCAAAGCTTCCTTTTTCTAGGTGCTTCTAGAACAGGTCAAGATGTTATGTAACTTTAGGACCATTGTCCAGTTCTCGAACCAACTACATGCTTCGCGAACAGTCACGTGATACGCAATATACCTTTCTATATATGTACCCACACGCTTCCGCTCCCTCACTTCGAGCACATTTTAGCTAATTCCATCAGCTTACTCGGGTCGTGAGAGGCAGCCGGCGCCATAGAGAATCAAGGTACCCTTCGACTTCTCTCAAAGGTATCATTTTATTTAATAGTATTTGCCTATGTATTGTTTAAGTATGTATTTGTGCTATGTATTATATGATTTCCATATACACTTGAGCATGGTTCAGAGAAATAGCTGAAAACCTATATGTTACGGAATATAAATTTATTGTAACCATTTTTCCATTTCTGTACTTTAATTTATATTGTTTTAATTCACTAAGAGCCAGAATGCTGCGCTCGATATGAATTCTTCATGTAATTCAATTATTGCGTGTAATTTAAATTGTAAATTGTGAAGCGCTCTGTCGGCTTGAATTACCCCTTGTATGAACATTAATTTAACGTTGTATCTATTTTATTGCTTCATACGTCATGACTGTTAAATGGAACACATGTGAGACGATTATATTTTTTCTAAAATCTAATTGTAAGCGACGCGAAGTCGAAACTCTTTGTTCAGCGCATTTAATTGAGCCATGCCTAAGTAGGGCCTGTTAGGTTGAGAATTATATCCAAACACGTTGCATCCACAGGTCGGCTCATGGTTCATGTTCACCCATGCCTCACCTGCATTAGCTTATTGGTATAAGCGTGTCGAAATCCACTCTGAGGGCCATGCTGCAAAAATTCCAGTTCCTAGCCACTAACAAAGGGACATCATTCCTTATGCACCACGTGTGTCGTAAAAGGGGGACTGAGGGAACGAATCAGCATGACTGAGTGTTGAGACCAAGGATACAAGAATAGAGCTAAGTGCAAGATCAAGTGTACAGATCTCAAAGGAACACTTTTCTGGCAATTTAGATTGACAAAAATCAGGCATAGGCGCGTAAAGACAGAGTGAAGACTATTCGCGTTGCATTCGATTTATTGTTAATTTGTTAAACTTTATTAAATCTTATTTTCTTTGTTAATACCTCTTAGTAGTTGATTTCTATGCACGATAGACCAATTAGATTAATTCTTAGATTTGAATGGGGGCGGATGAGCAGAAAGATTGATGACGAGTGCATATTAATTTAGAGGGATTTAACTGTTTTCAAATCTAGCTAAAAGTTCGCAGTTTATTAGTCTGTAAATTTGTCGTCTGAACTACAAGACGCACTTTTAATTAGTCAGATAATAAATTGAGCAACCAGTCTGCGTAGAATATGAGAGGAAGAATTAATTATATTTAAGGTCTTTTAATTATTCTAAGCAGGGTCTTTAAATAAATACTGGAAACGTAACAAGTGTGGGTCGTCGCGGGATTGATATGTATTAAATTGTAAATTGTAACATTTTATACATAGGGCGCATCATAACCTAGAAACGAACGAACGAACAGAATTGCCAATTGTTCTTTTGATTTTTGTATCACTGATTTTCTTTGCTTTTGTTGTGACATGTGCATGTATTCTTTTGCAGAGTAGCGTGCATGTTAGTTAATGTTGATATATTTAAGCGTAGTTAAATATGTCATGTTAGCTATTGAATGATTTATTTAGTATTGTGTTACTGAGTACTTCATTGTGAGGAGTCGAAGGTTATACCGCCAGCTAGGAGAGTTATCGGTAGTAACAGACTTCGGACTATTATATTTAGGGTGCTAGATATAATGTGTAATGTTGTATGGTAGGAGCCGTGACATTACGAAAGTCTTGGAACAGCGGACACTGTGACAAGCAGGTGAAACGTGTAAGAGTTAACGCGTAATTTATTTCGGAAGGTGTTCTGAGTAAATTAAATAATTTTTGTAAGGTTGTAGCCTAAAAGTTATTTTCGGGATAAGCGGAGTTATCGCCGACGGTTAAAACACACAATTCACGAGAGACATTTCATTGTAGCCAGCGCGCTAAGACAGTAAAATGGATCGCAAACAGGTTCTCGAAGACCTGAAAGAAACCGGTATCATGCTAGGATATCAGGGTGACGAACTGACTAGCTACATTAGAACTGAGCTAGAGAAAGCGGAAAAAGAGAGGCAAGAGATAGAAAGGGAAGAACGGTTAGCTGCCCGCGAAGCAAAAAAATTAGAGGCTGAAAGACTAGCCGACATCGAAACAAAACGTATCGCAGCGGATACAGAAGCCAAACGCATCGCGGCAGACGCGGAAATAAAACGGTTAGAATGGGAAGTAAAGAAACTAGAAGTTACCAATCCAAACCGTGACCGCAGAAGCAGTGGTGATTCGCGTTCTAGCGATGGAAATAATCACAGTAGAATTGAAAATATCATTCCAAAGATAAATATGGTCCCATTTGATGAGAACAAAGATCAAATAGACGCGTATTTAAAAACGTTTGAAAAGTTAGCCAGAGCAACAAACATTCCAGCGGAACATTGGGCGATAAATTTATCGGGGTTATTGCAGGGCAGTGCGAAAAACGAGTTCAATAAGCTTAGCGATTCTGAGTCAGATAATTACGACACAGTCAAGGCCGCATTATTGAAACGTTACAAACTCACAGCAGATACATACCGACGTAAGTTTAAACAGGCCACTAAAGCCAGTTCAGAGACGCACGCACAGTACATACGACGCGTAACTGACTTGTTCCAAAGATGGATAGATCTAGCTGAAACTCCACAGACATACGCAGGTCTTAGGGATGAAATGGTAAAAGACCATATTCTCGGGTCATACAAATCAGATCTACTGATTCACTTAGCAATAAGGGAAAAATCTACGCTAGAGGAGATAGGCAACGCCGCCGATCGCTTTGATGACGCACATTCTCAATTCTCGAACGCACACGCGAACAACAAGTCTCGACCGAATGAACCGCAGACTCGAAAGGATAAGAAAAATGACGGGAAGGCACATAGTGAGCGTGATGATAAAACATCTAAACCCGACACTAAAAACAAGTCCGACAAACAGAAAGATAAAAAGAATCTTGCATGTTACACTTGTGGTGATAGTGGCCATTTTTCACGAACATGTCCTGAAAAGAAAACAGCTAAAGTTTACGCAGTAGAAAGTCATACACCTAAAACAGAAAAGTCGAATCGAACACCAGTACAGGCAAACGGTCACGACACAATCGCTTTGCTTGATACAGGGTGTGAGCTAGACGCTATTGTAAATGCATCATTAGTTAACCGTACCGACTACACAGGGGAGACAATCTCTGTCACCTTTGCAAACGGCGAACAAGACATTTTACCCGTAGCTGAAGTCTCGATTGTTTCAGACTTTGTAGAAGGAACAGTCAAAGCGGCAGTTATGGAAAACTCACCGCATGACGTGATCCTTGGTTGCAAGTATGTTTTGCCGTGCAAAAAACAAACTTCAACTGAACCACCACTGGTTAACGCTGTAACCAGAGCAGCGAGTAGTAAAGACAAATCTGTAACTGCACCGATGTCTGCCGCACCAGCCGTAGATAAAGCAACAGTTAGCGAGATTAAAATATTACAAGCTGAGGACGAAACACTAGACAAGTTACGCAGACAAGCTGTACCTGTTAGTGACGTCAACACTGACGATTCGAATAAGAAAGCGTGCATTATTCTGAAAAAGGGTTTATTGTACCGCTATTCGAAAGTGGGAGACGAATTTCGGAAACAATTAGTCGTTCCACAAACCAAACGAAATGACGTATTACGATTAGGTCATGAGAGTCTTTTTGGTGCACACATGGGTGTACAAAAAACAACTAGTCGTATTACAAGTGAGTTTTATTGGCCGGACATCACTGCCGATATCCGTAGATTCGTGTTAAGTTGCGACACATGCCAGAGAACACAGTCTAAAAATTCAATCAGACCCGCACCGTTAGGAGAGCCTGAACTGATCAGTGAACCCTACAAGCGCGTAGCATTGGATTTGATTGGGCCTATAATACCCACATCAACGAGAGGTAATCGATACGTGCTGACCACTATTGATTACGCAACAAGATTCGCCGACGCAGTACCATTGAAAAATATTGATACTGAAACTGTCGCCGAAGCCCTTTTCGGTCTTTGGAGTCGTGTTGGAATTCCTACTGAAATTTTGACGGATCAGGGGAGTCAATTCATAGGCAACGTAATGAAGGAAGTAAATCGTTTACTTTCCATCAAACATCTTACTTGCACACCATACCACCCCCAGGCAAATGGTCTGATTGAAAAATACAATGGGACATTAAAAACAGCACTTAAAAAGCTCGCCACAGATAAACCGAAAGACTGGGACAGATACATCCCTGCCCTACTATTTGCATATAGGGAGGTGCCACAATCTTCCACCGGGTTTTCACCATTTGAGCTACTTTACGGACGTACTGTACGCGGACCGATGATGATTTTGAAGGCACTTTGGACTGATGAAAAGACAGATGACGAAGTTAAGACAACTTATACATACGTCACTGACTTAAGAAACCGTCTTGAAACTATAGGCAAGATAGCACGGGAAAACTTGACGATAGCTCAGTCTAGACAGGCAGAATATTACAATAAGCACACCAAACCTAGAGAATTTGAAGTTAATGACAAAGTGTTACTGTTGCTTCCTGAAGCACATAACAAACTTCAGATGAAATGGAAGGGGCCCTTTGTAGTTACCGCCAAGCTAGGGGGACTGAACTATAAGGTGCAGACAGGAAAGAGAGAGAAAATCTTTCATGTTAACCTACTCAAAAAGTACATAAGCCGTGAGGATCAAACCACTCAAGCTGATTTTGTCGTAGCGACGATAGTTACAGAAGACGAGGGGGATACTGATTGCGTCACTGGTACTTTACCAAACCGTCCTCTACAGACGGACGAAACTGTCAAAGACGTTAGGGTAAATGAAGCCTTGACAGAAAGACAGAAAAAAGAAGTGAATGAATTGCTTAATGAGTTCTCATCTACTCTGACAGACAAACCAGGGTTGACAGACTTAATAGAATTTTCACTGAAGCTGACTGACAACAAACCGATACGTTTGAAGCCGTATCCGTTGCCACACGCTAAGATAGATGACGTTAGACGTGAGATTAAGACTATGCTAGATCTAGGGGTCATAGAGAAGACTGACAGTGCCTACGGATCACCCATCGTGTTGATTAAAAAACGTGATAACTCGTTCCGTTTTTGCGTAGACTACCGCAAACTCAATCAAGTGACAGAGTTTTGTGCCGAACCTCTTCCTGATCCGGATCTCATCTTCACTAAGCTAGCTAACGCTCATTACTATACCAAAATAGATTTGTCACGCGGTTTTTGGCAAATCAAGGTCAAGGACACTGATCGACACATACTAGCTTTCACTACACCAGTAGGAAACTACACATGGAAAGTTATGCCTTTCGGAGTTTCAAACGCTCCAAGCATTTTTTCTAAAATGATGCGGTCATTGTTAGAACCACTGTACGGACGTGGAGTTGAGAACTTCATGGATGATTTAATTCTAGGCACCCAGACATGGGAGGAGCACTTAACACTCTTACGAGATGTGCTAGCCAGATTAAAACAAGCCAACCTCACTGCCCGCCCTACGAAGTGTGAAATAGCACAATTCTCCTTAGACTTCTTGGGACACAAGTTGAGTCATGGAACTATGTCGCCAAGTGAAGTTAAGATAGCACAACTTAAGGACACTTCACAACCGCTAACAAAAACACAAGTTAGAAGTTTTCTTGGTCTTGCTAATTACTACAGAAAATTCGTACCAGATTTTAGTGCCATTGCATGTCCTCTGACTGACTTGACACGTAAGAATATGCCTACAAAAGTAGTGTGGACTGATGCATGCCAAAACGCTTTTGACACACTGAAATCTAGACTGACTTCAGATTTAGTTGTTAAACTGCCAGATCTGACAAAACCATTCTTGTTAAGGACTGATGCTAGCAACACAGGATTAGGAGCAGTGTTATTACAAGAACACAATGACACCAAACACCCAGTTGCATATGCAAGCCGTAAACTCACAACTACTGAACAGAAATATTCCACCAGTGAAAAGGAATGTCTTGCAATAGTTTGGGCCATAAAAAAGTTCGAAAACTATTTGTACGGAAAAACCTTTGTCATTGAGTGCGATCACCAGCCGTTGGCCTTTCTCGGGCAGGCGCAATTTACGAACAGCCGTTTAATGCGTTGGTCTTTGTTTCTGACACAGTATGACGCAAATATTCATTACATCAAAGGTTCTTTGAATGTTGGCGCAGATTACATGAGTCGTGCTTGATGCCATCAAGTACCGGTACTGATAGAATGTTGTTTAATCAATTAACTGAACCCTACGGATTCCTTCCTGTAAATATGAAATATAGTTGCACACTTTATTTCTAGGAATGTCGAAATTTTTTTTGTGTAAATTTTTCTTCATTGTGGACTTCTACATTTTATCATACATAATTTGTAGGAGGCATTTTATCTTTGGTAAGATAAACGCCTCAAAAGCAAGGGGGTGTCACAAGTCTGATAAAAATGTCCGACCTGATGACCCACATTGCCTTGTTTACTTCAAATTCGAATATTTGAAACCCTTGGCCCTTTGTTCAAAGCTTCCTTTTTCTAGGTGCTTCTAGAACAGGTCAAGATGTTATGTAACTTTAGGACCATTGTCCAGTTCTCGAACCAACTACATGCTTCGCGAACAGTCACGTGATACGCAATATACCTTTCTATATATGTACCCACACGCTTCCGCTCCCTCACTTCGAGCACATTTTAGCTAATTCCATCAGCTTACTCGGGTCGTGAGAGGCAGCCGGCGCCATAGAGAATCAAGGTACCCTTCGACTTCTCTCAAAGGTATCATTTTATTTAATAGTATTTGCCTATGTATTGTTTAAGTATGTATTTGTGCTATGTATTATATGATTTCCATATACACTTGAGCATGGTTCAGAGAAATAGCTGAAAACCTATATGTTACGGAATATAAATTTATTGTAACCATTTTTCCATTTCTGTACTTTAATTTATATTGTTTTAATTCACTAAGAGCCAGAATGCTGCGCTCGATATGAATTCTTCATGTAATTCAATTATTGCGTGTAATTTAAATTGTAAATTGTGAAGCGCTCTGTCGGCTTGAATTACCCCTTGTATGAACATTAATTTAACGTTGTATCTATTTTATTGCTTCATACGTCATGACTGTTAAATGGAACACATGTGAGACGATTATATTTTTTCTAAAATCTAATTGTAAGCGACGCGAAGTCGAAACTCTTTGTTCAGCGCATTTAATTGAGCCATGCCTAAGTAGGGCCTGTTAGGTTGAGAATTATATCCAAACACGTTGCATCCACAGGTCGGCTCATGGTTCATGTTCACCCATGCCTCACCTGCATTAGCTTATTGGTATAAGCGTGTCGAAATCCACTCTGAGGGCCATGCTGCAAAAATTCCAGTTCCTAGCCACTAACAAAGGGACATCATTCCTTATGCACCACGTGTGTCGTAAAAGGGGGACTGAGGGAACGAATCAGCATGACTGAGTGTTGAGACCAAGGATACAAGAATAGAGCTAAGTGCAAGATCAAGTGTACAGATCTCAAAGGAACACTTTTCTGGCAATTTAGATTGACAAAAATCAGGCATAGGCGCGTAAAGACAGAGTGAAGACTATTCGCGTTGCATTCGATTTATTGTTAATTTGTTAAACTTTATTAAATCTTATTTTCTTTGTTAATACCTCTTAGTAGTTGATTTCTATGCACAATAGACCAATTAGATTAATTCTTAGATTTGAATGGGGGCGGATGAGCAGAAAGATTGATGACGAGTGCATATTAATTTAGAGGGATTTAACTGTTTTCAAATCTAGCTAAAAGTTCGCAGTTTATTAGTCTGTAAATTTGTCGTCTGAACTACAAGACGCACTTTTAATTAGTCAGATAATAAATTGAGCAACCAGTCTGCGTAGAATATGAGAGGAAGAATTAATTATATTTAAGGTCTTTTAATTATTCTAAGCAGGGTCTTTAAATAAATACTGGAAACGTAACAGTCTGAACAAACTGAGAATGTGTAACAGAAAGGCTTATCATAGCTATAATATAGCCCAAATGACAGCTCTTTAAAAACTAAACATCTAGCCGCATAAATAATCAGTTGTTGACCTACTAATGCAGTGACCTGTATTACACAATTAGTTGCATTTATTACTGGAAACTAGGACTGTTACCATTTAAAATGTCATCTAACGTTGTATAATAAAGGCAACACAATAAAAGCAATTAGACTGCTAGCATCTAGCTTACAGCGATGTGTTTCAGGAAATGTTATCAATGTTAGAATGTAGCCTCCAGAATCAGAACTTCGTCGTAAAATTATTTATTTGCTGACCCAAATGAAATGTATTCTTGAAAGGCACTGTCTCCACATGATTAACAAGTAAAAGTAGCAGGTGAACTCGAAAGAGTGTTTGTCAGTCATAATGATTTCCTGGTTTCTCCTTTCCGTTTAGTACACCTACATAAATGTGTCGCTTTGCAGAGAATTCAAGGATATTTGGGGCAAAATGAATTAAGGGTTACTTCCCTCAACACTGAAGTGTCCAAAGGATATTTGGGCAAAATGAATTAAGGGTTACTTCCCTCAACACTGAAGTATCCAAAGGATATTTGGGCAAAATGAATTAAGGGTTACTTCCCTCAACACTTAAGTGTCCTAATAATTTTTCAGGTAGAATGAATTAAAGTTACTTCCAGCTACTGCAATGATCTGACTGCTGTCGTTGCTGAACGTCAGGTTACCCGGGTCACCGTGACCCAGCTCTAGAGTACCAACCTTCATAATGGCTTCTTTGCTGCCGTTACTTCGCTCCTGCTTGCCACCCATACAGTACCGGCATGCAAATTCTTGACCTATGAGCTGTGCACTTCCAGTCCTCTATATCTTGGACTTCTTTGACCTACTGGTTGACTGTCGTGGATGCTGTGAGTATTTCTGCAGGACCGTCACCTGACTGTGACTACATGATGATTGACGAGAGCCTGAAAATAGACATCATCTTCAACGTCCTAGCTAACCAGCAATTACGATTGTCTCCACGTATGCGTGAATGTCAGACAAAACTCTTCAGAAGACAAATCCTAGGGCAGCGAATCTACTGTCACTCTTACAGCTAACGATTGGGGATTTCGGTGGGGAAGAAAACGGTTCTAGACTTGCACACAGAGAAAATTGGTTTTGATCCTAAACCTTGATCACTGGGATTTTTTTCAATCGATCTTCACCCATTCTGTCGCTTTTGAATGTTGAGCCTAGCAATCATGATTGTTATCGTTTATAACTGTTTAGAGAATCTGCACTGATATATACGTATTATGATTATTAATCTTTTTTCACGACTTCTGCTGACTATGGGATATGAACCAAGTCTCGAAATATTACCAAGATTCTGGGAGATCTAAAGCTTTAAGGATGTTGTGAGCAATTTTGTGTTTTCCAGACTTTATTCAGATGGCTTTCCAATTCAGGTGTTATGTTCCCCAAAGATCCTACTACTACAGGTATTACTTCTGCTGTTACATTCCAGTCTCTGGATTTCTAATCTAAGATCCTGGTGATGCTATTTTTTCTCTTTCTTTGGTTTCTATGTTTCTATCTGCAACATCGATGATTAGTATTAATCTTATTAATTAATTAAAAAGAGCGATTATTATTACTTGAATGCTGTCAGCGTTAAACTCGCCGATTAAGGCCACGTGGAAGATCTCTGCGCATGGTATGTTGTGGCCTTTGGTGCGTGCAACCTGTCCTGGCTTAATCCCATGTGGGTATTTCTCTTTGCACTCCTCCTGCAGACTGACGCCTGCCGCTTTCAAGATAGAGGAGGAGACGCCGGAACTGTAAGCAAGATTGAGATCCTGGTTTGTGGAGTTGACGATCACATCAGACTGTGTGGAAGCAAAGACACAAATACGTTTAGAAACTGTCTTGATGTCATTATGCCTTGAGCAATAAAATATATTTTGCTATCGTTGTTGTTAGATAGTGTAACTTTGAAAATCAGATATCTTACACTCAATTTAGTAATTTGTTGCTGTTGTTGTTAGATGGTGTAAAAATGAAAATCAGATATCTTACACTCAATTCAGTAATTTGTTGCTGTTGTTGTTAGATGGTGTAAAAATGAAAATCAGATATTTAACACTCAATTAAGTAATTCGTTGCTGTTGTTGTTAGAATGGTGTAAAAATGAAAATCACATATTTAACACTCAGTTAAGTAATTTTTTGCTGTTGTTGTTAGAATGGTGTAAAAATGAAAATCAGATATTTAACACTCAGTTAAGTAATTCGTTGCTGTTGTTGTATGAATGGTGTAAAAATGAAAATCACATATTTAACACTCAGTTAAGTAATTCGTTGCTGCTTTTGTTATTTTCGAAGGTATAAATGTGAAAATCAGACATCTTACACTCAAATTAGTAACTTGTCCTTCAAAGATGGAGATGCTAAAAGTATGATGACCTGTCATCGTAGTGGTTCCAGTGTCCATGCAGATCCTCTGGTGTCAGAAACTCTGGAAATATTCACTAAAATGCTTAAAATGTCAGGATTTTTCCCAAATACTTCTTTTCTATAGATTTTAATCACAAACAACCTAGTGTTTTGGTCACACTTAACGCAGTATTGTATTTGTTTATATTTCCGACTTATACATTAACTAAAACAAGAACAATTCCAAAGGCATCAATATATCTCTCTAATTTTAATCCAGGGCTCTTTCCCGCTGTCTTGAACTGTTATTTCATGCTATATTTAAGTGGTTTTCCATAGTTATCCTGTACATAATTACTGCTTTTAAAATGAACTTCTACTGTCGTTATTAAACACACAAACAAATCACAATTCAAGATAGTAGAATTACACAATCGAATCACAATTCAAGATAGCAGAAATACTCAATCGAATCACAATTCAAGATAGCAGAAATACGCAATCGAATCACAATTCAAGATAGCAGATATATACAGTTAAATAACAATTAAAGATGTTAGAAATATACAATCGAGTCACTATTTATAGAAATATTAGAATTGAAGCACACTTTAAGACAGCAGAAATACACAGTTCAATCACAATTTAAAACAGTGGAAATACAGAATTGAATCACAATTAAAGACAGCAGAAATACATAATCGAATCACAATTTAAGACAGCAGAAATACAAAATTGAATGCCCATTTAAGACAGTAGGTTTCTACAAACGATTCACAATTAAAGACAGTATAAATACAGAATTGAATCACAAGTAAAGACAGCAAATCTACAGCACCAAGTTACAGTCAAAAACAGTAGAATTATACAATTGAACTGCAATTAAAGAGAGCAGAAATAAGCATTTAAACATATCAATCTTTCTAACCCTTTCACACTCAAATATCACAATCGAGAGATAAAACTGCACAAAATACGAGATGCATAAATCTTGACTTTACATGCACACTTTAACAGAACACATTTATAATAATAATAATAAACGTAGGTTTTTCAATCTCGAACTGTTTAAATGAATTTGCAGTTGCACTTTTAGACTAGTGTTCGTTAGTTTGTTTTTTAAAATAAACATTGACCGTAGTTATGCGATGGTCGGGCGACTTATTGAAGTAATAATTTTAAAAAATATTTCTGGAGAGTCTACTTCCCCCATCCTCCCCGTGACAAAGCACAATTAAAGACGCCAAAAAGACCATTCTGGATTACAATTTAAAAACAACAGATATACAGCAATTGACATATTTAAAAGTCACAGAAGTACATTATTTGACATATTTAAAAGTCACAGAAGTACATTACTTGACATATTTAAAAGTCACAGAAGTACATTACTTGACATATTTAAAAGTCATCAGAAATACATCACTTGACATATTTAAAAGTCATCAGAAATACATCACTTGAAATATTTAAAGTCATCAAATACATCACTTGACATATTTAAAAGTCATCAGAAATACATCACTTGACATATTTAAAAGTCATCAGAAATACATCACTTGACATATTTAAAAGTCATCAGAAATACATCACTTGACATATTTAAAAGTAACCAGAAATACCTTATTTGATCATTATTCAACACAGCAGAAATATATCACTGGAATAAAGTTAAAAAAAAGACTGAAATACTGCACTGAGTCACTATAAAGATAACAGATTAAAACTGGATTACTAGAAAAAGTTCAGAAATATATCATTGGAGCACAACTAAAGCAGACAACATGCTCATTAGATCATAGCTAAATTTAGCATACAAGGAAAACAAATGCAGAAATTCAACCCTGATCACTTTTAAAGACAGCACAAATATAGCAATGGATCGCGGCAGTAGAGATACAACATTGCAGCTCAGTTAAAGAAGCGAAAAATGCAATACTTAATCACAATTAAAGAAAACAGAAATACAGTACTGAATGATAAATAAACACAACTGGAATACAGTACTGGATTATAATTAGCAGAATAAAGCAATGGATCACACTTGAACACAGAATAAATGCAGCACTGTATAAAAATTAGATAGTAGTAATACAGTCACAGTTTAAGATAGAAGAAATTCAGCATCGGATTATATTTAAAAACAGCAGAAGTACACACTAGCACTGGATCATTATTAGACAGCAAAACATAAAGCATTGGATCACAATTAGATAGCAGAAATACAGTAATGACTCAATATTAGACAGTAGAAATATAGCAGTGGATTACAATTAGATAGAAGAAGCACAACACTGGACCACAATTTAAGACAGCAGAAATAAAGCATCGGATTAATTTGAAAACAACAGAAATACAGCACTGGGTCATATTTAGCAGAAGTACAGCAATGGGTCATTATTAGCAGAAGTACAGCACTGGAAAACAATTAAAACAGCAGAAATACAGCACTGGATCACTATTAGAACAGCAGAAATACCGCACTGGATAACTATTGGAACAGCAGAAATACCGCACTGGATAACTATTGGAACAGCAGAAATACCGCACTGGATAACTATTGGAACAGCAGAAATACCGCACTGGATAACTATTAGACCAGCAGAAATACCGCACTGGATAACTATTGGAACAGCAGAAATACCGCACTGGATCACAGTTGTAGACAGCACAAAAACAACCTTAAATTGCAGGGCTGCCGATAGGCAGCACTGGATCAATACATGCTAACTCCACAAACACAGCAGTGGATGACATGACATGACACGCTAACTGCATAAACACAGCACTGGATCAGTTTAAGATACGCTGAATAAAGAAAAAGATAATGCTCGTTGATGAAATTTGTACATGCTATGATGCGTTAAAAATGTCAATTTACGAATGCAACAACCGCTTGTCAGATTTACTTACATTTGACCAACAATCAGGGCAGCGAAAAAGATCCAGATTGTTCTTGACGTCCTCAAGGTGAAGGTCTTGTTGTTTCTAGCATGCAAGGCCAAAGTCTCGATCTGACAATGAAAAATTGAGCTCAGAGTAATGTATGATAATTACAAAGCATGTCACTGCTTGTTTCTTACCTCAAGTTCTGTAGTCACTGCTGTTGTATGTGGGTACTTACAGTCTTCTCTTCCACAAACTGATTCTTAACTTCAGTGTTGTCGATTTTTAAAGAAACTACTTATTCAAATCTTTCTTTCTCAATCTAAGAAACCATAGTCTTGCTATGAATAGCAGTACATTTTTAAAGATCTAAACCGGCGTGCTTGCGTGAGTTATTCGAGAAGTCGGCTTTCTTAAGAAAATCTTCTCTGTGGTGCATGGGACTTGACAATTCGAGTGTCACTTTAGCCCTTTAAAATAAAAATTGCCTCACTCAATTATAATGCCAATAATCTCGCTGTAAAGATAGATTATGTGTCGGCCTAAATATAGATTTGTGTCGGTCTATATAATAGATTCGTGTCGCTCTATATAATAGATTCGTGTCGGTCTATATAATAGATTCGTGTCGCTCTATATAATATTACATTTGTTTGGGGAAACTAAGAATAAAAATGGTATTTTATCATGCCCTTTACCTAAGTGAATGCGAAAGTTCAATGAAAACTTTAAAGTTTTTATTAAACGTTTTTAAAACGCATCTTACAATTTTGGTTAACTTTATTAACACTGCTCCAACCCCCCTACACACACACGTTCACATACACACCACACTCACACTCACACACCACACTCGCACACAGACACACACATACCACAGTCCCACACACACACTCGCACACGCACATACATCACACACACATACCGTACTCGCGCAAACACACACACTCACACACACACACACACACACACACACACACACACACACACACTCCCGCGCGCGCACATACACCACACATTCGCGCACACACAATCACACTATAATTTTTTTAAGGCTGAGTGGCTTCATTATAGCCTACATAAATTGACTTTTAGTAAAGACCCATAACTGAAACGCGTCGGCTCCGAAATAACAATAAATTTCTTAAACAACCAATGTCTTTACTCGATATTAAGTAGAAATAAAGTGGGAATAGCACTGTACCAATCATGACTGAGGTAGCAAATGAAATCATACAATCTTTCACTGCTACGAAATTAGGCCTATATATACGTTCACTCGTAAAATAACCCAGAGCTAAGGCAAGCTTCAACTAAATGTACTACGAGTTCACTCGTAAAAAACCCAGAGCTAAGGCAAGCTTCAACTAAATGTACTACGAAATTAGGCCTATATATACGTTCACTCGTAAAAAAACCCAGAGCTAAGGCAAGCTCGGAAACAATACACTAGTTCACGATTAAACGTGTGCAACGATAGACAGATCAGAAACCCAGAACACTTGAAAGAGCGTTGTATCATTTCGCAATGTTGAGTGGTAGATGTATGGACAAAATTATGATTTTTATTCATCATTATGTGCCAAGATAATTAGAGTGATATGCTCATAGAATATCATTGCATTTTTATTTTCCATGTGTTCTTATCATGCATGTGTTTTAGATTCTACAGTTGTTTTCATTGTTTATGTAGCAATAATATTATTTGACGTCAAAGTTTATGTGGATTTTTCTACCTCATCAGCATTCAGCATTTGAGTGCCGTCTCTCTCTCTGTCTCCTTCTGTCTCTCTCTGTCTCTCTCCCTCTGTTTCTCCCTTCCTCTCTCTCCCTCTGTCTCTCTGTCTCTCTGTCCTGTCTCTGTCTCTCTCCTAGTAAGCTTGTATGTAATAGCTCTACCCAAGGAGGAGTCACTTTGAATTTGCTAGATTCCTCTGAGTAGCATTATTCTGCTCAGACCGGTGGTGTGTCTATCCAAGAAAACGTAACTGAAACATGAATCTATTAAATAGACGTATGCGTGTGTAAACTTACTTCTTATGAGATTTCTCGAGTAATAATTGTTTTTTTGTTGTTGTTTTTTTTACTAGCTCTGTTCACTACTTCCAATTACGGTTAACTAGTTTACGTTTACTAGTCGTACCTATTATGCCTCTATGGGTGGGGTGGGGTGTTTCTGCACAATAATCCAAGCTTTCACTTTACAATTCAATAATTACTATTGTGCACCCACACTAAAATACTTCGAGTACTCATTGATAGATGATTTATCTATTTTCATTGGACTGTTAGAGTCAGAAAGTGTATAACTAAAAAAATAAGATGTATAATTAAAAGTATGAGAAAGATAGAAGCAAGATAGGATCAAAACACATTGTTATTTGAGTGCTGACACATGTGCCAATCATTCTTTCAGTGCTACAAACTAGTTTGTTGTTCCAAGCGCTAAGTATCAAGCATTAAGTTAATTTCGAAATCTGTTTCCCCCTTTTTTGAAGACTGCTGTTCTCCTTAACAGTATACACCTTCTTGTACTTTATACTGAACGGTAACGTATGGAATTTAAGGAGATCTTGTACATGATATATTAAATCCAGCTTACATTTTAAGCTAGGTCCTTTAGACTGAGTAGGATCACTGTGAAGGTCGTTATATGTAAGAGCAGAGTCAATCAGATATAGACCCTTTAAGGGGCTTCTTTAAAGGTGATATTCACGTACCTTCAGTAAGAAGTCGAAATTATCAAAGTGCATTTATTTTTAAAACTTTGTGTAAGTATATGTGCGTGTGTGAACGTCTATAATGTGCGCATGCATTCGTGAATGTGTGTACGTGCATATGTGTGCAGGTGTGACGCATAAGTGGGTATGTGTGCGTGTGCGCGCATGTGGGGTACATATGTATAAGTACTTAAGTCAAAACTGCACTGTCCCAAGCTTTAAAATTATTCAAATTCGTACACGCTTACATCAACCAGAGCAACATTCCTTTTATTAAGTCAAAACGATCCAACTATAAATGTTTTATTTAAAGAGTGAAAGGGATTTTAAAAATATTTTAATTAATTCGTTAGCTGTGGCTTTCCACAAAGTGCGTGTGGTATGCAGAGAGGGAACGTACCCGGTACTAGTAGCAATTAATACCCCGATAATTAAAGAGTCGTGATTTTGTGCCTGCACGGGACTCTAGAGCGACGATTTATCGGGACTCATTTCCGCTTTCAATTTGACTGTGTTTTGCCTACGATAACGCACGACCCGTTATCAGCTCCAGGAAATGAACGAGTCACGTGACACAATTACAAAACGGAGGGCAGTGATTCACATCATCCGGTTGTGCTCGCACGCGCGAGAAGTCAGAACGTGACCTTGATGCTCCGATACCGGGAATATGCCTCGCATTCTTACTTTATGCGGTGGTTGTTGTCAGTGTGTGTGTTTGTGTGTGTGTGTGCAGGTGTCGAGTGGGAAGTAGTGATTGGTGAACTAGTAAACTGCGTATCTAATCAAGATGGAACCAAGGCCGCTATAGTGGTGTATGGTGCCCCTACGCAGCTTTGTTTCAACTGAAATCCTGAAAACGTGCAATAGAAATAGAATGTTAAATTAATGATTATTGCACACTTGTTGAGGACTATTATTGCAATAAATTGTTAGATGCAAAATTTTTTAATTATAAACTTAAAGACCCTGCTTTCTGTGGAGAAGATGAGTTTCTCGGAAGGGGGGTGGTGTCCCTACTTGACCGAATATAGGCCTACTAAATATGCCTAAGGATTAGCCCCTAGAATGGTATTCCTTTTTGACCCTTCCCGGGGTCAGACTGTAAAAAGTGTTAACACTCATCTCTTTATGTTTTCAAACAGGAAGTGCATGTAATTGAAAATATAATGTCTTGTAATAACGTCGCGAACTACACATACGATGCTTAATTAGGGCGAAAGGCTACTTATCTACCAGCAGTTCATCTCTCGTTCCTTTGGTTGGCCAGTCAGTTCAGACAGTTAATGAAAAGTCAGTTGACTGTCACTTCTTGCAGCCCTTTGCGGTGACTGTACATTCGATATCTGTTGCCGCAGTTTACTTTAACCCCTTCAATGCTATTCATTTGAAAAATGTGGCCTAGTAAAATTCTAAAAATATATATTGTAATATTTTGTGCACAAAAGCTTGTAACTTTGAAAAGATCTACATATATTTAACTAATTAATGTGAACACATTACAGTGGTGTGTGTATGTGTGTGTGTGTGTGTGTGTGTGTGTGTGTGTGTGTGTGTGTGTATGTGTGCATGTACGCATGCGTGTGCGTGAGTTCATAAATTAATGACGAGCGAAAACCACTTGGTACATTACTAAATATGATGGGCAAGTGTCCCTTTCCCATCCCCCTTCACCACACAAGACCACAACCCCAACCGAAACATATCTTTTCCTTCTCGTACAAAACCGCAGGAGTGATTACGAGAGGGTTCTCAGAAAATAAATGCCTCTCTGAGGCATAGTTCTGAGATGTATAATAACCTTTACAAGTTTATTATCTATGAGGCATAGTTCTGAGATGTATAATAACCTTTACATTATTATCTATGAGGTATAGTTCTGAGATGTATAATAACCTTTACATTATTATCTATGAGGCATAGTTCTGAGAGGTATAATAACCGTTACATTATTATTCCTTAAATGTCTTGCACTGGATACCTCGGACACACAGCTCGTACTGAAGCCTAACAGATGCTTTGGTTCAAGTGCAAAACCCAAACCCTTGATTTGTAATTAAATCCTATGTCCCCATCCCCACTAAACCTGTGCTGGCAATGTGCCATCACTCAACCACTCATCAGGTACGACTTGGGAGGGAGTGTCAGGTTATAAAGCTAAGGGTTTTTACCTTGGATGGGACATATATGTCATAACCCTTATTTTGTGTCTGTGATATGTGTGAAAGTGTGAATCTGAAGATCAAATGGAGAGTGAGCTAACGTGATGTTTGTAAACATTTTTCATCCCTACCCCACTGCACCCAGGAGGCTTGTTCCTTTTTACATTCCATCTGTGCCCCCCAGTGAAGCCTTTCCGCCCCATCCCGTTCAGGGCTTCCCAAAGTCATATGAAAAGCCACCCAAATTAATTAATAGGAGGTCCGCCTACATACTCAAACTAACCAATTAAAATTAAATTAAAACATAGTCATATATGTAAACCTAAAAATCGTCTCAAAACTTACAACTGTTAGAAATAAAATAAGTATAGAATAATCTAGTGGAGATAAAAGGTATAGAAAATAGGCACCGAAAATTTTCCCCAAGACTGGATAATGAGAGGCACACACTTTTAGTGGCACAACTAAACACTAAAACAAAAAACAGAACAGCCGACTTACTTACACTCTCATCCACCATCAGACATCTCAAGATAGTTGTTTATTATTAATTTAGTTAGTACATTCTAAGCAACGGAAGTATAAGGTAGCTTGTGAAGTTATTGAAACAGTGACCTAAAAATAAAAAGTCTTTTATTCTATATATTAGAAGTTTGTATGAAAGATCTACAAGAGAAAGATGAGTCGATAACCGGGGTAGCTCAATCACAACATTCAACCCCTTTCTTCATCTTGATCAACAATAAACATGAAGATGAAAATTTTTGAAAAAATATCCAGACATACAGGATTAGCCACAAACGATAGCGCTTAAATTTGGGGAAACTCAGAGAAAGAGAAACTCCATCTTTTCTAATTAAATTCAAATAATTTTTAGCAAGCACTGAAAAATGTAAAACGTAACCCTACATCTGAATGGAGCGCTAAAGATGCAATACCCTGCTATATTCAAGATGCCGCTTTGATTAGCACAGCGTTACCACTGACTCATATCACTATGGAATGTTTGTTTTCTGACGTCAGAATCGTGAAATCTGATTTGGGAGCAGCAATTAAGCCGGGTCTACTAGAAGCGAGCTTGTAAAGAAACAATTCAGTTTAGATAAACATTGCTATATAATATATTGTCTTTTTTGTAAATTATATTACTGCAGAATAAAAAAATAGTTTTGAAATGAAATCTACGAAAACCAATTTTTCATTTATATACACCTACACTATATTTCTAACTATTACTATGCATTTCCTATAATTCTAGTCTGACCTGTTTCTTGTGTGGCAAAGGGCAATGTGAACGACTTTACCCTTATCAGTATGTTATCTGTCGTGGGTACAAAAATTCATAAAGCATCGCTCAGCCTGGATTATCCATAAATATGAATACATACTGATCTAGGTGAGCTTAGAGCAGTTCTTGTTCTTCACTATTTAGTTCTGGGTTTATTATGACTTTATGTATCGTTTCGAATTTTGTGAGCCCTGGGTGTGGCACCACTCTGGCTTCCAGAACATGGTCCTCTATGACTATAGTGGCTACCAGGTTCGTGGTCTCTCACGATACTCTTTCAGTATGATATACTTTTTATTTATTTCCCTGTTGAGCACATAAATAGCAACCACTTAGTTTTTCTGTCACCTTATATGGTTCTTTACCAGCTGGAGGCTTGATCTCTCCAATCAGGTCTACGGTGACTCTTTGGAATGAAGTGGCTACAAGTTTGCAAAACAAGGAAAAAGACACGCTCCTTTCTGCAAAGTCAAATTAAGACAGCTCTAAATTTCAGGCATATTTCATCTCTAAACTCCTTTCTCTCTCACAAACATTCTTGACTTACAAATCCTGCAAAAATACTCATTAGACTGATACACATGCAACATAAGAAATATAGCATCGATCAAAGTTCACAGATAGGCTATAATGTACACCAATATCAAATTAGTGAACATAGAAATAATGGTTCAATTACATAAAGCATTCTCCAATTCAAATCATTGATCAATAGCAAACATGTACAAAATATTTCTAAATTCTTTCTTTATTTATCAATCAGTTAACTTACCATAAGTAACGATTGCCTTTATGACTGGACTCGAGTTGTGTCAAAATCAAAATGATTAGAATATAGAACTTCTTCCACAAAATAACTTTTGGTCCATCCTCACTGGATGAAGTTGTTAGAAACAAGTGTGAGATTATTAGTAAAAAAAACTACTCTTCCAGTTGGAACTGGTTTGAATTGTATCAGCAAGTTCTAGTATTATCTCCACCTGTGTTGTTTACTCCAACTCAAAAACTACTCTTCCAGTTGGAACTGGTTTGAATTGCATCAGCAAGTTCTAGTATTATCTCCACCTGTGTTGTTTACTCCAACTCAAAAATATCATAATCAGTGCCCAAGGTCGGGTCATGTTAACATTTGGCAACAATATATAATTATTAAGTTTAGAAATAGAGATAGACACATTTATTCCACCACACTGTGTTTCATTCTTCTTTGTATTCGTCATTCTAATTGCTTTTAAAAAATAAGAATAAGCATGGAAGCTTTACATAATTTCATCATTTGACGGGATAACAACAAGTTAGTTTGAAGACACTGTCGTTTTGTTTCTTTTTCTATTAAATGAAACCAAATAATATTGCTGGACAATGCTCTAAGTCAAGAGTGAATGTTTATGTTTTAAGTAGAAACAGTAAGTTACCAATTTTTGAGAAATCTAAAATAGGTGTAAGAATTCTTGGTCTATGAGTGTGGAATTAGAATTAATTAGTTCCATGATTGCAATTTCGTCTTGTGAGACATAAAAAGTTTTGCTTTGAACCCGTCAGGCAGTGGGAAGGCTTTATGACAACTCCAGTGGTAAACATCAAATGAGTCACATAAACATTTTAAAACTTTTTATAACTACTAGTTAATATGAAGTTCGCCTATTAAAATGTCTAGCCTATTAAAATGTCTAGCCTATTATCGTAGCTTTAGACATGTACTCGTAGTAACTGTAAGAAATCTTGTCCTAACATTTGATTATTTTGAAGAAAGAAATAAAATTCTTAATAGATGATGTTCTCGGAATAGCCCCTGATTATTATTTCAAGAGGGTGCTTTCCCTTGGCAAAATGCAAGTTAATTAGCTTCGATCAAGGACGTGTGTCAACAGGACCGCTTAGTTACATCACTGTTAAGTGTTTTTCGCTGACACAAGTTTAGTTTTCTGCCTTTCATCTGCTAGTCATGCACGTGCGACTTCCGGTTTGGGCGTGATATAGGGTCGACACTGTTAATGGATTCATTGGATTTTGAAAGATTCTTAGAGGTAAAACTGCACTATTTTCTTCTATTATTTTTATTTATTGTTATTATTAGAGGTAAAACTGCACTATTTTCTTCTATTATATTTATTTATTGTTATTATTAGAGGTAAAACTGCACTATTTTCCTCTATTATTTATTGTTATTATTAGAGGTAAATCTGCACTGTTTTCTTCTATTATTTGTTATTATTAGAGGTAAATCTGCACCATTTTCTTGTTTTATTTATTGTTACTATTAGAGGTAAATCTGCACTATTTTTTCTATTATTTATTGTTACTATGAGACGCAAAACTGCACTGTTTTGTGTAACTGAAATCATCCTTTTTGGAAGGAAAATTATTGCTTATGATCTGAGAAATGATCTTTTCTGTGCTTATTTAATTTTTCAGACAAGTGTCATTTTCATTGTAGGAGTGTACATTCATTGCTATTAGCAGGTAACCATGTTAGTCTAATTGCAATTACCATTCTTTTCACACCTCCCGGGAAGAGAACCAAAAATATATCTTTGATGGACAAGTGAGGGCTGAGATCAGGAGAAACGCACTGTTAGCAGAGTTGCCCGTATGACCAAAAATAAGTACCATACACGTCTCAAGCATGTTCATAGATGTGACGGAGTACTTATTAATTTTAGGAGAACATGGGTGTGATTATATAAGTCAAAATTAAGTTAGCACTGATGGATCTCAACTGCGTTACAGAGAGCAGGTATATTGGCTTTACATGCTTTATTAATTAGAATGTTGAGATTTCACTTTCATGATTATAATTATTTGTACGTATGAATGCTAATGAATGTATTCTTTCACAGAGATGCTTTGTGTGGCATTAGCCAGTAGTCTATAAGAAATTTACATTGTCATAGCTCATTACGCATACACGCGGTAAAGTGCTACTTCTTCTTTTGTGAACTGAGAAACTCTAATTTTGAAATAATGCACTTTATTACCATACTCTCACGCAGTGTCGA
Source organism: Sinotaia quadrata (assembly GCA_028829895.1). NCBI lineage: Eukaryota > Metazoa > Mollusca > Gastropoda > Architaenioglossa > Viviparidae > Sinotaia > Sinotaia quadrata. Next base: position 38,349,978 of record CM054184.1, read on the forward strand.
GAACAACCTGGAGTTCATAGTTCGACTACGAATTTTATTTATCTTCACCGCGTCACTCATTACTGTGTTTAGTTCACAGACCGGCAGAAAATGTATGTGGACCCGCGGCTGAAAACCACTGCTCGTGCATTTTTAGTATACGGTTTCTTAATTAGGAGGTAAGGGGTACCAGATAGAACTGCGATAAGTGTGACCATATTCTAAATAACTATTTAAGGCGGTGATTGACAATTCGTAGCATTGGCATGTGAAGTTAATGTAACTGAACATACTTATGACGTACTTTTGAAATCCTTCTACTAGAAGTTCTAAGAATATCTCTTTCCATATATGTATGTGTGCCAAAAACAATCCCAGCCATTTTAGTTTTGGATCGCTCTTGATATAATCATATCTTGTAATCTTTAGCATGTAAGATATTTGTGATTAAACGGTGGGGTTAAGTTTGGTAATTATTAAATCTACATAATATCTCAGTTACATCTTACTTTCTTCCAGGGTGCCTATCTTCCAATTCGTCAGTCTCCTCTTGTAAATCTCTGGCATGTCACGACAATATTTAGGCATTGATTTGCTTGCCAGTATTTATGTACTATATGTCACGTAAATATTTATTTATTATACGTCACGTCACTATTTATACACTACATGTCTTGTTACGTCATTATGCACGCATGAAGTCAGCGTGGAATTGCATGGACAATATTGCAGGTTAGTAGCAGATGCAGGCCATTTAATTATCTCTGCTTGGGAACTTTCGGCAGGCAGACGTCAGACTGTTTTAGTCGTCTTTGGGTGTTATTATGTTCCAGTCTTTTCCAGCATCACGTGACTCGATTGTAGATTGTTGCCTCATAGTCCAAAGTCTGTGGCATTCTTCACTCACTCACTCACTCACTTATCTTGTTGTACCTTCTGTTTTGGACCAGTCTATCACTGACTTCCTTTTTTCTTGTTAGCTCCTCCGCGTTAATGACTGGAGTATTTGACGGACTTGGATGGTTCGGTGGTGTGTGTTGAACTTTTTTCTATTTCTCCCTCCAAAGATAACCACCTGCTGGAACTACTTCATACTGTTGCTAATGGCGAGACATTATCCAAATTCAACCCAACCTTACTCGCCTTCACCTATTGGGTGGGAGAGGGAGGGGGGATTCATGTGTCAGTTGTTTCCACAAGTCAGTAACAGACGTATCCTACCTCGAATGAACTGAGTGACTATTTTAGCAGTTCAGAGGGAGAGAGAGAGAGAGAGAGAGAGAGAGAGAGAGAGAGAGAGAGAGAGAGAGAGAGAGAGAGAGAGAGAGAGAGAGAGAGAGATGGTGTGGGGAGGACATTTAAAAAATTCTACTGACATAAATGTCTCGTGTTAGGTCAACATTTTCAGTCGGACAGGAAGAGACTAAACAAATTTGGGTGGGTTATTCCCTTCTTATTTGTTGTTGTTGTTATTAAAGAGGCATCAACCAAATGAAGCTTGAATAAATCCAATGCGGTTTCCTGTCTATTTTGTGTTTAGTGTCGAATCAACAGCTTCAGTCTGACAGCTCCAGCCCGTTCTTGTCGTAACGATAGTGGCCCATCAATATTCTCTATTCCATCAACCCTCAGGCCAAACTAAAAGTGTGAAATTAACGACAACTAAGCAGGGCACGTTACTTGCGATTATTACTTATATTACATCGTGTCTGTGTGTGTGGGGGGGTGCGCGCGTGTTTCCCCTCCCGCTAGTTCATTAGTTTTTCTCGTGAGAAAATCCTCTTTCAGATTTCCCATCCTGGGCCACGCATCGCAGTAGCACGTGAAAATTTAGTCCAGCTGCGAACGTTGTCTGCTTCTACCCACTCTTTAGCAAAGCTTTCTTTATATCAGCCACAACCCCTCCCTCCTCAACACCACCATATTCTAAAAAATAAAAAAAGAGACTGTCATAGTTACCACATTCCGGTTTTTCAATCAAAATTGCTCTCTGCTATGAAACCGATTACAAGATTCTTACGTTGCTAACTCGTGAAGTTTAATGACAAACATTAATGTTATGTTTAGGACTTGTGAGTTTAATGACAAACATTAATGGTATGTTTAGGACTTGTGAGTTTAATGACAAACATTAATGGTATGTTTAGGACTTGTGAGTTTAATGACAAACATTAATGGTATGTTTAGGACTTGTGAGTTTAATGACAAACATTAATGTTATGTTTAGGACTTGTGAGTTTAATGACAAACATTAATGGTATGTTTAGGACTTGTGAGTTTAAACGACAAACATTAATGGTATGTGTTGCGCTATAATACGTTCTGCCTCTATTATGATTATTATTATGAATACCTTTATCATTTAAAAAGCAACATCACTAATCATTGGTTAAATCTTAACTTAGGATTTGTTTCCCATATGAATTCCACATCCATACACCACTATAAGTAAACGTACTATCGACACATACTTTATCTGTTCGCAGGTGGAACTTCTTACTTAAGGAATAATGTAATTTAACAACTTACTAACATTAATCCAATCATTGACTCGTCACGCCCCCATCCTCCCACTGACTACTCCATACATGTATCAATTAACATGCATAAGAAAGGATTAACAAAAATAAAGATTTATTATAAAAATAATCTTATCATAAATAGATACAACTAAGATTTGAAACAGTCATGTATATATACTACTAAATAGATGTTCAAGTTTATCTCATACACAATCAATATTAACAATCTCTACTTAAGGTTTAGAGTTCTTTTCTTAGAGCTGGGAAAGAGAAAGATAAGAGATAAATGACTGAGCACATGACCTGTTCTTTTGGGCCACCATATTTCATGTCACAGAGAAACTCACTTGCTTTACAGCATACAGACAGTTCATAAATCGATAAGACACCAAAGTTCATTTTCATTCATGTATGCAGTCATGCTGAGTACTCTTGAACTTGATGGGATTAAAAGTAAACATGCCTTAAATTTGACTTATGCAGAGGATCAGGCCTTTTTGTTTCACTTTTGACACATAATTCTACATTGGCTACTATGCTCTACTAGCTTATGTTGGTGTGTGAATCCGGTGTTGTTGTTAACTTATCAGTAAAATATGTCGCTGTAAGTTGATTCCTTTGAATTCCATTCAAGTACCAAAAATGGTGGAAATTGTTGCTTGAGTTTGGTCTCGAGAATTCACAAAGGATTATTTTGAATGTTCTTCATGGTGTGTTCAGTAAACGTGCTTGGAAAATCAAAACATTCCTCCTGATGCGCTTGATAGCGCATGTGATATTCAGGACAATTCTATAAAGCGTCCTTAGAGAGTGCATTGAAGAATCTAAAACATTTGTGTAATGTGTCTCTAGAAGGGACTCATAGGACTTTGCCTAAATATGAAAGGTAGGCAGGCCTTGCAGTGGAACCCCCAGGGAAAGGGATCGGTCGCCATAGGGCCTAAGACTAGCTGGAGATGATCCTGCGAAGAGGAACTGAAGAACTGCAACCTGTCATGGGATGAACTGAAAAAGGCTGCCCAGAATAGACTGAGGTGGAGAACTGTTGTTGAGGCCCTTTTGTTCCACGGGGAATCCATGGAGATAAGTCAAGTAAGTCAAGTCAAGTGACTTGTTGCAAACTGCATGACTGTGAAACACAAGCCGGTGACAGCCACCATCTTCAAACAGTTTATATGTATTCACTTTAATTATTTCTCTGAAACTCCACTCTCATTTCCATGATGATATCCATGAACTTGATTATATATTTGTGTAATTGACTGCTTAAGTCTATGCTAGGATAAACTGAACAATTGTACAGCATTAATTGAACACATTGTTGTGAAGTGATATAAATGTAATTGATTATATTCATTTGTTATCTATTTGATTGTTAATTTAATAAATTTATTGTCAAATTTATTTACCTTCTTACACATATTATTGATAACCTTATGTTGGAGAAGAAAGTGTTAAACTTTAAATCGGTAAAGACCTGATAAAAGACCCCAATAATGGATTAATGAGTCTAAAGCTTAACACAGAGTAAATAAGTGAAGTAAAACAAAAACGACGACCCGTTTCGCTTTAATGCTACATACCAGAGTTACTGAGTCCACGAAGCGATAAGGGTATGTATAGTTTGTCTGGTTGAGTGTCTGTTTCTACCGGTATCTAGCGAAGAATCACAGCCCTTCTTGAAAGGCCGTTATGGGTTAATGGAACAGTTTACCACATGCATCGTGATTCACGTTTAAATCCGTTTCTGAAGCCGGGAGAGGGGGGAGGAGGGGAGGAAGAGGAGTGGAAAACGTCATGAGCAAAATCCTCCCAACCTGCCCTCCTCTTTATTAGTAACTTTAGCAATGTTAGCGCAATCAGACCTAATACTAAGTGTATGTATCTTCGTTTATATACAACGAAAATCTCTTTGTTTTGTTAGAAAATAGGACACGTGACTCAACGAGTTTGTTAAATTCATTAAAAAAGCAGGAAAAAATAAAAGGCTATCTACACCCAATAGTTTAAGGTTTACAAATAATGAATTAGCCAATAGTTTAAGGTTTACAAATAATGAATTAGCCAATAGTTTAAGGTTTACAAATAATGAATTAGCCAATAGTTTAAGGTTTACAAATAATGAATTAGCCAATGGATAGAGACCAAAACGTATCTATTGAAGAAAGTTTTATATTCTAATCACTTTATTAATCTGGTCATGAAAGGATCTCGTTAGCTTATGGTGAGTTAACTGATTGATTGAGAGAGAATGGAACTAGAAAAATTTTGAATGCTTTGCTGTTGATATATCATATTTGTAATTTAATATAAAGATGTATTTTGTGAAAAGGCTATTATTTCTACCGTTGTGAATTATGATGCTTGATGTAATGTGTTAAACACATAGCAATTGTTTCAAGTAGAAACACGTTCATATTTGATTATGTTGTACAGATATATTAAGCTAATAAATACCATTGCAGGAATTGTAAGTTGAGAATGATTGTAAGAAAGAATAGAAAATAGAGATGATTAAGCTTGGAACTTAGCATTGCTCTCTGATATGATGTTTCAGAAAGGAGCAAGCCTTTTTTCTTTCTTTTTTCCTTTTCTCCTTGTATGCTTAAGGTAGATTTGTGAAGTTTCCATCCTAGAGTGTAGCAGTTGTAATGATTCACTGCACCCCATTTGTGTGCATTGGCAAGTGTCTGACTCCATTGTAGAACTTTCTGGCAAAAGGAGTGCAAGAAGTTCATTATTGTGATTGTTTTACTAGAGAACTAATATATTGATCGTGTGCCTAGATACGTTTTGAAGGATCTACAGTGATGGAACATTGACTATCCTTTTGTGAACAATAAACATATGGTAAGGATTGTTCTGGTTTCTGTCATTCAACTGGTTTTGTACAAACTATTATCATATCATTATATAACTCCATTGCTTGTCTGATAAAAATAGTCCTGTGATTTATTTATTATACTAATCTGACTGCTGAATAATGTGTTAGAATGTAATAGGTATTGGAGTTACTTGAATGTTGCTTGTGGAAAATTGATGTCAAATAACCATCTCATTGTATTTGTATATATGTATATTGATTGTTGATTTAATAAATTGATTTTTAAATTTACTAACCTTCATGCATATATTATTAAACTGTATGTTGGAGTAATAGTGGATGAATGGGGACTTGTGAAATATAAATAAAGACGGATTTTAATTACTCGTTTAATAAGACGTTTCCACCTGCAGAAACTTTATGCGACAGTAAAACGTCTGTCTTATTATTGTGTAAAGAGTAGAATAATATCCGCCAATAAAAGACATGCTGGTCTTGTGGGAGAGTTATTAATAATCATAAATTAAGATTCTTGATCACTTGTAATTAGATATGTGTTGTTAATAAATAAATAATAATCATAACCAGTAACAAAGAGGTATATATCACAGTTTCTCACAGCAAATATGAAGCAATCTTGTGACGTAAGTAAATCTAAGTTTACACACAAGTATTAATATATATAAAAAAACAATATTGTATATTCCCATAATTTATTGCAATATGTCACGTATTTACAGTGTGTACACATTTATAATCGTTCTGTGACTTCGGTCTCCCATTACTGGTTTACAAACAATCTAAAGTATTAAAAAACAAAGACATTTTAAATAAAATCAAACACACATGCACAAAATGATATCACAGTGGTTTCCTACTCTCTAACTAGGAAAGGAGCAATATCGAAGTTTACTATATTTTGTGACGTAATTGTCCGAATATCAATGCAGTACAAAGGCTACATGGTCCGAGTTGGGCCGGCTCCAACAGGCTAGGGTGTTCGCAGAAAGGTGCATTAACCAGTCTTTAAACGTCTGTAGAAATATATGTATTTAAAAGCATGGTGGAATTAGCTAATAAGAATTGTAGATGAAATGAAAAGAATAAATTGCTTCTTGTAATACCGGCAATTTATATTCTCACTGTTATATACCTAATTTATGGCCTTACTTTTTTTTTTTTATATAAATCTGTTGTCCTCTAAGCCAATGTACCCAGCCGTCTAAGTTTAAGAAGAATGACTCATGAAACAGGAGAAGAAATATCTCAAATGAGCACCAACTGTTTCGGTAACCAGAATGTGCCGGTTGCGTAAAACTCCGATCACTTTCTAGACACAGGAAGATATTCTGAGATATTGATTTCAACGTTTAATCATCGATTGCCGACACGTGGACGCTCTTGAATAAAATCTGGATTGTTTGGCAAATGCTTTATTTGAATATGTTCTTCAACAGGTGACCTATATCGGCAAATTTTGAAATCTTTCATTGATTTATTCCTTCTATTGACTTCTTTCTTCATAGGAGCCGCAATATGTTATCATGAGACAGACTGAATACGTTATTTTATCATGAGACAGACTGAAAACGCTATTTTGTCATATACATTTCAAAAGTGGGTGCCTGCCTATATATGTATTGTAAATCTGATTTAATATTTTCAGTATACATTTCACTGTCTGTAAGTAGGTGCTTGCCTAAACATGTTTTGTAAATCTGATTTAAACGAGTAGACTCTTTTCAGTATACATTTCACTGCCAAAATCAGTGAGTGAAACCTGATTTATTGCATAGACTATTTGTGGTATACATTTCACTCTCAGTCAATGGTGTCTATATTGCAGGGTAGATTATTTAAAGTACATATTTGTTGATAATTATTCTTTCGCCGTTGCATACACCTCCTTTCTCTAGAACAGAAGCGGGTAAACTTTTAAGAGCGCGGGCTGGATAAAACTGTCAGAAAAGTTCGCGGGCGGAGAGACGATCAAAGGTCACAAAGTCCAGAAAGTTCATAATATAAAATGAGAGCAAAAGTATTTTTCAAAGGCGCATTTTATGTTTTAAAAAAATAAAATTACTCAGTTTCAGCAAAATGTTGATGAGATGGATGATGTTGCATTACAATGCATCAATGACAGGCTTAACTGATGTGGTGGTCAAGCGAAGAATGCCATTTTGCTGTGAATAGCTTGGGGGGCCAGACCAAAAAAAACTTTCGCGGGCCAGAGTTTGCCCGCTCATGCTCCAGAACGTACATCTTAATTCATATACAGACAAATTGTCTGCAGTTAATTTTTTTAATTACAAAAAATCATCAAAAACAAAAACACCTTTGTTATTAAAACAAGAAACGAACGCTCATTTGTTATACATGTATTATGACGAGAAGAAGTAAAATCAAACCAAAATACCCCACAACTGCTTCTGCTGTGGGAGCCGATTACATGCATGCTGAGCTGCCCTTTGAAGTTGTGATTGTGAAAGCGTTCGTGAATTATGCGATATGTGAAATCGGACAGTAGAGTCACGTCCAGTATTTGCATCCGAGAAGCGGTTAGACAATAAATACAGTAACTCTTTTTCCAGAAGAGCACAGTGAGTCCGGAAATGACGTTCAACGAGCTCAGCTCTTCAGTTTTGTTTGTTTGTTTGTTGTTTTAGAGGTGGAATGGGGGGGGGGGGAATTGCACAGAAATCGTCCTTAACCTGTACGTATAAGTTCATGGCAATAATTGACGTCATTTCCTCACTTTGTGAGGTCACACTATTCTACGAAAGGTGGAGCCAATATGTTGGATATAATGTGAGCGGGATATCCTCTTAGTACATTTTAAATGCACGTATATTTTAATGTACTAAAAAAAAAAACCTCAAAAGATAATGAAAAATAATTTAAAATCATAATAGTAAAAAAGAAAATAAATTATTATATACACGTGCTTGTATTATTATTATTATAATACCCTAGTACGAGACAAATTTATTTTGTTGCTCGCAAACTTGAGACGCGAAAAATACATACATATTATTCCTTTTTCCTGTGGTTTTACGACAATTCTGACATACACTGAAGTAAGCCAGTTTACGCAAACGCAGTTACAAATCTGACATCTGATGTAAGCCAGTTTACGCAAACATAGTTAAAAATCTGACGTTAGTCAGTTGACTCAAACACAATTACGAATCTGACATCTGACGTAAGCCAGTTTACGCAATCATAGTTACAAATCTGACTCAAATCTAACTCAGGTGACTCAAACGCAATTACCAATCTGACCTATGCCGTTGTATCCTAACAGAATGACAGATTTGTTGGATTTAGGGCGCGTTTTTTTGTTTTTATATGTCCGATGTTTTATGTCTTTTTCTGATGTGTGTGTGTGTGTGTGCGCGCGCGCGCGCGTGCGTTTGATAATTTTACGAGTTTAATTATGTACTGTACAATTCGGAACATCATAAAAACCAAAACGCTGAATGTTAAGAAAATTTAACCATCAGATATAGATATACAATAATTTAGTTTGTAGATTTCTAATATGGGGTTGGAGAGAGAGAACAGGCTGAAAACATATTCGGTCAGAACGATTAAAATTAAAAACGACAGAAATGAACACGAATATGTTTCACTGCCAGGATGACGGCAAAGCACCCGACACTTCAACAAATGATTTCGTCAACCATTAGGTTCTCTCCCCTTTCCTCAATTTATTTTTGATTGTACAAGGATTTAGATTAGATTGTCTGTTGAAACAAGTAAAGAAATGCATAAATAATATTAAATGCAATAGCCAGTTCACTGCGCTGGGAAAAAAAATCACGGTAAAACAGTTAGGTTGTGTTTTCCGCAGGCGTCGTGAGACAGATTGAAATAAACAAAGTCTTTATCCTCTTCGTCTTCGTCTTTGCGGGGAGTCAACTGCGGCGAAACCAAAAGACATTCCTGAGACTCTTTCAAGTTAGGATTGATGACGTCATCATGCAATTTCGCATGTAAAGAGGACTTCAGGCGATCACGTGATGTGACTGGTATCTGCACGTAACGAGGCTCTAGATTCGGGTAGCGTGACGAAGCACCTTTAATTGAAAAAAAGAAAGAAAAAAAGAAAAATAAGAATGTGTATTAACAATTTTGTTATGATTTGACATAAATGTGTGTTTCGGCGGACAGATGCTGAGAGGCAATAACACCGACAAAAGTGAGTTACGCTGGACAGACAGTTTTATTCTGGTAGCTGTATAATGAAATATTTCAACACTCTTACAACGAAAAAGAGATGGAGAGGACGGGAGGGAGTGATGTGGGGGAGAAGAGAAAAGATGGAATAAAGAGAATCAGAGTGAGAGAGAAAGAGAGAGAGCAAGCAAATATAGAGTGAGGCGGAAAGAGTAAAACCATAGCACATGTCTAATAATGACTGCTTCATCAGACTCGCACTACTAATGCCTTTTACGTTAGCTGTGAATGAAATCAATGAGAGTTATCCCACTTACTTTCACGGGTCCTAAGTCTGTCCACCCAACTTTCCCTCGACTCATCCTCATTAAAAAGAAACATGCTATCTAAAGACAACAGTTACCACATCTGTGTATGTGTATTCTTGCGTGGAGTGTGTGTGTGAGGGAGTACGTGTGTGTGTGCGTGCGTGTATGTGAATGGGATAACAAATTAAAAAAAGTAAATATATATGGAAGACTTATTCGTATATATTCAGACAAACTTTTAGATCAGTAGTGAGTCAGAAACGCCAGACCTTCCTTGAATCATAACCGAATCAAGTAGCTTGGTCTTCTTTTGAGACAGTACTGAGTTATGCTGACATATATTTTAAACTTTCTTATTACATGAACACACAAAACCGGAATTATCGAACCTTGTCTTGTGTCCGTACAAAGTGAAATCACCAGGTTGTTCTTACGTTAGTCGTAGTGAGCTCATTTGCCAGGTCTCGAGACGCCTTGGGCGAAGTTAACAGTTTTGTTCAAGTCTCGCGACACCTTGTCTCGAGACACAAAATTATCAGTTCTGTTCAAGTCTCGAAGAGAGATTTTTTTCATCTTTATCTATCTACCAATGATGAGTTTCCAAGCCGCTTATATTCCAACTCTTAACAGAAATTGGATGATGAGAGCTGAGGAGAATTGGGGCGGGGTTCGGAGAGATATTATCTCCCGTCATGTGTAGGTACAATCACTGGTATGACAGTGCACGTACAAGGCGCCGCACACCGCTTCCGGTTTTCAGTCACTTCCGCTGCCACATAGTATTGGATGATTTAAATACAGGCGAACATGGAAGTCTACTATGATTTTATTAATATTCTGACAACATTTCTCGAACACATTCGATGATGTCGGGCACCAGCGGAAGTGAGTAATTTGTAGGGTTCCCTGGCCTTGTTAAACTGCATGCGGGGAGGTGAAATAAGTAATTGCATACACGCTTTACAAATGTGCGCCGCATAGTGTTGATCCAGAATTAACTGCTTGCTGGAAAAATGGATATAGTCAACGAACCTTTAAATGAACTTTTTTTTTCATTTTTTCTTTTTTTTGGGGGGGAGGAGGGAATCGATAGCAGTTTAATGTCACCACTGGAGCTTGCGTTGATCATTTCGTTGTAAGACGTTATCTGATCTGGAGGGTTGGCGGAATGGGGTGAAAGAGGTCGCACCAGTTTGGCGCACACCCTCAACTGCCCTCCGTCGGTGGGTCCAAGCGCGGTCACGCCTATAAATAATTTCCGTGACGACAATCTTTAAGCAGACAACTATTTAGTGTTTCTGGTTCCCACAAAGTCATGACATAACTTGTTCGCAGAAGAGACGTCATTTATGACCTAAGAAAAGTAACTGCGGCTACTTCCCTTTTAAATGTCACTTCATAAACAGATCAAGAATTAAAAGCGATTTTAAAGGATGTTAAGCAACAACAAAAAGCGTCCCACGAAACTAATATGCAAATGAATGTGTGATTGCTTCCATCAGCAGTCTTTTGCACCTGTGTTTACAACTCTGTGTGTGTGTGTGTGTGTGTGTGCGCGTGCGCACTGCTTTGAGTGCAAGAGTGCTTCCGCTAATGTTCCACTTCAGTGGACATTAATTACTGTCTTTGCATAACTAATTAATTAGTTCGCAGTTGACGAACTCATAGAACATCATAAGTAGCATTAAGCATAATCAAGCCTGATTTAACTGATTAAGGTTTTCCCGTTTGCTTCCAGGTTTTGCTGCTTTCTCAGAAAGTCGCAGAAAAAACGATGCTGGGCTGTCGAACTACCTGTGTCACTCTAGGGGAAGCATGTATGTATGTGTGTGTGTATGTGTGTGTGTGTGTGTGTGTGTGTGTGTGTGTGTGTGTGTGTGTGTGTGTGTGTGTGTGTGCATTTGTTTGTGTATGAAAGAGTGTGTGCGTGCGAAGTGATTGGCATTATGTTTTGCCTTTTTAGCGGGCAGGACGTGCGTGCGTGTGTGTGCATCGACCTAGACCCATTTGGCCTTTCCGTCTGACCATATGCTGACACTTCGTTTTCAGCATAAGGTAAACCCCATCACCCCTTCCCCTGGTTAGGAGTCACCGATTCCAAGGCAGGCTCGAACTCTTAGCATTCGGAGAGCGCGCAACCCACGGGCACTGACAGAAGTCAGAGGATCAATTTTGCTTTAACACATCCGTTCCTTTCTTCTTTCACAAAGTAGGACCCCTTCAACTACAGCGCCAGGTAGCGGACTTATTTCCACCACCACCACCACCCTCTTGCCCTGGCGCAATGATTCCTCTATACCGAACTCCTATGCACGGCCATAAAGTATTTTTAGACTGGCGATTGGTATTAATGGCGGCACTACCGACCATTCTGCTCGCTCGTCTGTGGTCTATTTCCAGCCCCAGCTTGATTCGAAGGAAACCATTTCCGAGACTTATCTGTATGCGAGATGATACAAGATCATTACCAGATCACAAATGTCTTGCAGGCCTGAGGTACAGACGAAGGGGAGACCATTGACGCCCTGCGAGCAATGTAAGTTGTCGCGTTGCCAGCTGGCATGATTCAAGATACACTGAACAAAGAATGTCGAAGACTGACTACCTCAAAGAATGTTTATTTTCACACAACGTACCAATTCCACAAGACCTGATACCCGCCCAAACGCAAGATGCTGAAACAAGTGTCTTGTGGCTGGCTTGCATTTCCTCAAACACCAAAAGTAACTTTCAGCTTAGGGTGAAAGAAGCTTTGATTTTTAGAAATCGTTGTTGAAACAAATACAATTATTTTAAACAAAAGTCGACATAATGATACGGTTTTAAAAAATAATTGCTATCCTTCCATTGTCTCACTTTATAATGCTCGAGTTCCCTCATTAAAGCAATTGATTGACGGTATGGCTGTACTTAAATGGCTCGAGGGGAGGGAATCAACCAGAAATGAAAAAGCCGTTCTTGAATGGTGTGATAGACAAGCAAGGACGTTCTGTCAAGAGTCTGTTGAAAGCATTCTCTTGTACGGCCTACAGTCTGTCAATCCAAAGACATTCTTAAATGGTACGACAGTAAAAGAGAGCCAGTGATAATCTTAAATGGTACGACAGTAAAAGAGAGCCAGTGATAATCCTAAATGGTACGACAGTAAAAGAGAGCCAGTGATAATCTTAAATGGTACGACAGTAAAAGAGAGCCAGTGATAATCTTAAATGGTACGACAGTAAAAGAGAGCCAGTGATAATCCTAAATGGTACGACAGTAAAAGAGAGCCAGTGATAATCCTAAATGGTACGACAGTAAAAGAGAGCCAGTGATAATCCTAAATGGTACCTTCAGTCCAAAAGCCTCTATGACAGACCTATACGGCAAAACAGTCCAAAAGACCCAGTGATAAACCTAAATAACATGACAATCCCAAAGACCCATTGATTAAATTGCACGACAATCGAAAAGACCCACTGACAGACCTAAAGGAAACGACAGTGTGAGACTGCTGACTTACAGTATAGTGTCAAATTAAGAAGCACCAATCACCTACAGTTTGTGGATTGAAAAGAACAACAAAACGAAATACCATAAAAGATTCTGAGTACGGAACTTAAAAATTGGTTTCAGATAAAAAAAATTTTTAAATATTACGATGGGACAAAAACAAACGGTCCGCGTAAACCAATGATTTGACAGAAAGAGTTAGTGAGTTACTCTCCTACGTAATATTATTAATCATTTCCTGTAACCTCAATACAAATGGACACAGTCTTTGGGGCATAAAATTAGAACCAACCCCAAATAAATAAAAAAAATGAAATTCTCTATCTCCGTCCTTCTATTCTCTTCCCACTCTGTCCTTTCGTCCATCTATCCATCCATACGGTCTGTCTGACCGTCTATCCTTCTATATGAATATATGTATATGTGTGATTGCTAGTGCGCGCGCAATTTGTATGTGCGTGTGCGTGCGAGTGTGTGTGTGTGTGTGTGTGTGTGTGTGTACACGCATATCTAGTCTAGTAAAGGCTGCAACATATGGTTTATTTCAGGGTCAGAGCTCGGTGGGAGGTTGAGGTAGGCGCGAAGACCCCTGAATATACCTGGGTGATCTATTATCAGAACAGACTCCATCCAAAATTAATGCGGGCTCACTCACTGGCACTGCGTGTGGGATCTGCTATTCAAAAACTAAATTAAGGACATGTTAAAGATGTTGTCTTTCTTCTTCTTTTTCATTCTAAGAGTTGTGTCTTAAATTGCATGGAATTCTTACACTTAAAATTGTATTATTCTCTGTTGAGACATGCAGTTCTATTCTCAGGTGACAGTAATGAGAAACAGAAAAGTTGCAATGGCTTATGTGCGCATTGCATAAACACACTTCCATGACTAAACCGAGACCTTTGGCATTTTTATATGGCTAATCGAGAGGTTGTGTGACATAACGCCGCCCTCGTTAATGGTTATGATGATGATTATTATTAGTCATCTATAACTAATTACAAGTGATGAGAATCTTAATCTATGTTATAATAATTCTCCAGAAGACTCCATTCGTCTCTCTCACTTGGCGGATGTGCAGGTGCTGTAAACGTTTTCTCTCTCTCCACAACATTAAAGACATTCACTGTCACACAATATTTAGGTAGGTGGAAAACTTCTTACTAAAGAGAAGATAAATTCGTTTTTAATCTATATTTTGCAGCCCCCCCCCCCCACCATTAACTCTCCAACATAAGATTATTGTCTTAGGTTTCATATATTTATGCATGATTAAACCAAGATCAATGGACATCGACACAACTCTCTGTCGCGGCCACCACAGCCTTTAGTCTCCATGAACACAGTCTTCAGTCTCGGTAAGCTCAACTTTTAGTGTCGGACATCACGACCTTTATTCTCAATGAACACAATCACTAGTCTCGGTAAGCTCAACTTGTAGTCTCCGGAAGCCCGACCTTCAGTCTCGAGAAGCACAACACCCATGGTAGGAAGGGAAGTAAGTCTTCAATTACTGAGCAAGAAATGATTAATTTTAATTTGAAATTCCACCCCACTCCGCGATGACAAGGCTATGCCAGTTTTCCGCTTAGTCTGGACCGCAAGACTGGAAATTAGGCAGTGTAACCACCTCCCCATTTGCTTCTCTCTCTTTCTCTCTCCCACCCCTACTCCAAATACTATGCAGCTCCAGATACCCTCGGCATTTAGCAGAGAGTGCGGCAGAAACAAGACAGCGGTGGAACTTTAGATCTGCTCTGCAATAGGTCCCTGACACGGATGCCTCTCTCAGTCTCCATCACGACGGTCATTAACTAACAACGCCGTTAATGATTCCGAACTGCTACCCTCCTCTTCCCCCAACCCCCACCGCATCTTCCCTGGAGAGCAGCAGTGTGTTGAAAATTTTCCTTTTCTTTACAGTAAGCAAATTGGGCGAAATATCAGAAATTCCTTCCATTGGGTAGGCATGCGGTAACCACAGTGGGTAATGGGAAGATAAATATTTAAGAGAAAATGCACGTGCATGTTCTGTGGCTTCCCCGAACAGGAAATAAATGTGGCTGAATCCAATGACTAAGTTCTGAGTCGATAGCTATGTAAGGGAGCTTACTCGAAT
This sequence comes from Sinotaia quadrata, assembly GCA_028829895.1. Lineage (NCBI taxonomy): Eukaryota > Metazoa > Mollusca > Gastropoda > Architaenioglossa > Viviparidae > Sinotaia > Sinotaia quadrata. Next base: position 38,365,401 of record CM054184.1, read on the forward strand.
ACAACTTGTTCTGGAAGAGTTAGCGTTTTTATGCTGCAAGACACTGTTCACAAGCGAATGCTACAAGTCAATGCATGTTAACTTGACCACTGCACAACCACGAACGCTAGAAATCTGTTTATTTTAAAGAGTAAATGGGCAACCTTAGATGGTTCAACCAAATGGGATACACATGCTGCTGGTTTGAGATGAACATTATACCTCGATCCTTTGGCGAGTATTCGTAAAGCATTACCTCGCGCTGTCACTAGCGTTGTGTGAAAAATAAAAGACAGGTAAGTTAGACTAAAGAAAGAATTATTGTTTGATCTGTCTGTCCGCTACCAATCTTAGATACACTTATCTATTTATCAATCTGTCTATTTTAGGTTTATCTACCTGTCTTAGATTTATCAGTCTGTCCTTGACTCCGTCTATCTATCTATCTAGCAAGCTATGCGTCTATTCATTCATCTAATTATCTGCCTATAAGTTCTGTCTACATATCTTTTGTCAGTCCGTCGGTCCATCAATCCTTCCATCTATTTGTTCATCCTTTCTTCCATCCAACCATCTGACCACAGCAAACTGTTATTTCGTTACAAAGCAAAGCACATACAAATACACTCTGAAAGGCGGCGACGCGAACTCAGGCGCAGACAACCCTTATTTCTTTTTATCTACACTATTTATTGGCTGACAACAGAAGAAGCGAGGAGTTCTGCAGATTTGCAGACCCAGCACGTGCACCCCCGCGGAGCAAATGCCAGACCGAACCCACCAGGAAGCGCTGAGTCATGGACACAACCCCTTCTCCAGGCATTCCTTACCAGTGACGTGTTATCAATTCTCCACTAGCTAGCAACTGCAGTCGACAGTTCCTTCCCCAGAGTTGCCCTTCCCCTCTACTCCTAAACAGTACCGTTCCTTAAATTTAAGAAAAGAAGAAAAAAGACAGGCCGATACTAATCTTTATTTCTTGTATTTTAAAAATAATATTCAGACATAATGCATGGTTGATTTATGTATGCATGCTTGTGTATGTGCTTGTTTGTGTGTGTTGTGTGCGTGCGTGCGTGTGTGTGTGCGCGCGCGTATTGTTCTCTCATCCCGAGAAACTCGGTCTCAACACCTCATGTCTTTTCAGGGAAGAAAAGGAAAATAAAAAAATATAACAACAATGATAATGTGTTCTAATCTTACCGCCAGAAACATCAACATAAAGTATCAGATTGAGATCGTTCTGAATGGGATAGGGGGAAGGTCTAAGAGAAAACAAAACGCGGTGGGGGTGGGGGTGGTCAACCTGGCACAATCTTTGTCCAAGAGAAAGGTAATTACGGGAGAGTGTGATGGGGGAGAGGAAGAACTGCAGCAATGACAGAATAGTTTTGTGAATTTTATTATGTAAATCATTTTATTTTTTTTCAAGGTTCGCTTTATTTTCCTTTTCAAGCTTTATTTTCCTTTTCAAATTCAATTTATTTTTCAAAGTTGTACTGTGAGGTTTTTTTAATTGTTTAAGATTTTGAGACCCAAATACCATCTGGCTTCCTTCCATTCACAAGTCCGCTGCTTTGATTTACCACAGCTGTTTGATTTTTCTTTTGTAATGCGTTCTTCACCACTGTCTTTGTTATGGAATTCTAGTTGTTATCGCTGTTGTTAGTTAATGACGCTCACTAAGGACTCAGTGCATTCATTCCGACAATATTGTCATCGGTGAGTTAAGATAATAGCGTAACAATCTACATACACACACACTTGCACACGAAATCAAACATGCTGCCATAACTCACATTCATATACATCTAATATTTTTCACATATCACATTTTAAATTGTCTTTAGATAATAAACTTTCATAATCTTAATAGCAGTATATCTCTCCGCATTCCGAAAACTCACATCCTCACACACTCACACAAACTCATTCTCACATACATTCACACAATCACATACACTCATACCATCACATTCACACAATCTCACGCACACAGTCATATACACTCACACAAGACATTCACACAATCACATACACTCACACATTACATTCACACAAGCACACGCACAGAGTCATAGACACTCACGCACACAACACATTCACACAATCACATACTCTCACACAACACATTCACACAATCACATACTCTCACACAACACATTCACACAATCACACACACAATCACATACACACAACACATTCACACGCACACATTCATATACACTCACACAACACATTCACACAATCACATATACTCACACATCAAATTCTCACAATCAAATACACTCACACAGCACATGCACACAGTCACACGCACATAGGCCACTCAAAGCCATTGCAGTTGTATCCATAAATCTACATCTTCTATCGCCTCACTAAACTACCCACTAGCTTATCGTCTCTTTCACTCTATGCATCTCTCTCTGTCTATCTTTCTCTCTATTTGTCTTTCTTTCAATTATCATCTGTCCTTTCTGTCCTTTCTGCATCTCTCTCTCTCGCTGTAAGCTTTGTAGCATAATTAATCTATTTCAGCTTCCCTCCTCTCTCTCTCTCTTTCACACACACACACACACACACACACACACACACACACACACACACACACACACACACACACACACACAAATTTACTCTGTTGAGTCGGAGTCATGGAGGCAGTTATTTGAGCAAAGTCGGGGTCTGAGTCCATACAAATGTCTCGACTCTGACTCCAAATTTTACGAGGCTAAGGCAGATAGATCCACGTTTGAACCATGCCAGAGGGGGTGGGGTTGGGGTGAAGGAAAATTCCCCCCCCCAAAAAAAAAAAAAAAACCCAAAGAAATAGCATCTACCAGTAAAAGTTTATTATTAATTTAGTGCATTTTAAGCAACGGAAGTAAAATGTACTTTGTGAAGCTTTGGAAACAGTGAAAAAAAAAAAATCTGCTGTATGAATTAAAAGTACGTAGGAAAGACACACAAGAAGAAGATGAGGCATTAGCCGGGTCGTTGCATGACAGCATCTAAACACCTCCATCATCTTCAGTGACAATAACCATGAAGATGATGATTTAGAAAAAATATCAAGACATACAGGGTTGGTCAAAATATCAGGGCTAATATTTGAAAATTTCGGAGAAAGAGAAACTCCATCATATATAACTAAATTATGTGCTATAGTTATACCCTGCTACCCCAAGATTATTCAAGATGCCGCTTTGACAGTCACGGCCACATCACCACCGAGTCAGTGTGGAGCGTTTGTTTCCTGCCTTCATACGTCATATCCGATTTGAGAAAAGCAATGAGGCCGGACCTATTAGAAGGATCGTTTAAAAGGACCGATTGATATTAGATTATCATAGTAAGTTATTTGGAGGGGATTTTTGATATTAGATTATTGCTACGATAAAATTAAATTTATGCAAGCCACTTCATTTATTCACACATACATCAAACGTTTATAATTTTATGCTACGTGGTTTATTAGTAATAAACTAAAGCTGGAGAAGCAGTCAGTAGTCGGACTTTTAATACTTCAGGAGTCGAAGTAGGGAATTTGAGGGCTGATTCTACAACCCTGGAAAGAGTTTTTATCTGCCTTTCCACCACCCTCCACTCCCGCTTTGCCTAATATGTGGGCAGAAGAAGATTTTAGTGGGGCCAGACAGTGAGAAAAACAGAGGTTAAGTTAAAATCAACAAAAAGACTTAGTGGGGCCAGACAGTGAGAATAACAGAAGTTAAGTTAAAATCAACAAAAAGACTTAGTGGGGCCAGACAGTGAGAATAACAGAAGTTAAGTTAAAATCAACAAAAAGACTTAGTGGGGCCAGACAGTGAGAATAACAGAAGTTAAGTTAAAATCAACAAAAAGTCGCAAACATACGTAAATAATGTAACTAAAATCGGATACTTAATTTCCACTCCACATATTGTCCAAAATGGCGCCGGGCAATTGGAAGGAGTAACCACCCACCTCCAGTATCGTTACGAACAACAATGGCCGGTAAACATGGACCGCGTAAAAACATTGTTGGCTAAATCATGTGACCGGCCTCTTACGATCGTCCGCAAGATCACAGAAAGTTCGAAGTGGACTTTACAGGTGCAATATCTCTCAAGAAAACAACAGCAGGAACTATTAGATTACCGTCAGTGTATACCCGCACTCACATTTTTGCACCATTCTGAATAATTTATCGAAGTCATTTTTAAAAAAAAACTACCTGCAGACATTTGTGTTTGCTATTACCGTTCTCCGAATGCTGATTCGGACAATGTCGATGAAAATTGGGGTCAAGTTATTTCCGACATATGCAGTTGTTATAAAGGGTTCAGAACAGTTGAAAATCACTTATTTTATTTGTTGATTTCTTCTCTCTCTTTCTTCTTATGTTTTTTTTTTAATTCTAAGGTTTCCTAAACCTATAATAATATAAGAATATATTAGAACATATAAGAATAAAATAGCGTTTGCAAATGTATGCAGCTGACTTACATGATTGGCCCGAGGACGTGACAAATTATTTCAGGTTTCTTCGCAACAGAAGTGGTAATGCCAAGGTTTAAGGCATAACTTTAAAATATTCTGATGGTAACTGATAGCGTATCATGGCAACAAAATAATGTTATACTTATAGGTGGTAATTTTTGTGTAGCTAAATGCGACTATAGGCGTTGGTGTCGTGTGCCCGCACTAATCCCACTCAAACACCATGGCACAGGTAGGTATTCAGTCAACAGCAGACTGGTGACTGGTTTCAGGGTCAGATATGTACTCGTCCCTATTCAAATTTTGTCACGCCTAGATATTTTTAGAGATTGGTGAAGAATACATGAGGAAAAAAAAAGAGTATAATGAACAGAAAAATGAAAAAATAAAGGTGGATGGGACCAACTGAGGTGATTTGTAAAAATCAGGTTAATCTTAAGTACAACTCAAAAACTATTAGTAAATAAATTGTAGATTTAATCCAGGAACGAACACACACACACACACACACACACACACACACACACACACACACACACACACACACACAGATTGGAAAGATGAAAAGTTTCAACAACAGTTGCAACAGTTCTAATTTGAAATACTTTCTTTGAAAAATGAGACCAACGCGCAGGATTTAAAAATGGCAATTAAAAGAACAGATTTAGTGCTTCTGGAAGAAAAGAGTGAGTTAAAGGAGAGAAAGTTAGGAAACAGCGTGTGCTGAAAGAAAACAAGATAAGATAGCGCCGGCTTCATTTTCAACAGTTCTACACTCACAAAAATAAAAAAAGAAAAAGAAAAAAATGGTGTTGGTATTTTTTCCTTTCGTTTCTTTTTCATCATAATCTTTGAATTTATTGTCTTTAGGTTTCTCTATGCATTTGTGTATGTGTGCGTGTGTGTGTGAAGCAGTAAAAGAATTTGAGGGAGGAAAGAACTCCACATTATTTATTTTCTTTTGCCAAATGTAAAGCAAATTTTGATGTAAGAATAACTCTAATTCTTTGCCCTGTTAAAAACAAAGTACCTGATGTAAATGCCTTATTTAATTTTTCAGAAGTAAATTTTGCAATTAGAAGAAAATTCCCTCCCAGGTGCCTTCTGTCTGTCACCGTTGCATTAAGTAAGCTGCAGAAATGTTTTCGGAGACGACCGGAATGTGGGACAGGATATTAACACTAGACAACTAAATGTCAAATTACCTAAGGGGCTAAGTTTGGTGTACACCGGTTTCTTATTATTTATACCGGCACAAAACACATGTTGACTTGTGTATTACGCGCGGCATGTAAGCGCATTTTATTATTAACTCAGCGCATGAGCATACTGTGTCTGTTGACGAAAACTCCCCGGGTGAGGGGCAGGGGAATATGGGTGCTGGGAAGAGAAGTTTCTAACTCCGGGATGCCGACATATCTGCGACCGAGGAATGGGGGTCAGAGGGGATGGGTTGGAGTTGCCATTGTGTATACAAAATTATGCAGTGCAGACACAACAGTAGAGTTCAGCAGCTGTAAACAGAAGAGGTAGTGTAAATAAAGGGCAGACAATTAGTCCTCATCTATTAGACAAGGCAGGGCGATCAGTCGAGATATATTTCGGCAAGAAGTTTACACTGTTTGCGTACGTGTTCAACAAACATTCAACAGGCTTACCAGACTGAAATAAAAAAAAAAGAAGTCAAAACAAATATTTGACAATATAATCGCAGCAGTAGTAGCACCACCTCCACTACCACTACTACCATACAGCACATTACTGTCAAGGAGCACAGCAAGCAGTCGATTTCCAAACCATTTTGGTGAGTCTCAAGCACCTGTTCCTGTCTTTCGATAACTGCTCCATTCTGTCAAAAACACATTTCGTTCCCAACCCCTCCCCCCCTCGTTCCTTCCATCCCGCCTTTGCACCACTTCTCTGGCTCTATTACCCGGAGGCCATTCGCATCTACGTTTTCCAAGCTTCTCACAACACATAACATGCAAAGGGACATTACCCAGGCAGTCAGAAATCCGCAACCTCGCTTGGTAAACACTCAAGAGCGAAGGTGAACAAATATATCTATGGATAATGACACAGCCTCAAGGTAGTAACCAGTTACCGACAAGGGTCACAGTTTCACTGAGGGGTGGGTGGTAGAAGAGAAAGGAGGCCAATCTTCATGTACCGCGTATCTGTGTGCATCAGTCTCCCCACCCCATCCTTAGTCTACCTCAAACTGTCAAGCCAGTTATTGAGTACATACTTAATAAGTACGTCAGACTGAAAATATTTCAGTTCACAGTGAATCTTCTTGTTGTGAAGTAATTTTTCAGATATAATAAACCAGAGATTATATAGTTTAATCCTTGAATTCGAATAGTTGACATTAATCGCAAAGTGAGGTTAAATTCGTGTTTTATACTTCAACCAATAGAAATGACGGAATCTTCCTAAAACGGAAGTGACTTATTGTCTTTGTCATTGTCTTTGTCATTGTCTTTGTTTGTCATTTGTTCGCTATTGATCAATTTCAGAAATATTTAAAAGCTCGAGTGGATGAAGAAAGAAAACACGTTCCTAAATTCATACAAATTTAAACCCAAACACAGAAATCCCAAACAACAGGTGAAGCAATATCTTTCTTCTGCAGCCCCAGGCGAGTTAGCGATTAGTATTGTGCATGTATTTCGCAGTCTTTCATTTAGACTCACTTTACAGCACGAATTATTTTCTGACTCCAGATACTGATTAATGTTTTTTTTTTAAATTTTATTTTAATCCTTGTTTTGTTATATATTGTATTGGAAAGAAATGTACATATCAATCATTGTCTGTGTCAAACAGGATTTCACGACATTGATACACAGTCATGTTTCTATCGTCTGTAGACAAAAGCTGTATAGACTGTAAGTCTACTGTAAGTAGACAAGTGACTTACAATGCAGTAAATTTAAATATAAATAACACAGATATTGTGCAATTTACATTTTGCTTTGTACATATTCCAACAGATATATATTTCTCATTATAGCCACAAGAAGCAAAAACCACCAAGGAAACCTATAGTGTTATACGTACGGTGTATATATATATATCTTCGGAAAATAATCTTTTCATAATTGGTATATATTATTGTGCCTCAACCAGCAGAATCACTATAACCAGGCTACAACCATTAACCACAATACCACAACCTTAGAGCGAAATCGTCGGAAGCAGGAAGCGTCCCCCCCCCAACACACACACACACACACACACACACACACACACACTTCATCATCATCATAATGTTATATCGCGAGACGGGTGTATTTGAAGGGAAATTTGTACCTTTGACCTTCGTGCTCAGGTCACAGTTTTAGCACTCTTAGTAAATAAATGACTAGCGAGTGACGAGAGAATTTCTTTGTAAATATAAAACTATGTGAGGAGTACTTAAAACAACTATCGTCGACATCATGGTTTGATAACCAAGAAACTTTTCTTTTTAATGGGAACATACATTTTAATATGGAAAACACAACACACAAGTCTTACTGAAATTCTAATCACACACATACATAATGTGGATGTGCGTGTTTATTTTTGCATGCTTGTAGTTGCGGGACTAGAAAGCAATAAGCAAACTTCTCATTCTAGACTAGGTACGCTAAGGGTACTTTGTTAAGTCTTTTATTTTTCCAGACAGTAAGCACAGCGTCAAAAGACCTGAATAACAAGTGATAACAAACTGAGCCGGAGTATGCTCTGGAAATGCTGGCGTTCCTCCGGGATCTCGTCATCTCCCTTTTTAAGACCCAGAGCACTTGTAATCGCTTCGCCCGCCGTCAGAAACGCCGGCTTCAGTCGGCATATTTACAACGTGTTGCCTCCCCTTACCGCAGACTGATTAGCGGCGGTCAGCGAAGGCATGTTCCAGACAAATCAGACACTATGAGAGAAAGTGGTGGGTTGTTGTTGGTGGTGGAAAGAAGAGTGAGCAGACACGGACATTTGGATTCTGCTTATTCTGCATTTTGCTTGTTTGTTTTGAGGTCATATCACCAGACCACGGTTTCTCAACCGCCGGCATCCGCGAGAGGTCGCGGTTCCTCCCCCCCCCCTCCGAGAGGTCGTGATTGAACAAAATAAACATCATAGATATAATATTTTTATGCAGTGGGTTTTTTGAGACCTGAAAATTATTTCAGGGGTTTCACACACACACACACACACACGCACACACACACACACACACACACACACACACACACACACACACACACCAGGGTGAAAGGGTTAAGATAGGCTGCACTAGACGGTACTTTTTCTGCATCTTTGTTTATATCGAGCTGATAAGAAAGCCCAGCTGATCGGAGCCCAGTTCGTCTGGCCTAAAACGGGCATCGGAATATGTTCCACTGAAGAAGGGAGATATTTAAAAAGTATAATCACAATTACACGCTATTATTATATGAATCCAAAACAAATAAATTGTGACTAATAAACCCTAACCGGTCCTATTTTAAAAGAAATAAAAATAATGAAAAATATTCAGAAAATTCAGACTGGGCTGCATTTGCTCGAATACATATAATTATATGAAAGTTATAAGTATGCGTGCATATGCATGAAAGTGTATATATGCATAAGTTTGTGTTGTGCGTAAGTTTGCAAGCGTTAAGTATGTATTCGTTAAGTATGAACAAGTATGCATCTATCAAGTCTATTAGGTATGTAAACTTTAGTGACGTCACACTACAGTTGTTTTCCATTATGGCCAACCAAACATCAATAAGAACTCTGGGCGTTGTCCTCAGAAGATCTTCTGTTACTTGCGGTTGTTCCTGAGACCGGCACTATCGTAATATCCGTGCGTGGTCAATATGGACGCGGTGATCTGCCCTTGGTCATGGGTGCGGTGAAATGTGTGCATCTAAGGAATTTAATTCACTGACGAGTATATATGAATGGACTCTGGGTCAGGTAGTGGATTAACACTACGTCATGATACGGAACGCAAGTGACCAAATATGGGCATCTCGTATCAAGTTAATGGTCTTTCTTTCACCTGATGAGCAACCTACATCCTACTAACTCGTAAACAACGACTGCAGCACCAAAGCGCAATTCAACAGAATTATACATTCTCATAACTTAAAGAAAGAAAGTTAATAAAACATTAATAAAATGCTTCATAAACTCGGTATAATTTGCCTAGAGGCCCTAGACTTTCCTGACAGTATGTAAGGAAACATTTTTTTTTTTTGTATATACGTAATAAGACATGCCCTGTGTATACATAATGAGACTTGTTTGTGTGCAAGTATTTAAGACATTTTTATGGGTATATAATAAGACATATATGTGCCAAGGTCATAAGACGTGTGCGTACGTCATAATGCGCTTGTCAAGAGGTGATCGCGTGGAACAAAGTGAAATGCCTTCGTACTTTACTCTCGGTCGACATAATTTTTCTCCAAGTCTAACCGACAGTGAGAGATTTAAAAATGAACTACTTCAGTTTCCGGTCCCTCATAACTTCAGTACATTGACTACTGAAAATAGAATACCCCGATAGGATTGTCGAAAGTGACTACACTATATCAGTCTTATATTAGCTAATGTACTCCATAATATCTCATTAATGAAAAGGACACCAGGAGAAAAGAATAGCAGATGGGAAAGATGACAAGGAACAACAAAAGGACGGACGCGGACGATTACATTTTGACAGCGAACAACACACCTCATCAACAACAACTATAATTATATGTGGTTTGATCCCCCCCCCCCCTTTAATCGTTGGTAGTTTTCTGGCTTACCAGGCTGGACGGCGCTGTGTTTCTCTGTAAGCTGACGCCGGCGTAAGCGAACCAAGACAACAGCGAAGATAACCACGACGATACAAATGGCGCCCAGAACGCAGATAAGAGCAATTGCAAGTTCCCGCCACTGAGCCTCACTTTCAGAGATGGCAGAATGAAGACCTGAAATTCGACAAGAACGTAATTGTAATGGGGGAGAAAGACTGACCGTCCTTGACCGCAAAGTCATTATCAATTACAGTATGAGTTTTTTAACTGCTCAGTATCTTGAGATCGACGATTTTACTTACAAGTAAGCATGTGTGGAGGATTGAAGAGAAAACTGTAAGATATGGAAATACGGATCATAATCATTAGCAGATGCCTAGGTATAGGACTTTTTTTAAAATTAAAAATATAACTTAAAATGTGGTGGAAATTTTGCTGAGAGTGAACAAAAGTGTATATAATCTCGAGTTAGACTATAGTTGTCAAGTCGGTCGTGAGTACGAAGCCACACTCGCAATACTAAGCCACACTCCTCGCAATCACTAAGTCACACTCCTCGCAATCACTAAACCACACTCCTCGCAATCACTAAACCACACTCCTCGCAATCACTAAACCACACTCCTCGCAATCACTAAGTCACACTCGCAATCACTAAGCCACACTCCTCGCAATCACTAAGTCACACTCGCAATACTAAACCACACTCCTCGCAATCTCTAAGTCACATTCACAAATACAATGCCACACTCGCAACCACTAAGTCACACTTGAAACCACTAGTTTAGTTTTGGTTGGAAACATTGTTCACTTCACAGTTTGATGATAACACTGTTCTAATCACATGTATCTCTAAGTTTGTATCTGTGTCACTGCAAAGATAACTAATAATATAGTTAATTTTTTGTGTGTGTAGTCATTCCATTGCAAAATTATTTAATATTATAGAACAATCAGGGAGTTGCTTCTTCAATTGCACTCTTGCTAAGTGGGAATTGGGAATTTTAAAAAAAAACCCACTTATATTAAGCATAACGATTAATACGCAGTTCCAGAAGAGCCTGGGTGTGAGAAAACGGTCGGCGAGATGAAAATTCAAAATACGTATTCTACGCATAGAGCTTGCCCCCGGGTTTTGAGGTCAAATACGCATTTATATATAAATATCTGAAGGGACTTTTTTAAATACGCATTTATATAGGCCTACAAATATATGAAGGGACTTTTTAAAAATCTGTGTTTTCGGTTTGTTCGCACCAATACTCACTAGTAAAAGTCGTAAATCTCAAGCTTAAAATATACAATTTTAGATATATTTTCTTATGCTTAGAATACTCTCCCCTTTCAACGCAAAAAAAAATCTTACCTTTGTGCTTCTTGTGGTAACTGCTATGGTCGACCTCCGGTGGTGACTGCTCGGGCCTCTGATGAAACTCGTCGAACTCCACGAACGGTCCGCAGAACGTGTCAGAACGCGCGGAGCAAGGGCGCCTGATGATTTGGTTGACTGGGCACGAAGAACACGGCTTGCATTTCCGGTCGTGATGGTGGAAAAATTGGGAGCGAGGACAGCGGACTGAAATGGCATCAGTTGTAATGTCACTGCTGTGTGTCATATTCGAGCTTGTGTCGTTGCCAGGAGGTAGACTGTCAAATGGTTCGCTTCTGTTGCGTTGCTGCTGATGTTGATGCTGTTGTGTTGGTTGGAGCTGCGCCGGCATGACAGCGCTGGCAGCCACTAACGACACCACGACCAATACAGCAACTACGTGTGTGAGCGACGCTTTCAGCAGATCCATGACTCAGATGCTGGGGGGAAGGAAGAATACGAAGAAAAATATTTTTATTTATTGACTGACTGACCATTTTAAGCTTAGACTAGATAATAAATATAACATATGTCTGCCACATATCAGCACACAAAAGAAAGATAGCAGCAATGTAGTGCAACACACACACAAATATACACACACACATACGCGTACATGGTGCACAACTTGGGGCTTGACACTATTACCACTGCGACCGAGGTCAGAAAGAACCGCCTTTGGAAAGTGACAACAGCATAATATAGAGATGAATAGTGTCGAAAAGGACAAACGCTTTGTTCCACGGTTCAAGACAGACGTGAAGCTTTTTGTACAGGTATCTACGAAGCAGACTAAACGGTCCCGGCCCGTAGGTCTAGGGTGACAGGGTCACACGACACGAGTGCTTCCAGTCGCTTGAAAACGTAATACAACTTATACTACATTCGCAACTCTGGGATCCTGAGCTGGGCGGCAGTTGATGTGTGCGTCTGTGTGTGAAGATCCGTGTCTGTGTGGAAGATCCTTGTGTCTGTATTTGAAATGTAAGTGAATGTGAGCTTAAGTATCATCAGTGTTTTTCACAATAAAGCGCCGGAAGGGGTAGGGGGGTGGCGGTGATCGCGTGACAAATACACGTACTAATAATATGTATGTCTACCTGCACGACAGTATCTTTGCTTGTGTTTGCATCAGTGTTTGCGTGTGTGTTTGCATGTGTGTTGCACATGTGAGCTAGTACATACCGAAAATATTTATGAATGAAGAGTTGTAGGCGTATATGTTATTAAGGTCAAGTTCGTGGTGTGCCATACTTTATACATGTGTATACTACACTCAATGCGTAAACATACAAATGTACAGTGAAAATACATAAAACGCTTGTGACAACTATAGCAACGAATTTATCGTGACGAATGAAGTTTCTTCGATATAAGTGTTTAATTATTTTGTAGGATTTGTCTGTGTGTGCGCGTGTGTGTGTGTGTGTGTGTGTGTGTGTGTGTGTGTGTGCGTGCGTGTGTGTGTATTAAAAAATCTTCTCAAGAAAGCAAGCATTCAGTATTTTTCTTCAGTGTTCACTAGTGGTGGACAATTCGAACATCAAGTATTTCCCCTTCCTTGACTAGACCCAAACAAATAATAAAATTCTGAGAGAGGGCTAGTAAAAACAACAATAATAATGAAACTGAACTAGTAAAAAAAAAAAACTGCGAGACCTAATCAGATTTAATATAAGATCTAGCTAGTAGAATAAAAACTGATGAGACCAAGCAAGTTTGACCTGAAATGGAAATGAAATAACTGATGAAACTTGGTGACGTCACCAGAAATCCAGTTTCGTAGCACGAGTCACATTTTCAGTCACAGCAAATAATTTCATGCCGGCTGCTATCAGTCATGTCGAAAGCTGCATCATGTACCACATATAGATCATAAATTAAACCAAGTTTTTCATTTATTATTCAGACCAACCCGACCATGTGACATTTTGCATGTTTGCTGTGTTTGGCTGGGGCTTCTAGAACAATTTATCTCATCAGAACTGCAACCGGTCTGTCGGGAACTATAAGTACAACTTATCATCTCATCAGATTTCAACCTGTTTGTCGAGGCTACATGTGCAATTTATCATATTATCAGAACTGCAACTTTCTTCCTCTTATTGTGCACCAAAGAAACTGACCAACTGTTGTAGAAAACCATTGCACGGCTTGTCTCCCTTCTTTCCCCGTTAAGATCACAACAAATGAAACTGAAACTGATTTGTCTGTGTATGGGGGATATTTACGAAGGGTTGGTGTGTGTGTGTGTGTGTGGGGTAATACAACGGTTAGATTTGTGGACCTTCAAAGTTTCTGCCCTTCCTTCGTAAGAATGTATCATAATAATCAACGTACCTCAATGCCGCTCCATCGAGCATGCGCAAATTATTTCTGTGTGCTGTCATTGAAAGAACCTGGATACTTTTTGGGGGTTTTTCCACATCATATGCTGCTAAAAAAGCAAACTACATGGTTGTTGTCGATAAAACAGATGTTCCTCTCCACCCGCCCTCGGTTTTACATGTAGTGATTTCATGCAGGTGAGAGAATTGTCTGCTTCCTCTGAATTCGTCCAGAGCCAACTCAAGAGAAGATAACTCTAGCTGAAGAAAGTAGCGTTTCTTTTGCTAACGAAGTTGAGATTTAAAATTCAAAACTTGATGAATACAGTCTAAAGTGAGTCATCAAACTGTCGAGCGATCGGAATGTTTTATGATATGTGTGTGAGTGGTATATATTTGTGTTAGAGGTGCAGGCCTGTCTGTGTGTGTGTGTGTGTGTGTGTGTGTGTGTGTGTGTGTGTGTGTGTGATGAGAGAGAGAGTGCAATATACATATAAGTGGTTTGTATCAGTTGTTTGTATCAGTGACGTGTGTTTGTATCAGTGGTTTGTGTGTGTGTGTGTGTGTGTTATATATAATATCGGTGGTTTATATCAGTTGTGTGTATTAGTGGTGTGCGCGCGTGTGCTGAACTTCATCGAATGGTTTATACTAAGGTCGCGATGTTCTGTCCAAAAGGTACTTAGTCTTTCGTTACAAGGGCTCTCTTGGTAGGTCACACGTCTCGTGACACTGTGTAGACTGCAGAGTAGACTGATAATCTCGCGATCGTGACGCAGCATGCCCACACTGCCTTTCGGGAACAAGGGCACCTCTTGTACTATCGTCAGCCGACTGAACGCACTCTCGTGTGCCTGTTGTTACATGAGCAAACAGTATTAGTCAAACTCCTACCTTTACTTCCCATTCCATTCTTTGAAGTACCGGCGTGATTGAATTTCTGAACTAAACTATTTTCTCAGACTTTTGTGGGTGTGTGTGACTCGGCTTCAGCGGTGGGTGTGGATGATCTGAAGGGTGTAATTGTTCGTAGTGCAGTGAAGCGTGAAGACAGCGAGCACAAAAGTGACTACGCGTTTCGCTGAATCAATTAAGTCCATACATCTTTGGGCTAAATCCGTCTCCCTCCCCTCCCCTCGCCTTCCCGTCCCCCAGAGAAAATTTACATGTAAGGATTACTCATACTCTAGCTACTCAAAGTCATTATTTATCTAACCCTGGGATGTTCCTGTCTTCTATCTCAAAGGATTTGTATCAAATTTACCTCTATAAAAAAGAAAATCATTTCATCTTGGGATTTTTTCTCTTGATCTTTTAAAAAGTAAAATAGTTCGAAAGTATAGGCGCATATTCATGCTTAATTGGTTATGTTTTTATGTTTATAAAAGAAATAAGTCAGTAAAGGAATTTATAGAAGACTTAGAGAAAAGTTTTGTGTTAATGTGGTTTTGTGTTCACTTGCTCAGTGTAACGGTGTGCTTAGTGTGAGACAGAAACTGCAAACTAATACACAGAATATTTTTTTCAAATATAAAGTTTAATCACTAAACGAAATTCTTTGATGCTATAACTTTAATTGTGAAGCCACCGCAAAAGTCATTCCGAATTCTGCCGTGTAGAAAACTGTGTTCAAAATTTCAGACAGTGCTGTATTGAGAGTAATCATGTAGGCAAAACTGAGTTTAGGGTGGTGAGTGTTATCTTAAAGTTTAGGAAAAGATACAACTTGGAATATGAAGTCAAAACTGAATTTGGTGTGGTGCTATTGCGACTTTAAACGTTACCTTAAAGTTTAGGAGAAGTTACACCTTGGAATATACACAAAACATGCGCAGTTATCGGCCATCGAAAACGTGCCGAAATAATTACTTCCCCCCCCCCCCCTTCCTTTCAAGAAAACATTTACGAAAAAAGCAAGTAACGAATTGTAACTTTCTCACTCTGGCAAACCTAGGGCCTCCTGTTTTACTATTGGGCCTAATACAAAGTACCTTTCGGTTTGGATGACGTTTCCTGTTTGTTCCCCCAAACTGAAACTATGCAACAACAACAACAAAAGTTGCTGACGTAACACATATATTGCGAATGCGATGCTTTACATCTTCCAAAACTGATAAAAGTTATCGTATGATTAGGGGTACTGAATACTCTAGATATTTTCTTCTTTTTTTTCTTGTGCCAAGTGCTGATTTTATGCCCATGCGCTCTACCTCCGAAATTGCATACTGAATCGAGCTACAAGAGTATACTCAAAACTAATACTAACTGATTCTTGAGCGTCATTACAGTCGTGTATAGTGATTGATGTTAATTGTTTATTAAAGACTGTGTTTATTGTTTATTAAAGATTATATTGATTGTTTATTAATGATTGTGTTTATTGTTTATTAATGATTGTGTTTATTGTTTATTAAAGATTGTTTATTGTTTATTAAAAATTGTTTATTGTTTATTAAAGATTGTTTATTGTTTATTAAAAATTGTTTATTAAAGATGTGTTTATTAAAGATTGTGTTTATTGTTTATTAAAGATTGAATTAATTAACAACATGTCTTGTTTAACTCTAGAAAAAGTTCACGTACCACGCGTAAAGTTTAAAGGTTCGGTGTTTGAGAGCAGCAGGCAGCTCTTATTCTAAGAAAGATAACTCTGTACACTTTGAAATTTCGCATATAACTGAGTTGCAGTTCCTTAGGCCAAATGTTTCTAGCTAAGAGAACGCTGCGAGCGCGGTAGCGTCAAAGGTAGGATACTAGTCTTTGGGGAGTAAAGAGGAAAGGAAAACGTATTCTTATTTTCTACAAATCGGGGATGGGGCAGTTTCATCAGTTTTTCTCTCTCACGCACACACACTAGTACAGGAGTCTTTGACAAATCAAAGATATACTACAGTAAATTATCCAGTTTAGAACAATAAGCAGACTAGGTAAAACTAATTTATTTATCTCTGTCATAAATGCTGAATTCTGAACTGGTCAGCATTACAAGTTTTTGGGGTTTTTTTCAACTGTATAGAGTCATTATCCTAACAATTACTTTCACAAGGTTGTCGCAAACTCTAAATAACGTTATGTAGGAGCGAAAATCTATTAATTCACAAGAGAAAACACTGAATATTGAGATGTAGAAGCGAAAATCCACAAATTCGCTAGCGAAAACGCTGTAAAACTTTTTTCTAAGATCTACGAATTCGCTGGTGTAAAAGTTGCAAAATCTTTAGTAAAAATCTATTAATTCGCTGATTAGTCTGATCAATACCTTAGATGATGCGCTCCCTGGTTGGATCTGTGTTCTTATTTTCTCTGTGAGTCATGGACCTTCACAGCGGATCTCGAAAGGATGATACAAGCTACTGAAATGAAATGCTTTCGAAGGTTGCTTGGCATTTCGAATAGAGATCTTGTCACGGATGACGAAGTGAGAAACAGAATTAGACAAGCCATTGGGCCCTATGAAGACCTACTGACCATTGTGAAAAAAACACAAAATGAAATGGTATGGGCATGTCACACGATCAACAGGGCTTGCCAAGACAATCATGCAAAGTACTGTGCAATGAGGGCGAAGGAGAGGAAGACAGAGGAAAGGATGGGAGGATAACATCTAAGAGTGGACAGAACTGAAACTGAGCAATACAGTAAGATTAGCAGAGAACAGAATGGAATGAGGAAGCTGGTTGTCAGGTCATCAGTGGTGCCCCAAGTCGGCATGACTAAGAGATAGACAGATTAATTCGCTGGTGAAAACGCTGTAAAATCTTTAGTAAAGATCTATAATTCGCTGGTGAAAACGCTGTAAAATCTTTAGTAAAGATCTATTAATTCGCTGGTGAAAACGCTGTAAAATCTTTAGTAAAGATCTATTAATTCGCTGGTGAAAACGCTGTAAAATCTTTAGTAAAGATCTATTAATTCGCTGGTGAAAACGCTGTAAAATCTTTAGTAAAGATCTATTAATTCGCTGGCGAAATAAACGCTCTAAATATTTTTAGATACAAGAGGGGATCTGTCCATACTCTGGTGACAAGACTGCACACCTTAAGCAGAAGTGAAGAAATGTACATCACTTGAGTTAGTACCGACACTACTGTTAGTCAGAAGAGAAGATTTTATTAATTCCCATGTGAAAACTTTGTTCGTATATCTGTTAATTGCAAGGGGTTTTATTTCATGTCCTTTACCGCCTATTCACCTGCAAAATTATGATTTAAGGGGAAAGCATATTAAACTGAGAAAATGTAACGATTACTAAATTCATAAGCCTCGTCAAATTAGAAAATATATAATTTAAATGCAATTTGTATAGATGTTTTAGATTTTACTTTAAGTTTAAATATTATTATACATGGGTCATCAAGAATATCAATGTCGACATATCGACTTTAAAAAAAAAAAGAAGAAATTAACAGTTTTTAACAAATATTTCTGAATTTTTATCTTTAACTGAACTTTTTTACTCCTTGGTGTTTTTGATTTAAAATCATAACCAAGGTCAAAACTGCGAAAACATTTCTTTCTTTTGCCCATTTTAAAAACTGATCAACACGATTAAAGGATTATTCAGAAATGACACGTCAATATGATGAAAGAATTGTTTAGATCTGGTGCATCATCATGATAGAACTTACTAAAAAAAAAAAAAAAAACTGATTTATCAGCTTGATGAGGAAGTCGAGATGATTGATAACACTGGGCAACAACAAATTCGATTTTTTTGACGGATTTTTGACAGTTTTATTGTGCTGGATCCAAAAATGACATCGGTTTTGTTCAATCAGGTCAACTTTTTCATCTATTTTCGATCAACGTTTTGATTATTGCGACATTATTCTTTTGTTGTTGTTTGGTTGTTTTTTTTTTTTACATATAAGGGTATTTTATTTATATGATGTAAAATTCTTTCTTATTTTTTTAAATAAACAAATTATAATTTACATAATTATGAAGAGCTTACATAAGCTAATTTTTGAATAATTGATATAAATGATATTTTTCTTCTTTAGGTAATGAAATGGAATCGGCCAGAAGACATTGCAAAAATAAACCCGATGTATTTTGCTACATCTGCGGCGAATATACCATTGTTCCTAACAGGAATCCAGCAACGGGTTTTATAAAGCGTGCTTACCATGCTTATTTTGGTATAAAATTTGGTGATCAGGATAAAGTTTGGGCGCCACACATGCAAGACATGCACCGAGAATCTGCGTCTTTCGATCAAGGGTAAGAAGAGTTGTCTGAAGTTTGGAATTCCTATGGTTTGGAGGGAACCGAACTGCTTTCAAAAACCTTGGATGCAACATGAGCATCAAAATGCATTACTTATTCTCACATATTGATCGGTTTCCTGAAAATCTGGGATCAATGAGCGACGAGCAAGGGAAGGGATTTCATCAGGATATGAAAGAGATGGAAACCAGGTATCAGGGACGCTGGGAAGCAGTCATGATGGCTGATTACTGTTGGACTCTAAAGAGAGACATTCCTACTGCTGAACATTCTAGAAGTTTGAAGAGACGGAAGTTCATGCCCTGAATTTTGAACAATGATGACCTAATATTGAATTTATATGTACTTACCGTTATCAATGTCAACTATTCAATATACACTAATCAACGTTTGTAACATTTAATAAATGAATTGTGTTAGAAAACGAATTTTTTAAATTAGAATTTTAATTTAAAAACCTATTTTGCAAGAGAAATATTAACAAAAAGTGCCTAATGTTACAAAAATGTAATCGATTTAGCTATAAGATCGGATTTTTAAAAATCGAATTAGATCAAAAACCTGACCTGATCAAAAGAAACGGAACTCATTTTCAAATTTAGAAGTGCAAAATTATCCTAAATCAGTTAAAAAATCTTAAGACACCTTACAAAATTCTTTTTTTTGTGACGCAATGTAATGGATAAAAATATCATAATTAAACTTTGAAGCTCATAAATATATTTTTGCCAGAGGACATTTAATGTGAGTTGTAACGCTTGGGTCCTTGACACTTCTGGATGTCTCTATTTACTGGCTACTCTTTCGGCTCAAATGCGCACGCACACGCACGCACGCACACACAGACACATGCACACTCTATTTTAATACATTTCAATGTTTATAAAAACTCATAAACACGTCTTTAAATTCTTAATAAAAGTCTTTTAACATAAACAAAAATCACCGAAGAAGCACATTAGAAAGTACACAGGCAGGGCTGCTTGTCGAAGTTAGCAGTACTTTCCTCAGGTGTTGATTGATAGCAGCTCTGTTCTTTCATCCCTAGTGACTGCTTTCTACTCAGTACCCGGTAGTGACCGATCTCTTGTCAACGGATGGTAATTTGTCAGCGCTTCTGACATCGGATGGTGATTCATTCCCGGCAAAAAAATAATCCAGATGGTTAATACGAATACTGCAAATATTTTCCCGCCATTAAAAATTCTGGACTTCCTCCTCGAGATGATGAATCAGTTTTTGAGTGAACCTTTCCATATACATTTGTACTTACATATATGTCTGTTTGCCTATTAACTTACTTACTTGTCTCTTTGTTTTTACCTATCACTATATCCCTCTACTTTAGTGTCTCTCGTTTATATCAATTTTACTATAATCTATTCAAATCTGAACGTGTCACTTAACACCCGACGTTCTATTTTATATCTGATGACGTTTAATGATAAGCCTCAGCGTTAACGCCGACTACTCTCAGTTGCTGTCTTTCAACAGCGGTGAATCCTTGACGATTTGAACGATGAATGATCACGATGATAGATGTGAATTAGATGTGCTGAAAACTACCTTCACGGGTGTAATTATAATGAGATATTTAAAAAGTATAATTTAAAAGAAGCGGTGTGTAATTATAAGACAATTAAGAAATGTAATTTGAAAGAAGCAATTTATAATGAGATAGTGAGGACATGTAATTTGAAAAAAGCAGTGTATAATTATAATGAGATAGTGAGGACATGTAATTTGAAAAAAGTAGTGTATAATTATAATGAGATAGTGAGGACATGTAATTTGAAAAAAACAGTGTATAATTATAATGAGATAGTGAGGAAATGTAATTTGAAAGAAGCAGTGTATTATTATAGTGAGACAATAGAGAAATGTAATTTGAAAGAAGCAGAAATGCGGTAGTATGGTTTGCGTACAAGACACAATTTTCATACCTTAGCTAACCCTGTAACTTACTAACTGTACGGTTTAAGTCTTTACGCATAGATGTGTGAGATATAACTTACACACACTTTAAGTAATTTACTGCAACCCTCATTCAATGAGTTACGGAAGCAGATGTGTGAGTATAACCAAGACACACTTTAAATAACTTACTGTAAATCTTTACTCGAATTACGGGAATAGATATGTGAGATAAAACCACGACACACTATAAATAACTTACTGTAATCTTTACTCGAGTTACGGAAATAGATGTGTGAGATAAAACCACGACACACTATAAATAACTTACTGTAATCATTACTCGAGTTACGGAAATAAATGCGTGAGATAAAACCACGACAAACTATAAATAACTTACTGTAATCTCTCCTTTTTTTTTCCTTTTTGTCTCGATTCTGTCCGAGGGGAAGACGACTCTGCAAAGCGATTTACGGCAAAACGAGAAAGAAAGAAAATGTGATCGTGACGATATTGTCATTTGTTAATGTTGCAAGTGTCACGTTCAAGTGAACGTGACAGAATTGCTGGTTGGCAGAAGTCGGCGCCTATCAACATGCGTGTTCTTTACGGCTTGTTGAACGGTTTTTACACCGCTTTTCCTAAGGAAACTAACGAACCCTGTCCAAGGTGCCAAATGTTTTGCATTTCACCCAGCGTTTTCCAGGCTTCTGCACTTTCAACAAATTTGAAATGTATTATCTGTTCTTGGATGATTTGTTTTTTTTCCAAAACAAATTGGTCATTCCTGTTGTCTAGATTCAAGGAAAGAAGAATGCGCTAGCACACACACATTAACACACACATCTTCATGGAAGCAATCACATACACGTGCAATGACATACATGCAAACAATCATACATCCATACACTCAAACACACGATGCACTGACACGTATACAAAAACATGCAGATACACAGGTGTGAAGTATTTCTCTTCTTCTACCTCTTTAAAAAAAAAATATAAGAAGTATTGTAAATTCCTGATTGCAGCTGCTGATTGCAATAATTGAATATGTAATTCTGCCATCTGGAACGAACATTAATGAAGTGAAAAGATATGAAAATTCACGCCACGGGCGGTTTTGTTTCAACTAAAATAATCGCGATCTTTGAAATACTTCAAGCGGAGATAAAAATAAATTAGAGAATTTTTAAATGCCAGAGGGGAAGAGAGTATCCACGCAGAAACATTTTCATAAATTAATTCACATTTGTAAACTACCAATAAATTAATTTGCATTTGCAAAGCACCAATAAATTAATTTGAAAATGTAGCTGACTGGAAGGTATACGGAAGGTATGATTGAAACAATGGCGCTTTTCCTTATTGCTACTAAGACTTTATAAAAATTTGAATCTTCAGCGCTTTTCCTTATTGCTACTAAGACTTTATAAAAATTTGAATCTTCAGCGTTTTTCCTTATTGCTACTAAGACTTTATAAAAATTTGAATCTTTAGCGCTGTTCCTTGTTGCTATCAAGATTTATAAAAATGTGAATCTTCACAAAATATCATTTTCGATTAGCTCAGAGACTGGCAAAACTTTGTACCTAGTAATGGAGTATTAAATTTAACCGGAATCGATAAAAGAGTTTGCACTGTAAATTTATTGCAAGCTTTACACTGTCATGCACGTATGCAGGTTGTCAGTCACTTTAATACATTGATAAGTGAATGAGTTGTAATATAATTATTGCGCAGACTATATGAATGAGTTGTAATATAATTATTACGCGGACTAAATGAATGAGTTGCAATATAATTATTACGCGGACTAAATGAATGAGTTGCAATATAATTATTACGCGGACTAAATGAATGAGTTGCAATATAATTATTACGCGGACTAAATGAATGAGTTGTAATATAATTATTACGCGGACTAAATGAATGAGTTGCAATATAATTTAATATGCGGACACAGAATGGGCGTATATATATAAAAGAACACATATATGAAAGTAATAGCACATTTTGTTAAATGTTAATGTAAAAATCCTATATTCAAGGTCGATGTCATGGATGTATATGACTGGAGAATCGCTGATTACAGAATCAACACCTAGGGTAAATGTGGATAAAGTAAACGTCACGTAATATGTTCATTACAAAATCAGCACCCAATGTGCGCGTAGGTAAAGTAAACGTCACACAACCTCCTTACGTTTAGTACACCGAGGGTGTTATAAAAATGTGCAGAACAAGATCCAAAGGCCCAGGTGAGTACCACAGTCGGTAAAGCACACGGGGCGTAAATGATTCCTTCATTACGAGATTCTACACTCATGGTGACTTTTAGAAACGTAAATGACAGTAAATGACGTGTGAAATGTTCTTTATAAGGTCACACAGACAAGGCAAGGCGGACGTCAGTTTTAGAAACAATGTTAAAATGTTCAGTACAAGATTACACCGGCAGGGCGGGCGTCGGCACAGTGAACGACTCTCAAGTTGTAAAGAGTTAACGAGGATGTGATAAAGCGGACAAATGTGATAAAAAGTCTTGAGTAGCTTTACAAGACTGTGCATACCAGCATACTACATATAATACGAGTGCCACCTATAATACCACTTAGCAGGAAGTATTGTAATGCGGAACTGTAGTTTTCTATAAAATTACAATGCAGTGCTTTCCTACAACTATGCAGTACAATGTACAGCTTTGTAGTATTTTTTCCTTCACTATTCCAGTACTATTTCAATAGCACATCAATAATAGTCATTTTCCAGTGTTGCAATATAGTACTTTTCCTACTACACTACAACAATAGTCATTTTCCAGTGCTAAAATAGAGTACTTTTCCTACAGCACTAAAATAATAGTCATTTTCAAAGCTTCAATATAGTACTTTTCCTAAAGCACTAAAATAATAGCCATTTTCAGAGCTGCAATTTAGTACTTTTCCTACAGCACTACAATAATAGTAATTTTCCAGCCTGCAAAAGAGTACTTTTCCTATTGTTCTGCAGTATGGTAGTTATCCTATAGTACTGCAATGTAGTACTTTTCTTGTTGTACTGCAATGCAGTACTTTTCCTATAGTTGTGCGGTATGTTAATTCTCCTATAGTACTGAAATACAGTACTTTTCACACAGTATATTAATACTGCAATACAGTACTTTTCACACAGTATATTAATACTGCAATACAGTACTTTTCACACAGTATATTAATACTGCAATACAGTAGGCTAGTATCAAATACCAGAACAGCAGCTCCTTATCGCATTACAGTACAGGTAAGTGTAGATATTTCACTGACACAGTGACGGAAATAAACAACACTGGAATGCGGAGAGACACGCACAGTACACGCGTGTATTTAAACAAATGATATTAACGACACACTTCGTGTACCGAATGCGAGCTTACACGCAGACCAACAGAAATAAGGAATGAAATAACGACCAGAGTACCGATTGCGGGCTATTCTAGTTCAAACGAAAGAGCAAAAATAGCTGTCATGAATTTACGTACCACAAATTCTTTGTATTCATAGCAATAATAGCTATCATAAAATTAATTAGGCCTACCGCTTGTATTGTAATTCCAGTATTCATAGCAATAATTGTGTGTGTTATGAAATTATATATCTCTTGCCTTGTAATCCCAGTGTTCGTAGCAAAAATAGCTGAATGAAATTTTGTAGGCCTACCACTTGTCTTGTAATTCCTGTATTCATAGTAATAATAGCTGAATGAAATTATGTACCACTTGTCTTGTAATTCCTGTGTTGAACAAAAGCAAGAGGACTAAAATATGCACTGCAAAATGCCTGTACCGCCTGAGCAGGTGGAAAATAAAAGTAACACAGATATGCTGAGAAACTATGTTTTGCATAACCTATACGCACCAAGTGAAAAGGAAAATGGTGCTTGACTACACACTGTACAAGCAAGTCTTTGTGCAGCTTTTAATGCTGGTATTTAATGTAATGAAAGCTTTCAATGTCAGCAAGCAAATATTTTGACGTCATGGCCTTACTGCTGACAGTCTAGTGCGTGATAACGGTGCGTAGCGAAACTATACGTCATATAGGTTCTGTAATCAGTACTGGAGTGTTGACTAATGTGTATGTGGTTGGGAGGGGGGGGGGCGGCATATATATGTGTGTAGGTGTGTGTGTGTGTGATAGTCACTAAAGAACTCAAACTTAGTGCTGTCTTAAAACCACAAACGATAGCTTTTTCTTTCGAAGAGAACTTACAAAACTTTTGCAAATTTTCATTTTAACTGAGGTTGTTTCTTGTTCACGAATGCCCACCTTCCTTTTTTTATTTTTTAATTTTTTAATAATATATGTTTCGCCCGTCTCTCCTCTGTGCCTGAATTACACATTACTTACGCTTAATACATGAACGGTAATAAATGTTTCTTGCTTATCGCTTATGTGTTTCTTGCTAACACGGGCAGCATATTTCTCGAAACTGATCGTTAAATTAACCGATGTCTTTGATAAAGAATCGGGAGTTAGATGAGTGGCGGTAGGTTGCCGTTTGGATGGAGAGAGACAGCAGGAACTGCGACAGCCAAATCGATGAGGAGACTAACGGGGCGACGCGTGAACTAGCAACACCATTATTGATAGGTAAAGAAGGGGCCACTCACCTTCAAGCAAAATATTGATGTTTTTACTATCCCTTTCGTCGCGGGGTGTGTGAAAAGTACGTTGTCCCCACGCTCGACTGGGAATAACACTGACAAGTCAAGTGACCGACCAGAAATATTTATACGGTGGTCCCACAACATAGGCTCACATAATACTTTAATAGCTCTAAAGCCGTGCGCATCACAGTCTTGTCTGGACGATTTCAGTGCATGCGCGAACGTGATCAACTTGTCTCACGCTAAACGCGTCAGCGTGCTACGGGCTAGCCAATCGGCGCGCGTTTTCCATTCTTATTGGGCACGCGCCTGGGTCAATGCTAAGGCTGGAGGCATTCATTGAGACGACAAGTTGGGACCTGCTCGATGTGTAAAAATAGTGAATCGATAACTCCTTTGTTTCCCCGCAGACTAGCGAGATAAAAAGAAACGACAGCTGTCGAAACGTTTCCGAGAGTGCACAGTCTATTTTGTACACCGTCTCGACTTGCTTTAATGATTAAAAGGAAACAAGGTACATTTACGGAGCTCACCTGGATATACAGGCAAAGTCAGTTTCAGTTTCTGTTCGCTAAAGCTGACACCACTTTGTTGGAGTCAATAGCCATTCTCTTTAAAAAAAAAAAAAAAAACCAATCGATTTAAACTAAAGCGTGTCGATGAATGTGTGTGTGTGTGTATGCAAATATCTTGTTGTGCCGTAAAAGTGACTAGGTTCGATTGTTTATGTTCCTTTTCTCAGTGGAAACTAAATAAATCTTTTGTAAAGTGTAAATATGATCAGTGTCAAAGGTGAATGACATTTTATAAGTCGAAACAATGATTTTAGATAAAATAGGTGACCAAATTCTTTGGCTATAACGTGGAAAATTATAAAAATTAAAACCTTAATTCCATTATTTCAGTGTTCTCCTTTTGTAAGAAGACTGTAAAGGTTTTGTTTCGAACCCTATTTGCTGACGAGAAGGCTCGTTAACAGAATTCCCAGAGAAGCTACGTCAACCGCCAAGTACAACGGGCCCCTGTATCTGCTGAAAACTTTCAGTTAAACGAACTGATGACAACTGTAGAAAAGTATTTGTGTAGTAACAGTAATAACATTTAACTGTAAAAAGTATTTGTGTAGTAACAGTAATAACATTTAACTGTGAAAAGTATTTGTGTAGTAACAGTAATAACATTTAACTGTAAAAAGTATTTGTGTAGTAACAGTAATAACATTTAACTGTGAAAAGTATTTGTGTAGTAATAGTAATAACATTTAACTGTAAAAAGGATTTGTGTAGTAATAGTAATAACATTTAACTGTGAAAAGTATTTGTGTAGTAATAGTAATAACATTTAACTGTAAAAAGGATTTGTGTAGTAATAATAATAACATTTAACTGTGAAAAGTATTTGTGTAGTAATAGAATAACATTTAACTGTGAAAAGGATTTGTGTAGTAATAGTAATAACATTTAACTGTAAAAAGGATTACGTTGTTCTCTAAGTTAGTGTGACCTTTGAACCGCTATTTGATTTTGGTGAATAGACTTCAAGTACACCTTTTAAATATACGTTTAGATTAAATAAATAATTAATTAATTAAATAAATAAATGCTTTAATTCAATCTTTTGTGGGCATTGTTCTCTTTCTTTGCTTGAACATGGATTGTTGTTGTTTGGAGGGGGGGGGGGGGGCGAGGGTTGTCTGTCCAGAGGTCAATTAAAAGGAAAATTGATCAAACCACAACTCACTTAATACTTCTACTTGAGGAAGTCAAGACGATAGATCTTTAAAAGAACGTCGAACACGTTCTACCCGTTAGAAATAAAAGTAACTTGAGAAGTTTGATAGGGGAGGCGTGGGGGGATGAGAAGGAAGAAGGGGAATTACATTCTCCTGGTCCCGGTTTATCGGTCCTTTTATTAATAGTTTATTTCTTTATTGCGGTGTTTATTTTGATAAGGTGAAGAGCATTATATAAAATTATATAACAAGTGTAAGTGTGATGAAAGTTTACCCGGGCTTGTCACGTGTTTTTCTTTTCGATGATTGTCAACTTGCACACGGGACCCAATTTATAGTTCCAACCCGATGCACTAAATAAGCCCAACTAATGAATACTTGACTTCACACACACACAGACACACACACACACACACACACACACACACACAAACACACATACATACACACACACGCACACACACACATACACACACACATACACACATACACACAGACACATACATACACACACACATACATACACACACACGCACACACACACATACACACACATACACACACACACACATACACACGTACACACACTCACTGACAGTACAAAATAAGATAGTGTATATATATATATCATATTTACTGACTAAACCTACATTATAGATTCTGTTGCGTTCTTAGCTCTCTTAGCAAGACTGACCAATGGTTTGAGTCAACACATTTTTGGTTTGAATCGTTGACCTTTGACCCAGTAAGACTGCTGAGAGTGCTACATTACTGGAATTGTATCTCGAGTCGAGATGAACTTCAGGTGCATATGCACTATTGAACACACGTGGCGGTAAAGCAAATCGGCGGAACTCTTTCCAGTGGCGGACTCAGTTAAGACCTCGGTGACAGATGCGACAGAACTCTCCTCATTGATAAGTTAATTGATCTGGAAATCGCGAAGTGACATGGACAGGGTGAACAGTTTGAACAGTTTGTTTTTTATCAGTGATGCCTGGCCTACAATCCAAGTTTGGTTGGTTTGGATTTTTAGTTTGTTATTTTGTAACTGAAAAAAAAGATCATTTACTGTCGTCAAAGATGCAGGGACATTCATCACACACAGACGAACTCCCAAACACTGTAAATACATATATATACGTGTATGAACTCTGAGAAGTAAATGAATACTGAGCACATATACATGACACCATAGACATACACACAAATACGCACTAGGAAAAGTGGTTGATTAGTCCATTTTTTCCCCAATATCTTAATGAGATT
Source organism: Sinotaia quadrata (assembly GCA_028829895.1). Taxonomy (NCBI): domain Eukaryota; kingdom Metazoa; phylum Mollusca; class Gastropoda; order Architaenioglossa; family Viviparidae; genus Sinotaia; species Sinotaia quadrata. Next base: position 38,394,130 of record CM054184.1, read on the forward strand.
AATGGTCGACTTTTGTATGTCACACAATAAAGAGAACTGCACAGTTCAACGAGACGACCAATGAGATATACAGAAAAAGAACTTCAGGTGTGCAATAATATTTAGAATAAAACGTCAGATGTGCAATAATATCTATAAATAAAACGTCAGTGATGTGTGAATTACAGTCTTATACAAATGACAACACACACTGATAATTACAATATAAACATAAATAAAATTGAATAAATAAAAGCTTGCTGTAACTGTGATGGTCGAACTATGGGACAAATTATACACTTTGTTTTACTATTATTTCTTTTTCTGTATAAATATCACAATAGGGCAGAAGGAGGCAAGCTAATGTAGAGACACACAGGGTGAGTGGGTTTGGCTGTTCCGGTGTATCTCCATGAAGCTTGAGTGACATGTGCCAGTAATACGTTGTCTTAAGTTGTTACACAAGACACATAACAGACGCCTTTGATGTTTGGGTGGGGCCCATTTTTATTCTGTTATGTAAAGGAACATTTTATTGGCTGTGCATGCGGGTGAGCAAGTATCATAAAAGTGAGTAAACGGACGAACGGTACAAAACAATATAAATACAAATTCTTTCGCCCCTCTCAAAAAACTATGAATAACAAGTTTGTTTGAAAATGAAAAATTAGGTCGTTTATTACCTAATTTGGGGCACTATTCTTTCTCACAATGATTAGTCAAACATACAACTTTCCAATGTCATACACTGTGTGGGAAATAAATAAGGGATGAAAATGATGAACTTCAAAATGTAAAACAAAAATTTAATTTTACAATTCTCATGCGGTAAATGGCACCACTATCAACAATGATAATTCACGTACAAAATAAGCATATATTTAAACATTATCTTAGAGTACATATTATACAAAATGACAATAATAATGAATTCAAACAGAATAGATTAAATGTTCTTATTCCTAACACTTCTAGATGCGCATTTCCAGGATCTAGGCATTGTCTCAGATTTGCCTGGGGGTAAATCTATGCTCTGTTGACATGTTGCCAACCTTGGTATTTGTCGCTGCTTTCTTTGGTTACATTAAAAACACCCAGCAAAATTTAGCATTACCAGTTGTGTCGTCCAGTGGAGTGTGTCATTGCATCTATGGATGCAGAACTTCTCATGTCCGTGGGGCACTGAGATGCTGTTCCTCCAACCACAGAATATGAATTCAAACAAGCTCAGACAGGGAAATGAAAATGGCTCCTTTTTCGTTAGCTGCATACAACCAATGTCGCATGCATAAGCTGTCTTGAAGTGAACTTACCACTTTGCCAGGAAAATATTGAAGCAAGTTACCTCGTCGCTTCAACACTAGGTAGTAGACGGATGAAAAAATGGGTGGAAAGAGATATTCCCAACTTTCCTTAATGAAATCTCTGATTACGAAATTCCACACAAATGACGTAAGATGTCTTCACATAAATCCATGTTTTAAGCATGAGAGTATATTTCTCTCTTCTTCCCTTATACAGTTTTACTAAGAGTCCTCAAAGGCAACTAGAACTTTTATGTCTTGTGACATAATCCGTCAAGGCATGCTTTTTATCTGCGTGTGCCACACACACTATTGGTGACTTTAATGTGCATCGACTATCCAACTTGTAAATACTCGTCATCACTCATGCACGAATACTCTACATTCACTCAATATATAAAACTCTCTAAAATATATATATTTAAAGCATAAAATAATAACACACACTGTGTCTACAACGTCTGTCTAACTAAGTGAAATCTTAGGTGAACGTTTCTAGAGTCACATAACATAGCATGTATTGTATAATAACAAAACCGGGTTACTTCCCCTAGTCTGTTAGTGGGTTTTAGATAGTGAAATAAAATAAAATTGTGGCTCCATCCTCCTCTCCGTGACAATTAATAATCACTAATTAATATTTACCTGTTACAGTTGACCTCCGAGTGGCCAATTATGCAATCTGCCGTACCATCCTATGCTACACGAGGTGGATTGAGGTCAGGTTCATTGATCAGGGGTGGACAGTGGAGTGTATAGAGGGGAAGAGATGACATTAAGGATGGGTGAATGTTGACAAGATACTGGACGCCCTTATATGGACATTTCCATTCCAATGAAGCGAGAAAACTTGTAGTTTGACCCAGAGTTGGTCACATATATATATATATTGCCAATAAACCCGCACATCGTCACGAGACGGACGGCGGTTGAGGGTGTGCGCCAAACTGGTGCGACCTGTTTCACCCACTTCTGCCAGCCCTCCTGCCCTCTACCTCAGACGCACCGTGAGGCTGTGGAGTCCCCCCCCCCCCCCCCCCCCCAAGAAGCAGACCAAAACTGAGAACATCAGGAAGATGAAAGGTCTATTGCTGCTTCTGGGGTGAATGTGAGCGAAACACACACACACGCATCATTTATAAAGGGTTAAAATCTGTGTGGAGAAAAAGGCTTTGCGCATTACAGAAAGCAGTAGATATATTTACTTCTCAAAAATTATTGTTATAATATTGATTAGTATGTCGTTTAGAATAGTCATAATTTTTTAAACTAATAACTGTTGTATGAAACTAATGCATATCTTTTTAAGAGAAGGCTATGTGGCGCTAGTGATAATGCATGCCATATGATGACGAGATTGAGATAAACACGTGTTGTGCGCTATGCTTTATTCAGTGTAAAACCATTTGCAACAAGTGAAACTAAACTGGAGATTGAGATAATCATTGTGAATTTAAATGTAAACCATTCACTGATCATGGTTGTAACTATTGAGTTTGTGTAAATGTGAAATTGGAATATTATTGTCACATTTGGAGATGAGAGCGTTATAAATTAATGTAATGTTTAATGACGTAAAATTGTAAGAGTTGTCTATTGCTGTCACTACAAAACCTTAACGTTGTTTCGTATTTATCAACAGCTACAGAGAGATATGATTATCTATTGCAGCTGGTCTTTTTTTTCTATCCTCAAGCGCTTTTCTGCTGAACCGATCCTTATCCTCCTGTTCACTCTGAAATGTGCACCTGACTCCTGCCGTTTTCTAACGGTTTACACTTGGTAGAGGGCGCTGCACGAGTAACGACACAAAGGGTTCATCTCTATCGATGACAGCAGAGTTAAGAGGTCCCAAGCAACACGATCTGTAATTGCCCAGATGGACAATAATCAATTAAATCAGTTAATTTTGGGACAGTAAATAGACGGTCTTGGTTGACATGTGTTTTCGGAAATTGAATTCTATTGTTCTCTTTTAATTGTTATTATTAAATCTTCTTTCTTCTTGTTATCTTAAACTGACATTTTGGTTAATTTGTAATAATTTTGACCGAGAAGAGCTGGCTGGGGATTCTGAGCAGGAAATATGTGAATGTTATATAAGTCCTAATTAATGAAAGGGAAAGATAACGCTGCCACGTCTCAAACGTCAGTCAAAACAAACCTCAGAAAAATCGAATGAAAAGCATCATGCGAGCAATAGACACATATGAAGCTGTACCTTAATGCTATTAATAGAGTTGAATTATTTAAGGAATAGTAGCTGTAAGCAGACACTAAACATAGGTGAAATTTGAAAACAAAACGTAAATAAAAATATCAGCACTGTGAGAGTAATATACAAGTCAGAAAATGGCGACATCTATTTTGACGCAATGAAGGTTCAATCCTGTTTCCTAACGTCACAATCCCAAAGTGCAAATTCACACACACGCGCGCGAGCTTTCACACACACACACACACACACACACAGAGTATAAGCACGCACACACACACACACAGTATAAGCACGCACACGCACACACACAGTATAAGCACGCACACACACAGTATAAGCACACACACACACACACACACACACACACACACACAGTATAAGCACGCACGCACAGATCCTCAGATAGTCTCATGAAATCGACACTAGCTCTACTAATCTTTAAAGCCGATAAAAAAATCAGGTCGACGGATAATTATTCTGGTACAGAATGAAATTGTTGTTCTCAGGCGTGAATTTCTTTCTCACGGTCATAACGGACTTTTTTTCTTTTTTTAAAAGAAGAGAAAAATATATTTAAAATGTGATCTCAATTTCGCTCGCTCATAACCAGACCCGAAGTAAAACACATCCCGACGCTGAAATTGTTTGCGTGGAATCAAGAAAGTCCTTCCACTCATGGTTGGTTGATCGTAATGTGTGTTTGTTTCGTGCGTGCTTATGTGTCGGGACTTCCCAACCGCCAACCCGCTGTCCACAATGTAACTAGCAGCTCGGTAACACCATATGTACATCTGTACAGTAGGACAGACTTTTTCCGGATGTTTCCGCGTTACAAGTATTTATTTTCCGGCCGGTTATTATGTAAACGTGACTTATCGATCAAATTCTCTTTTCAGATCTACCGTCAGGACTGCACTGATTACCTTGAAGTAATAAACACACATTCACACACACACACACACAGGTACGCACGCACACACACACACACACACACACACACACACACACACTCAAACACAAATCCGAAGTCAGAGACAATGAAATCTTACAGACTAAAACACAGACTAACGATAGCGAGATCACGGAAGGAGGGAATCAAGGGGTGGGACGAGGGACATCACAGATCTTGAAAGGAACTGGAACAAGAAAGTAAAGGCGGGGTGGGGAGGAAAGAAAAGTCATAATTGAAGCATGACAGTTCCTAAAATAGCCTTTGTTGAGTGGAGCCAGCGTCTTTAAGCTTTGACTACACGAAACAATGAGGTCTGACCAGTGCCAGAGGAGTACGGCTGGCCGTGCACAGTAGATTCCACTTTCCTAGTCAAGTATCTCTGTCTCTTCAGTTTAGCACGCGCCTTTAGTGAACGGGTTAAAAATGAGACAGCTTTGAAAACCGCAAGTTTAACACAAACCAATTACGTGGGGAGTGGGGTAAGTAGCGTGGGGTGTAGTAACAGTACGTGGTGTGTTGCAGAATTTGTAGATTATATTAAGCTGATGAGTTGAACTCATAAACTATTGTTATGCTTAACATTAACAATCGTTCAATATGTATAAGCATCAGATTGGTTCTGTGCATGTAATATGTCTCCCTACACCAATGACCCAAATAAGTGAATGAACGTATGTGTGTATGTTTGAGCGTTTGTATGTACTTGTGTTTGAGTGTATGCATGTTTTTCTGTCTTTTCATATACTTCTGTGTTGTGTGTGGGTGGGTGGGTGGATGGATGGAATGGGAAGTAATGAATAACCTTGGCAGGTGATATCTATGATAACCTGCTGTGCGCGCGTCAGGGAAACATCTCGCAGATATAAAGTGACTGCACGCTTTTATGTTTACATGTCTGTGATTGATAGGAAACTTGGAGGAAAAAAAAAGATAAGCTGCCAAAAAATGATAAGCACTGCAATTTTTGTTAAAAATATATATTCTTCATATCGGCCCTGTTCCATCTTTCCCTCTCTACCTTCCACATAAGTTTTCCTTCTCTGCAACCCCTCCGCCCCCACCCCCCAGCCATACAACCATCCAACCCTGGCGCTGCCAAGAACTCGTAAGAAGCGCCATGCTGTTTTTACCCCTCTACTGTGTCGTACCACACCCACCAACCATCACTGATTATGTGTGTGCGCGCGTGTACGAAAGAATTTCTTTCTTTTAAAAAAAATAAATGGAGAAAACTATAAGAGGACCTACTGCACTAAAAGACAGAAGCAAGGGGAGAGAACACGGATTTATTTCTCTCTCCACGTGTTCGATGTTGTGGATAAACAGATGCGTGGTGTACCTAGGGGGAGATAAGAAAAGTTCTGGTTTCTGCTGATTAGCTTCACAGATTGCGTATCAGCTGCCAGTTTGAACTTTATCTCAGCCGCGTGACCCAAGAGTGTTCATTTTCTCCAGTTGGCGCAATTGATAGTCTCGACTTCGACCGATTCGGTTACAATCACGCAATTGTGTCAGTACGATTTCTGGAGTCATGGTGTCCTAAAAGCTTAATACGTAAATTAAAATTTGTTATTTATTTACTTTGGGTGTGGGGGCTGAGCCTCAGACAATAAGCAGTTAATTAATTAACAGCCGTTTCTGTTCCTTGTGTGGGAATCTTGTCTGCTCTGACCCGTTTTCCTTGAAGGAAAAGATATTATTGGACACGTGTATCCGGTCATCTGACAACGTGATATTAATAAGGATCCTCATTTCGAAAACACATATATACACACGTACGTACACACACACGCGCACGAACGCTGTACAGTACAAACGAAGACTAGTGACAGTGACGCACTTATAGGCAAGTCTTTCATCAGGCAGACGCACGCACTGAGCTCTCTCTCTCTCTCTCTCTCTCTCTCTCTCTCTCTCTCTCTCTCACACACACACACACACACACACACACACACACACATATATATATACCATTGGGCAGACCTGGTAAGTCGTTGCATTACATCCAGGCCTGCCAGTTACGAAATAAGTATTAGTTTCTATTAACGACTTGTTCAAGTTACGAATTTTCGCAGATAAACGTTTTTAGTAAAGCATAGCGTTCGAATACAGCTTAACGCTAGGGATTTCAGACGTCTCCATGTAGTTGTGGAAGAAATCACCTCGCTAATCTAGCAGTTTGCTGATTCACTATAACGAACATGACTTCTTCCGCAATCTTGTCCCTTCCCCACTCACTATCCACCCTTCCCCGCCTTCTTGCATAACGGGATACCAAGCTTGCGTGACAGTCCGAGTGGGTTCACATCAAACCCGCTCACCCGCCTTACACACATTTTGGCTGACTTTACTACAGCAGTTCACAATTGAGGACGTGGACCTTCGTGAAGGGTGAAGATAGAAATCATCAGTAGAGGTCAAGTAGAAATCATTCGAAAAAAGCTATTTATTAAAGGAAACTTTAAAAGCAGTGAAAGTGTACAAAGTATGAAATAAATGTCGTAGGCCATTCCGTTGCTTGCTGTGCCTTAGAGGAGAATGTTGTTTTTATTCTTCCTTAAATTGCTAATGGGTGCTTCAATAAACAAAACACTAGTTAATTGTTTTTTTACCCTCTTCAATTTTTAGTTAATTTTGTGAAGTCTGTTAGAAGTGAAAAACTTACTTCTACATATAGTATGCCCTACCAAAGAAAAATATGCAAACGTACAAAATCTAACATTGTTAGTGGTGAGGGAGGGGGGGGCGGGGGAAGTACGATCTTTTTACAATGGGTGAAAATTGATTGGTGTTGGACAATCTTTGTTTATGCTATATATGCACCGTGAAAATCTCAATCCTTAACTGTTTCAACAAAACCTTGCATAAAGGTGTACTCTCCGAGGTAGTTTACCTGTGTGATTGATTTTACGTGCGTTTTCAAACAAAGCACTTGACATACAAATCACTCGTTACATAAGGTAAACAAAAAAAATATCTTTTACAAGTGCTGATATAAATATTTTTATTTTAAACATTGTTATTTCAGAGTTCTTCACGCGATCGACCATAACAATCAAAGCTGACGCTCGGACCGTGAAGCGGCTTTCAAATTGGACTGGGTTCACCGACTACGGGTGTAACCGTTGAATTGCTCAGCACTTTTATTTGCTCGTCTCTTTCATAGCGATTGGTCCTTTGTCTTGTAATGTGTCTTATTGGTCCTTTGTCTTGTAATGTGTCTTATTGGTCCTTTGTCTTGTAATGTGTCTTATTGGTCCTTTGTCTTGTAATGTGTCTTATTGGTCCTTTGTCTTGTAATGTGTCTTATTGGTCCTTTGTCTTGTAATGTGTCTTATTGGTCCTTTGTCTTGTAATGTGTCTTGTTGGTCCTTTGTCTTGTAATGTGTCTTGTTGTTGAAATTAATGAGCAAAGCGTGCATAGTGTCTTAAGTCAGGGGTTTAGTTATTCATCTGCACAGTGTCTTTGTCGTGTTTAGTTATTCATCTGCACAGTGTCTTTGTCGTGTTTAGTTATTCATCTGCACAGTGTCTTTGTCGTGTTTAGTTATTCATCTGCACAGTGTCTTTGTCGTGTTTAGTTATTCATCTGCACAGTGTCTTTGTCGTGTTTAGTTATTCATCTGCACAGTGTCTTTGTCGTGTTTAGTTATTCATCTGCACAGTGTCTTTGGTAATGTTTAGTTACTTATCTGCATAGTGTCTTAGGTCATGTTTAGTTACTTATCTGCATAGTGTCTTTGGTCATGTATAGTTACTCATCTGCATAGTGTCTTAGGTCATGTTTAGTTACTTATCTGCATAGTGTCTTAGGTCATGTTTAGTTACTTATCTGCATAGTGTCTTAGGTCATGTTTAGTTACTTATCTGCATAGTGTCTTAGGTCATGTTTAGTTACTCATCTGCGTAGTATTATGATGTCAAGTTTACTTACTCATCTGAATATTGAATTATGTCAGTCATATTTAGTAAGTCATCTGCGTAGTGTCTTAGGTCAAATTTAGTTAGTCATCTGCGTAGTGTCTTAGGTCAAATTTAGTTAGTCATCTGCGTAGTGTCTTAGGTCAAATTTAGTTAGTCATCTGCGTAGTGTCTTAGGTCAAATTCTGGCCTAACAGTTACTTAAACAAGTACTTAATAGTTGTGCAGTGCTTGTTTAAGCAGCAGTTAGGCCCTAACTTGTTTAATGTGCGATATATATATTATCTGGTCGGCATTATTTATGCACAGTTAGTCCTTTACTGTTTTTTTATAGGTACGTCTACCAGGTTCGTTAAGTAGAATGTCAGTAGCTATTTTTTCCTTGTCTGGTGTCATTAGGTTGAGGGGTATTTACTTTTAATTGTCGTGTAAAATGCTATGCTCTGTAAATTGTACTGTTATCATCAGCGTTTTGGTGTCCATTATAAGCTTTCATGTCGCTCCCATGTAAAGAATCGTTTTATTGTCAATGTTCTGATTGTCTGTCGCTGTATTCTTCTCGCTCCTCTGTAAAACGTCTTTTCACTGCCAATGTTCTGGTTGTCTGTCGCTGTGTTCGTCTTTTATTTTTTAATTTTAAAAATATTGTTGTCAACGTTTTGAGTTGATTGTCACCCCTCTGTGAAGCGTTTGGCATCGAACCCATATTGCTGCACCAATCGTACCCATGAGTTGTTGCGGTTTGTGGTGAAGACCGCAGAAGCAGATTTCATTCACGACTCTTCGCGGCAGTGAAGGCTGCACGACACAGCGAGAAGTAATTTACTAGCTGTCACTCGGTTATGCAAATTGATTTTTCCAAACAGCACCGGTCTGCCCGCCAGCATATGACCACCATGCATAACAACACCTGCGGGAGGGGGGGAGGGAGAGAGAGTTTCCGATCGCACTGAATGGTCCGGCACGTCAAATTGTCCACAGGGCTGAAGGGGGTGGGGTAGCAATTGACCTTAGCATGACGTAATCATCGCAAAACAATGCGCCATAAGCAGGCGGGGGAAATGAGGAGATAAAGGACCCAATCGCAATGTAAGTTTCTTAACAAATACTAGTGAACAGAGGGAAATGACTCTAAGTCACCCCACACATAAAATCAAGTCACCTTCTGGCAGACGGAGATTACAACCACTCTCAATAACATTTACGTCAAACGATGGCTAAAGTGACGACATGGCAGGGGAGATAATGCGCCGCTCATGCACACCCACACATGGGCGCACGCTCAAATATGTATTAACAACAACCATCAACTAATTACTAGGGTCAATTTTTCGAGCTCAAAGTTAAGTGGTTTTATGGACTGATGGCAGTGCCCAATGATAAGGCATTTATAGCTTCCTTATCAAGGGGCCAGGATTCCACCCCACCCCCCAATAAGTGTACAAATCTTAAAATCATCTCTACATTAGCTCGCTCTCTGACACAAACAATCCACAAATTCCGCCATATTGTCACTCGAATGGAATTCACAGGAATCAACATACAGCAACACATTTAACTTCTAAGTTGATGACAATGTCGGATTCACACATCAACGTAACCCAGTAGAGCACAGTAGCCACCCTAGTATGACGTGGTGAAAGTAAAACAAAAAAGGTTTTGCTCTGCAAAAGTCAAATTAATGCAGCACAAAATTTCTGGCATATTTCATCTCTAAACTCCTTTTTCTCTTACATACATTCTCAATTTAACAAATCCTGCAACAATTTCGCTATTCCAATACACACACAGAGAATACAAAATATATCATTGGTAAGTCTGACCACAATAATCAGCAAAAATGAAGAAATCAGAGTGGAAATCATCAAGAAATTGTGGGGGCAGAACTATTTTAAGTTGATGAAAATGTATGATATATAATTTGTCAATGATATGTTTGTTTCAAACTTTTATTCACTTGATTATGTATTTTCGTATTTACTTAACTGTTTCTGTGTGTGTATTTGGAGTGGGTGGGAGTATTTTTATTTTATTTTTAATTTCATTATGCAAAACCCTTCTTTTAGGATATCCTAAGATGTTGTGTGTGTATGTAATTCATTTATCCCTCATCAATCACTCATTCCAACTTGTCACAGTGAGTTATGGATGAGAACGTACCAAGCAAACACACCTTGTATTCGGTAACACGATGTTGTAATGTTTATATGCTGTACTATTAAATTCATAGCCAGTAACAGGATGTTTTAAAGTTTGTGCTGTACTATTAAATTCATAGCCAGTAACAGGATGTTTTAATGTTTGTGCTGTACTATTAAATTCATAGCCAGTAACAGATGTTTTAATGTTTGTGCTGTACTATTAAATTCATAGCCAGTAACAGGATGCTTTAATGTTTGTGCTGTACTATTAAATTCATAGCCAGTAACAGGATGTTTTAATGTTTGTGCTGTACTATTATAGCCAGTAACAGATGTTTTAATGTTTGTGCTGTACTATTAAATTCATAGCCAGTAACAGGATGTTTTAATGTTTGTGCTGTACTATTAAATTAAACTCATAGCCAGTAACAGGATGTTTTAATGTTTGTGCTGTACTATTAAACTCATACCTAGTAAAAGGATGTTTTAATGTTTGTGTTGTACCATTAAACTCATAGCCAGTAACATGATGTTGTAATGTTTATATGCTGTACTATTAAACTCATAGCCAGTTACAGGATGTTGTAATGTTTCCATGTATTTAATTATTTAACTGAGTTTTGCTCCATTTGCTCCGTCATGTGGCGTCATCTAGTGTTTGTGCTGTTCGCGTGATTTATCCATCTGGTATGAATATCGTGTAATCTTGTTTTAACATCTTCATATTTATTTTTGACTAGACAGAGTGGGGGAGGGGGGAAGGAGTGAGCCAAACACTACTTTTAGATAGACATAGGAAAAGAATATTTCCCACCACCACCACTCACCCCCCTCCTTAAAAAGTGGCTAGCTCGTAAGCCAGGGGTTTTAAATATTATCCTTAATATTATCCTTAAAAATATAATAATTAGGTTTATATTTAATATCCTTTTCATACTGGGGATTGGCAAAGGGTTAACTATAAAAAAAACAACAGATTGTTAGACTGATAGAGAGAGGGAGAGAGAAATATATTGTACTTTTCAGTAAGAAGCATTATTCATTAAAACAGACTAATTGATTTTACACACACACACACACACACACACACACACACACACACACACACACACACACACACACACACACACACACAGAGACACACACACACACAGACACACACACACACACAGACACACACACACACACACACACACACACACACAGACACACACCTCCTTGATGACATAACACAAATATTCTACTTTGAAATAAGCATTATTATTTAGTAACACTAATGTTGCTTGAATTCTTTAGTATAAAGATTACCTTTAAATAAGAAATATTTTTTCAGTAACACACTTGCAGTACTTTGATAATTTAGTGTGCATGTAATGTTCATTTGAATGACGAGACATTACAATACATTGTCACAGTTGTGGGATGACTATGCGTGTATATGAGGCACTTTTAAATATAGAAACATTATTCAGATATTCTAAAACTGCATGAATGACTGACTATGTGTGTATATGAGGCACTTTTAAATAATAGAAAAATTATTCAGATATACTAAAACTGCATGGATGATTTGTGTGTATATGAGGCACTTTTACATATAGAAACATTATTCAGATATACTAAAACTGCATGGATGATTTGTATGCATATGAGGCACTTTTAAATATAGAAACATTACTCGGATATACTAAAACTGCATGGATGACTATGTGTGTATATGAGGCACAAATAAACATTATTCACATATACTACAACTGTATGGTTCATGAAGAACTATTCACATATACTAAAACTTGGATGATTAATTGTATAAACATTGTACTTTAAAAAAAACAAAACAAATACTGTTGGAATTTAACATATATTTATATTCCAACAATATATCCTTTTTATATTATATATATATTTTTCTTAATATATATTCACATGCATATGAAATTAAGTAATTTTAATTGATTGCAATAAAATTATTTATTACTCTACTAAGTTCCATTTTTTTTAACAAGTGTGTGTGTGTGCGTGTGTGTGTGTGTGTGTGTAAATTCAAGTTAATCAGGTCAGCATTATGAATAAACAGATGACCCATGATGCAGAATAGCTGTGTTCTCCAGGAATGTTACCAATACATTACGGTTAATTATTAACAGGCCCTGTACGTGGAACACCAAGTGAAAACTGATAGGGAATGAACCGACAAAAATAACTTGCCTGTAGTTTAATCAGGTCGTCTCCTAGGAGAGGGTTACACTATTAATTATAGACATTTATTATATCTATTTTGTCCACTATAAGCATAGTTGTGTGTTTAGCTTTAACATATCTAACACAGCCAGTATAAACAAAATAAATACACTTGAGTAAATAAACATAATGAATAAATCAAAGCAGTCTTCATTTCAACTGATTCAAAAGAACCAGTAGGTCAGAACTCTTAGAATATCTTCACCTTTTATCGTAGAACAATCTGTCAAGATTCCAACTCACAGATACATGGTAGCCTACAGGACATTGTACAAACCTGACAATCAGTCTGTTTTTCATTACTCTTTCTTTCATGTACTTGCATCCAACCCCTGAGATATAATTTGTCACCTTGATCTCTCTGGCCCCGATCCCCTACCAGTTGGTTTTTATTTCCAAATGTTTGCATTTCCAAATATTTTCGTTTTCAAATGTTTTCATTTTCAAATTTAACATCAATTGACGATAACAAGTCCCTGCATTCTTGATTTTACAAGCATTCTCCTACACTAATCAGTTGAAATGCAGTGCAGAAATGTTTCCCTCGTACAGCACCGTACATGATATGCTATGCTGGTCCAGAAGAGAATGTTGTCTAGCTGCTAAGGCATTGAATATCAGCAAATATGACCAGCCATAAGCACATACATCAAGCAGCCAAAAGAGCGTACTTCAAGAGCCCAAATAATGTACATCAAGCAGCGAAAAGAACATAAATCAAGCAGCCAAAAAGGACGTACATCAAGCAGCCAAAAGAATGTACAGCAAACAGCCAAAAAAATGTACAGCAAACAGCCAAAAGAATGTACATCAAGCAGCCAAAAGAATGTACAGCAAACAGCCAAAAAGAACGTATAGCAAGCAGCCAAAAGAACGTAGGGGCCTACAGCAAGCAGCCAAAGAACGAACAGCAAGCAGCCAAAATAACGTACATCAAGCAATTTTCCATTAAACTTTCTTTATAATTTGTACTTGTGCTCACTAGTCTTGAGTAATGTAGGTGAAAAATGTGAAAAATATTTTCATATATTCAAAGTACTTTCCCTTTCACATTTCAGACACTGATTTTCTTTCGGAGGAGTAAAGAAATGGAAACAGGGGAATTAACTCTTCACGCACAAGTAAAGATAACTCTGGACACAATGATGTTGATGGTGACAGGACACTAGTAATCCCAGATTTTGTAGCTTATTAGATGATGATCTGCACTCAAAATGTCTTCAGGCGTTGTTAAATTATCTCTTCCAGTTATCGGCCGTGGGAAAAAGGAGAAGAAGGAAAAAAAGCAACTCACCAGTGTAGTTGTACGCAATGAAAATGATGGATTGGAGACAGCAGCGGTACCAGTCAATCACTCTGTCGCGGTGACTCCAACAACTGTCGCCATTCTTCTAAGCAAACTGAGACCTGAGCCTCCACCGAGATTGTAATCGAAACAAGAAAGACACTAAAGATGATTGAGAACACGTCTGCAGGCCGAGATTAGGTATTTATTTGTGGTTTGTTGTGTGATTGTATTTTTGTTTTGTTTTGTTCTGTACTGTGCTTTTGTTTGCTTTTTTTAATTTTCAGAAGGAAAAAATTTATTCTGAGGTAAATTTATTGTAGTGTGGGCATTCCAGAATCACAATGCAGTTTACATCTAGAGTCTTTGACATATGTAGATTTATTATTCTAGCCGGTTTAACATACTAGTACCCTTGCCACTAATAAACTAGTGTTTTAGCCAGTCTAATAAGCAAATGCGCTAGCTGGGCTAATAAATTAATACTCTAGCTGGGCTAATAAGCGAATGCTTTAGCTGGCTAATAAACTAGTACTCTATCCGGGTTAATAAGCGACTATTCTAGCTGCGCTAGATGAACATAGAATTTGATGTATACTTTTTAACTGCTCTGTCTAGTAGTTCTAGAAACACCTTTCTGCAGTAACAGACGTGTTTGAACTAGTAGCTTTAATATTGCAACAATAACAAAAAATCCTAATGATTTTGAATAGCGGTTTTAGACAGGTTCATTCAATATTGCAAAAGAATCCTAAAGGTTTTGACTAGCAGCTTTAGACAGATTTGCAAACAACTCTAGCTGTGTTATCCAATAGCTTTAAGACAGACGTATTCAAGTTTGCAAACAACCTGTGACAGAGTAAATGTGCCCCTCCCTATTTAATTTAATCGTTATAGAGGTTATTGAATTGTCAGAGTGATGCGATCTTGAGCACTCCTTATGGTGTTAATTTTGAAAGTGTCTGAGTTGAAGTAAACAGCCTGAGGCAAGAATATTCTAGATTTGCTGAACTAATGGAAACTGAGTTAGAAGTTCCCTATTATCCAATGATTATTATTTATGAGAATGAGACTAGCCAATGGACTGAGTTTAAGGAGAATTCTACACCCTAATCACTTTGAATTTGAAGTAGAAGAAGAAGAAAGTATGGCTTGAAGGCAGTCATTAGCCTGATGGTGAGTTGAAAGTGACTGATTGAAAGAGAATGTATTTAAAACATTTCATGCATTTTACTATTGATATGTTGTACTTGTGTTTATGTAGAGATGTACTATGTGAGCTGACTTTTATTTTTACAATGTTTGAACTAAGGTGCACACATGTAGTGTGCTAACACTTGACATTGTTTGATATGCTGCATTTATTTACCACGTGTGTATCAGGCTAATAAATACTGTTGCTGGACCTTTAAGTTAATAAAATTATAGCTCAACAATAGAGTCAATACAAATCGCAGGTTAGTCCATCAGAGAACAGAAATGGAGTTATAAGAGGTAAGTAATTAAAGTCTTTATTTTACATGACCCGGATTAAGGGTTGCTTCAACAGTCTTCACTTGCTTTTGCAATAACGTCACAATGTCCATGTCAGCATGCGTTTCTGCCACATGTGGAAAACTCTGATGTGCTCTTTCTCTCGAACCGCTTGAGCTATAATTTTATTATCATATATATATGTAATGAGAGACTGTGTAAACTATAATTATCTGAATGTGGGTTCATGGAATATTGATGTCAAGTTATCTATTTTATTGTAATTGTCATATGTATATTTTATTTTTCTTTTAATAAATGTATCGTTAAATTTACTGACGTTCTTACACATATTGATATTGTTAATCTTATGTTGGAGAAGAAAGTGTGTGGATGGGGGCTTGCTAAATATAGATTAAAGATGGATTTGTCTTCTCTTTTAGTAAGAATCTTCCAATCACGGAAACATTATGTGACTGTAAATGTTGTGTTATGTTGTAGAATAGAGAAAACATTTACAACGCCCAAAAATCCGCCATGTGAGAGACGAGTGGTGTCTGTTGGAGGATCATTAATAAAATAAATTTAATATTCTCATCACTTTAAATTAGCTATGAAAGATTACTTAATAATAATAATCATTTCATTAACTAAATGGCGTGCCGTGTCACACAACAATTGGAGGTTTTACTAGAAACGTTCACATGTATTCAGTGATGTAGGCAATTTTCGGGTTGTTGTTTAAAGTAGTTTTCAGATAAACGTGTTAAATATTTCTGCACACATTACCTGGAAGTTTACAATAGTAGCATTAAGACACACGTATTCATTCAGATAATATACAATACTTGGCTGTTATAATTAGTAGCTTAAGACACATGTATTCATTGAGATAATATACAATACTTGGCTGTTATAATGAGTAGCTTAAGACAAACGTATTCAATTAAGACAATATACAATACCTGGTTGCTATAATGAGTAGCTTAAGATGAACGCATTAACAAGTAGTTTCAGAGATACTCAGTATTTCATATACAATAATTCCTAACTGGTTTATCCATACCCGCCACTCTCTTGACTGACCACCCGCCACTTTAATACAATCGTATGCCTTTTTCAAGACGTCTTTTGACTTTCGACTGTGAACCGAGGTCTGGGAATCTTACCAAAACTCTCAGATCCAAGTTTTACGGAGGATGTGGCCACTTCCCAGGAGTTCTGCTTTTAGTAGTGTGGCTAGCCTATGGCTCCGGGTAATTTATTCAGAACGTCTTCCAACTTAGATGTTATGTGCCACAACGATCCTATAACTATGGGTATCATTTCTGCTTTTACTTTCCAGTGTACGCGTTACTAATGTGAGATCTTGGAATTATTTCTATTATTTCTCTTTCTTTAGTCTTTATTTTATCACTTTCTATGAACAACGACATCGATGACTATTTCTGCTCTTAGACTTATTGATTTTGACAATATCTCAAATATTTCATTGATATCAGCAAAATAAGATGCAATTTACATTATTTAGGAATCAGTTAAATAAATTACATTTTAAATGGCTCTTGCAGTAATATCAGAACGACGGGTTTAAAACATGTCGACAAATGCCAGACAACCCAGTGCTTTGGCAAGGAACCGCCCTCCTATTTACTCTCTGTTTCTCTCCCCTTCAAACTCACTTCCACCCCACCCCAACCCCGCTCTAATCACAAATTCCCTCGAATAATTGAAATTCGTGTTATATTTTGGGAAATGCCGCAAGAACCAAGACCAGATCAGCATTTGTTGTTGTGAAAATGATATTGTTTTCACATTGATTGAGGCATACTGGTTTGATGAAAGAGAGAGAGAGAGAGAGAGAGAGAGAGAGAGAGAGAGAGAGAGATTGCGCGCGCGCACACACGTACACATACACACACAGAGATTCTTCATATTCGATCTTTGCTCGCAATGAAGAACTTTTTTTTTTTGTTTTGCGGGTGATCTTTAATCGCTCGCTATGTCAAGGTGTGCGGGTTTAATGTCTAGTCTGTAGAATAAAACGATAAACAGGGTCCCGAGTGCTACAGACCTACAGACTCTAGAGATTTTTAGGAAGTTAAAAATCGGAGAAAGCAAGCAGCGGGTTTCTGCCTGGGCAAAATGGCGTCCAGAAAATCCATACATAACATCCACTCGGCCTTCATTTTCATCTCCTTTACACCAATCTGCGAAATCAACGGATGTAGGAAGCAGACCTGAAACTCAAGTAAAGAAACAGCTGCAAATGATTAGTACATGAGTAACGTATCGTTTAGTTGGTAGATGAGTGACGTGTTAGTTTAGTTGGTAGATGAGTGACGTGTTCGTTCAGTTGGTAGATGAGTGACGTGTTAGTATAGTTGGTATGTGAGTGCCGTGTTAAGTTTAATTGATAGATTAGTGACATGTTCGTTCAGTTTTTAGATGAGTGACGTGTTGGTTTACTTGGTAGATGAGTGACGTGTTAGTTTACTTGGCAGATGAGAGACGTATTGTTTAGTTTGTAGGTGAGAGACGTTTTCATTTCGTTGGTAGTTGAGTGACGTGTTAGTTTACTTGGCAGATGAGAGACGTATTGCTTAATTTGTAGGTGAGAGACGTGTTCATTTCGTTGGTAGATGAGTGACGTGTTGGTTAAGTTGGTAGATGAGTGACGTGTTAGTTCACGTGGTTGGTGTATTACATGAATGTCCGTAGCGAGATTTGTAAATTAGTGTTGATCTTGTCTGGTTGGCATCGTGTTATTAATTAATGTTAGACAGCATTTGATATTACTAGTACAATCTAAAGCACGTGTGTAAGCGAGTAAGAGTATATTTTAAGGTTGACACTTGATATCATTGACTCTACAAGTAAAGTATTATTAGACCACAGTTGTTGTTTTTAACGTGCTGTTCTGTTAGAGGTCACCATCTGGGAACCGATAGGTTTGATAGAGTTTTGTCTCACACCCCACACCCCTTGCAGGCAATTATGCCTTATCGGAATTTAGTTCCAGTTACAGACAGTTATGTAAATCGAGTTTTGCTTCCCCTTTCCCCTCGCCACCCGTTTCTAAAACAAACAAACAAAAATAACGGGGGTGTCTGGGTTGGGAGGCAATGCCAAATTTTGTCTCTTAACTAATAAATATGTCAATCTAGTTTTATTCTATTTATAGATGCACACACGAGTTTTCTCCCCTTTAAATATAATATATAATAATTATGCTCTCCAGCTCTGCTCTTAACCTCTGCTAGTTCTATCAAAATCTTCTAGTCACTCCGAAACCTCTATTTGTGACATGGATGTCCAAATCAACGATTAATAATATAACCAAATATGGATTAAACCAAATATGGATGTGTGCTGTACCATTGTCATAGATCACTCACCACAAAGTGCATGGATAATGACGTAATTTAATCATTTGACATGATGTAATAACCACAAACAGTGTAGCTAAGTAATGACTCCATTGTATGTTTACTGCTCTGTGTCGAAGTCATAGAGAATGTTTCTCGTTCGATTGGAAAGTGAATAAATTAGCTATAACTGTGATCACTGACTGGTTTAATTTCTAAGTGGAAACAGCAATTCACAAGGTATACAATGTTTGAAAGGGGTGAGAAAATTCATTGCCTGTAAAGGTGAAAATTTATTAAAATGAATTCCTTCCATAATTGTAATTTAGGTTCGAGACACGAAATCGTTTCTTATCGAGCCAGCAATATTGACTAGAAGATTTTGATAGAACTAGCAGAGGTTAAGTAGGACTGGTTTACTCATTTCTCTTTATAGCTTCATAATATCTTTTATAATGCTTTTGTTATTAAAATTTATTACCCGCACAGATGAGATTGTAGTCTCTAGAGCTACCAGTAACATTTAGCTTAAGAAAGGGCTGTACCCTATACATTTTGCTTGGTGCTTGAACTATATTACACTGTTATGTATGTAGTAGTTTATAAATCATAAATAAAGGTTGATCAAACTACAATCTTTATTTCCCAACACATCCTTCAAGTATGCTTTATGTTTGCTTTTCCTTTACTAAGAAACAGAAAGAAAGATTCAAGTAGAAACCCATATCAGAAGCTTGGAGTCGAGTTCCAAAATGGAGCCTCACAACATGAGAAATAATGTGAAGTCATGCTGCTTCCTGCGTTCTTTAAATTGCTCAAATTCAATTTTTCGACAAATCATTATGTGATTAGTATTCTCACTGGACACCAATTGTAATTTGATATTTTTTCTTACGTTAAGATCTGTATATGTATAACATGTAAGCCAGTCTCCAAGTGTCCGAAGAAGACATTGTTGAGTTTCGACCAGATGACTCAAGTGCACCAAAGTCCAGTGTCATGACGCAATTGAGCAGAGCGTGTATTTCTCGAGCGATAGAGATGTGCTGTTGGCGATCCTGTTTGGGTGACATCACTTAGCTCACTCACTCACTCACTCACTCAGAAAGAAACATTTCTGCATTGATCATATCTGTATGGCGTTGACGTTGGGTGCATGGAATGTGTAATATCAAAAAAACAGCCCGCACGATGGCACTGTCGCTTATATGCCTCAAAGACATAAATCAGGCACGTTGGCACCTTACATGAAAATGTACATGTACTTAGAATACGAAAAATAATTTGGGCAATGATGCAATTAATCAACAATAACATACAACACACACACACACACACACACACACACACACACACACGTACATACTCGAGCATTTACAAATAAGTATACACACATACTATATGTATACAACACGCGCGCGCGCGCACTAAAGTGAACGCGTTCATGGACTGTTATTTCTCGACTGCCGGGAAAACACTAAACTGCTCTATCTGCAAGGGCCCGGCATGAAGATAGACGGAGCCGAGACGGCATTCAGTCATGATAAGACGACGCACAAAGGGACGTAAAACTCGTTTCTAACTGCCCTTACCCCATCCACCCACTACTCACCCCATCTCACCCACCAGAACCAAATCAATCCACTTCTTTACAAAAAAAAAAAAAAAAAAAAAAGCATACAAAAACAGTTAAATAAAAATAAATAAATTCAGATAGATCTGAATCGTTATTCACTTTGCTCCTGGGTAAGGGATCGCATAAATTAAAAAAAAAAATTCTTTCCATAATTAGTAAATTAAGAGTGATATTACATTACTATAGATATAATACGTATGACATCAATAATAAAACAGTTTGAAAAACAAATGCTGGGGAATGGGGGACCATTAAATTCGAAATGAATTGCAAGCAGAAACAAAGAAAAATGGATTTACAATTCATGAGAGTAGTGAACAAATTTTCAGCATGCACTACAAAGACCACTGACGAGCCAAAACTACGATCTTCTGCGAAATGTAATACGTACGAAGCGCTATAATGACGTGTTACTAAGAACGTCACTTCGACTGACTTTTGCCTGCCATGATTATTTCCCTGCTTTATGTTGATCTCACGTATACAGGGCAGACTCGGTTACAGATAGCAGAGAGATTGGGTCCAGCAGAGGAGGAAATGCCAAAGCAAGTTACAGAAAGGATAGAAGTTTTTCAGTCTGTTCATTTCTCAACACTGATTACAAGTTTTTACTACTTTGTTCTGGCTAAAGGCCAGCGATCTAAGCATTTATACATGTACATAAGACGTTTGATGATGGCGAAGGCAGCAATGAATAGTTGTGAAGTATAGCTCTCGTGCCGCTTTGGAACATGCAACCTATAGACGAGCCAGTTTCAAAAAACAGTGCGTGATCACGTGACGGTAATTTTTTTAGAGAGACCTGGGTGGAAGAAATAAAATTTCTTTTTTTTTCTTCTTCTTTGTTTTATTCTTTTTATTTTAACAACTCCTGTTGACTGTCAGTTATGAACCAAGGTCGCAGAATCTTACTAAGATTCTGTGAGATCCATGGTTTTATGGAGGATGTGAGCAGTTCCGAGGAGGGCTGCTTTTAGCAGTGGGGCAATTTTGTGTTGTCCAGACACTTTATTCAGATAGCCTTCCAGTCCAGGTGCTATTGTGATGTTTTGCTGGGAGATGGGCAAGATGTCAATTTTCCACCACCCCGGCCACCCATAACCTTAGGTAATCTAAAAAAAAATCCTTCTGGCTGGATGAATGATATTATAGATAATGTAGAATAGAAGAGTGATAGTTCTAGAAGATAGCTGATACATACAAGGATAGTAAGTAAATACAGGTGACAGACTAAACATATAACATGTAAATGAGTCACACTAAGACAAGTGGTCTATGTATCAACAATAATTGTATTCAACAAGAAATAATATAGGACAGCATGGTTACATCTAGAAAATAGGTCAACAGTAACAAATTAATATATATATTCATAATCACGACCATGTGGTGTAGTAAAGAATGTTCTTTTGAGTCCTATAGCACTGTAGTAGCTATTTGGTTCGTTCATATAAGCAAACTATAAATGAGATTATAAGAGAATTCTGAGTGAACTCTAGAGTACTTTGGTTAGAGTTTGTCTAAAACGTGACTGAAGGTATGCAGTTGTAACTTTATAAATAGATGAGTTTAGATTGCCTGACGTGTAACCTAGGGTGTCAATGAGTGTAATTAGCAGACATGCACATGGTATATTGAACTGGTCTTTGGCCAGTGGGTCATTCTGCTCTGGTATTGCTTGCAGCTCAGCACTCATTAAACCAACATCCAAGATAAAGTGACATCAGAGATAAAGTGACATCCAAGATAAAGTGCCATTAGAGATAAAGTACAATGTATCAATTGGTCAGTAAAATATACATGGGCTAAGAAATCATTCTCATGTGTTCTCTGACAGAACACTCTTACTTACATGAGATCATCATACATTTAAATATCATAATCAAAATATAGCAATATAAATATAGTTGATGTCAAGAGATAAACATGACTGTGATATTAGTTAGTCAAGCAAAACCACATATCTTTGGAAGTAATATATACAGAGGATGATTTCCTGCTGTGATGATAACCATAGTTAAGGCTAGTAGTATGATTATACTTTGTTAACCTGGGAGCCAAAATGTGTTGCCTCAATGGTCAGCTCACTTGCCTAACAATTTACAAGTGAGTTTCTGGTACATTCATTCACATGGCTGAGCTGTGCTTTGATTGGTTAGTTTAGTGAGTTGTTTGGAATATTCAGGTATGTTTCCAGCCTGGGGATAGGGGTCAGCCTTTCTAGAAGGTAGTCTTATGTGTAGTCTATTTTTAGAGGAGGGGTGTTAAATTATTAGCGTTCAGTGTTGATATACAAAATCGTAGTCTCAATAGATATTTTAAGACAAGCGATTGAAAGAGCGTGCTTCTGCGACATTTCGATTGTACCAATATGCACGTGACGAGTTAATGATGCACTGAAGAGGGTCTCATGGATACACTTTTTATGTTGAAGGTACGTCACGTGACTAAGCGGGACTGATTCATCTCACTAAGATGGACGATGACACGAAATGTGATATAGTAAATGAAATGATAACATTCGCTTTTCTGCACATTCGCACGCACAACACACATATATATGGATAGATAGAGAGACAGACACATACAATTATAGACACAGACACATACACACAGAATTAGATAGATAGATAGATAGATAGATGCATACACGTATATAGACGGATATAAACATACAGACACAAGCATTTCTGATGATCTCGTGATGGGATTTTCTATTTCATTCTCGCGAAAACAGCCTTAACTCAGCTATACCGACAACATCGCTCACTCGGCCAAATGTCATGACCTGGAGAGAAGAAAGAAAAAAAACAAACAACCCGACGTATTTCATAAGTAAATTCGTCTCTTCTTGATTTAACACTAGAAACACAGCTTTGAATATGACTACATTTAAACTCTTTATGATATTAATGACTGACTATAAAAATTAGTTTATATAGGCAAGATTCAACAAAAGCAACAATTACTTTTATTGCTGTTTGTGCATGTGAACGCTAGCGTGCACATTTGTGTGAAGTGCGCGCATGCGTGCGCTGAACTCATATATTATAGGAAGGGGGTCAGGGATCTCATGGTGAAAGGGAGAGGAGTGCAAAATGATAAAGTGAGGCAGTCGTAAATAAAGATAACTCCAAAAGTGAGAACAGAGTTATCTTTTACTATTTGCGGTTCATGGGTGGAGTAGGTAGGGCGGGGGGAGAAAGATCCCAGCTTTGGTCGAACCACAACCTTCTTTGATTCTCCTGAAAGATTGGCACTGGAACTGACGAGAGGACTAAGAAGGCACGGAGCCTGAAAAAACTCTTAGCCGCAGATAAAACGGGCGTGGGTGCGAATCTCGAACAGCCGGCGGACATTAAGCAGTAGTTAGATTTATGCAGTAAACATAGGAACTAGAAGACGGCAAACAAACCGTA
This sequence comes from Sinotaia quadrata, assembly GCA_028829895.1. Lineage (NCBI taxonomy): Eukaryota > Metazoa > Mollusca > Gastropoda > Architaenioglossa > Viviparidae > Sinotaia > Sinotaia quadrata. The sequence goes on from CM054184.1 coordinate 38,418,067, forward strand.
TTAGTGCTAGAACAGTCCTACGGAAGGTCCCACAATAAGGACAAATTCATGAAACAAATCACTGTTTTCGAACTGCAAAACGTCTGCTGCAAATGGCGCGAGAATGAAAGGGCGTACTTTTGATAAGACCGCTCTGGCACACGCAATTTGAATACCAGACTTTTAAAGGCAAATGGGGTTTTCTGGTCTGTTTTTCTTTTTCTAATTTATATTTTTTGTGGGGGCAAAATATGTGGCTTGTTGCAGTCTTTGATGTCATTCAGTCGTGAGAATTAATGACAGGTGATTCATAGGTTTGTTGCTCAAAGTGATCACCCTCATCAACTTATGGACGATAATTCAAACTCTGCCCAAAACATGAGAGAAGACGGAAAGCATTATCGCAATCAGTAATCATATATATTTTATATATATATATATATATATATATATATATCGGTCTGCAAATCGACTCACGTGATCCATATTTTTTTGAGTGTTATAATAACGCCTCGGCATTTACAGACCGAACATAAAGGAATAAGTAAAATATAAAAACATAATAAAATAAATAGTTTTTCATAAAATGTTCACATTTTAAAACAAAATTTCTGACGGAAACTTTCCATTACAAGCTTATCTTAAATTATTGCAGATGAGGCAGGCTTCTTCTGTTCAAAAGAAATCAGCTGAAACAAATGACATGACGTTTATTATAAAATATTTTTCCAGTTACACTTTTAACTTCAGCCGAGTAGAACTGTTTATATTATATGTATGCTGATGACAAGATGTAGCTGTGACACAACACCACCTAGTTATTGGTTATGATTATTATTGTTATTAATCATCCATAACTGATTTCAAGTGATGAGTATCTTAATTTATGTTATTAATAATCCATAACTGATTTCGAGTGATGAGAATCTTAATTTATGTTTTTAATAATTCTAAAAAAAAAAAAAGCAAACACCCCTCGTCTTTCTCACTTGGCGGATATGTGGATGCTGTAAATGTTTTCTCTCTTCACAACATTGAAGACAAATATTTTGTAACACCCAAGACACAAATGGCTTAAGTAATAATTAGTTTTTACTTTTCTTATAATATTTAATTTCTTCAATTTAATTAATTGTCTTTTACTCTCATTTTTGAGACTTCTTGTAAGTGAGGAGAAAATAACAGTTAAAGGGTTAATTAGGAGTTGGACAGTCCAGTCTAGTGATATCTTTAGGATTGTGTAATCAGCACTACTTAGAAGGGCCACTATACTATGAGCTTCAGTCATGCATAAGCAGACACCAATTGCCTACAGCCACTTCTCTGAACCATTACTTCCCCTGCATAAAAAGTTACATGATATTTTCTTTCTCTTATAACAACGGAAGTTAGGTGTATGCATGTATATAAATTAGCCCCAAAATTTGAGAACACACTGTCTAAAAGCATGTCCCAATTTTGTGGTTTGAATTGGTAAACAGTGCATTTGGGTATGTTTTGGAATAGTTAATATTTTTATGTATTTAGAAATTATAGAACTAAAACTCTTCTTACTAAAGTTGAACTGTAATGCTATAAGGATCTTGTTATAACTAAAATTGTTAAGTTAAAGTTGTATAATTGTATTCTCCATTTTCAGAAAATCCTCTAAACTGTAAAACTGTTGATGAAATTGTGTATTTATCATGTAAAAATGTCTTCATTTCAGCTCCATGTGAAAGATTCTAACTGGTTTTTTTTTTCATTTAGGACAATAGGCAATTATATTTTGCCTATTTGTTGAGGCCAAAAAATGTTTTGGTTCACAGATCAATGTGTGTGTGAATATATCTGAGAGAGAGATAAGGGGTGGGAGGCCTAGTTTATTTCTTATACAAAATGGATCACACCTGCATCACTTGTTTCTTCCACAGTGCTTCGAAGCCTTAATTTTTCCAGTCTGCTTTTAATTATCAGTCCTGTAGCCTGAGTCTGTTCTGTTACTTCATTTTAAATCCTGTTTCAACTTCAATGATCTGCAGGCTATTTCTTCCCTTCACTTTTCCTGATTGCATGCCACATTCTGCAGTCTACCTCACTTCATTTTCCAGCCTGCAATGTAACATTCTGCAATCTACTTCACTTCATTTTCCAGCCTGCAATGTAACATTCTGCAGTCTGCACTTTGACATTCTTTTTCTTCCAGTCATCAGTCGATTAAAGACTTTAATCTATATTTTGCTCTAATGCTACTAGTCATGCAACAGTATAGCTCATGATCCAGTTTTACTGCCCATCTGGCTATGCATCAGTGCTACCGAGAGCCCACCTCAATACATGATATCTGCTCCTGACACACCAAGCTAGAGAACTCCATCGATGCAGCTAACCAATATAACAGGTGATTGGCCTCTTGAATCTACAACTCCTTAAAATGTTTCTTGTAGTGTAACTCTTTTATCTCTCATTTCAAATTCATAATTATTCAATTGATTAGGTATTCGACCAAATATCTATGCAATGTTTGTACTCCTTGAACAGCAGAGACTCTGCAGACTATATAATGCGTATTATATTCACTGCCATGGAGAGAGAGCTAGAAAGCTGACATTTTTACAAAGAGGCGTGACTTATCCACACACTCACACACACACAGACATGAGCTAGTTCAAGGTTTTCCCGGGGTACTCCTTCCATCCGCCCACACACACACGCACACATAAGAAGCTGAAAATTTACCCCAAAGACTGTCATCACCCACCCCCATCCCAGGACATACTATAAAATTAAATTAATTTTGCTATTATTATTAAATATAAATGTTTTCTACACCCAAGCATCTTCAGGTTTTTCTGTTAGTAATTTAGTACATGTTACTCACGACATTTAAGGAAATAAATCCTCTGCTAAATTAAAGATCCGACTAACTTACCCCACCCCACCTCCCACATTCTATCAAAAGCCGGTTGCCACTGGATCTTTGAGTGAAAACGACAGAAGAAAGACACACGTGAAAACGAGAAGAAAAAATAGAAAGAGAGAAATTTCAAAAAAGAAGTTTGATGGCACCCCCTCGACGAAAGGAGAGCTTAGCAAAGGATGGGGCCATGTGCAGATGAAATAACTTCAGTGTTTAGACGACATGGTAAGAATGCGCAAAGACATTGAAATTTATTTGTGTGACGTTTGCCAGCGTGACTGCAGCAGGACATGCAGTTGATAGCCTGGCGTGGGGTGGGGGTGGGAATTTATCGCTGGAAAGTGAGGAAACCCTATCTGTTACCACGTGAAAACAATTATTTAATGTTAGTTTGCAGATTACTGTTGGAATTGTATGTGTGCGTGCGCGCGTGCAGGCATTTGTTATGTATGATTGTGTTTCATCTGTGTAAAATTTTTTAGTGTTATTTTTATTCCTATTGTCCTCCTGGTGCCAACAGAATCACTGTATCTAGAATGGCCCTTCTACCACCCCATCCTACCCCTTACCCAAGACCTTCACTCCCTCACGAAAACAGACCTATCGTGGAAAAAATCCGATCTCAGTCTTTTATTTAAAGCGCTTTGTTTTCTTTCCTTCTAGGATGTGCTTCCACTAAAGCATTGACTGTTCTCGCAGTCCTTCCAGCCGTTATGTAGCCACTTACTACTATAAGGACTGTCACCCCACCCACTCCCACCCCATACACTTCTCTACTCCAGTCGTATTGATGTTAGACCGAACAGCTGCTGGCAAGGCTGAGAGTAACTCCAAGGGGGATAACTCCCGTGGTTAGCCCGCAAGGCACTATTTATGTGAAACGAAATCCAAAGGGAGCGCTTAAACGCTGCGTCTGTGGGATGACAGTTCGCATTCCTAGAACAAGGAGTCGTGCACGCCTGTAGGAACGTTGAAGGCGAAAAACACAACTAGGACATTAGACTAGTTGTGAAAACATGGAAAGACAAATCAGCTTGAAAAGGGAAACAACTGTGTTGGCTCCACACTGGGTTCTTCAGGCGGCTTCCTGCGCGCGTATCAATCTTCCCTCATCAGCTGCGATCGCCATCTGTTCTTAGATACGGATGTCTTGTATATCAAAGATCTGTTCCAGGCTCCTTGACCTTGTTGGGTCTGTCGATGACTGTTCATCGATGAGGGGAGACTAGCCACGGCAAAGGGGTCGAATCCACTGACATTGGTGGCGTGTTTCTTGATTGTTTTTGTTCTTCTGTTGCTCAATTGTTAGGTCATTTGGGTGTTGGTTTTCTCTGTTCCTTTGTAGGGTCATATATTTTTTATTTTTTATTTTTTATTTTTTTTTGCAGGGAGAGGAGATTTTGTTTGTTCAATTGTTGGGTATTGTGGTTGATGGTTTTCTTTGTTCCTTTGTAGGGTCATTTTTTTAAATTTTTTTTTTGGGGGGAGGGGGAGATTTTGTTTGTTTAATTGTGGGTGTTGGTTTTCTATGTTCCTTTGTTCGGTCATTTGCAGTTGCTGTTTTACCCCTATATTCTTTTGTTAGATCATGTATTGACTTTTCTTTGTTCATTTGTTAGGTCATGCATTTTCTGTTTTATTCTTTTGTTAGCTTATGCGTTGCATTCTTTTTCTTTATTCATTTGTTAGGTTGTGTGTTGTTGCTGGTCCCCCCAGTATTAATAAGTGCGGCGTGTGTTTTATAAAAGGTGTTGTAAAAGTAATTAAAACCCTAACCTGGCCAACCATACATCCACCCACAATTAAATGGTGTTAAGCATCATGAGTATTCACGTTTAGGCAACATTGAAAACATTACAATTACAAACGGCTGCAATGAGAGCCCCACTCCCAACCTGACAGAGATACGAAAACAAGATAACACATAAAAGAAAACAAATACTTGTGAACTTGGGAATAAAATAGAAAAACTTTATAAGGAAAATATAATCAAGGAACAGTGCTAACTTTTCCAGTTTACTATCTCTAACTCCACTTATTCTTACATTATATTACATTACAATTTTTTGCTATAGTATTTAATAACCTGATAAACGCAAATAGCATAATAAATACAACATAATAATTTATAAACGTGTTAACTACAAATAATATCAAGTGTTTAACATACTACATGAAGCATCATAATTCACAATTGTATAAGTAATAGTCTAATCACATAACACATCCTACATGAAACGTAAGTATACCAATAGTAAATGCACGAAATATTCCTAAGACTATTCTGTTTCAATCAATCAGTTAACTCACCTTTAAGCTAATGGTCACCCTTTATGATTGGATTTCAAAGTAATTAGAGAATATACTTATTTCAGTAGGTAAACGTTTATTCTCTGCCCATTGTCTGGTCTCGTTCTTGTAAATCTTAACCATTGAATAATGAAAACTATTCATGCACATAAGGCCTGTTAAATTACATCAGCAAGTTCTAGCACATTCTCTTCTTGAGTTATTTTAAATGTTGAATTTACAAAAAACACAGTACTCGAAGGTCATATCACGCTAACATTAAGCAAGTAATATAATATTTAATTTTTAAAAAATAGGGACAGACAACTCTATTCTGTCACACACACTAGAGTCAAGACTACTTCAGGCACAATTAGCCTAGCACATTAGAGTCAAGACTAATTCAGACACGCACAGTATAACACACTATAGTCAAGACTAATTCAGGCAATCACTGTATAACACACGATAGTCACGACTACTTCAAGAACGCACACATAGCACACTATAGTCAAGGCTATGGCAGGCAGTAGACAACTAAGCCACACAATATCAGTGTTAGAGAAGAAAAAGTGCTTTGCATCACACAAAGTAATAGTTGGCTGCCTAAAGTAAATTCTCCTTCCAGTTGTTTACAGATATTCGTAGCATTCTTCTGCAGTTTTGAGCAGTGCTGCAAATAATTGGAAATGAAAAAAATAATGACAGTATTACAGTCAATTTAATAGTTACAGATAAGGAGTAAATAAAACAGACATAGACTTGTTCAACTTTCCTTTTGTCTGCGGAGCTATATGCTCAATTTTCTGAAATTTTGTTTTTTGGCAATGCTTTCCTGGAATGGGTTATTTCGTGTGACCATCTTGGCGTTCGAAACCCAACTGCAGTTCGCAACACGTGTTCCCACCCGGTGAGAGTTGGATGCTACTTTGTTTAATTACATGTACTCTTGATATTTTAAAACCTCACGACAGTCGGAGCAACATGGGACAGGAATCTTGTCTTAGAGAGAGCAGATGCCATACGTAAACTCGTGGAAGACTTGGATTATGCTATTAACTTTTATACACAAATACGTGTATAAATAGCTAGTAATCTGCGAACTGCACACTCCACTGAATTTAAATACTCTTCTTTCAAAGATTCACTTTCTCATAACATAAATTGAAAATTTAAACTGGCAAATTAATTTTAAAAACAAGTACTATTTAGCAAGAATTACCACACAGAATTGTTGCTAAATACTGGACAAAATATTAATGTGCCAATGATAAAATTAAAGCGCATAGTCGAAATTAATGTCAAGAACACGGATTGTAGAGACCACGTTGATACGGCACGGCTAATGGGAATGGAAACAGTTCACTTAACAGTGGAGATAAGCTCACCATTAGGCTGAGCAACTGCACGTTTTAAACTGGATTATATTCTTAGTTAGTCCGTTGTTATGAATTTATTGTTAGTTCATTTATTTAAGTGTTTGTTAGTTAGGTCATGTCAAGAAAGTAAAAATCACCAACAAACTGAACGCTAGCATGTAAGACACTGACGGAGGTACATTGTTGTGACTGTTGAGACAAGTCCACTGGTGACGATTTGTCAGGTCGTTTCCTTGCTAAGGTCTTGTGGGTTGGTCCGTTCAAGTCATCTGTTGGTCGCACAACCGATAGAGAAAGTGCTGTGTAGTTACAGATTGGGGAGGAGGGGTTTCTAGACCAGACTGTAGTTTACTGAGATATGCAGAACATCTTACTGTATCTATACGAGACAGGGTGAAAGAGGATCTCTGGCACAGTTCTTGTTTTAATTTTAGAAAGAGAATATTTTGTCAAAGTGCAATTGGATGTGATAAACCGCGGTTCTAGGAGTTTCGCAGGAGCATGTCAAGGGCATAGCTAGCAGAGACTATGTCTGTTGTCTTGGAAATATGAAACTCAAATAAATGTGTCCAGGTTTAAACAACAACTGTTCTAGATCTGATTTGGCCAAGCAGGGCTCTGCTCAAAGGTGTCTGACAGATACCATGGTAAAAGAGTGTTTGATATGTTATCCAACAAGAATCTTAAAATTTGTTGTCTTATATGTCAAACCGTCATTCAAACAAGACTCAGAATATTGAGTTATCTGTCCTTGCACATGTAAACTAGCATGAGTTTTAATCAAAGCAATAAGTAGCCTTAGTTTTTGTTGAAGATTTAACTTAATGGATTAAGTGTTGGCATCACAAAAATCACACATTTCTGACAAAGATGGTATAAATGCTTATTTTCTCATTCTGTGATAACCCCTTATAACTTAGAAAGTGCTTTAATTTGGCCTGTGTTAGTATTATTACATATCTATGATTGCTGTAGTGGTAATTATAACATATCCGAGGTTTATATTAGTCAATGAATTGAAAGTCCTTAAAAAGTGGTGCTCCTTGCATTAACACCTGACGTCTTTAGCAATGACTTCAACAGCTTTGCACAAATATATGACATAGTCAGCTTTGCACAAGTACACGACGTCATCAGCTTGGCACAAACATCCGACGCCATCAGCATTTCACAAACACATGACTATCAGCTTTGCACAAACACACGACGTCACCATTAATGTCAAAGAACGTTAAAGTGTCTGATAGGTCTCCTTGTGTGTTACAGGCTGTAATACATTAATGTGTCAAAGAACGTGTCTGTTAAGGTACCTGACAGATCTGTAAAAATTAAATAAATCAGTGGCTGAACAGATGCAAGAATGGTTAGGTAAGGTTGCTGGTTGCTTAAGTAGATAGATATTGGATCCATGGGGCTATATGGAAGATGTGAAAATAAGTTTGAATTAAGGACCAATAGCTAAAAGTTGGGCTATCCTAGGAAGAAATTAGAATGTAAGTAAAATGAAGGAAGGAAATAAAAAGAAGGAAGGAAGGAGTAAGGGAAAGAAAATCGTAGTACTTGATTAACTATTGCATACATCACTTTGTGTTTGAATTATTTTAAACGTAATCACTCTATTCGACGATCTTCTTATCTTTCGTACTATTTATAGCTCAAGGGAAACTACTGTTCTCCGAGCATTTCCAACTTTACTTGGGTAAACAGAACAGCGTGCACGAACAGTTATCACGTGCTAGGACCGGCTCTGATCCTTCCTTGCATGTAAACAATGCTACACATGTCGCTGCCCTTCACGGTGGGGAAGTACACGTGCATGTATGTGTGTGCTGATACGTTCTCGCGAGATGCTGCTGCTGGTGATTTGGCTGTTGGTAAATATTTGCAGCGTTATGGTACACTTCTTTCACACGAGTCGCTGACCACCGACATTTACTTGCCCGGCATTATTTCAGTAGATACAGTTAGTACTTGCTTGCCCGCAATTATTTCACTGTATACAGTATTGACTTGTCCGGCATTTTTTCAGTAGGTTCTGTTCGGGTGGACTTGCCAGCTATTATTTCACTATGTATGGGGTATGTACAGACAGTATTTACTTGCCCGCCATTATTTCACTATGTACCATATGTACTGGCGTACCCAACGTTATACCAGTGTTTACGACATGTACTGACTTGCCCGACATAATTTCACTACGTTTGGTCTGTAAGGGCTTGTTTGGCATTGATTTCAGTACGTAAGTCAATAAGTACCTTCCCAGCACTTATTTTTGCATACGAGGTTTGTATTTTACTTGCCCAACATATATATATATATATATATATATATATATATATATATTGAATTGCCCGTCCTGTATTGAAGTACAAACTCTTTAGTACACACGATCTTTGTTGACTTGCCCGAAATTCATTATTTTTTATAGACTTGCCTAGCATTTATTTTATTCTTTTCATTTGTAATGAGCTTGTCCAATATTTATTTCGACACATACGGTCTCATTGACTTACCTATAATTTCAACACTTACAGTCAAAGCTACCTTGCCCAACATTGATATCACATTATTAACTTTCTCGTCCATAACGAACAGATTACTTAACAACAAGAAATAATTGCTGTTAAATTTGCCTGAGATATTTTCTTTTAAAATATCTGAGAAATAGTTAAGATATATGTATGTTTTTTAAATCATCAAAACATACCATCGAAATATTATTTCATAACTGATTTAAAGTTGACATTAATATTCGTATAACATTTGTGCTATTACGATAAAATAAAATGATAAATGACTTACTTCATTTGCTGCGTGACACATTTTGCTAAGATTAATTAAGTATTGAAGTCAAATCTACTTCTTAAATTTAAAAAAAAAACTTTCCATCTATCTCTTTCTTTCTTTCTAACCTTCCTTTATTTATTTATTTTTTTTTAAAAAAAGTTTTCAGTCTTTCTTTCTACCACACGCGTGTGGCGGCAAGACGAGATTTATCACTGAGAAGACAAAGATTAGTTCTTACTCATCATCTATCCTGGTTTCCCCCCCTACCCACTCCCACTCTATCTCACCACACACACACACACACACGCTTTCCCGCCTTTTAGTGCACGTACAAGTCACAGTGGAGCCAGCGTGAGCGCAAGCCATCTGTCGCGCCAAAGAGCACCTGAGCAGTTGTCGGTCGTGGTGAATATTTCATTCAGATGGGGTGGGTGGGTGGGTGGGTTGGGTGAATCACTCTACCTCTTCTAACCCAGTCCCTAAGGATAGCAATGTGTGTGTGTGTGTGTGTGTGTGTGTGTGTGTGTGTGTGTGTGTGTGTGTGTTCAGATAAGGGGATAAATGAAACATTTTTTAAATTGTGTTTAAATTGATTCAAGATGTATTTTAATCACTTCACATTCTTTTTCTTTCTCTCCCTTAAATAGCGTATGATAAGTGTGTGTGTGTTTGTGTGTGTGTGTGTTTGTGTGTGTGTGCGTGCGTGTGTGTGTGTGTGTGCGTGCGTGCGTGTGTGTGTGTGTGTATGGAAGAGTCACAGTGGTGAGCTGATTAGAACTGGAAAAGAAGAGTATGAATGAAAATTGAAAGAATAAAAAAAATTAAAACGAAAATAAAATAAAATAACTTAAATAGCCTTTATTTGGGCCACAATGACTCGGTTTTCCCAAATTCATAGACTTGAACAAGTTTGTGGGCTTGCGTGCGTGCACTAGTGGATATGCATGAAAGTGTGTGCGTGCGTTGTGTGTGTATGCATACATCACCTCAGGCTGATTCTTATGGAATGGTTCTTTCCCTCTTATAAATGATAAAGGCTAAAAATAGAAGTGTTAGCGTATAGTATGGTGTGTGTGTTTGTTTGCAGGTACGTGTGTGTATATGTGAATGTTAATGTCAGAAACTATTCACGGACTCAGTTTCTAATGGTCTTGAACTTGCGCTGACAAGTCCGTCCAGATGACAGAGCAGCATGAAACACTCCAAACCCAGGACAAGAGCAGAACATAATTATTCGGAAACTGCTGGCAGTGTCATTCAGAAAGGGAAATAACTCAGTGTGTAACACGTCGTGGCTGAATGAACACCACACGTGCCTATTTAGTTAAGCTAATTCGAGCTCTCCGGAAAATATATTGAGATAAGTATAACGAGTATTATTATGACTCACTTATTATTATATCTTTTAATGAATAAAGAGAATCCTTTATCATAGAACTTTTAAGTCACGTGTCAGTGAATCCGTTCACTGTCTACAGATTGTACATAAAAACTATTTGTACCTCGTGAACGTGTTTTACGAACTAGGACACAGCAAATAGGAGTTAGCGTTCCTTGCTTTCGACTTACGAAGCCCGGGTGATTTTTCTACGTCGCTTTATCATCGTCAAAGTGAATATTAATTTAATTCCTGATTTGGTTGAAGGTTTAAAGAGTTTTACTGCTTATCAAATTAATCACCAGTTTAAATTGATGTCAGCAAAAGTTCATTTCTTAATCACGTGACTCGCGTCGCCGACTGACACAGAATTCCTCCCTAGGCTCACGAAGTTATAAGTAGCATGTGAAAATGCAGAAGCTATTTATTGACATCCATAATCTTGTATGTCAATAATTAAAATACATAGTTCGCTCGCCTTTGCTTTCTTCAACCACTAAATAACTTTGAGGGAGGAGCCATTGAAATTATCCCGCCACGACCCAAGCGCGCGGGCCACGCGGCAGCTGAAGACGATCACCTGCCTACATTATTCATGTAGGGTCAATAAGGTCAAAGCTGATGCCACGCGACATAATAGCTTCTAGGATAACTCTACTAGAACTGCTGACGCACGTGACCTGACTGAAAAGACTTGGCATATTTAGATATCAAAGAGATCTCCTTTCACCACCACCCCACCCCAAAATACACACTCACTCACGCACGCGCTCGCACACATTTGTGGTCTTTCAATTTCTTGTCCTCACCCCACGTAATGCGAGAAATAAAGAGAGAGGGTGGAGGGATCTGTCCCTTCTGAAATGAACAGTCGTCTTGAAAAGCTCGCTTAAGATTTTCCTTTACATTACTACACAGGATATGTTCCCCTCTCTTCACCCTTCCATGGCGAATTGACAAAATGTACTGGGAAACTTTGCTGATGAAATCAACAAGGACAAATTGTTACAGAGAAAACATCCGCATTAATGAGTCTGAAACGGCACGACTCGAGTTGTCGCACGTCAGCACAAGTTGTCTTTCCTGATAAGATATACGAATCGTCATCATTGTTGAACATCCACTCAGCAAAAGGTGAGGAAAGATAGCGCCATTCTTCCGTTTTCGAAACCGAAAGAAGGAAAAAAAGTCGATTTTGTTTCATATAATACCTTCGCACCCTAGTATTTTTTCTTAACAGCTTTATAGTTTTATCTTTAATAGGAGTATCGTTATCTCGAGTTGTTTTATTTATTTGTTTTATGGAATTCCAAATTAAATAAACTACGAAAAAAACTTTACAGGTATATTTAATTTTTTAACACGAACAAATGTAATTAATTATAATCATTAATATTAGAGTGACTTAGTGAATGGGAGTGGGGGGAAACGGGAGGGGGATCGATATAAGCAGAAAATCTATTTGCCCTCTTAAAATTTCATTATATCACGCACGAAATTTCATTATATCACACACAAAATTTCATTATATCACGCACACACTTTCATTATTATCACACACAAAATTTCATTATATCACGCACAAAATTTCATTAGTTCGTATTATTGAGAGTTTTTGTACACTGGATATTTTCCTCGTACACACATACACATACGCACGCGCACACACACACACACACACACATTTATTATTTCTAAATAGAAATTGTTTTAACAATAGTAAATGTAGAAAGTATTTCTAGTTGTGCATTGAGACAAATAATTTTGTAGAAATAATGTTACAACAAAGAGGGAACCCAAAGCACGATAATACAATGCATCAATAACAGCAGACAGTAAAAGCATTTCTTAAAACTACTTGTTTTAGTTCAGCCTTTCTAAACTTTTTCACCCTGGAGCAACCCTTGAAATAATTTTCAGATATTTGCTAATGCTTGCTTCATTGCTTTCTCCCACGTTTCTTTGTCTGTTTCGGGGTGGGGGTGGAAGACAAATAAGACAACATTTGTAATGAACGAAGACAAATAAGACAACATTTGTAATGAACGAAGACAAATAAGACAACATTTGTAATGAACGAAGACAAATAAGACAACATTTGTAATGAACGAAGACAAATAAGACAACATTTGTAATGAACGAAGACAAATAAGACAACATTTGTAATGAACGAAGACAAATAAGACAACATTTGCAAAGAACGAAGACACATAAGACAACATTTGTAATGAACGAAGACACATAAGACAACATTGGTAATGAATTAAGGTGCATGAGACAACATTTGTAATGAGTGAAGGTACATAAGACAACATTGGTAATGAACAAAGATGCATGAGACAACATTTGCAATGAACGAAGATACATAAGACAACATTTGAAATGAACGAAGATACATAAGACAACATTGGTAGTGAACAAAGATACATGAGACAACATTGGTAATGAACAAAGGTACATGAGACAATTTGTAATGAACAAAGATACGTAAGACAACATTTATAATGGAAAAAGATACACGAGACAGCCAATTGCAACAACGCACAGCAGACGACAAGGGTCATCGTGCCTGAGAGTGCTTCCACTTCTTTCGGTGTGCTTGCACGGAGTTCTGTCGTGGCTGTGGTCTTGAAGCGTCGTAAACTGCTCAAGAACCACACCCCAAAGTCTCGTGGGTCTTTGTCACTACAATCCCAGAACTGGAGTTTTCAGTGTATAAGCAGAATGACTGTGTTGCGTCTGCAGCTGCACGTGTTTTCAGTTTCATAGCGCATTCGAGGAATACCTGCAGTACCTCCTCCCTATGCAGGGAGACAATTCAGTCTGCTGCAAGCGCCCCCCTGCACAAATTCGCAACAAGGAAACTGCGGGTACTTTTAACTTGATGCGGCCGACGACGAATGGCAATATCGGGAGCTGGCATGTACCCCAGTTTGTCTGGCATTTCGACTTTAGAGCGTCGTGTGACATTAACGAGTCAGTTTGGGGTTCTTGCATTTGCCTTGGGGATAAAGCAAATAAACAAAAAGTGTGTTTTGCGTTGTCTGTGTACGCTCTGGTACAACCATATGTGAAAGACAGGAAGGAATTTCAAATAAAAAGGAAAGAAAAATGGGAAGAGTTGGAGGAAGGCGAAGAGGGGTGGGGTGAGAAAATACAGCCCATTAGGTACCGTTCCAACTGTCCCGCTTTAAGGGAAATAACTTGTGCCTCGGTCGGGTTGTCGGGTTGCACCTCCGGGCTGTATAAAAGGGAGGGGGTGTCTTCCATCTGCCCTTTTGTTTTGTTATTTTTAGTCTGGAGAGTTTTGAAGATGTCCATCTGTCCATCCACTCAAACCCTTAGCCCGTAAAGTGGAGAGTCGGAGAGTGAGTGACATAGCATTTACAAACAACGATCCTTGTTAAATGCTAAGGGAAATAATTCTTTTACGTATAGTGTTCAGACCTTGATATATTTTTATCACTCAATGCACATTTTTAATAAAGCTCAGTGATGACTGATATGGTGATGGGGGTGATGGAGAATCGACTGAAAGATAGGTGAGGATGTAATGAGGATTATTTCACACTGCAAGCAGTCGAAACTATCTTTTCACAAGTGGTTAAATGACTCTCTTGCTGCCCCTTTTAGGGACTAGAAACTTTCACTCAGTTTAGGGACAAAAACTCAGTTTAGGGTCTAAAAACTTTCACTCAGTTTAGGGTCTAGAAACTTTCACTCAGTTTTAGGGACTAGAATCTTTCACTCAGTTTAGAGACTAGAAACTTTCACTCAGTTTAGAGACTACAAACTTTCACTCAGTTTTAGGGACTAGAATCTTTCACTCAGTTTTAGGGACTAGAAACTTTCACTCAGTTTTAGGGACTAGAAACTTTCACTCAGTTTTAAGGACTAGAAACTTTCACTCAGTTTTAGGGACTAGAAAATTTCACTCAGTTTAGAGACTAGAAAGTTTCACTCAGTTTAGAGACTAGAAATTTCACTCAGTTTTAGGGACTAGAAACTTTCACTCAGTTTTAGGGACTAGAAACTTTCACTCAGTTTAAGGACTAGAAACTTTCACTCAGTTTTAAGGACTAGAAACTTTCACTCAGTTTTAGGGACTAGAAACTTTCACTCAGTTTTAGAGACTAGAAACTTTCATTCAGTTTAGAGACTAGAAACTTTCACTCAGTTTAGAGACTATAACTTTCACTCAGTTTTAGGGACAAGAGTCACATATTGTTCTAGTCCCTCGAACGTCTTCCCCACCCATACGTACCCTCTTCTAAAAGTACGTCACATACTTTCAGACCCCTGTACACTCACACAACCAGGTCAATAAAACACTGAATTAAATGTCAAGATTATTTTGTTGAGCTGTCTATGTAGGACTGACTTACAAATTTATGAATTGAATAAAATGAGCAAATTTAATAACACTTACAAAACTTGGCGTCCGTTGTAAAAAAATGTCAAATATTGTCAATTTCAACTAGTGCAACTGAGTTATTTACTCAGATTAGGCTAGTTATTTCTCAAAGTACACGCCTCAGGGAATAGTACACATTTTCGCAATTAGTGTTTTCTGACTCTGGGCACCGAAAAAATCCTAATACACTAAGGGCGCCGTGAACCGAGAAAGTATGGATACCACTAGATTAGGCAATAATTTCTTTTCATGTTGGAACAAATCAAAAATGAAATAATAACAGTTGTACTCCTTTAGTTTAAGAACAAAAACTTGCTACTAATGCAAACGATTGCAAAGAAGCAGGATAGCAGTGTTGTGTTCACTGTAGCATTTATTAAATACAACTTCCTAAAATAGAAATACTACGCAAAGTTATTGCTTTTAATGAATATTTGGTAACTAGTGTGCGCATATCATAACCGTCATATTTTGTTATTGTTGGTGCTAGCGCTGTTGTTGCTGGTTGTGGTGATTGTTACGTTTCCAGTATTTATTTAAAGACCCTGCTTAGGAAATTATAGAACTTTAATTTACTATTTAAATTAATTCCCTCTCTTTAACCTAAACAGACTGGTTGCTCAAATCATCATTCGACTAAATTAAAAATGCATCTTTGTAGTCTAGATCACAGATTTACGAAACTGATAATTTGCGTACATTAGCTAGATTGGAAATCGTTAAAAACTCTCTTAGATTCATATGCATTCATTACGTCATTCGTTTAGCTCAGACAGCCCCCATCCAATCCCATTTGGTCTATATGCATACAATTTACTACAAAAAGAGGTTCTTAACAAAATGAAATAAGATTTAATAAGTTTAACAATTAACAGCAACGATAATTCCGAACGCGATGTCTTAAATTCTATTCAGAAACTCTCTCTCATTTTACCGTCTTTGTTAAAAGTCTTAACGAGAATTCTCTTTTCTTGCCAAATAGTCACTTGATTCTGGACCCTAGTAGATATACTTAACTACACTCTTGGTCGCACGTGGGGTTCAACTGGTTAGAACTGGTCCACATCACTTTGGCTCATCGTCAGTACTGCATAGCATAACAGTCAATGTCCACTCAATTACTGCATCGCTAATGTACTTGCGACGATCGTTAACCGTAGTTAACACGAGGTACTTCTGCATAGTTCACGTATGGGTCATGAAGACACCCGAGTCGGCGTACGACTCAAGAAGTACGAAGGTAGAGAGGGATAACATGAGAACCCGGCTGAAACAAAGGATTTGGGCTCTGTAACTATTTGCGTGTATATTCGCAAAACCCAAGCACATGTTTCTTTGTTTAAGGTTCTGAATTTAGAATCTTGACTATCGTGTCGTTTACAATTCAAATATGGTTATATTTAAATATACATTGTGGTTCACGTGTGTGTTACATATAACGTTACACGAACGTATGAATTCCCAAATATTTACAGCATTAAAAATTGGAATTCACACAAAGGATTAATTCAAAATGAAGCATGAATGCTTTACAATTTTACACGAAAAATTATATGCAAGAACAATTTGAATTACAAAGAAGAATTCACCACGTGCACAGACATACTGGCGGCACTAGTGAATTTAAGATTATATAAATTAAAGATAAGAAAAGGTTACAATAATTTATATACAATAACTTTTAGATTTGTCCCTTTACATCGAAACACGTGCTTTGGCTAAATAGCGCTAAGCTGCACAAAATACATACATCAATTCAATTACAAAATACAATCAACAAATGCAATAGATACTGTAAGAAGTAGACGTGTTATTGTTACCTCTTCAAAGTAGATTTTACTGCTCTAGCGCGGGTTCATCTTCGACTCTCTTACGACTCTGGTATGGCGGCGGGACGGAGCTAATGTTAAAGCTGCCTTGTATGTCTGCCGGTCTGGGAGTGAGTGAGGGATTTTGCGCCTTATGATCGTATTTTATGAAACTGCATTGAACGCATCACGTGACCGTTCACGTGGTATGTTGTTGATCTCGAAGGTGCTGGACACTGGCCTAAAGTTATGCAACAATCCGACCTTGCTAGAAAGCTTCTCTCGATACTGATGTATCACGGGTGAATTTCAACAAAGGTCTGTTCAAAAATTTAATTTTGAAACGAGCAATTGGGTCACGAGGTCATGACACAGAATTTGTCACACATCGTCACACCCCCTTGCTTTTGAGGCGTTTATCTTACCAAAAGATAAATGCCTCCTACAAATTATGTGTTATAAAATGTAGAAGTGCAAAATGAAGAAAAAATTTACAATTAAAAAATTTCAACATAACCAGAAATAATGTAACGCGGCAGGGAAATCAACTCTAGATTAACGGCACTCTCATACAATATTTCTCACTTCAGAAATCAAAGAAAAATGATTTAAGAAAATCAAATAAAATGATTTAAGAAGAACGTTCAGTCTAATTGAATAGACATCCATCCAATGGAATAACATGTTCTGAAATTCTCACTATCTGTCCCAATAATCAATAGTTCACACACAACCTAGTTCGATCTAATCAGATTATTCAGAATAGAAATCCAACATCAACCAATTCCACTGAATACGTATCCAACAATAGTGTGATCAGAAAAATGACTTCCAATGAACAACACTATCAATATGCAGGTTATGAAAAGTTCCAGATATTGATTTCCTGTATCAACCAAATATCAGAGTTTATGAATTACCAACTCTAATGAACTATCTATCAGTCCACCTGTCATATCCAGAGTTACAACACTAAAACAATTCAATCAGTGTTATAGCTAGTCCCAAGTTTCATGAAATGTCCAACATTTTTACAATAACAACCACCAACTACGGTACAACAAGAAGATAATAAAAATTCAAAGAAAGTGTCAAATCATTATTTCTACTGTTGCACTATCCTGCCTAGCGCAATCTTCGTAGTTCTATCCCAATCCCAATACACGTCATCGTCCATGTGTGTCAACATGTCTACGGCATGACAACTGTATTCTTTCTTTCTTACTCTGTTCGTCAGAATGTCACTGTGAGGTGCAATATATTGCATGTCAAGTTTAGACTTTCCATTTCTTGTCCGGTAAGTACGTCCTTGAAGTGTTTTATCGTCTCGATCTCTTTCAAAACTCTCCAAAGTACTTGTCAAGTTTAAAATGTTTCTGGTAGTGTCAGTTTCTGTATGACTGGTCTCTACCCTGTCTAACAGTTTCAAACTTCTCGATACGTTCGGTATCATGTCAGTGTCACTGTGGCCTTGACTCTGCGAAGTCTGAATTTCAAAGCTATCGCTCTTAGCCTTGTCACTGAGCTCACGCAAATGGAAATTTGCTCTCTTGATGTTTCGTGCATTTGTAGTTACGTCATTGTGTACACATTGAACGTCCCTAGTTCGCATGCACTCAACGTCTTTCGTCGGAATGGCGTCAGATCTACTATGGGTCCATTTCGCATCAAGTCTAACGTCATAGGTTCGCAAATGTGCTCTGTCACGGCTACCAGTCTCTCTGAAGTACCTGAATTGCAACATTAGCTTCCCCGCTAAATCTGGAGGTTCCGTTCTCCTGATCTTATCATAGACTGAAGTGAAATACCTCATCCCACTAGTTGTTTTCTGTTTTAACCCATTCACAACTAGGTGTTCGACTGTTATGTCTGTCAATTTGTCTCTCTCCTTGACAACATAAGTCTGTGTCTCCTTTGTGACTCTAGAATTGTCTAACTCTCCACTCGAGTATTTTCTAGTCACTGTGTGGTCAGACTCACTCGCTAGCAAGTCAGATTCCTGCGGTTGTATGAACAAGGGTTCTGTCTTAAACTCCCCAAGAGTTACTGATTGTCTCCCCTGGACCATACCGTTAATTGAACCAACATAGCCTGTCTCCACTGACTCAGTTAATTCAATATGTCTTCTCATCAGGTCGTCAGAATCTATGATGGAAATTCTGTCAGTCTCAGTCACTAACTGGCAGTGAATGTTACCTGTCTCTATTACACTGAATAACATCACTATGTCTACTCTCTGTGTGTTGTAGGCTACACTCCCACTGTTTCCTCTATCATGAATTTCTGTATCTGATGTCAGTAACAGCCCTGATGCCCCACCTACTCTGGTTATCAGTCCGTCACTCCGGTTTTCATTATCTATCAATCTAGTTCTGTCACTCATTTGTACTGTGTCTTTGATCAATTCGGGATTACACTCCGTACCTTTCGTCAGTGAATCAAGGAACATATCAGTTAATGAAACCCCCTCCTCCTTACTTCCACTTGTCTCAGTTTTTGGTACGTACTCATGACATCCCTTTATCTCAACAGGTGAGTCAATAAAGGTAGTCCATGTACCGTGGCTTCTGTCTACGTCACTAATTCCGTTAAGTGATTTATCTGCAGACAGTTCTGCCATGTCTCTGACAACTGCGTGCATACACGTCAGTACACATGCATGGTTATCGTTGACCGTCTCTAATATCCCTATGTTAGAAATACTAGATTTCGTCCTTGTACAGTTTTCGACTATATCTTCTTCCATGTCACGTTTGGAAAAGAACTCTGTCTCAGCTCTGACAACTGTCATGTCATCTGAAGTAAATGAACTTATCATAGGCACATTGTCCCTGTCTGTAATGCTACCTATACTGTCATCTGGATCAAATACTTCTGTTTCCCTGGCTATCAATGTATTAGCACTCGAAACCTCGCATAACGCAATAATCTTGTGTTCCAAAATTACGTCATGACTCACGTCAATCATCGGAGATCGAGATCTACCGATGTCAGTCTTCGTAGCGAGCACATTCTCTCTTAAACTAACAGTTCGGTCAGTAAACTCAGTCGATGTGTCACTGCCCTTCAACAATACACAACTGATAGAATCCGTTTCTATCTTCTCATGCATATTTGTCCTGTCAGAAAAATCAGTCACTGTGTTGCTAGAAGTTTCATCACACCTTAACGGTACACAACTGATAGAATCTGTCTCTATCTTATCATGCGCATTCAGTCCGTCAAACAAGGTGTCACACGTACACGGCGGTGTATGTGTTTGTCCAAATTCTACACGTGTTATTAAGTCCTTAACAACAGTGTCTTTTCTTGTCTCTGTTTCAAGATCAAGCTTTGGTGCGCTAACTGTTTCTGTAAACTGGTTAGCATGTTGAACTGTAATGGTTCCGTCAAAACATTTGTTTTTGTTTTCAATCAAACTGTCTAATTCGTCTGCTGTGCTTGGTAGTGCGACTAATTTCTGTGTGTCAGTCTCCACGCTCGCGGCGTTTGACCTCGGCAAGTCAAAGTTCACGGCCTGACTTTCCTGTCGTAATTTGTCAACAGTACCGTCACCATCCCCAACAATTTTAGACTCTGTTTCGATTTCTGTCCACAACCATTCTAATTCTAGACTTTCTTTCCTTTCTATAAGTCTTAGCTTTTCTTTCTTCAACTTTCTAATTTCGAACGTTAGGTCTCGTATTTCAGCCTCCCCTTCCCCTTTGAATCGGAAATCTTTATCACACAACTGTTTTGCTCGTGGGCTTATTGAAGATCTAATTTCTTCCCTGTGTTCTATTTCCTTTTCATTGAGTGCTAGCAAGACGAAAATACGTAGCTGTTCACCTCTATATTCTAGTGATATGCCTATCTTCTGTTCGCGTTTTAGAATCTCCATGAGCTGTAAGCTCCCCATCCGTTCATCGACCCTTAGATCTATCAAAGTCGTAAGGTGATCATCTTCTATCTCTATCTGTTCCATCTCTCGTTCGTATCTCTCTCTCCTGTCTAGTTCAGTTCTCACGTAGTTCGTCAACTCTTCTTCAGTTCGGTATCCGATCAAGGAACCTTCCTCTCTCAGACTCGCAATAGTCTGTTCGAGATCCATCTTATTTATTTAGCGCGTCTGGCTACAATAAATATCTCTCGTGATTGTGTATCTAACCGTAGGCGATAAAACTCCGCTTTTATCCCACAATAACTTTTAGGCTACGACCTTACAAAAATTATTGAATTTATTCAGAACACCTTCCGAAATAAATTACGCGTTGGTTACACGTTCACCTGCTTGGTTACAAGTCTGTTGTCTCCAAGGCTTTCGTAATGTCACGGCTCCGACCATACAACATTACACATTATACTTAGCACCCTAAATATAATAGTCCGAAGTCTGTTACTACCGATAACTCTCCTAGCTGGCGGTATAACACGTCGACCTCTTACAATGAAGTATCCAGTAACACAATACTAAATAAATCATTCAATAGCTAACATGACATATTTAACTACGCTTAAATATATCAACATTAACTAACATGCACGCTACTCTGCAAAAGAATACATGCACATGTCACAACAAAAGCAAGATAAATATTTCAACAATCCTGAATCAATAGAATATTGGCAATTCTCAGTTCGTTCGTTCGTTTCTAGGTTTATGATACGCCCTATGTATATAAAAATGTTACAATTTAATACATATCAATCCGCGGACGAGGCACCACTTGTTACGTTTCCAGTATTTATTTAAAGACCCTGCTTAGGAAATTATAGAACTTTAATTTACTATTTAAATTAATTCCCTCTCTTTAACCTAAACAGACTGGTTGCTCAAATCATCATTCGACTAAATTAAAAATGCATCTTTGTAGTCTAGATCACAGATTTACGAAACTGATAATTTGCGTACATTAGCTAGATTGGAAATCGTTAAAAACTCTCTTAGATTCATATGCATTCATTACGTCATTCGTTTAGCTCAGACAGCCCCCATCCAATCCCATTTGGTCTATATGCATACAATTTACTACAAAAAGAGGTTCTTAACAAAATGAAATAAGATTTAATAAGTTTAACAATTAACAGCAACGATAATTCCGAACGCGATGTCTTAAATTCTATTCAGAAACTCTCTCTCATTTTACCGTCTTTGTTAAAAGTCTTAACGAGAATTCTCTTTTCTTGCCAAATAGTCACTTGATTCTGGACCCTAGTAGATATACTTAACTACACTCTTGGTCGCACGTGGGGTTCAACTGGTTAGAACTGGTCCACATCACTTTGGCTCATCGTCAGTACTGCATAGCATAACAGTCAATGTCCACTCAATTACTGCATCGCTAATGTACTTGCGACGATCGTTAACCGTAGTTAACACGAGGTACTTCTGCATAGTTCACGTATGGGTCATGAAGACACCCGAGTCGGCGTACGACTCAAGAAGTACGAAGGTAGAGAGGGATAACATGAGAACCCGGCTGAAACAAAGGATTTGGGCTCTGTAACTATTTGCGTGTATATTCGCAAAACCCAAGCACATGTTTCTTTGTTTAAGGTTCTGAATTTAGAATCTTGACTATCGTGTCGTTTACAATTCAAATATGGTTATATTTAAATATACATTGTGGTTCACGTGTGTGTTACATATAACGTTACACGAACGTATGAATTCCCAAATATTTACAGCATTAAAAATTGGAATTCACACAAAGGATTAATTCAAAATGAAGCATGAATGCTTTACAATTTTACACGAAAAATTATATGCAAGAACAATTTGAATTACAAAGAAGAATTCACCACGTGCACAGACATACTGGCGGCACTAGTGAATTTAAGATTATATAAATTAAAGATAAGAAAAGGTTACAATAATTTATATACAATAACTTTTAGATTTGTCCCTTTACATCGAAACACGTGCTTTGGCTAAATAGCGCTAAGCTGCACAAAATACATACATCAATTCAATTACAAAATACAATCAACAAATGCAATAGATACTGTAAGAAGTAGACGTGTTATTGTTACCTCTTCAAAGTAGATTTTACTGCTCTAGCGCGGGTTCATCTTCGACTCTCTTACGACTCTGGTATGGCGGCGGGACGGAGCTAATGTTAAAGCTGCCTTGTATGTCTGCCGGTCTGGGAGTGAGTGAGGGATTTTGCGCCTTATGATCGTATTTTATGAAACTGCATTGAACGCATCACGTGACCGTTCACGTGGTATGTTGTTGATCTCGAAGGTGCTGGACACTGGCCTAAAGTTATGCAACAATCCGACCTTGCTAGAAAGCTTCTCTCGATACTGATGTATCACGGGTGAATTTCAACAAAGGTCTGTTCAAAAATTTAATTTTGAAACGAGCAATTGGGTCACGAGGTCATGACACAGAATTTGTCACACATCGTCACAGTGATGGTGATGGTGGTAGTGGTCGTACTTGAAACACCGTGTGCATAACAATTCTATAAAACAAAAAATATCTTTATTAATTATTTGGTCACAAACAAACCAAGAGAATAAAACAAATTTTATGAAAAAGAAAGATATGTAATGTTACATTTTCTAACCCCATACACACCCACTTATCAGACGTCACCCTTTTCCTAGCTTCTTCCCCCATTTTTTTAAAGTGATATTAATTTATGGATAGCCAAGCCCTTACAGAATAATTTCCTTTTTTTAAAGGAATTTGTTTGTCAGTCTTCATATTTAATTATAATTAAATCACTTGTTATTACAGGATTCTGTTCTAGTGGACTCGAAATCAGTAACTGAAAATTTTAATAATAAACAAGCTGTAAAAAGAAGTGTTTTATTAACCAGGTCGAACAGAATGAGACAAAATGACAATGAAAAGTTCAGGAGAGGGGATGAGGGTGGGGTGGTAAGGTGTCAATAAAATCCTTCTCTGCCTCGTGGACCGTCCAAGGCAGAGAACTCTTGCCTCGTTGTGAGACGAAATCGCACGTGGTTCGTACGTTACGTTTTGCGTAATTAACATTTTCCGCCTCTGTTTTTATGACCGCGTGTTTATGCCCCCAGCCGCCTGGAGATGCGACATTAGAGGGATCGTTGAAGCCGTTTAAAGCGCGCTAAGGTAGGCTGTTGTGAGCATCGTAAAATGTGATACGGGTACAGAAACTTGTTTATTTTTCCTCGTCAGTTTTTTTGTGTATGGGGTGGGGTTAAGGGTTGTTTTGTTTTGTTTTCAAAATGCACAGTTGGATGTCTCGCCCCCCCCCCCCCACACACACACACACATCAACTCTCCCAGGTATGCATGGATATTTTTTTATCTAGTCAAAGTTTGATTTCCGTTTACGTAACTTTTCTCAAACTGCTTTTTGAATAATAAATTAAGATTCTGCCTTCATTTAACGTAACTTTCTCTTTTTCAATTGTTATTATTATTTAAAATTAGAATGGTAAAACAATGAAATGGACACGAGGCTACTAACGAACGGCAAAACCGGCTCAGGCCAAGCTTAACGACAGCTTTTGACCGATTCCATTACAAGCGACTCCTTTCAGCGGTAGTCAGAGGCTCAGAGACACGTGGTTATATCATAACGCTAGTTCTGGCGTCGCTGCAGGAATCCTTCAGTCGGCAGCTGTCTGGGAATAAACCAAAGTTGAGGCAACAAATAATACCAAGACAGCATATCTGGACTACAAAACAGATTTACCTTTCGCTGACAGATCCAGAAATCGGTAAATGAAACTTCAAAAGGCGATATCCCTTACGGGAGAGAAATACTGGCTTTGAGCATTCCTTCCTCCTGAGTTCTGGACTTTTCTCCGTGACACCATATGCTTTCTCACTCTTCTACATAGAAATACAGACTTTGAACTTTCTTCTTTTCAATCTGTCATGTCAGAAAATTATTGTTCTGAGTTGACATGAAACAGATTATGTCTTTTCTATCACAACTTAGCTGTCAATTAAATTAAAAGTCCACATTACTGTACTGTTCAATATATATAAACCGAGATATAAACCGATTGTGATTGACGAAGACGTTATGTTTATTGCAAATTGAAGGAATAATTGTGTGTATGTATATGAATCATGCATGTATGTTTATGAATCACTGCATGTATGTGTGGCGCGATCCTTGTCAGTTGATTGTCAATTATTATATTATGATATTATTACTTGAAATTAATTTATAATTAATAATTCCTCCACACACAATCAACCATGAGGGCCTGACGGGTCTTTGTCCTTGCAGTCTGAGAGTGACTAAGTCAAGCCTTGAGAAGTCCATCCCTAATTGACCCTCCCCTCAAGTGTTACTTGTCTTAGAATAACGAAACCTATTGAACTTATCAGTCCTTCTGTCGCTATTCTAGCCACCCACACATCTCTCACCGGGGGTCATTAACAGGAACTATCCTAAAACACGTGCTAGACCATCTCTTCGTTTGTCATATTGGCAAACACACACACACACACACACACACACACAACAATTGGCAGTCTAACAACAGTGCTAGTGGGGACTTTTAAACCGATATTCATGTTTGATATTTATACTTACCTCATCTACCACCACCTTGAAGATACAACAACCAGCCCCACGGAACCAGCTATACGCCGAGACAGAGACACACAATAACAAGCAAACAACAAAAGCAGTACAGGAAAAGTTGGGGGGAAACACCAGTAAGGGACAACAACCAACCGGGGTGGGGGGTGGGGGTGGTGAGGGGTTGAACACCCCTGGACCTATGCACCTACTAAGACAGACTTAGTGTGGTACTCGCTTGGGTTCTGTAAGATACCCCTCCTTCAACTTCACTAACAAATTGTTCGACTACCAGCTATGGTAGAAAAATACAAGCAACCGAGGAAGAAGGAAACAAGTAATAGGATCAACACAAACAGAGAGGGCAAAGTTCAACAGCAAAGTTAATGTTGAAGACCCGCTTCCCATCTCCCCGCGCGAAATCGGCATAAGCTGGAAACGCTCCTCCAAAATAGTCAGTTAGTAAGTCAGTCCATAAGTAAGCCATGTATATCAGTACGCACAATTTGCACGCTGGCCCTGTGCCGACATGAAGTCAATGACTAAACTGCAAGTTTTACTGCAACGATCTTTGTCTTAAGTGAATATTAATTGGGCAGTGCATACATTTTATAAACGTTAGAAAGTATTTGATTTAGACGCATTCGTGCATTTTACTGATGTTAGATATTAGCATTTGTGCTGTTTGACTAAGAATTTGTTTCTTTTGAATTAAAATCAGAACAGATTTTTGAATATCCTCCACTGTCAAGGGGAGAACACTAAAAACAAAGTGAAGGTTTACAAGATTTACTCCTCTTGTTAGATTCTTCTGAATTCACGCGCTGCTGTCTTGCCAGGCCCGCAATTCAAGTCAAGAAGACGGATCGCTTTAAATTTGAAAGGTATTGACAACAACAAAATCTAAATTAGATCTGTGACACAAATCAAATTATTGGATGGTCATACCAACATCGACCTGTGAGGCTGAAATAACATTGCTGACACTCTGTGACGGTGGGAAATAAAACTGGTTATCAGTGAAATAAGATCGAATACAGTGAAACCAGAGATTGTATATTCTATGGGTGAAGCAATGTATGTTTGATAATGACACAAACTGAATAAAATCTTTGACAATTAAATAAGATATATTTGATGCTAGAGTGGGATGCAATATGCAAACACCATTGACACTGAAATAAGAGAGAAATATTATATTTGACGCTGCATTATATTTGATGCGGAAATAAGACATTATATTTGACACTGACAATAAGACATTATATTTGATGCTTGTCACCTGTCCGGTTATTTTAACGACTCTGTCACTATATTAGATTCCCTAAATATCAGTATTGGTTATTGATTCTCTTCTAATACTAGGGACATGTTGGACGGCCTGACCTATCTTCCATGAGTGTACCAAAGATTCTGGCAATTACTCAATGACACACGGACAGATAAATCAGCTGATGTGCCAAAGCTGGTAACGTTATCTCCCCCTTTATTATTAGTTATGATTATGATATTATTTCTCTAGCTCAGCCACCATAGCAGCTTCCTTATAGTCGATAATTATGTAACGTGGGTGAAGATAACAAAGTAAAATTTAATAACAATAATAGTAGTAAGAAGACATCAATTTGATCATGGAAAATTCGAGAGTTTGTCTATCCCGCCTGCCCGGTTATTCATATATTGTTTATTCGACTGGTCAGTTCATTTGGAGAGAGAACACTTAGTCTCATGAAGATCTGCAAGGGCTCACTGTGTTCAAGCACGGCAGTCTACCTCCTTGGCAGCTGGACTATTAAATCGCTTTATTTGACTAAATACGTGAATGTGGTCAAATAATCCGTTAAATTTGACTATATAATCATGACCAATGTTTCCTCTAAGAAGCAAGGCCGCGATTAGAAAATGCCGCGCAGCCATTTCAAAATTCCGTGCAAGAGGTAGACTACCGTGCTTGATTGGCCGACTCGGTACGCCATTAACAAGCAATACTGATCCGCATGCCTCCACAATCCACTTGAAGATGGGAGTGGGAATTAAAACATTTTTGACCATATAATGATAAAGCTAGGACCACGGGACTACGGGGTCATTTTATCAGTTTTGACCGGGGTTTCAGATTAGTAACGCAGGGTATATGGCTATATAGCCTACTATCGTAGTAGAGTGCACTAGATTGCACTTGATTACAAACTCGCTAACGTTTGCACATGATCGCATTTACCTGTTAATCCATATTTTACTAAGTATTAAACGCTGATTTAATAATTAATCATAAATTTAATAATTAATATTACAGACTGCTTAATAAAAGTTATTTTAAACTATGAAATACAATTTTAGTATAAGAAACTATTTTAGTGTATTATCCGCTAGCTCCATTTGCAACATTTTTTTCCCCCGGTTTCGTTGTTGGATCCTATTATTAACGAATTTCTTGAATCTTGTTTCGTTTAGGTTTGTATAATCTTTTTACCATTTAGTAAATTAAATGTTGTGGATTGGAGATAATATATTAGGAAAGTGGAAATGTTTTGATTTCTTTTTAATAATTTTTTCGAGGCCAATATAACTCAATGAGGACCTTGCAAATTTCAGTTGCTGAATTAAGCCTATCTATCATTATTACAATCTTAGTAGTGTTTTTTGTCGTGGAAGCTTCTAGTCCACATTTATTCTCACACATCTAAATAAAATGTTCTTAATCTTATATATATTGTCTTCTTTCTGTATTCATTGCCTTTTTATAGGCCTACACTGAGCTTATAATGTTATAGTGTTAACATGATTGATGATAATGCCAGAAGCACTATCTTTAGCCAAAAATATGTGGATAAATTATTATTGTGATGATAATAATGGATCTGGGTGCTTCCCAGTACTTAAACATACACAAAAAGGTCTTTGTACAAACAAATTATATAGTAAGACAACTAAAGGCAATATTAATTATTATGAATATAGCAAAAACACCATGAATCCACATGCAATATGACTTCACATAACAAATAGATGTATTTACACAATGAAAAAAATAATTAACAAATATACAGTTATATGATATTTGTGCTGCTCGTGAAGATGTATCTTGAGAGCAAATAAAAATGACTGGTATCTTTGTATCTGCTCGAAAGGCAGCATGTTCTAGTAGATTGACTTTATCAGTATATGTCATACACTTTTGCTTTTGAAATGTTGAAAATGTTTATGTCTGATGGTGAGTGCAGGCTTCTAGAAGGAGTATACAATCTTATGGAGAGAGCTGTTCAAAAAATATATCCAGGTTTCTAAGTAAATGACTTTATTTAAAATGGGGTGTCACCCTTATTCATTGACTGTGGCAGAGGTAAAGAGTTTGAAACTCTTGAACATGAACATGGCTTCATTTTTATCACCACTTGTTTGCATCATCAAAAAGTGAAAGACTCAGCATCAGATAACACGACCTGAATGGTTGAAGCAAATTTCATTAGGGCAACTTAAATCATAAAGTTAAGTATATGTCATTTTGTTATAAATGAACAGTTTAAATATAAACTCTTATAAGCCTTACTGACCCTTTCACTAACAGTAATTGCACAACATACACAAAAACTCTTCAGTGCAGTGGCATTTTTAATAATGGATGCCATTGATAAGATGTTATGAAATTATTCACTTTCAGACATTTTCATTTGTTATTGATTTATATATTTACTCAACAAGACAGAAGTTACCTGACTAAAAGTAATACATTTACTTACACTTGTAAATTTTATCCAAAACAGTCAGAAACATATTAACAGAAGGTACACGACATTTACGCACTTTTCAGAAGACTAGCAATACATTTAACCATTGAGACTCTTTCAGTCTTTGCACCATAATTAAGAATAAGAGAACTGTATTTTCTGAATAATTTCAAGATATAAACTCTTCTGATTTGTAATTTTTAATCTTTGCAAAACAAAGACAACACTGTAGCTAGTTTAGATGCTCTCTGCCAGTCATTCATTATTCAGTGTGCTTTTCTACAATAATAATAATGTATTATATTTAATGTATGCTAATTGCTATTCTGTAATACTGATAATATCTCAGAGCTGAGAGTTTATGAAGCTAATAAGAGTTCACAGATAAAATCACTAATATTAACCATTTTAAAAAATTGTTGAACTAGTTAGCAAAGAACACTTTAGTAGTGAGTGATAAATTGTCCTACCAAAGATGGCAATCTAGTGCTGATATTTCTGATTCTGACTCTGGGTGCTGAAGCATGCAAAAGCCAAATTGTCTTTCGCATTCACTTATGCTAAAATGTCTTCGTGCATTGTCTGTTTCAGTCAGTTTTTGTCATCCATAGATTTAAGAAATGCAAGGTGAAAATTAAGTTTCAGATCCTGTGTATTATTAATTTTTAATAAAAGAAAAATTCTAGAAATTAATGATTTTAATAGGCATTAACTACAGTGCAAACTCATATATCTAGATCTAGAAGTTCCAAGAATATATATCAATGCAAGCATTAAACTAAATGTGAAGTACTGAGCTGAGCGCATATCCCAGTTTGCATAAACTAGTATGGTATAGAATAGATGATTTGATAATATCCGCAGTTAGAAAAAGAGTTTTAGAGGAAAATGTCAGAATGAAAAATGAAAATAACTAACAAAACCAAGAAAATTGTACTGTTTCTCCCTCATCCATGGTATGTGCAGTATCATTAAAGTGTATTGTATTGCTGTTTATTTTGAAAGCTAATTAATGTTTCATTAGGAACTAAATTTAAGAAATGGAAATGATTATTTTTGATACTGAGTATCTGATCTGAATTTTCTTTTCACAGGTATACAGTAGAGGCAGATTTAGTACCACACAGTCACCATGTCGTACATGTTGCAGCACCTTCATAATGGCTGGCAGGTGGATCAGGCTATTCTTGCAGAGGAAGATCGTGTTGTGGTCATTCGCTTTGGCCATGACTGGGACCCTTCTTGCATGGTGATGGATGAGACATTGTACAAGTGTGCAGAGAAAATGAAAAATTTTGCAGTCATTTATCTTGTGGACATTTCTGAAGTGCCAGACTTTAACAAGATGTACGAGTTGTATGATCCATGTACTGTGATGTTCTTTTATCGTAATAAACACATAATGATTGACTTGGGGACAGGTAACAATAACAAAATCAATTGGCCAATGGAAGATGTTCAGGAATTCATTGACATTGTGGAAACAGTTTTCCGTGGTGCTAGGAAAGGTAGAGGTCTAGTGGTGTCACCAAAGGACTACTCCACAAAGTACCGCTATTGAACATTGCTATATTATAAAATGTATGCATGCTTTTGTCTGTTAGTAGCACATATTTTGACCAGAGTTGTAATGGGGCTTGTGATAAATATTAAACTTTTTATCATGTGAAAAGTTCCTCCAAGATTTTGTACACACATGAAAAGTGGAAGAATTTTCATGTTGGGAAAAATGATCCTACAAGTGAGTTAATAGTACAATAGCAATAAATGACTACACACACATGCATTGCATTGCATCAAAGGAAAGCATTCAAGTCAGGAAATGAACCCTGGTGATGAAAGCAGTTGCTTTGGGTACTAAGGTGCAAGTTTGTTTGATAATAATTGTGGCATATATACCAGTATCTTTGCTCTCTGTAATTGTTCATGTTAATGAACATAACAAATAGCACCACTTTTTCCCATTGTGTGATGTATCAACTATCATATTTTCCAAGTGCACTGCAGTAACTTTACGTCATGCATGCACTAACAACAGAGGGCAATGTGTGGGTGTTTTTACATTATGCCTAAATTGTATTAGAATCCAATTTTGTGGTCTAAGCTGTGCATCAATTCACCAAACTATAGATAGTTTAAAAGGCAAAATTAAAATATACTTAACAGTTCTGGTTGCATACACTGAATGGAATAATTTTACAATGGAATTTTTTATTTTTTCATTCTTGAAAGAACTTGATAACATTAACTACTGTCATCTGTATAGTGATGTCTCATCTTTACATTTAACTTAAGTGAATCCAGTTATGTATGCTCAGGGAGAGAGAGTAAAACAGAAATTAAATATTCAATTTGGAGTAGATGAGTGGTGAGACAAAAGATGAATCTACTGTTCCCTTAGTTGGTCTCAGTTCATGATTGTCATCATCTTACTAGTACATTGCATTAATGATTCATACATGTTTCCCCTAAAGAAAGCCAATCATATGTACTATATCTGTTGCTCAATCAGAGAAGCAGAAACACTTGAATGATTTAATTTCTGAATCAATGTTTTTCAAGAAAAAAAACAACCAGCAGCTGATAAGCCTACCCACATCAATTATTCAATCTGAACCAAAGTCACTCGTTTCATATACAAGCATGGCCCATCATCTCTTAAATCGACTTCACCTGATGGTGCCCTACTTGTACTAGTAATGCCAGGGAAAGAGAAAGACTAATCACTTCATCATGCACAGCACCATGTTCTTGTCATCTCTTAGATCATCATATGAGTGCTGTACTAATAATCATTTTAATTTTGACTATGCAATTTTCGCTGTAACCTCTGATGCCAGAACCTCTGTGTATGATGAATGCCATAATCATATATTTTGGACTGTGATGACTTTAAACAGTCATTAAAGTTAAGTAATATTTTTGTGCTCAGTGATTCACAATGTTTTTCTTTTTCAAAATACTGCCAAGTGAGACAGCTTAATAGTAAAGAGTCTGAAAAGCATATATATATAGAGTCATATATTAACAAGACACTCAAGGTTTTCTTAGGACAAGAGTGGTTATCCAGGGTGTTTAGAAGTTGTCAAATCCATTATACTTGCAAGAGCAAAATATAATTTGCTTCATTTCTTAGGTAGATCAAAAACTATACGCAAGATTGCAGTTCACTTGATATGCATTGCACTTCAACACTGACATCACATCAAATGTGTAACAACATTCATTTCTTGTGTCAGCAACAGTGTTTCTCTACAACAGAGATGCTTTACTGTAGAACAGTATTTCTTAGACAGCAATGCAAAGGAAGAAAATCACTGATCTAATCTGAAGTGAGGAAATAGCCATAAGATGCCAGTTAGCTTCTTATGTTCCATCACATTAGGCAGGAGATCTGGTTAACTGACAGGTAAAGATCAGCATCATTGTACACCTATCTAATTTTGACTTATTCAGTTAATGAATTAAAGGTTGAGAAGGAAATATGTGTTGCTCATCCTCAAATGGTATATCAATGAAGAAGGCCACAAATTTTAATACATTGATCAGCATAGGTTAACAAAATAGAAAAGCATGTTGGCAGTAATCATTACAAGGAACTATTCTTTCAAGTTCACCTGTTATTTAAACATGTCTTTGCAGATAAATCTAAGTTCTATGGCTAACTGGTACTTATAAACAATTAAACACGATGTTTTTAAATATTTACAATATTAAGAGTATAAATTGTAAACAGTGCAATGAGTTCAGTGTTTAAGGTCATTTACTTGAAAAAATCAAACTAATTAATTAATGTTTTATTGTCACCTTACTAATTCTGTCTTAAATATTTGTTGGACTATTGGTTTACAAGAGATAAGATTATCATGGCAGGTTTCTATTACACATATCTAGGTAACCTGACAGCTGGTGGGATGAACAGTTACTGAGTTAGTAATGCAAGCCAAGAGAAAAAAATAACAGAAGAGACAGAGAAAATATGTATTTTTTTTTTTTAATTTGCACAGGTTTAAGTACAGTTTTATTTAAAACAGGTTAAAAAGACGTGACTGTTGAAATCATTTACATCAGAAAATGTCACTAAACCTTAAATGACAAGGTCCAGTTGATCAAACTTCTGTAGCTATTCATGGACCAAGCAAATATATATATTTTTATTAATAAAATGTAACTAAAATCATGGGGGTGGGGGGTGTTATGACCTGAAATATGTTCAGGCATAAATAGTTGCTTTGACTTTTGTTATTACTTAAATTTTTATGTCATTGGCATTGATAAAATATAATCAACACAAGGTTAGGATGAGTGGATTGGGTGGTAAAGCACATTTAAGTAACAAATAATTTTAAAGAAATTGTATTGTTTAGAGTTTGCAGAAAAAGAATCAGTTATTCTCATACCCACATAAGATTATATACACAGAAAATGCTTTCATATCTTTTTAGCCCTGAACCTTGGTTGTATAGTGAACATTGTAAATTACTATTCCTTATTGTCATTATCTTTACCATTAATAAATTACATATTTATTTATTTGATAAAATATTCATTCAGTCATGTACTGCACTATATATTTATAGGTATATTATTTACAAGTGTTACTGAACAAACAAAATCTAATTTCTTGCTGCTCACACTTAAATGATTGCAAACAAATCCCTTGAGAATGCTAAACAATCTCAGTATATATTGCTATACACAAAAGATTTTTTTAAAATTCTTATAAACACATACAATTATAATAACACCAGGATGCAGGCATAAATTACTTTAAAAATAATTAAAGTTCTTATTTTAAGAATAGAGAGTATCTTGTGGTATATCTACATGCATTATACATCCATATCTATCTCAGACAGATAATGTTGCACCAATCCATCACTTAAAAAAAAAATTATGATTATGAATGTTATTTCATTACAGTTAATATTTCACATTTGGGATGAGAGAGGTATCTTGTAAAATTTTCCAGTATTCTCAAGCAAGCTTGGACTTGTGTTCAGTTTTAAACAAGTGCATCTTAAAGAAACGAAGCATCTGTCAATCTTCACTTCCTCTTTTTAAAAATTTTTTTCTTTTAAAAAGAAAAAAGGTCCCCATTTCTTTAAACTTCCTATTTTCTTTCCACTTGGTGCAGCATGTAAAACAAAATTCTCCCAACCATACCAAAGCGTAAACTCTCAATAAACTGATGATAGATAATAACTGCATTAGCTTATTATGATAAAATAAATTTAATAGCAGCTCCCATTACCATTAGTCAACTCCATAATAAATAAATTCAGTGACCATTTTCTGCAAAATTGCTACAGTACTCACTGCATCCTTCTGCAAGAATGAAATTGAGAAGTGGGTGAAAAAACCATTTGTGCCTATCTAGTCCTTAACCCAAACATGACCTGATCCTGTATTATCTCCATTAATATTAAGTGAAAGGCAAGATTATTTTATCCTTTCACAAAACTTTTGCAGCCCCATTGTTTATTTACAAATATATTTGGTAATCTATTAAAACTAAAAAGAAGATGGCATAAATACTGAGAAAGGGGTACATAATTTTTAAAACATGAAAACCATAAAAAATAAAGCAATGGAAAAGGGGAAATTTAGTTGTTGCTTGTGGCATTGTTTCCGAGCCCTTTCTCCCCTATGGCATATCTCATATTGCAGTGACTGCTTAAAAGTACCTCAACTTAAAATTTTTTGACTTTCAATATCACTGTTGCTAAAGGGTGTCTGAATATTCCATGCTTCTGATGCCATGCAAGATCAAGTGAAGAGAAATCGACATCAATGTACATAATAATTGTTTAAAAATCAGACAATAATTAAGTAGAATATTTTAGCAAAGTTTTGAATAAAAGTTGTAGAAATATTTGTTTTAGTGTTTAAAAAACCAAGCACAACACTGATACAAGATTGCTATACCAGTGTGCTAATGCATGAGAAGGCCCTGGCATTTGAATTCGAGCACTTGTACCTCTTCCTGATCAGAATTATAATTGGTCAGGTATAGGTCTTTTAATCATCACATTTCTGAAGAAGTTATCCTTATTCATACTTAGTATTCAGTTGGAACAAACAAGTAGCAGAAAGATTTATTATAATGATTAACCCCTAAAAATTGCCATTCTTTTGAGGTAGTGTCTATCTTCAGTAGAGGATACACACACAAGCCTAAGCTATAAGGTATGTTCTATGACTTGTTTCTTATGCATTTTATATTTGTGCAGTTTATTCCTACAGATACAATAATGCTTTTGTCACCCCATCAGTGTAAAAGTGAGTCACTGTGATTCTTATGTACATCATCACTCTTCCATGTGTATGTACATTGGTGAAAAGTGATCATCCTGTCAAATGCTTTGATAAAATATCTCTTCTATGAATAGGACTTTGAAATGGTTTGTAACCCTCTTGACACCAAACTGTTAATTTATTTCTATTGATGATTTCTCCTCACTTGTTATAAAATAATATCAACTGTTGGATGTGGAAATATAATCAAAAATATTCATGCGTATTATAAAAACATTAATTTTGTTTTTTTTATTAATCACCTTAGATAAGGCTGAAATTGAAAACCATTTGTTTTCAACAAATAACATCAAGAAACACATCTGACAACACTCTAGAATCCCATTAGTACTCGTTAAACACATTGCCTCAGGGTATTAAAGGGAAAAGACAATTAGAGAGAGAGGTAGTTCTGTGTCCAGCACATTTTATAGTTCCACTTTCTTCACTGTGGCATTTACATAAGAAATGTATGTTGATTTTCAGAATCAACTGTTAGGTCTTTAAGATAAATGGTGCCACAAAGTTATCACGTCTCACACATGTACACCTCATTTTACAGAAAATACTCAGCTTGAAATTAACAAAGTTGAAATGCAAAACGGCACTCAATTCTTCATCATATTAATCAAAAATTAAAGAAAGGCTTTTTAATACACAAGTTACTCTTTTATAGAGGGGAGGGGAGATTTCTCAATTCTTTTAACAACTGTTCAAAATGGAGCACTGACAATTGTAATCAGTTATTAATAAGATGCTGGTCAGTTTCACAAAATTCAGCAGGCACACTCAAAAAAACTATATACAGCTTTTTAAGTGCTATTTATAGTCTTTAAAGCAAAATAAATTCAAAATTAGATGCAATTAAAAAGGTGTGGATATCCAATGCACAAAAGCCTACTCATCCAAAAAAGAAAGCCACTCAATAAATACTCCCCCTAAAAAAAAACTCACAGCAGGTTTAATGCAATCCAAACACTTTCTTGGCAAAGAAATGTGTACACGTTCTGACAGAACCTCAAACAGTCATGGCAATAGCATTCCACAGACAGAACTTCAAATAGTAATAGCCTTGCATACTCTGCAAATGCACACAGGACATGCAAACAAGTAAGCAGCACAAGCAATGCATTACACTTCTGAAAAACAGACCATCCAAACCACATAAGAGCTTTTTAAGTTCAGCTGATTTTTTTTAGAAGGCACAAAAGACCTGTTAACATTAACTGAACAAGGCACACAGTTTAAAAATGCACCTATGGAACTTTATTGATAGTTATTAAATATACTTTAAAAAAATAGCTATTAATCCATACAACTTGTAGTGAATTGTGTACTGGCCTCCAAAAAAATAAACATATCGGTTATACCACTTAT
This sequence comes from Sinotaia quadrata, assembly GCA_028829895.1. Lineage (NCBI taxonomy): Eukaryota > Metazoa > Mollusca > Gastropoda > Architaenioglossa > Viviparidae > Sinotaia > Sinotaia quadrata. The sequence continues at coordinate 38,454,918 of CM054184.1, forward strand.
AACTGATATGGGAATAATAATATCCACATAATATGCTATCATAAGTTATATATTTTTTCATAAAGCAATTAACAATTTAGTTTAACCAATTTTAAACTAAGAGAACTTTTAAAAATATGTTTAAACGCTCCCTGAACATTTAGGCATTAAAAAATAATCAGGGAGACAACTGAGCTAAGTTTGCAGAACTTGCCTATTTATAAACAACGTACATGTACAGATATATATAGGCACTTCCCAGCTTGTGTAATCATTCAATTCTGTCATTCCATATATAAGTATAAAACCCCATCTATTAATCCATAGAGACCAGTGGTTTTCAACCTTTCTACACCTGCGGACCAGTGAAAATAGGAGAAATATTTCGTGGACTGCTAAAGCAGAAATAAAAACCATTTGTGTAATAGTTTTTAAATCTAATATTATAAAATGAAAATTCTATAGTTATTTAAAATAACCAGAAATTGAGCAGTAAACAAATATGCTAATAGTAGAACTTGAACTTTTGAGAAAGCAATATTTAATTCAAATAAAGTTAGTGCAAACAAAATCTGCTGTTGCTTCTTTGCTGGAATATTTGATAAGTGTGACTGCAGCATTGTTTCTGAAGAGACGAAGCGCTGCATTGACATCCGTCCGGTTTCTCTGTTTGGTTTTTATGACTGACAGGGCTGAAAAATTCTTTTCGCACAAATAGATAGTCAAAAATATGACCAACAATTTAATAGCTCTATAACTGAGGGATAGACATTCTTTTTCCAGTAATATCCAAAACTGAGACAATGATTGCATTTCATTTTATGTTTGAACACAGTGACATCAGAAGACAACTCGATCAGGTTTTCTTTTTCACAAGGATTAAATGCACGAATTGGCATCATCCTTAAGGGATTATTAATCCAGAGGTTACCTTTACGAGGATTAAATTTTTGAGCTCACATCCTGTTGACATCAGCAGCAATAAAAAATTCTGACAAAAGTGGGAACATCTTCCTCTTGTAAACAACTATTCCAAAGAGCCAGATTCTTTTTGACATATTCGTCATTTCTCAGTGTAAAAATATTTGTGCAAAACTCCTGAAGAGAAATATTAATTTTGTTGATCAGGTTAAATATGTCTGCCATATACGTAAGTTTAGCCACCCATTCCTCATCCAACAAAGGCTCTACGAGGTAGGAGTTTCGCTCTCGCATAAACTGCTTTACTTCTTCCCTCATTTCGACAAGGCGTGAAAGAACCCTTCCTCTCGATAGCCACCTCACTTCTGCTTGGAGAAGGAAATGGTGGTGTTGCAAATCTCGCACACAATATTGAGAACTGCCTGGAGATCATAGCTTGACTACAAAATTTCATTTATGATCTTTACTTGGTCATTTATCAGTGCTCAGTATTTTTGCATCTAAACCTGAGTGATGTCCAGTCTTGCTTGCAGCACTGTCTGTACACTCCGATTCATTTGTCCTATTCTAAGCCCTGTGCTTGAAAATACTCATCAAGAGCACTAAATATCTCTGAACTAGTGGTCCATTAAGGTAAGTCAAGGCAACAAAGAAGTTCCCTATTTATACCTCACAAAGCAAAGTAGAATAGCATGGCTACTCACGTTAGTTGATTCATGAAATTGAATTGCAAAACATCTCGATTTCTTTATCCTCTCTACAACTTGCTCTTCAATATTGGGGTGACCCAGTATAACCCTAGTTTTTGAGTGGCTTGAGGACCCAACATTTCCCGCAAAGGCTTTACTAACTCTTCACCAATAAACGTTTTTTGTTTTTAGTTTTAGATATTCAAAGAGCAACTAAATAAGACACTTGAAGGTGCAACTTGTCACTTGTCATCATCTTCAATTTACTTTTCTGACTTTTCACTGGTTGTGTAATCTTTCAAAAAATCCAGTGGCAATAACTTTTTCACAGAACGGGAGGAAATTTATGCGGATTGGCACTGGTCTGCAGAGCAGCAGTTGAAAACCATGGCTACAGACTACATTGAGTGTTAAATCTTACATTTTGCTTGGAAAATGACGTATTTAAAGTGGCTGTTAGAATTTAAAAAGAAATTATTTACAACTTTAAAAAAAAATGTGAAAAATCTATTTGCTTGGACTTCACAACTTTTTCCCGTAAACCCAATACATTTTGCTAATTTCAAGTCTATGTTAAGTGGCACAGTATAGAAGCTGGGGAGTGCATATATATTAAAACAGAAAACCATGAGAGTAGAGCACTGTAGTTTATCTGAAATCTCACCCCAATTTAGGTGCAGATATTTTTCTTGATTTACTTCACTTTGATTATCCCCTTTAATTTTAATGCCACTGACAAATAACAGGTATAAATAAAATTCAATTTTACACCACTGCATTCATCTCAATGCTGTGCTGGTATCTTTAACAGTGAATTGTGTGCTCCATAATAGTTAATTTTAAAATTATGCTTAAATAACCACTTAAAAACTGAGGTATAATAATTTGCCCAAAACATCCTATGCACAAATAGTAGTATTATAAGCATAGGTTTCTATGCACACTTCAGGAACATAATAGTGGTATAAATCAAGAAAAACCTGCAATACAAATTGCAATAAGTTTTGCCGATATGACAAAAATTTTGCCCAGGACTCGTATTTTAAAATTAAGTGCAACAATATTTCAATATTAGTAGTATTTTCATTTTTAAGTAAAAGAAATAAAATTCTGACAATTAGACACACTGTACTGCAGGGTAAAATTGGACAAATGCACAATGAATAGTGGCTTTTGAGGTATGAATCAGGTCACTAGACTACTCTAATCAAGAGGTGTAATAGTTTAGATTCAAGTCACATCACCACAACTTTTCAAATATCACCTTTTACATCTGTTAAAAATCAAGTCTCATTACTTCAGTTGTACAACCATTCATTCAGTCATAGAAGTTAACAATGTAATTAGTCATGTGCCAGCAACAATGAAAAGAAAAATGAATAAAATAGATTTGTGTTAGATAATTTTGTTACAGCACATTTTTTTGGTTTATTATTTTTTAAAATAAAAATAAGATATTTAAACAACAACAAAAAAATCTTAACAAATTATTTTATTAAACTAAAAAGTATTTCTGCATATTGGAAGAATAAGAACAGAAAGAGTAGAACCTGTAGGAATACAAAGAGTATTTATATAATTTTTAAAAATTTACTCTGCTCATAGGAATTTAAATTACTAATGAATTCCCCTGTCACCCCCCCCCCCCACACACACACACTTCAAGGGAAAAAATACAACAATAACAGCAATGGGAAAGCTTTAGAGAGTTTGAAAAAACAGAAACATCTCAAAGATTAGACTGATGCGCTCCTTGGTTGTAGCTGTGTTTTTATATGCCTGTGAATCATGGACCCTCGCAACGGATCTTGAAAGGAGGATACAAGCTACTGAAATGAGATGCTTTCGAAGGTTGCTTGGCATTTCATATAGAGATCATGTCAGGAATGAGGAAATGGGAAACAGAATTAGGCAAGCCATTGGACCCTATGAAGAGATATTGTCCATTGTGAAAAAATGCAAAATGAAATGGTATGGGCATGTCACACGATCAACAGGGCTTGCCAAGACAATCATGCAGGTACTGTGCAAGGAGGGCGAAGGAGAGGGAGACAGAGGAAAGGATGGGAGGATAACATCTCAGAGTGGACAGGACTGAAACTGAGCAATACAGTAAGATTAGCAGAGAACAGAATGGAATGGAGAAAACTGGTTGTCAGGCCGACAAGACTAAGGGATAGATAGATAAGATGCTTATGTAACTACCACCACCCTTACAAACAAACTTCTAGATGCTATTTTTTAAAACCATTATTGATTGAATATATATTCAATTAGGGTCTGGTGCTAGAGGCATGAGCTAGGAAGTAGGCAAAGACGGGGGAAAATCCTAGTGAACAAGGCAGATTAAAACCATGAGGCTAGTATCTTTTACCATGTTACCACTGAGAAACTGCATCAGATTATGATCATTAATCGTAAGCATAACTGCAAGTGAGGTGATGAAAGATAAAGGTGGAGCATTTTCATTCACTGGAAATTTCTGGTAAAGGATTGATTTTTATATATACAGCAAAGTAGAAAATCACAATTCTGGAAGGATGCATATCTGGCATTAAATTACATGTCAGAACACATTATATTTACTGCTGCAAATTTGTCTCTTAACAGTTCAATACAGATATGCATTCCTGGCAAGAAAGGGTATGCATGCTTTTCAGCAGTTAAGCCATCCAAGTATAAACATTCTGCATAGCCAAAGCCCTCTGACACAAACATTCAACTACATATTTAAAAATCTTTTGAAATCTGTATGTGATCATGAGTGGGGTTCAAATTTTACCCAGATATATAGTATTTGTAGTGCTAACAACTCATTTTTAGACAGTTCATGTTTCCAATCTTCATATGCTATAACCATGACCCTAGGAAAGCACTTAATCATACCTCATCATTTGTGTGTCCATGAAATATATATATATTTTTTTGTGATAAGTTGAAAGAATTCTTTTTTTCTAAAAATATATTTTTAAAAAGAGGGTACTAATATTCACCTAAAACTTGCAATGCAATTCAGGAAGATGCACTGCTGAGAATGCAGAAGTGAGTGATGTGATATTTTAGAACTGTGAGAGTACTCTCCCTGCATGCTGTTGCAGTCTCCAGGGATGTAATGAAGATTGTAATTTTTCACCACTATGCTGAAGGGACTTGTGTGCATAAAAGGAGAGAATTTCTTCGGCAGAAAAACTAATCTGAAGCAACTAAGAATGTTGACTGGCTGTGAACCAGGATGAATCCAAACCCAAGTGCACAGTTAATATACAATTTTTAAAATATAAGTATGATTATGATACAGGGCTAAGATTTAATAGAATTATTGGTTTGGTGTACTCTGAAACTTTATTATAAGAATTGTTTAGACTGTCAGCCCCCTCCCCCCCAAAAAAAAAATAATAAAATAAATAAAATAAAAAATAATTACAGCTAAAATTGTAGACGTTTCTGGTTTTAAATTGTTCTATTCATGACAATTTAAAAAAAGAACATTTCCAGAATGGCAGTTCATGAGGAACATCTATTAATTAGTACATTGTTTATTTCTTTTCAGCCTGGCACTTTTAACATAGCTAACAATGGGATAATTAAATTTTCTATAGCAACTCTTGCCAATGATCATGAACTAACCTATAAAGATCAAGAAATACTTGACCATCAGAAACTTGTTAAAGAAAAAAAAGGGCCACTGGGAAGAGGGAAAATGGTTTGCTATATATCAAAAGACAAATGCACGAAGCTCATCCATGCCAAGCTAATTGCACTGTTACTGTTTATTAAATCTTCAAGTCATGTGCTGCTATGAACACAAACAATGTCATTTCAATCTTGAGGGATAAGAAATGACACTTTTAAACTTTTCAATACTTATGAGCTGTGACTTTTGATTTTGGGGAGCAATGTTCATCATTATATAATTACTTTTTTTTTTTTTACTGGAACAAAAATTGCAATAAATTTATTAATTAAAAATTTAAATTATTAAATGGTTTGAGCAACATACTTCAAATCAACAATAACATTATTATTATGACAGTACTAAATACGAATGGGAACTAATAATTGATGTGCTCTTATACCAAGAGTACAGACGGATACACTGCGCGTGAGAGTAGGAATGCTATACAATACTTTGCTTGGTTCATACTAATCTGAGGAGAATGCCAGCCCTATTCTAAAGGGAACACAAAAATTCAAGTTATAGTTAGAAGTGACAAGAAAGAGTGGACTATTACTGAATGAATGTGCAAATTCAGCTGAATAGAAGTGTTTATCAAGTAAAATATCGCTTTAAGACAACCAACAAATGGTAATACGACATTCTGTATATCTGTTGGCAAGCCAACTACTCAATATAAAAACAGTCACCAATAATCTTTAAAGATTAAAAAAAAAAGTAATTCCACACAACTCAAACAATAAAATGCTTATCTTGCATATTATCCTGATGGAACAATACAAACAGAACATCCACACTTTCCACAGAACCAAAGATGCAGCAACAAAAAATCAATGCAATCTATTTCTTCAATTTTAAGTACTTGTACTTCATCATACAACAAGCACTTTTTCCCCCCAGCGAATTTCTTTAATACCATTCAAGTGGCTGGGTAAAGGACCAGTGAAGAGTACAGAGAGCTACTTTGTTACATATGTACACACATACAAAAGAAAAGCAGCAACCAAAAATTGCATGGGAGGTAACTGCACAAACTGAATCTTTTCTCTGTTCATACATTTTTTTCCTTCTTCAAAACATTCATAATTCTGAAAGCACAAGTACCCTAGAGATCAAGTAAAAAATATTTATAATTTTAGATTCAAATTTTATCCAAGTCCAATTTACAGCCAGCAATTCTAGGCATGCAGTATAATTGTTTATGAATAATTCTTTTCTCCAATTCTTTTCAGAAAAAGGCAATCAAACTACAAATCTTATGATGCAAAGTTTGCACAATATTGTGAATCAGTTCCTAATAATATTAACAAGGTAAATACTACTGCTACCAGAATCTTGAATGAGGACATTCTGGTTTAAGAGAGAGAGAGAGAGAGAGAGAGTAATTTTAAAGGCATTCGATGATAAATTATATATAAATTTTCTGACCGATGAAAAAAAAGTAAAATGTGAGAATGTGGCAAGTGAAATGCATTTGTCTGGGAGTGTGAAAATGATTCTGGATGCATGGTGTGTCAGTGCAGCACTTGTCTAAAATACTCAAAGCAAATAACAAAACTCTACTAACTTCTCAAACAATGTACAAAAATGTTTACTCTGTTAAAAATTCTGATCATCTTCACCTTCATCTATGCTATGGGATAAAATTTGTAAATATTTTGATATTTTGCAACTTTTTAATTTCAGCTAGTTACACAACTTGCATAAACAATTATTATTTATTATAATTTAATTTTTTTGTAATGCCTCAAACTACACTGTCAGTTGTGCATGAAATGTTTTATTCAGCTAAATGGACCAGTGAACAGGAAAATGTCATTAAAGCACATACACACACACACACACACACACAAAATAAAATCTTAAATTATGGTTGTCAGAAGATAATCTATTGCATCCAAAATTAGAATAAGGCAAATTTTTATGTTGAACTTTTGCTAAAGTAAGCATTTCAAATTTATCAGACAGTGACTCTCATGATATGGAAAGGGGGTATGCCTTAAATCAGCAGCGAAGAATACTCTTTAGCAAGATGCAAAAAGTATTAAATATACTGGCAGCATTATATTAAAACTATTTACTTTTTTTTTAAAATTACAGCTAAAAAGATATATTTTTTAAAACTCAACACATGCATTCCCACTTTCATCATCATGGACATTACAAAAAAGATGGTAAGTCTGCACACACAATTCTATTCACTTACAAGCCACACCAAGACCTAAAGCTATTTTTAGAAATGCAAATACACTACTGGCATGTTTACTTCTTTTTTAATTAAAGCAAACATTCCATACAGAGTCCCCAAATTACCTATAACCTTCCATTTGTTGGTTTTGGTGAAAAGAAATTTGTAACACTTACATATTTTGCTATTTCTGTTACTTCCATGGCCATTTTGACATTTCTTCTGCTTCCATTGGCATATATTTTGTTGATTCTACAACCCATTTTTATAATGTTCCTGCTATCTCACTGGCCTCAAATTCTGTTATTCCTTCTACTTACATAGCTGCACATTCTGCTGTTCTTTCTATTTCCATGGCCACATATTGTTATTCCTCCCACTTTCATGGCTACCTATTCTGTTATTCTTTCTTCTTCCATGGTCACACATTCTGTTATTCCTTCTCTTTCCATGGCCACATGTTTTGCCCTTTTTATTAACTGTGGCTGAGCTTTTTTTATAAGGTCAAATGCTTTTTATTTTCGCACTATCTGTGACCATCCTTTGTTTCTGCTAGTTCAATGTGTACTTGTCACATGTACAGTACAATATAATGTAAAGTTTCCAGTCAGGGTTAAATGTCTTCACCACAAATCATGCACACAGACAGTTCCTGCAAGAAATAGAACTCTCAAACCATATACAATCTATAAATTATATGAAGTTTAAATGATAACAAGTATGATTTTTTCTTGTTTAGGTTCAGTACTTTAAATTGAATTTACACTAATTAAAAAACCCAACTTAAATAAAATATATTTTGAAATTTAAAAACAAATTCTTGAAACACACAGATACACACACACACACACACAAAATTGAACAAAAAATCGTCATTTAACACAAAACAAAAAATAAATATTGAACTTTAAAAAAAAAGCAAAATAAAAGCAAACAAAATTAGAAATATATAAATGTATGATAGCAATTATAGCATTAAAACAAATGCTGCTAAAACAAACTAACACACATAAATCTCTCTCTCAGCAAATAAAAGTGTTTATGGAAATTTAGATTTATACAGGCTTCCACAACCAATCTTTGGTTAAGATTTATTCTCTGCAAATTATAAGTTCCTCAGCCAACTGAGGGAACTGTTGATTTTTAAAATAGCAGACAATTCTGCAGTCTGTATATCCAATGAGCTCTTCAAAACGGTGGCACCAACAGACACAAACTTTCAGTTTTCTCCACACTTCTAACCCCTCCAAGTGCAAAACTCATTCTTTTCTTTTCCCTAACAGAAAAGCACAGTTTGCTCAGTCTGTGGCATGTAGAGTGTGATCTCATCTGATAAAACTGTAAGCTCATGTTTCAAGATGTTAAGCAATGCCCATTTATGGCATTGACTGAAGTATGTAAACATGTCTTCATTCAATATGCCAATAAGTTTGACTCATAACACTTTTTTTATCTTTAAAAAGAAAAAAAGCTACAATAATAAATAATGTACTCTTGTAAATAAATGGTGCTAGTATAAAAACAAACCCGGTATGCCTAAACTCAAATGGGGAAGGAAAGACATAATCAGCACAATATATATCTATGAAGTTTCCATTCCGAAACTATCCTTCTGACTTCAACATTCACAATGATGCAAGTCACAAGTTTTGTTTTTGTTTTGTTTTTATGTTACTTATATATATATTAGTAAATATATCTGAATATTTCATGAAGCTCAAACATAACAGCAGAAGTTAAGGACCCGCCCCTTTCATTTAAAAAAAAAAAGGAAACAAACAAACAAACAAAAAAACCCATACAAATTTCAATAGTTGTATCGATCACTGCATGTGTCTCTCACAATCACAAAGTAGACTTCACGTGAAAAGTGAAGTAAGCCCTAAAGAGGGATTGTTCACAAGCTTCGACCTCAGGCAGAAACTGCGACAAAGATCACAATGGGGTTGAGAAATTGGACGTTGAATCCGGAGAGGCAGCCGCAGTGCGACCAAGCACACGGTCCACATCACGGCAATGCTGTCGAGGTCCAGGCTCTGGGGTGTAGGTGAAAGTAAGACCAGTGGAGTAGATGATACCATCACTCCTCACCAAAGACACAGGTACCTATGTCAAAAACAAACAAAAAGTTTTTAAATTACAACAAAAAACACCAGAACTGGGAAAACAATTTCAAATAAAATCTTTCTGTTAATTCTGGAATTAAGACTGTGGATTAATGACCAGCATTAAAGCTTAAGTATAGAGGTCAAGCTACCAAATATAGTCAAAAGAAACCATGAATCACAGATATGGCTCAATTTCTGGGCAAGTGTAGCATTTTGTGAAATGAAGTGCAAAAAGTAAAGTGATTAAATTTAACTTTACATGTTAAAGTCTACAATAGGGTCACATAAAAACATAAGATAAATATTATAAAAAAAGTTGATGTTATAGGAGTGTGAAAGATGTAAAAAGCATTTTTAGAAATGCTTTAAAAACTTAGAAAGTAAGGTTGAAAACTATTTTATCAGGAAAAAATTGAAAATAAGCAATATAATTATCTTATTACGATTTTAGGTAAAATGCCCTGCATACAATCATGACATATTGGTTTAATGAGTACTATCAAACATGACATCCAGATTTATCAAATGCTGACAAAATTGCATGAGAATGCAAGCAAATTTAAATGTTTGTGGAAGAGAATGTGTGTGTGAAGATGTATTTCAATAATAAGAACATTCCAGATACATGGCAGACATGGGATACAAAGACTATACATAAATATATATTTATTTAAATTAGGCATATCTATTAATAAATCTTTAAAAGAATTAATGGAGGAAAAAATTGAGAAAAAAATTATATTATTTCTATTGTGATTTCTATGTGTATGTGTACAGTTTTATTTTGAGAATAAGAGAGTCCAGCTTTACCTGTAGTGGCTGTCTCACCCATCTCCAGCCATTCCGGAATGCAGAGATGTCTGGCACCACACAAAGCATGCTCTCTTCAGACCTATTTCAGCACAGGAAAATAATTTTCAAATTATGAATATTGCAATGTTTAAGATCAGCAAACTTCTCTGTCAGGGGAATAAATTCTAACCAGGGCAGTCTGTGGTTTTCCACCATCCTACCAAAATAATAAAAGGGTTAATTGATCAGTCAATTTAGTTGCATCCACATGTTTTACCTACTTACATTCATAGTGCTGTAATTTTCTACTGCACAGATATACTTGCACATGTACACACCACAATAATTAATCAATTTAGCTACAATCATTTATTTAACCTATTCACATTCAGAGTACTGTAATTTTTACTGCACAGAAATGCCTGCTCAATAATTTACAATCATTTATTTAACCTATTTACAATCAGAGTAATGTATCTTTCTATTGTACAAATTTTGTCTACACACACACAAACACACTCACTATAATCAATCAGTCAATCAATCAAGCGGCAGCCATTCATTTAAATCTATTTACATTCTGAGCAATATCTTTCTACTGCACAGATATGCCCAGGGGCATGATGTATGCATGCATTCATGCAAATAATTACCCTTCAGCTTGCTTGCACACTTAACGTTTAAACTGCCAATCATTTGAAACAGAACAGATTTAGAGATGCCATCAACAGGAAAATGGCATTCAGTAACAAAGAAAATAAGATAAAATAAGTAAATGGACAATTTTTGTTGTTGTTGAATTTATAAATTTTAACGAATTTAAAAATTTATTGAAATTACAAAATGATTCTTTTTAAAAAATAAAAATTCTTTCAGAACACGAACTTTATAAAATAAAAAATTAAACTTTAGTAACTGAAATTACAGTGAATTACAAACAAAAAATGCAGTTCTAGAATATGCAACAAATAATTTTGAAAAGAAATAACATTTTAAAATATTTAAATAAATTCATTAAACTTTCACCCTTTTTAATTAAGTGAATAATAAATATGAATATGTAATTTAATCTAGTAATAGGTATTCCAAACATATTTTTCAAAATCATTAATAATACTTTAAAAGTATATAGACAGATAGAACTTTTTCTGCTAATTTCAATGATACTAAAATCAAGTTGTACCTCAATTACAACCAAAGTTACAAATTTTTCAATATTTAATTTTTCGCAAACTTTTACGCTCAAAAATGAAATTGTACAAATAGCTCACTTTGAAGGTCCACAAAATGAAGAAATGATGAACAACATAGTTCAGACTCTCCACATAAGTAGTATCCAACATACAAATATGGCTGAATTTTTTAAAGAGGCTTTACAATGTCATTTTCAAATATACTGTCAGTAAAAATTAGCAATTTATTCATTTTCGGGTTGGAAAAAGTTCTAAAGCAGTTAACACAAAATGGACGAAATTGCTATAAACATTAAAACTGTAATAACTCTGCTTGTAATTGAGCTACAGAGATGCTTTTGGTATCAGTGGATTCAGTTTGGAAAGATCTATATTAAGAATGCATTCACTACAGTAAAGAAATCTTCATATTTTGTACACACACTCAGACATTTGCCAATCGTTCATCTAATTTAATGCTTTTTCAGTTCAATGATTCTAGTGCTGTCTAGCATGGAACCACAAGGAGTGTTCTTATATGTTGAATGCACACAATTACATGCTTTCCACAACAGCATGTTTCAAGTTGTGGTGCTTAACCTAAATAAGCAATTCAATCTGCTGGTAGACCGTTATTCCACAATCTGCCTTCACTGGACACGGACAGAATTTCATAGTTGCAGAAAATTATTTTCCGCAAAGTGATTTTCTAGAATGATCGATCTGAACTTATATCTGAAAGACAAATTATCCTTGTCAAGTGAAAACTGCAGTGCAGTGAATGATCAGTCTCTATATGTGATTAAATTAATCACCCAGTAATGTCTGACAACACATGGCAATTTAAATAATTGTTTCCACAACATACACTGCACAGCAATTATAGTGAAAAATATATATATATAAGGGGAACAGTTCTTTATTTAAAATGAAATAAAAGAAAGAAATTGTAATCTTCTGTGAAGTTTGTCCTGACATCTGCTTGTTGCACAGTTGCAAGGACACAATGAATGCATTTCCTTTATAGTTTTAATCAGTTATAAATAATATATTTTTAAAATTACAGTATTAACAAATCTTGTATTTTTAAATCAATATAACTAACAGTTCCGTTTATAAATATTATAATGTAAGAAAGGTACCAGTAAAAGATTTATTTTTAAATCACACATAAATAACAGAAAAGATATAACAGAACAAATTAATAAAAGTGCACATACAGATACAGCAACAATTAAAACAAAAAAAAAAGATTCTA